>OX381593.1:8785000-10035000 GCA_947458855.1 Monopis laevigella
ATTCTATGGTATTATTATAAAAGACAATCATCTCGTATAAACATAGCGTTGTCCCAAAGCCATAAAACTGTCATAACTAATTTGAATGGAACGAATTGTCCAATATAACAAAATGGCCGCGGGTCATTTATCGTGGAATACAGCGTCGCGACGGTTTCCAATCTTTCACACGCATAAAACAAAGCCTTATAAATAAGCCACCAAAAAGGACCCTGCATTTTGCCCTTAAGATCGGAAGATCCTGGTGAATGTACATAGTAAGGTAACGAATAATTATTTTTTAATTATCTTTACGCTGCAGTTTAATTATCTTTGCACTGACCGCTTTTATGGTAGATACTCGTATAAGTTAATAATAATAATATAGTACAGGGCTAGAATGCCTAGAATGTAATGTTTATTTTAATATAATTCGAGCCAAATTGTGTGAAAATTGCTATTTATTAACTTTTATACAGGGTGGAAAAGGCCTTGGTTGGAAGGAAAGTCATTCATGATTTTTTTTTTCAATTATTTTTCCCTCATAAAAACTTAATTCTAACATATAAATAAATATTCTTTATTTTCATAAATTAGTTAAACTGTATTTTTTTTAAATATACTTGCCACAACTGAGAATTGAGCCAACTTAAATCTAACAAAAAGGTACACCTGTAATTTTATTGCACCAGTCGATAGCATTGATTGTTTACAAATTCAATGTATTTTAAAAATATAACTATAAATAAAAATAAAATATGTAGTTATAAATATGTTTTTTAGGGAAAATATTTTCAAAAATCTTTGATTGCAGTTTACATATTTTTGAAAATAAAAGAATGTTTCTTTTAGCAATATTCCTATCATCAATATTTAAGGTACTTTCCATCCAACCACGGCCTTCCATTTCCACCCTGTATAGTATTAATATTAACATTTTAGACATATTTCCCTGGTCACATAATAAGTTAACTAGACTATATTATATTTTATAAATACCCAGACTATGGCAAAGTTTACAGAAAAAGGAACCCACGACCTTCGATTACCATTTTTCATTAATATTACGTATGTTGCTGGAATACAAAGCAGAAGCCTAGAGCTTAGTTTGTAACTAGGTATATAAAATACATTTGTACAATATGTAGTGTTCCATACGTCCCGTATTTCATGGGACGTCCCGCCTGGACTGACTTTGTCCCGTATTTCAACTGTTGCTTGTGAAGTCAATCGTGCTACGTCTGAGAAGTACTCATACGCAACGTACCCCAAATGTACTCCTTGCCTAATCAAAAGTTAGCGATCGTTTTAAATTATGAATGTATTTTATTTTTCTTATATTTTAAATACAACAAAAATATATTATTGTTGCCTCATTAAAAAAAAAATGTAATGTACAAAAAATATGAAAAAAATCCTGTATATTTTTTCCCCTTATAGTCTGAAAAAAAAACTGGCAACACTAACAATATGTGTGAAAAACATTTTTTAGTAGGTATTATATTATTTTTATCTCCACCTTAAAAGTATCATACCCTGTACAATCACCGGGAGACAGATAAACAAAAAGACAGAGTAGTATCTCCTCGAGGTCTGGACGGCCAGCGTAGCGCCAATGGCAAACTTTATTTAAATTGAACAAACCATAAAGGGTCCCGAAACAATATTATAATTGACTTGGAGATACATTTAAATAGTTTCTCGGGGTTATGGGGGAGGGACAGCAGAGATCATAGCTTTTTTGGGTCTTTTTTATTGACCAAAAAAAGACGTGATTAAAAATAGAGTTATGATTATGACTGGGATGAGACAACTTAAGAAGTGACACGTGATAGTAACTGTAGAATACGTAATTAAATAACTTAACTTTTGCTATGCTTAATTAAGGGCAATGCAGTCGTCTTGATGCCCATACAAACGTAGTTCCAATGTTACAACTTGACTGTTAGTCGAACTATAATTATTATTTTTATGTTGGTAGTTGTACGTTAAAATCCTTCTATTGTAATAAATATTTTTGTATTATTAATAATATAAAAGTAACTGATTTCTAAAAAGAAACCAACAAAGAAAGATTAATAAATACAAACACCGACAAAAACATGATTTTAATTCTGAGAACAAAGTAAGCGAGTGTTACTGGAAGTGGGAAAGCTCATTTTATACGGAAAACGCAGATTTCATTATTGCGAATGCAGTGTCCTTAAGTACAGGCACTGTTAAAGTTATAAATTTTCTCTAAAATTGTAATAATTCTGGTTTATTGTGGTTATTTGAGGCGTAGATATAATTGGTGAGGTTGATTACCTCGGTTGTCTTTTGTAGGGCTGATAAAGATTGGCAGATAAATGAAACCAGCTAACCACCTACTCTTACACTGGTCAGTTTTGAAACTAGGTTATGAAACTAATTCCCAGAAAGTTATAAAAACTTCATGTTTCAGTTTTAGTATGTGGGTTCTCCGGTATTCAGAAGACTACTGCATGGAATCGAGGTACAAGTCTCCTTTCAGGATACGTTTACGAAATGGGGTATTGATTTGAAGCCTTCACCGGCCATTTCGTAACCGATTTGTTCAGCCGGCAATTGGCCTATAGGCTCAATATATTCATCACATCGACCACATTATAGATCACTTTATAGGTCTTGCTTACCATTATCTTATCCACTATTATTACCATTATCATTACCATTCAAAGCTACAAGAATCAAACATATATAAAACAATAGCAGTACCCCGCGATTACACCCGCCGTTGAATTAAAAAAAAAATGGATCGATAATATATACATATCCCATGTTATTTGCTGATAATTTACATTTCTGTTGGTTAAATATTTTTGTAATCGGTTCAGTAGTTTGCATATAAACATACAAACATTTTTTTTTTCTATTTATAATATTAGTATAGATTACTTTTCCAAAGTTGTTTTAAAATTATTACAGCATAATTTACTAACTACACAGTTTGACACACTTTCTATAATATAACATACAATTAAAAACAACTCAAAACAAATTAATCATAAGCCCCCAATTACAATGTCAAAATGTAAATTTTGTCAATAAAACGCAATAATTACACGTCCCAAATCATGACATTTAACGAAAACTATTAATTTGTGTAAAACTTTCCGAAAATAATGTGGGAGGGCCAAATGAGTAATAGCCCGGGAGGTAACGACACATTTTAGTCACTCATTTCAGCATGGCTGGTTTTCTCTAAAATGCTAGTTTATTACGTGTACAAACACAAAACCGAGGTCAGCTGGCATATACGCGGGGGGAGCGGAACTGGAAAGCGCTATAAATTTATGAAAATGAAATAATACCAGCAGACTTGAATATTTTTACAGTACTTTATTAGATTATAACATGATAAAAAAAATCAGCTGCTGAAAGTACAACTGCTGCTCAGATGAACGTTTGGACGATATGTAAAAATTCAAGTCAATTCAGCATGCCAGAAACTTCAAATATTTATTCTATACGATTCACGAAAAATATAGTCAGCTGACGATCAGCTGGTGGAAAAGTCGTTAGCCGACACCGTAAACATGCATGGCTCCAGTTCAGTGCCCGAACGTTCATCCGCGTATGTACGTTCCACCGCTTTTTTAGCAGCTGATTTTTTTTTTAACATGTTACAATCTAATAGAATACTGAAAAAAAAAGTCTGGTATTATTTTATTTTTATAAATTTCGACGCGTAGTAAGCTTTCTAGCATCTGCCTTCCCCACGTATGTGCCAGCTGACCTCGGATTCGTGTTGTACATGTAATAAACTATCATTTCAGAGAAAACTAGCCATGCTGAAATGACTAGCTCTAAAATGTCATTACCTCTCGGGCTATAATATGTTTATAAAAATTGTTACTTTGTCCGTTCGTCCGTCATCTGTTTCGGATGGGCGGACGTTAAGGTATTAGTGTTTTCTTAATATTTTATTTCGGTTGTGTCCGTTCAAGAATGAATATGGAATATCATAAAAGTTGAAATACCTGCAGGAAATAGATTAGGTAACGCCCTGTAAATGTAAGGGAATTGATGTTGTTTTCTGTAAAAGCTCGAACTTTAGTTATTGCGAAAATATTTTAGTTTTTACCGTAGTACCCTGGGGACGTCTAGGCGGTCTCGGGCGCCGTAAGGCACCCGTGATGATATGTATGTATTTTAGTTTTTCTTTAATAACTCGAGATTTTCCAATGAACCCGTTTAAGTTTTTTGAGTAACCCCAGATTTTAGTCTAGTTTTTTTAGAAAAACTCAAAATATTACACAAAACCTGAGATATTTCATCCTATTAGATTACTGAAAAATCTCAAGTTTTATGTAATTTTTTTTTTTTTTAAAGATTGATGTACCATTTTTTAGCAGAAAAAAAAAATTATTTTAATAAAAGATATTTATTGGTCACTGTGCAATTGATTTTAATGTATGAAGGACTATAAAAAGACAGATTTAGATTTAGTCAATGTTAGTAAAAAAAATAGTTGATAAAAATATTAATTATTTCAAAATAAGTACCTATAGGCAAACAATACTATACTATAATAATGCTATTAAATAAAAGTGTATTGATCGACCACATTCATAGAATTTGTAGGTCTGCTTACCAACTGGGGTTCTCTACAACTTTAATACAGATAAAAAACCATCAAGTGGTCTAATCATGTTCCGGTTAGTCTATGGGTTCACCAGTTTTCAGGAGATGTAATGCATCGATTTCTTATCAAGGTGGTAGTCTCGTTCATGGTGAGGCTACGAAATAGGCAATTTACAATTAATTTGATAAAGGTGTACCTACAGTAGTGTAGTAGAATCGTAATGCAAATTTGTCTTTTTCGTCGCCAATTTTGTAACCGCAACATTTAGCCGACATAGTGAGAGCGATCAATGTTGTTATCAACAGTGTATTTATCGACCACATTAATGAACTTTGAGTAGGACTGCTAACCATCTTAACTAGATGCAAAGTAACATCATGCCATGCTCCAGTAACAAAAAATACCTTTCTTTAAAGTCACATACAAATATATACACAAGTCAATAAAACCATCTGTTTTCGTTCACCTCTAATTATATAGGCAAAATGACGTTATCTAAACCATTTGAAATTCAAACACTATTCTAATGCATTAGGTGCATTTTGGGTCATAACCGTCACCGAGTAAAGAATGTGTCTTCCACCAAGCAAATTACAGTGTCGAGTTTGACCGCTAGAGGGGTAATTGAAAAGCTGGCTGTACAACTTTCTTTTGTGTTACACATTAGAAGTTATTTGGAGCTTAAAAAAGTCATTGTTTTGTTTTTAAACTACAGTTTTGGGTTTAAGAGCGCCCTGAAGCTAAATTTATTTAGTCGTTTAGTAAAATACAATATTGTAACGATATATACGAGTATATATATATATCTTCACGGTGCCTTACGACGCCCGAGACCGCTTAGACGGCCCCAAGGTACCCAGCGGAGGGGTTTTAATCCCACCTCGTCGTAGCCGATGGTATGAGTCTACACCGAACAAGTGGCTAGCTCGTCGCGATGTTTTGGATAGACTCAATAACCCATCTATAAACAGTTTCACAAGTTGGTATAGTGAAACCGGGACCGACAGCTTAACGTGCTCTCCGAGGCACTATAGTGGTGTTGTCAAATAAATGTACATATTTTTTTAAATAAAAACACCGGGATTTGACCGAGATATTGTCACGACTCTAAATATATATAGCAATATTAATATAATATAATTAATGATCGGAAATTTGGGTGCAATTATACTTAAAATTTATTTTTTACCGAGAAATAAAAGCCTTTCCGAATATTTTTAACTATTTTCATATAAAAAATACCAGATTCCCGGGATTTTTTATATTATAATATTCAAAGATATTCAACAAAGCCATTTTTTTCTTGGAACATTTTTTTTTAGGTATAATTGACCGCCTCCGTAGTCTAGTGGCTGCACCTTTGGCGTTGTAACCTAAGGAAATGGGTCTGATTCCCACTCATGTAAAAAAATATTAGTACTTTTTCTCTACATGACATAACACCCAGACCATACACTTATCATGGTCTGGGTGTTTATAAATATACATACATACATAGATATCATCACGGGTACCTTACGGCGCCCGAAACCGCCTAGACGACTACAGGGTACCCAGCGGAGTGGTTTTAATCCCACCTCATCGTAGCTGATGGTATGAGTCTACACCGAACAAGTTGCTAGCTCGTCGAGATGTTTGAATAGACTCAATAACCCATCTATAAACAGTTTCACAAGTTGCTATAGTGAAACTGGGACCGACAGCTTAACGTGCTCTCCGATGCACTATAGTGGTATTGTTAAACAAGTGCACATATTTTTCTAGATTAAAAATTCATTCGTTTATTACTTTAGAATTTAAAACACTTAGGTCCCTGGTTCAATGTGTGAACCAGGGACCTAAGTGTTTTAATTCTAAAGTCTAACCAACTCGGCCACCACGTATATCGATTATTACAAATAATAATCCCTTATAAAATAATCTAACAGATAATTTAACAACTGTATTAAAAAGGATTAAATCTGCAAATAAATTCTAATTAATCAACTTCCTTATATTCAATATTTAATTACGTCTAAGACACGGCAATATTATTATAATAAATGACTAACTATCTGACGTGTTATGAAGAAAATGATTTCACGGCATATTGGCTATATCGATTGAGCATATCGTGGCCTCTTAGATGACCTAGATGGGTTTTTGATGAGACCCTGGGGAGGGCTAGGCTATAAGGCCTAATGGTATAATGTGACCAACCTACGGTTGAGACACAAATTTATTAATAATTGACGTTCTCCTTAGCATGAGAACTTATTTCAGAATAATAATAATAATACGTAGGACAATTTACACATATTGCTCTGGTCACAAACTAAGCTTTAGGCTTGTACTATGTGTTCCTACCAGAAACCACGATATATAATAAATATAGAACGATATTATTTTTCCATAAATGGGTACGATCCCACGGCTTCCAGATACAATTCCAACGGCGCAACCACTAGCCTTTGGATTATTATTTCTACGAGCACACAAAAATGACAAAATCTCAATTTGTCGCACAATCAAAAAGTTTCGCTGTTTTAAGAAAAGCGTGAAATTCGTCACTAAAAAGCCGTGTGCCAAAGTAGGTACACTCTATCATTGTCGCGTATATTGGTTCTAGCTTTGATAGCAACAATTCATGGACTGTATACACTTCTTAGCATCTCTGAATTATGCAGTTACATCAAGGGTTGACTGATGAGACACTCCAAATTTTATTCGTTATATTTTTTTCGTTTTAAGTCGATTTTGTTTTTTATTACCAACTAGCTGACCCGGTGAACTTCGTTTCACCTACAAAGATGATGGTTTTCCGACGCGCGAACACGCGACATATCTACCCGTATAATTGTTGTTGTGCGCGAAAACGACAGATATAACAGTCACTAAAATAATGGTTGTATGATCGCAAGGTCTTTGCCTTTCCATACTGGTGAATGAATAGAAAAAAAAATGTGACAGATAAGACTAAATCGTTTAATTGATCTACATAGGAGGCACATGGTTAATGTCACGTCACCTAAAGTATCCACCATCGATATATATTTTTTTTAATCATAGATTAATTCATTCTAGAAACTTCGGTCTTTTTTTAGAGTAATTAAACGTGTGTTCAACACTAACACGTTTCCTAATCAAAATGGCTAAAACATATTATTATTAATAAAGCGAATAAACTAGTAAATGAATTTTAATCACGTTCAGGCACTTCATAAATTCTCAATATATATAAACTCCGTCAGATTTTCAGTTTATGCCTAGAACATTGTTTTCAAATTCTTAGTAATACGGGTGATTACAGTGTGTCCGGAAATACACAGTGTTATGAAATATGTAACCAAAACGTAGGGTGTTTATTCTTTAGTCACGTTCCGTTACTGAAGAAATATGTAAGCTGCAAAACGCCGCGAAGCTGTAACAAATCCACTTCTGTAACTCGAATCTAATTTAAATATCAAATTTATTTTTCTCAGACGTAAAACAATTTTCAGGTCAAGATTCAAATCCCTATGTGTACCAATGAGTTTTTAAATATACATTAAAAAAATCTTTGACAACACCGCTATAGTGCGTCGGAAACTGTTTATATTAAGTATATCCATTTCATTTATTTAATAAATGCCTGTAAAGTATACAAGAAATAATTATTTTTGTATTTAATCAAAACATAGCGAGGTGCTAGCTACTTGTGTAGATCCATCGGCTACGACGAAGTAGGTTTAAAACACCTCCGCTGGGTACTCTGAGGCTGTCTAGGTGATCTCTGATGATATTTGTTTATATTTTTATTTACCTAATTAAAATTTATTTTAGGTGAGTAAAAATTACCGACGCTATAATATTATAGGGTGGCTAGATCAAGTAAAAATATTTATAAGGACAGATAATATATTGTAAAATCGTCTTTATCGCTGCCTGTTTCATAACCGCATTATTTAACTGGCATAATGAGATAGACTGTACGTAGTATCTATTATCTGTGCTACTACCATTAATACATATTAAATTCATGGGTTTAGTTGGCCATCTTACACCAGATAGATAAAGGGCCAATTTTGTTCTCTAATAATAAAATAAATTATTAAAATTATTTATCATTCAAATATTTTAACAGCTCAATAAAGAAAATTAAAATAGTTAAAAAGAATATAAAAAGTAGCTACTTAATATTAATATTTATCAATAATAGGGAATATGCATGTTTATTTTTAATTCATTACTTGAGAGTAACTACATTAGACCCTAAAAACAAATATTAAACATTTTTTAAAGGGTAATAACACCAAAATAAAAAGGTTTAAACTTTATCTTCCACTACCGCAGTAAAAAACGGTACATCACTAGCCGCCATTCTGTGTCGTCATTCGTGCTCACAAAGCATATTAGTTTAATGTTATCGCACCTTAAAAGTTAGTCAAAAGGTTTGTTTCTAACAAATTATCTTAATAAAAGATAATAAATACACGAGAAAACAACAAACTGTAGACTACAGAACACACGTTGACCTTTGTTTATGCGCGAATGACGTCACAATGACATGTAGTGCTTGCATATGTCGGAGCGTTTTGAAATGCGTTCCGTTTCTCCAAAAAAATGGATTTTTAAAATCGTATTAAAAAAAAAAAATGCCAATCAAAATAAAATAGATTACTGTAAATATGTTCAAAGACATAAAAGGAACATATATTAAAATAATAATAATTGCCGTTACATGCAAATGCCCTATTGTAACAACTTAAAATTAATTGCTAATGCAATATAAATATAAGGTTATGATGGAAAAATATGGGACTTTGTAATGAAAATTGAATTGTTTGTGTTTAAACTTTACCATAAATAATGAAAAGGTTATAGTAAAAAAAAAGTTACTTGTATTTCGAGTTTCAAAAGTTGATTCTCAAAAACTTTGTCGCGTAATTTAAACAATGTTTCAGTACTAAAAATAGAATATAATTATATTTTATTGGATGCTTTCATGTTTCATAAATTTCATAACAAACCTACGGTGGTCCAACTCGTTTCCTGGTAATACTCAGTAATGAGTAATACTCAGTATAGGCATGAGTTATACTCAGTATAGTTATGAGTATTACTAAGTACATATTGATCTTTTGTTTACTTAGCAAGTACATAAGTTTTTCTTTGTTGTATTTGGTAGCAGCTATTGAAGGTTTTAAATAAATAAGTAGATACCTAGAAGTTAACTATATTTTCTATTCACGTGATTTTTTTCTTTTTGACTTTTTATGTTCAAAGTCCATAAACAGGTCTAGCATTTCATTGTTTTATAACAGGATTGAATCATACTGTTCCAGCTAACTAAATGATAAGCCGGCTGTCAAATAAACTGCCCGTTTCGTAACCGAAGACTAGACAATAAATCGATGCAGTAGGCTCCTAAAAACCGATGAACCCATAAACTAAAACCGAAATAAGACTAGATCACTTCACGGTAAAAAATTCTCCAAGTGAGGATTAAACCCACATTCAATTCTCAATACATCAGCCTTTTCTACATATATAACACTTTAAATAGTTACTCTAAAAATCATTACTATATATACGTAGTGGCCTAGTTGGTTAGACCTTGGACTTTAAAACACTTGGGTACCTGGTTCGAATCCCGGTGTGTACCAATGAGTTTTTAATTTAAAAAAAAAAGTACATTTGTTCGTCAACACCACTATAGTGCCTCGGAGAGCACGTTAAGCTGTCGGTCCCGGTTTCACTATACCAACTTGTGAAACTGTTTATAGATGGGTTATTCGGACTATTCAAAACATCGCGACGAGCTAGCCACTTGTTCGGTGTAGATTCATACCATCGGCTACGACGAGGTGGGATTAAAAACCCCTCCGCTGGGTGGTACCCTAAGGCCGTCTCGCGGTCTCGGGCGCCGTAAGGCACCCGTGATGATATGTATGTAACTCTTTAAATAGTTACTAAAAAAAATCATTACTTTCCGTTCGTGCCTATACAAATTAATCGTTTCAGCGACTTCATTAAGACATAAACCGAATGTTAGATTTCAGTGAACTTAGTGCGGCATACAGTAAACTCTGACGCTCTTACAGCGACGAAGCGAACGTCTATTTTCGTAAAAATAAATAAATATTGTGCACACGCGCACCACACTACTGACCGCATGGCATAGAATACAGATTATAGTGAAAAATAGATGGTACATTTTGTATTCGGGTGTTTAACGATGTTCTGGAAACAGGTCACTAAAAAACGCGATTATAATCTATAGTACGTTTACTGAACATCGTGAAAAAAAAATTTTTTAGTACAAATAAATATTACAAGATTGTGAAATCACTAGATATACGCGTAATACATATCAGTAAATTCTGAATAGGCTTTCCAAGGTCAGCTATCGAAACTTTTGTCGAACGTGTTTCTATAATAGAGTGGACTGGATTTCATTCTATTTTGGTTTGGTAGAGTTGGTCCGAAGAAGAAATTCAGAGTCCAACTATGGTATGGACTATAAAACCGTACTTCGCGGTCACTAGCCCGGGAATACAGCACTTCACTTCCCTACCTAATCAAAGTACGTTATGTAACCGGCACTCGTACAGATAATTAATCAATAACCAAGAATATTTTCCCATCGAATGTGTAAATATAGTGGCGGATCATCAAGTTCAATGGTTTCCGCCGAGATTTAAAAAAAAATGAAACCAATGCATGTTGTTTTAAAGCCAATTACGTAATGAAATATACCAAAGTTATCGTAGGAAATATTTTTTATTTCTGCAAAAGGGGTTAAATAAATTCACTGATATCACAATAGTGATATTATATATTTTTTCTTGTAAGCAACTTGTATAAAGTGACTCATAATTATAATACATTCAGAACTTATAAGGAATATTATATCCTCTACCAACTTGAACGTCAACCTATTAAACTTTATGTTGAAATGTCTATTCTATAAATATACAATGATTGATAATCTATGGCACACGACAACCCATACAAAAATAGCAGCACTTGATAACGATGTATTAGAGAAATGAATGTTTTACGTCCGCTGGTAAGTGCTTGTTCCTTATTTAAATTTTCAAACGGTAAAATGGAACGTGGATTGAGATGAGAGGCTGACGCGTATATCTAGTAACTTCCTGTGATTGGCTGTCGAACTCTTTATCGATTAGGTTGGTATCGGTTTTTGATTGAATACATAACTGAAATGTTTCGATTTAATCGGTTTTTGTGTTTGCACTTGGACCATAGTTTGAGATCTTAATTAGTTTTTATATTATTTGTGTAGGACTTACCTATTGTTTAAAAGGTCGATTGGTTCTGATTAACTAAGCCCATACTTATGCAAAACGTATAATGATCTAGTTAGGTTTCAGTATCAGTTCAATAACAAATTCTTTATGTAGGTATATATGTATAAGTATACTAAACACGCGGTGCATTTTTGAGACTGGTCGATTTTTGATCGACTTAATTTTACAAAAAAAAAAAAAGTTTTATTTTATATAATAAACTAACATAATCAATTATATTTTAATTTTGTTAAATGTGTCCTAATATGGACGTGTCTATCATGTAACGGCTGTTTTCAATTTTTTTTTTGACGGAATCATAGAAACTATCCGTACGTGGTGGCCTAGTTGGTTAGACCTTGGACTTAAAAACACTTAGGTCCCTGGTTCAAATCCCGGTGTGTACCAATGAGTTTTTAATTAAAAAAATTATGTACATTTGTTTGACAACACCACTATAGTGCCTCGGAGAGAACGTTAAGCTGTCGGTCCCGGTTTCATTATACCAACTTGTGAAACTGTTTACAGAGATGGGTTATTGAGTCTATTCAAAACATCGCGACGAGCTAGCCACTTGTTCGGTGTAGACTCATACCATCGGCTACGACGAGGTGGGATTAAAACCCCTCCGCTGGGTACCCTGGGGCCGTCTAAGCGGTCTCGCCGTAAAGCACCCGTGATGATACATACATACATATCCGTACTTGAGTCTTGGGACAGCTCAACATGATCTCAGACTACGACGATACGGCCTCAGGGTATCAAGCGGAGGGATAACCCGTCCTCATTACGCCGATGGTATTCGGAGGCAACACCTAACAAATGGCGAGCTTGTTACGGTATTTGTGATGCCTGTCTCGTTGTATAAAGCATCCTTCCGGCTTAGGTGTCAACTGGCCCGCTCCCAGGTCAGGCCTTGTTGTCATCTTTAAAAAATAAAATATTATATATAGGTATATAAATTTATTTTTTTTAATCTTGCCGTTCCAATCAATGCTAAATAAAATATATATAACTTATACCAGGTCTTTAAAAAAAGGTGGAATAGAAACTAGGCTCCAGGGTCCTAAATATAAAGCGAAAGCGATAGCGATCTGTCAATGCGTTGATAATTTCAGTGTTCATACCTCTTATTTCCAATGTAATAAAGGCCCTGACGGGTCCAATTGCTATCGATCACGTCAGCGATCTGTCAAAATTTGGTTTCATCACTTAAAAACACTTAGGTCCCTGGTTCCCGGTGTGTACCAATGAGTTTTTAATAAAAAAAAATATGTACATTTGTTTGCAACACCACTATAGTGCCTCGGAGAGCATGTTACGCTGTCGTTCCCGGTTTCACTATACCAACTTGTGAAACTGTTTATTAAGTCTATTCAAAATATCGCGACAAGCTAGCCACTTGTTCGGTGTAGACTCATACCATCGGCTACGACGAGGTGGGATTAAAACCCCTCCGCTGGGTACCCTGGGGCCGTCTAGGCGGTCTCGGGCGCCGTAAGGCACCCGTGATGGTGTATGTATGGATAGCCCATTTATCGAGGAAGGATAACATCACGCTACGACTAATAGGAGCGGAGTAACAATAAAAAATGTTGGAAAAACGGAAAAAATATATTTTGAGAGCGTGCGCTGCGTAAACGGTTAAAGTTACGCAGACGAAGTTGCGCGGACGCAAATCATCTAGTGTACTAATAAAATAGTTATATCAGATTAATATAAAGTCCCTTATGATTATATCCCCTGTGATGCACTTGAAAACCGGTCACTTATTTGACCTGTAGATGACCTGCACTTTATTGCACTGCCCCTTTTATCTCAACATCTTTAATTAAAAACTGAATGGCGACATATGCCTTTAGTTAAGCCCTTTGTACACTATAAATTATCTTGGATACTTCTTGATAAATATATATGCGGCAAAGTGATCTTTTGTTAAAATGACATTATCTACAAAATATTTTTTAAACAAATAGACAAAAGTATCAAAAAAATATTTTTTTACGTTGTATTATTTATTTCTCGTGTCAATACTTATTGCAAAAAACTTCAAAACATGGAAAGTCTTAATGTTATTAATCATACCTACATACACTAAATCCTAGATTTTCCGTGTCTTGAAGAATTTTTCATGATTATTACCTATATGTTACCTACAACAAACATCTTTAATTAAAAACTGAATGGCGACATGTGCCTTTAGTTAAGCCCTTTGTACACTATAAATGATCTTGGATACTTCTTGATAAAGATATATGCTATTTAACAACGCCCTTATACAGCTGCTTCTAGTTTACATCCAACATGTATGTGTGTATATGTATGTGTATATATATATATATATTATGCTTCATAATTGTGTTATTAGTTTTATTTATTTTTAATTAAATTACTCTCGAAGAGACCTCTTTACAGTTGGGTCCTAGTAGGCAACATTTTAATTTTATATTAAAAAGCTGTTCTTTGCTTTCTTGGATTCTTAGCCTACATTTCGCTCCATGCCATGAAAAATAGAAACGGTATAAAAACCTATGAAAACTATTAAACTTATGTACCTATATACTTTTATATAATAAATACATATTGTAACTTTGGACTTAACCGAGCTCCGGTTGGAGTACTGGTGGCAATATAGCAATATAACAATAAACAATAAAGTGATCTTTTGTTAAAGTGACATCTGCAGAATATTTTTTTAACAAATAGACAAAATTAACCAAAAATATTTTTTTACGTTATATTACTTATTACTCGTGTCTTTCAATACTTATTGCAAAACACTTCAAAACATTGAACAAACATCTTTAATTAAAAACTGAATGGCGACATGTGCCTTTAGTTAAGCCCTTTGTACACTATAAAAGATCTTGGATACTTCTTGATAAAGATATATGCGGCAAAGTGATGTTTTGTTAAAGTGACATCTGCAGAATATTTTTTTAACAAATAGACACAATTATCCAAAAATATTTTTTTACGTTATATTACTTATTTCTCGTGTCTTTCAATACTTATTGCAAAAAACTTCAAAACATGGAAAGTCTAAATGTTATTAATCATACCTACATACACTAAATCCTAGATTTTCCGTGTCTTGAAGAATTTTTATATACGTGGTGGCCTAGTTGGTTAGACCTTGGACTTAAAAACGCTTAGGTCCCTGGTTCGAATCCCGGTGTGTACCAATGAGTTTTTAATTTAAAAATTTATGTACATTTGTTTGACAACACCACTATAGTGCCTCGGAGAGCACGTTAAGCTGTCGGTCCCGGTTTCACTATACCAACTTGTGAAACTGTTAATAGATGGGTTACTGAGTCTATTCAAAAACATCGCAACGAGCTAGCCACCTGTTCGGTGTAGACTCATACCATCGGCTACGACGAGGTGGGATTAAAACCCCTCCGCTGGGTACCCTGGGGCCGTCTAGGCGGTCTCGGGCGCCGTAAGGCACCCGTGATGATACATATACATATGATACAACTTTCTGTTTTGAAGATTTTTTTTCTTAAAAAGTTAATTTAATTATGAGCATATTTCTCTCTCTCAAAGGTTAGCTGGTAAAAAATGCCTAAGGCATTAAACTCGTCTATGTTCATTTGTATGCAATAAAGAATTTTAAACAAATAAAATAAAAATGAGAGTTAATAGAACGTAAAAAAAATCATTTTTGAAAAAAAAAAATTCAGGTTTTGCTTCACGTAAAAGATTCAAAATCGAATTACTTACTAAAATATAAGAAGTTTTATTGTAACTGAAGATACTATGGGAGCTATAGAAACTTAATTTGTATATAATTAGTGTACTAGTTTCAGACAGACCCAAATAAGCACTAAGAATAATAAGAACTAATATTTAAGGCGTGGATACGGTTGGTGAGGTCGGTCGCCTCGGTGGCACCCTTGTATGGCAGATGATAATCGGAAGGTCAATGGAATCAGCTAACCACCTAGTCTTACACTAGTTGGTTATGTAGCGTGCGTTCGGTTGGTTGGTTTTTTAATACTTTTATTTATGACACATTTTATTAATTATCTATAATGGTTATATATATATAGCAGCCTAACCAAACGCACACTAGACCTTATTGTTAAAACTTTTTTTTTTTTTTGACTATTCATAAATATCTGTAAAGATTTACATGAAATAAACAATATTTGATTTGATTTGATTTGATTAGAATTCCTTAAAAAATCACACACGATTGTCATTAAAATCGGTAAATCAGCCCAGTAAAGTTCGTGATCAACGCCATAAAAATGACGATAAACCTCGCAAGCATTTTGAGTGCAAGAGAAATAACCAATTAGGTTAATTATAATAAGCAAGGTGCAGCAGAGGCGAGACAATAATGCGCATGGGGTCACGAGCAGCCCGGGCATCCAGAGACACCGCCCATCGCGTTAATACTGGCTTCTTGCTAGGGTGGCCATGGCATTTATACAAATAAAGAGACTTTAGGCAAACGTAGGTATATTTTTTTTATACAAACCCACATACGACAAAACAATATTAGTAGGTACGTTTTTTATTACAGTTTTTCATATACGTGGTGGCCGAGTTGGTTAGACCTTGGACTTAAAAACACTTAGGTCCCTGGTTCGAATCCCGGTGTATACCAATAAGTTTATAATTTAAAAAAATATGTATATTTGTTTGACAACACCACTATAGTGCCTCGAAGAGCACGTTAAACTGTCGGTCCCGGTTTCACTATACCAACTTGTTAAACTGTTTATAGATAGATTATTGAGTCATTCAAAAACGTCACGACGAGCTAGCCACTTGTTCGGTGTAGACTCATACCATCGGCTACAAGGTGGGATTAAAACCCCTCCGCTGGGTACCCTGGGGCCGTCTAGGCGGTCTCGGGCGCCGTAAGACATACGGGATGATATGTGTAGTTTTTCATGGTCTGGTTTTTTATTATTATTAGTTGCCTACTGTTGGGCAAAGGGAGGTCTTTCTACCAGTCCCTCAAAAATATGTCCATCTCCTCCTAGACTTTCTACGTTGCCTCCTAAAATGAGTTATTGAGTATTATCTTAATATAGTGGTATTTTACTTCTTCTTCTTTCAATTAATGGCAACTTTAGTTATGAAACTATCGTATAAAAGTAAGCGGTTGTTCTGCCAGTGTCAAGTAAAAATAACCACAAACACATGCCAAATAAGATAGCGGCCATTATAATAATAATAATAATAATATGAAGGACACAAATCTCACCCTAGTCACAAACTACAATATTAATACAAATTATATTTTATAAACACCCAGACCATGATTAACTGTACAGAAAAACGTACTAATATATTTTTGCCATGTGTGGGAATCTAACCCATGACCTCCGGATACAATTGCACAACCACTAAATAACCACAAAGGTGGCTAAATTATTGCAACATAAAGGGGAATTTGAAGACAAAACGAAAAGTGTGGTCTTTATTCTTTTTTTTTTTGTTGTAATATTCACACGTAAGTTTCTCTGGAGATTATATTCCACGAAACTGCCAACACATTCGGACAACAAACTTGAACGGACCCAGAAATATAAACAAAATAACATAGGCCCAGCCTTCCCCTGCGGGCTCTTGCAATAGACCTACTTATATTTAGGCCTTTAAAAGTTCCTTAATTGAATAGCTTAATTGAATAAACAATAAATATATAACACATACTCATTACATTAATATTCTGTATTAATAATCCTGCTACGTGGTTATTTTATTTTGCTCATACAAGACTTCTACTAGTTGTCTATGGAATGAAAATAAATTAAAAATTACATATCTAGTTTAATGCTGGAGCAGATTAACAAAGTAAATCTCGGCATATTCCTTTTACTTTATCCGCAAGTATTGGTACCTACCTAATTATTATCATGAACATCTAGAATTTGTGAACTTTTATTTGCAACATCCTTTACCTATTACCTTTTTTTGTTTTAGAAAATCATGGACACCCCATCTGTTACGTGGGAACTCTGAATGCGTATACGCATCCAAACTTAATCTGGGCGGAGCACGACGATCGCTTTGTTTTTTAAATAATTTCCGGACCTCGATTTGCCATTATTTTTGTCGAACAGATGGACATGACATTTTTGAATGGTTTAGGAAGTTAATGACATTTTTCAAAAATACATTGAAGTATTAAAAAAGCCTTTGCTAAGGTGCATTCGGGCTTGACCTGAATTATATTTTATTGTCGCAGTTTTCAACGGATTTTTTTTTCGAGCACGACATTTGACTTGGTGTTAAACAGAAAGCCACAGTCACTGTTGGTTATCAAATATAAATAATTTGTGTAATACCTATTGTATTTATTTCTTCTACGTGCGTGCTGTTAGGTAATGGTCGGCAAAAAAATCATATATATTAGATACTATCAATGGTTATAAAAAATGTGATTCTTAAACCCATCTACTGAGTTACAACTAAATAAGAATGTCATCATTATATTGGTTACGACGTTCAGAAATCACCAGCGTTCGGATTTCGATACCCACTCACGGCAAAACAAACTTAGTACGTTTTCTGTACAGTTTTTCATGGTCTGGGTGTTTTTTATTATTATTTGCCTTTAATGTTCCACTGTTGTGTAAAGGCCTCTTTTCCCTTTTTCCACCAATACCTCAAAAAGATGTCCATCTCCTCCTGCGCTTTGAGCGCTTATAAAATAAAATATAGATATATTAGAATCGTTGTTTCTGTTACACATACTACAAGCCTGGAGCTTAGTTTGTGACTGGAAAATATGTGTGAAACGTCCTAAATGTTCCATGTTGCTATTTTTTTTTTCTTTCTATTGCAAACACAAGCCAAAGAGAAAGAAAAAAAAAAGCAATATGGAACATTTAGGATATTCACACATATTTTAAGCCAACCTTTTCTGGTTGGTTTGGCTGGTGTTTCTGGTTCTTCTTTTTGGTTCCAGGTCCTGCCAGAAAAATGTGGCTATAGGGCCTATAAGTGCCAAGATCGTTCTTCACTTTATGATTTTCTGTCTTCTTGCATCGGTTGGATTTTATTGATAACTGAAATAAAGAGTAAGTATTATAATTTTATATAAACTTTAGGATATTATGTTAAAAAGCATATACTTATATTATGTTAAAAAGCATATACTTATATTATGTTAAAAAGCATATACTTATAATATATTAAAAAGCATATACTTATAATATGTTAAAAAGCATATACTTATATTATGTTAAAAAGCATATACTTATATTATGTTAAAAAGCATATACTTATAATATGTTAAAAAGCATATACTTATATTATGTTAAAAAGCATATACTTATAATATGTTAAAAAGCATATACTTATATTATGTTAAAAAACATATACTTATAATATGTTAAAAGCATATACTTATATTATGTTAAAAAGCATATACTTATAATATGTTAAAAAGCATATACTTATATTATGTTAAAAAGCATATACTTATATTATGTTAAAAAGCATATACTTATAATATGTTAAAAAGCATATACTTATATTATGTTAAAAAGCATATACTTATAATATGTTAAAAAGCATATACTTATTTTATGTTAAAAAGCATATACTTATATTATGTTAAAAAGCATATACTTATATTATGTTAAAAAGCATAATATACTTATATTATGTTAAAAAGCATATACTTATATTATGTTAAAATGCAGTCGTGGTAGACGCCCATACGAAACGCTTTAAACTTTTTTTTTACTGGAGCACGGCATGTGACTTTGTATTTACCGCTGGTAAGCAGACCTACAAAGTCCATGAATGGGGTCAATCAATACATTGTTGTTTAGTAATATTAATTGCACCCACTATGCCGGCTAAATTATTCGTTTAGGAAATGGGCAGCGACAAAGGCGTATTTTCATTACGAGTCTATTTTAATATCCTCGCTGCTTTGTCAATCGCCCGTTTCGTAACTGCACGAAAGGAGACTACCACCTCGACAATAAAACGATTTAGTAGTCTCCGGAAAACCGGTGAACCCACAGACTGAAACCGACACATGACTAGGTCACTTGACGGGTGTTGCATTTGTGTGGGCGGTGGGTAACTAGTCCGGCCTAACAGAGTTATAGAGGCTTCTAGACAACTTGGCTTTTAGTCGTAGTTCAATCATTATTTTTATGTTGGTAATTGTACTTAATAATCATTCCTTTGTAATAAATACTTTTGTATTATTATTTATATTAAAAAGTATTTTTTTCTAATTTAAAAGAAAATGTCCAACACAGATAGATTAATAAAGTAGTAGATAAAATGACCGTATATATTATATTATATTAATTCTGAGTCAAATAATAATAATATGTAAAACAAATTACACATATTGCTCTGGTCACAAACTAAGCTCTAGGATTATACTATGTGTACCAAAAGCAACGATATAATACAATTATATTTTATAAACACCCAGATCATGACAACCTGTACAGAAAAAAACGTACTAATATTTTTTTACCATGGGTGGGAATCGAACTCACAACCTCCGGATACAACGCCAAAGTCCGAAAACTAATTTTGTTTGGAGAACGCTGACTCCTCAAACGCCAATTCAGTGTCTTTAAAGTTAATTTTTAACGTTAAACTTAAAAAAAGTTTGCAAACCCAATTCCTCAAAAACAAACCGCCCGCCCACCTATTTATAAAACGTCACCCAAAATCGATCAAATTTATTTTCGCAACATTAACATCAAATTCAAAATATGAATAGATAACTAAAAAAAATTAAACAAAATCCATTATAATATTATCTTTTGTTAAGCCGGCGACATATTTAAAAAAAACCTTAAAGAACAAAGGTGCCGACATAGGACAAATGGACAGACAAAAAAATGTAACCCCAGGACAATCGATTAAACATATCGAATATGCCCCCCATGTCACCCGTAACAAATTGACCTTCCCATAAACAATTATATTTCTTTATCAACAAAAACCTTAACAAAACCGGCGAATTATAAACTATATTATATACAGGCTGTTTCTTTTATTTCATATTTTGATTTTTGGACATTATTTAAAAGTGTTCATAACTGTATAAAAAAGGTTTGAGCGGCCCTAGCCCAGTGGTTAAGTCACTGCAGATGAAAACAAGGCCGGACCTGGGATTGGTGACCTCTTTATACAACGATACTATACAATAATAAACACCTCAACAAGCTCGTCACTTGTTAGGTGTTGCCTCCGAATACCATTGGGCAAATGAGGACGTGTTAATCCGCTGGTACTCTGCGGCCTTTAAAACAAGGAAAAACGGTTATCGCAAAAAGCACCCGTGATTATTAATTATAATATTTAATTAGACTTGTATTTATTTGGAGATCGTACTAAATACTCAAGGCGTAAACACTCGTGAACACACGCAAACCTAAGGGTTTTCTCACCTCTACGCTTGTTTATTCGAGACGGTTTTTGTGGCCGCGTCGAAGGTCAACTGTGTTTTTGTGTTATTTATTATTGTTTATTGTAACTAATTTATAATTTGGGACACAAAATATCCAGTGTGTATAAATATATATATACCTATTTATTTATTGGCGTTTACCCTAAAATTATAAAAAAAATACCTTATACTATAATATATTATATGCGTACGAGCCGAGGCTTTAGGCGACATAAATCTATATGAAGCATTGAGAACATTAGTTTCCAAGACCTTTCTATTTTGTGAAATTAAGTACAAATATGTTATATCCTATATGCGAGTAAAATCATTATATAGCCAATTTCGTAACCGCGTTTAGACTTCATAGTACTGCTACCCTATTAATAGATTATATAGGTCTTGTTACAAATAATTTTAGTCACCTATTGCTCTATTAATAACTAAAATAAACAAAACTAAATAAATATTTGAATCGGCCTGTACATATCAGTTACGGCGTTTCCATGTGTCAGTCAGCGGGGGATAGCGTTTAAAGAGCACTTTGCCAGCGGGACGCGGGCGCCGTCGGTCACCTTTGTCGTGATGAACTATAACATATCCTTAATTATATTCTTATATTAATATATACGTGGTGGCCGAGTTGGTTAGACCTTGGACTTAAAAAACACTTAGGTCCCTGGTTCGAATCCCGGAGTGTACCAATGAGTTTTTAATTTAAAAATGTATGTACATTTTTTTGACAACACCACTATAGTGCCTCGGAGAGCACGTTAAGCTGCCGGTCCCGGTTTCACTATACCAACTTGTGAAACTGTTTATAGATGGGTTATTGAGTCTATTCAAAACATTGCGACGAGCTAGCCACTTGTTCGGTGTAGACTCATACCATCAGCTACGACGAGGTGGGATTAAAAACCCCTCCGCTGGGTACCCTGGGGCCGTCTAGGCGGTCTCGGGCCCCGTAAGGTGGTGATGATATGTATGTGTGTAGGAGAGGAATTATTAATTATTTCTAATTGTTCTAATACGTTTAAATGCAAACCTTTCTTTTTATATTTATCCTCAACATTGTCAATGGTTCTATTCCTTAGAACGAAAAGTTTTAAGTGTTTACAACCTACCTTAAAAGCCACAATCGTGATGTTACTGCCACAAAATAGTATTATATTTTAATACTTGTTGTTTGGTATCATAATAAATGGCTGCTGTACCAGTACCTACAACATCTTTCCATCTGAGATCTTCGCCGGAAGCAGTCTGAACAATATCCATTGTCCTCGTACTAACTTATTAGGTATCTGGGTCCGCTTCGATTGTACTTTTCTTGGCTTTTAGTACTTAGTACTTGTAACTGAACTTTTAATGATAAGCAGTAAAATGACAGCTTAAACTTAACAATGAGATACCTACATACATACATACATATACATATCATCACTGGTGGTTTTTAATCCCACCAAGTGGCTACCTCGTCGCGATGTTTTGAATAGACTCAATAACCCATTTATAAACAGTTTCCCAAGTTGGTATAGTGAAACCGGGACCGACAGCTTAACGTGCTCTCCGAGGCACTATCAAATAAATTTACATTTTTTTTTAATTAAAAACTCATTGGTACACACCGCGATTCGAACCAGGGACCTAATGTGTATTTAAATCCAAGGTCTAACCAACTCGGCCACCATGTATGTAACTATTTAGTAATATAACAATATACTAATGTGAAGGGTATTACACACATTTTGCTCTGTCACAAAGTAAACTCTAGGCTTGTACTATGTGTACCAGAAACAACGATATACATATTATATTTTTTATAAACACCCAGACCATGACAAACTGCGCAGAAAAATGTACTAATATTTTATTTTGCCATGGGTGGGAATCGAATCCACAAAAAAAGTGGAATGCATATTAAAGCTAGCATACCTTGATGCATTTTAGTTTAACTTGAGTCAGCAATTGACTGCAGCAGCTAATCTCAAAGACCCAAGTTCCAAACTAAAACCTGTTAAATGATCACCGTAACGGCTAACATCGAGTAATCCATTCGCATCGAAGTTTTACGCACAAACGGCTGTCAGCCGTTCAATGTTACCACACACGAGCGGCATCCTAAATTAACCGTCTCTGACGACGGACGTCCGTGTCAAGATGTCACTTGTCGCTGGATTTAAAAGCCCGAGCTTTCACCCATATTAAATGACCGATGATGTATATTTGGACAAAAAACACCTACGTGTTGTTTTGTGTTTTGATTATACCTATTTCATTTATTTTAATTTGTGTTTTTTCCGCCTTTATTAATTCCAATTTTGTCACATAAAATAAAATTCACCAATACACAATTTTGACCGTCTCCGTGGTTTAGTTATATAGTTGGTATTGTATTCGAAAGTACCGGAATGGACCCCACATTTCGGTTCAAGGCAAATAATATTGGTACCTACGTTTTTCTGTACAGTTTTGTCTAGGTGTAAATAAAATACACGGCTAGAACCTAATTTGTAATCCGGGTAATATGTGTTATACCTAAATAATTTTAATAAAAATCATGATGTTTTAGCCTTAAAAAGTCATCAACCCTTACTGGTTTGAGGCTTTAATAAATGTAAATAACTACTGACCTACGATCTTAAGTACATATTTTAGGTAATATCTTTGGAACAATCGAAAATTTGTAAATAAATATTCAACTACTAGTAAAGAATAAAAACATTTTTGTATCCCATTAATTACTACATAATAAAAAAAAATTAAATATCCACTATGTCCCGACTCTGTCCCGGCCCGAAGGTTCCCATAACACTGGCAGCATTACCTCTTTGTACTGCCAGTGATATCCTTTAAATTAATTTAAATTTTACTACTAGTAAAATAACATACTAATATAATAATATAATATATAATATAATTATATAATTATAATTAATAATATAATTCCCAACCGTAAGCTCGCTATTATTTCTACAATCAACCATTTTATAAGAAAAGCCACTTTTTTTTCACAATTCGTCCTTTGATTCGAGTTCCGACTCACGCCTTTAATCAACATCATTAAAAAGATAATGGCCTCAGAATAAGTTGAACGACAATGATTTAGTGGTGTCATCTAGTGACACAAAAAGTTAGGATTTTGACAATCATTCTGGTTGATGAGTAGTCCGGTGCTGCTTTCTGCTTTGGTGCCGACGCGTGTCTTTGTTAATCTCTACGTATATAATACCTGGGTGATATCTGCCTTTAAGCATATTATAATACTAGCTGACCCGCGCAACTTTGTCTGCGCGTTTAAATTTAACCGTTTACGCAGCGTACGCTCTTAAAAGGAATAATTTTTCGCCGTTTTTGCAACATTTTTCTTTGTTACTCCGCTCCTATTAGTCGTAGCGTGATGTTATATAGCCTATAGCCTTTCTCGATAAATGGATTGTCCAACACGAAAATATTTTTTCAATTCGAATCAGTAGTTCCTGAGATTAGCGCGTTCAAACAAACAAACAAACAAACAAACTCTTCAGCTTTATAATATTAGTATACATTTATTGGATGACAATTACTATGTCATAGTAATTAATATGATTAAATTAAGGTATTTTTCTATAAAGGATTCCGACAAAAATGAATAAGGAAATTAATGATCCTTTGTTGAGATCAGTAAAGAAATTGTGTTGGGTGACCTTCAGAGAATAATTTAAATTAGAATAATTTGCTGAGAATACAAGTGGTACAGACTATAATGTTATATCGTACATGGAAAGAAGTATGTTAAGGTGGTCCAGCTACGTTGAGTGTGTGGATAATAAAGAAACTCCAAACATAATAATATATATTATAAAGTAATAAAACATTTTTAACAAAAAAACACTAAAAAGTATAAAATAATGATGAATGTGTGTAATCGTACTGGATTCTACTTTATGAAGTCGGCACCTAAAACCTTTGGATTGATATAAATTATATTTTTTTATTATTGAAGCTCTAACAAACTAAAACAAAATCATCCATATATCACTCATTCCACAGATACTTCTAGAAAACATATTTTTTTCATTTTTAGCTGTTCCACCATCCAGATCCGGAACCCTTCTTCCAATTTCATCCAAATTTTTATGAAACCAACCCGTTGATCCACGCTTTAAAGTAAAGTAATGATATAATTATGGTGTAATATTAAGAAAACCTCTCGCAATTTTCGCAGTTCCAGTCTCCAGCTCCGACAGTCTTCATCAGATCTTCACAACATTTTATGAGACCAACTTGGTGACCAACTCATTATTATTATTATTTTTTAATCAGAAAAACGAGAACAGTCACGTAGTCTAAAAAACAGTGTATGAATCGCTCCATGGATGTGGAAGAAGCTAAGGAAGAATTTAGATATTGTTGGAAGTGGCATTCATTGCTCTCTGCTTACCCCTTTACAGAGATGCAGGTGATGCTGTGTATGTTGGAACTTTTGTTGTGAGGAACTTTTGGGTGTACATATAGCTGTCCATATGAAATATGTATGGCGTTTGCGGTAAAGCTCATTGCTTGAGATGTTTGTAAAAACTTGCATGCAGTGCTCCAATAGCAAAAAAAGTTATCGTTACTTAACAAGTTAGTAGGTGTAGTAAAATTAGGACCAACTGCTTAACGTGCTCTCCGAAGCTATACTACAACAACTGTAAGTACAAATTTATGCTGCTATTCGTTATTCCTACCTCATCGTAGCCGATGGAATTCTGAGTCTACACCGAACAAATATCCAGCTAGCCACCGTGTTTGGATATACTAAATAAATCATCTATAAACAGTTTCACAATTTGGTATAGGGGCCGATAACTTAACGTGATCTCCGATACACTACAATATCGAGGCATGAAACAACTGGCACATTTATTTTTAACCAACTCGGCCACTATGTATATGGAGTATATAAATTATTAATGAATTAAATCATAGATCTATTAAATCGGTACTTGTAAGTTGTCAATAGAAACACCGACCATATAAACTTTCTCACGGCTCTACTCATCACAAATGACGATCTATTGACACTTCAATGATACTGGAATGACAATGTGCTTTCATATTCACTGTCATTTCAATTGACTCTCAAAACAATCGTACTGGAATGTTTCTGTGGAGAGCCGCAGTTATCAAGATTTGTTTATCTAACATTTTTATAAACGCATTATGATGCTTGATATAAAAAAGTGTAATAGTTTTGTGTATACACCTTTATAGAAATGTATAGGTACTCTACATAAAATAAAAAATACTACTTACAAAACTTTTTGTATTCACCTATACTCAACTTATTTCGGCTATCATAAATAAAATTCAGTCCTGAAGATGCTTCGTGGAGAAGCGAAACATGTCGACGCCGTTTAAGTCGTCGCAATTATTTGCAATAAAGTAAATATTACATCAACATTATTATATAAAAACTTTTTTAAGTTATGCCTTTAAGTTTTTTAGTGTTCCAAACATTTTGTTTTACAAATAAAAATATGTTATGCTTTCCTTCTGTCTGTCTGTTATATATGTTTGTATCAAATCTGTGCGTTTAATAAAGCGATTCCTCAGGTTAATACGGTAGGATTTTTGTTATAAAAAATCACGGTACCGCTTTAGAGGAGGATTGTCACAACGTTATTTTTACTGAAGCATTACGACAAATTTTATTGCGAGTAGCCTCGCTGATTATCGTCAAATGAACTACTCGTTCCGTAACCGCAGCCTGAAAGGAAACTACCACCTCGACAAGAAATCGATGCAATATTATTTTGAAACATGACTAGTTTGGTTAGGCAAAGTTAGTGAGCTCTTTACGTTAGTTAGATCAATGTTAGTCAGTTCTATACGTTAGTTAGATCGACGTTGGTGAGTCCTATACGTTAGTTAGACCAAAGTTAGCGAGTTCAATGCGATAGTTAGATAAACGTTAGTAAGTTTTATACGTTAGTTAATTTGACGTTAATGAGTTCAATACGTTAGTTATATCAACGTTAGTGAGGCCTATACGTTAGTTAGATCAACGTTAGCGAGTTATATATGTTACTTAGATCAACGTTAGTGAGTTCTATACGTTAGTTAAGTCAATGGTAGCGAGTTATACACATGAGTTAGATCAGCGTTAGCGAGTTCAATACGTTAAAGCTGTTCCAATTTAGGTAAAATAATATTAAATTAACAATATACCTGTGCGATCTTTCGGGAAAAAAGAAGTGATGTAGATATTATGGAAATTATATATATTTCATCACTTTCTTTTTCCTGAGAGTTAACACGGAAAATAATATTTTAATTTTGGATCATTCTCTGACCATATTTTATATAGATTAATTTTATCGCAATCTTTTAAGCATATTTTTCTACTCTATGGACTGCACTAAATTTAAGTATGATGACTGATGACAATGCACATTTTTAAACGACACCATACGGATGAGAGTTTTGCTTGTCACAGCCACTTCTGGGCAAAAAAAAACAAAAGAAGGTCGCCTTCGCACCTTCGCGACAAAAAAATATACCCTTCTAATTTTGCATGAAATGACTTTGGAGGAAATAAAAAAAAAGTTTTTGTTAAAAAAACCGTTTTATTATTTATTATTCTAGTAGGTTTTGCTCGCAACCCGCAAGACACTACTACCCTTAAAAAAAATTAAGAGGAGCACCTGATGAGACTCAGAAAATATTCCTCCCCGCGCATGACGGTGAGCTGGTAACGCTTCCAGCGTATACGTATGTATGTAAACCATCCCTCGCAACCCTCAATAAGAGAAAGAGCACATATCATATTCTCGAGCAAGAAGGAGTTGAAGAGCTTCTGAAGTGATTCCGTGTTCACCTAGCGCCTTGTTGTTTTAACCTGATTCAGAGCTATCCTAATCTCGTACTGGCTGATGTTCAGGATATCTTTGGTATAGAGTATAGCTGTCCATTTTTAATCAGACTATCCTCTTAAGTAGGTGTGTATTTGACGTCATTTTTTGTTGATTGTTTTTCGCTTTTTTAAAGGCCTTTTGTTGCACTTATTAATAAATGAACCCAGTATAGGAACATATTTAATAAACGAAAATCAAACTGAAATTTTCAGCAATAAATATAATAATACATACATGGCATTGTTTCAATACAAACACAAAATAGTAACGTGACATGAAAATCGAATTTTGGAATGTCATAAAATTGGAATAGGATTTTGAAAAAAGCTTTGTCATGTTACGCAATTTGACTCCAGATGGCGCGCCAAGCCGGTCAAAGGGAATTCGGGATTTCCGCCTTATTGTAGCAAATTGATAAAATAAAAATCTTATAACACGAAAGTTTACTAAGATTTAACAAGATTTATACTTAACTAATAAACAATTACTGTATGTTTATATCCTAATATTATATTGTTTGTTTGTTTGTTTGTTTGGTTGAACTCGCTCATTAAACGGGGGAAAATTATTCCTTTTTTTAGAGCGTATACGCTGCGTAAACGGTTAAAGTTACGCAGACGAAGTTACGCGGATCAGCTAGTATATACGAGTAGTATATAAGACTAATGGTAATTTGACAGCCTTCGTAGACTAGTGGTTGCGTATTTGGCGTTGTATCCGGAGGTCGTGGGTTCGATTCCCACCCATGGCAAAAATATTAGTACGTTTTTCTGTACAGTTTGTCATGGTCTGGGTGTTTATAAAATATAATATGTATTATATCGTTGCTTCTGGTACACATAGTACAAACCTAGAGCTTAGTTTGTGACTTGAGCAATATGTGTAAATTGTCCTATTATATTATATTATTATTATTATTAATAGCCGGATTAATAGTCGTTGCTAAGCAATTGCTAATGCTTAGCCAATGCTTCGGACTGTCAAATTGCATATGAAAAAACTAAATTTTGACAGTTCCAAGCAATGGCTCAGGCTAAGCAATGGCTCAGGCTAAGCAATGGCTCAGGCTAAGCAATGGCTCAGACTAAGCAACTATTAATTCACTACTATTAATCCGAACATAAGAGTGTAATGTAGGTAAGCTATCGGAGAACAAAAACTGTTTTAACAAAAATTGTGGTGGCTGCAGAGTTGGTTATCTTATAATACTACAGTTTTAAGATCCTCTGTGTGTATGTACACCATACATCACCACTATAGTGCCTCGGGGAGCACGTTAAGATGTCAGTCCCAGTTTCACTATACCAACTTATATAACTGTTTATAAATGGGTAATTAAGTCTAGCCGTAAATCGCAATGAGCTAGCCACTTGTTCAATATAGATTCACCTATACCATCAGATAAGAGGTTAAAACTCCTCCGCTAGGTATAAGGCGGAGGCCGTCTAGGCGGTCTCGGGAGCCGTTAAGGCACCTGTGATGATATACTTTTCTTTTCTTTTTTCAAGAGTATAAAATAACAAAATTATTTTGAAGTTTGTATTACTTATTTAGTTTTTTATTTTACATTTGAAGTTAGCACCAAAAAAAACTTTCAATAATAAGTATAGGTACAGGTAAGTACGGTTTTAAACTGAACGGTGTGATATTCCAGGAAACCAGTTTCGCAGCGCAGGCTCTACGTATATTTCCGTTTCCGCTTTCACCCCTAACCCTGGGATTATTACTTCCGGTATGCAAGTACTAATACAGCCTTGACAAGTGGCTGTAACATTACCTACATATGTAACAATTAAAATAATAGTAGGTTCGGTTCGTCGGTAACCCTGTTAAGGTTAGGACAGAAAGCAATGTGGGTCACTTAGAATGATCTCGACACCCCCTGCCTTCATATCCATGCATTGGTTTCTCTACATCCATAGCTACTTTGAACATGTTGTTGATAACGGCGCCGGAGTTCTCCAAAACAGCCTCAGCCATGTGTTATTCCAACCTTGTCGTAGGTATATATGCTAGCGTATGCAGGGTGAATTTGAAATTATGTACTTTGGGCTAATATGAGGTTCTGCTGATCAAATCGATCAACGTCTACGTCTATATTTAGTTCCTTTAAATTGTTAATTTATCGATTACTGAAATGCCATCTTAGGCTAAGATATCATTGCAGTAGCCCCCTGACCAAATACTGCTAATGCAGAGTCTTAGCATTTTACGAGTATATGGGAGTATACTCAGCCTTTAGACACCCCAATAAAAATGCCAAGATAATGGTAATTCTATAAAAATAGAATGGACGGTAGGTATTGGTCCAACTTGGTCACCACGTACCAATTACCTTAGGTCACTTAAGGTAATTACCCAAGTATAAGTTACCTTCTTAAGTATATTAAAATGAGGTTAAACAACATTACCTCACCTAAGTTAGAATATAAACACGACGCAGTGGTCAGTATATAGCGTGTTATGTCCCCATTAGCCAACATTCCGCCCTGAATGCAATTTGTTTACAGGGCGGAAGGAAGCCGCGCCGTATCGGAAACTCTACCAGTGCAGGAGTGGAACGCTTGCACCAAAATATTATCAGAATTATGATATCAATAGACTTTTGACTACCTATTTTGAAGGGAAACGAAAGTTAAGAGTAAGAATTATTATATAAATAGACTTGTTGAGTAGGTAATCAGTTTATTTCATTTCGTCTTTATTAGATAAGTAAATATACATTATAGGACTACAATTTGTTTACAGGATGGAAGGAATCTGGGGTGTAACTGAAACTGATAGTGCAAGGAGTGGAACGCTTGCACCAAAATATTATCAGGATGATGATATCTATAGACCTTTGACTGCCTACTTGGAAGGGAAAAGAAAGTCAAGAGTAGGAATTGTTATATAAATAGACTTGTTGAGTGGTCAGTCTATTTTCTCTCTATTAGCTTAGCTATCGCATCTATTCTAGCATCGCAATTTGTTTACAGGGTGGAAGGAAACTGGTGTAACCGAAATTGACAGTGCAAGGAGTGGAACATTTGCACCAAAATTATATCAGAATTATGATTTCAATAGACAATTGACTATCTAATTGGAATGGAAAAAAGTCAACAGTAAGAATTTTTATATGAATAGATGTGTTGAGTGGTCAATCTATTTCATCTTTATTAATTACTAGCTGTGCTCGCGACTTCGTCCGCGTGGAATAGTTATTTTTTTATCATACAAACTTACGTCCCCTATTTTATCCCTTGGGGATAGAATTTATCAAAATCCTTTCTTAGCGGATGCCTACGTCATAACATCTACCTGCATGCCAAATTTCAGCCCGATCCGTCCAGTGGTTTGGGCTGTGCGTTCTTAGATCACTATGTCAGTCAGTCAGTCACCTTTGAGTTATATATAGATAGATAAATTCTAGGACTCAGAAGTGAATTCAGGTCTTTTTTTATTATCGGGGGATCCATCGCGCTGCTTGAAAATTCTTTGTATATAATGATAATGTCCTATATTGTAATGTTTCTAATCACGTAGCAGTTGAAACTCTATCCTAATAAAAAGTTAGGATATATCATGCATTGGGGTTAAAATAAATAAATAGTTATGGACTTACATCAAACTGAACTGAAAACTTATAAAACTATTTTTAATTTACTTAAAACAAATAAAAATCCAGTTAGGTTTTTAAGTAGATATTAACCAAAGCACTAAGGATATCAGGTAAAGTATTGAGTGCAGTGCACTGAATCTTCTGCCCTTACTTCACGACCTATAATATAATGACCTATAATGATATATAATAGCTATTAAAATCATCTATATGACTAGTGGTTTTGCCTTTTGCGTTGTATCCGGAGATCGTGGGTTCGATTCCTACAATGGAAAATAAATATTAGTACGTTTTTCTGTACAGTTTGTCATGGTCTGGGTATTTATAAAAATATAATATGTATTTAATCATTGTATCTGCTACACATAGTGCAAGCCTAGTGCAAGCCTAGACCTTAGTATGTTACCAGAGCAATATGTGTATTGATTGGTCTTTTTTATTATTATTATTAGAGCACGGCATGTACTATGTAGGTCTGCTTACATGTACATGCAAGCTTTCGGCTAGCGAATCTCGCAGCCACGCCACTGTTGGAATCATATAATGCCCCTCAGGCTCCCTGTATTAGTCAGTCAAAAAAAAAAAAAAAAACATGCAAGCAGACCTACATAGTCCATGAATAGGGTCAAACAATATACTGTTGTTTAACAGTACATGTCGCTTCTGCTATTCCATCTAAATAATGCGGGTACAGAATAATGATATTCTACTTTAATATCCTCGCTGCTTTATCGTCAAATCAACTGCCAGTTTCGTAACCGCACCCTGAAAGAAAACTACTACCTCAGCAAGAGAATGATGCCGTAGTCTCCTGAAAACCGATAAACTCATAGACTATTACCGAAGCATCATTAGATCACTTGAGGGTTTTTGCATCTGTAGGTATATGATTTTCTTTCACTGTGGTCTCTGTCTAACCCATTTTCTTTAGCTCTTTAGTCTTACAATGAAGCTAACTAGTCTATAGAGGAGTATTATTAACGTATTAACGATTTTAGTACTTAATTCTGAACTCTTAAAATATTTATGGCAGTACTAATAGAGTTAGTTACCTTAAACTTCTTTAATAGTTTTATCAGGAAAAATAAAGGGGAAAAGTTTTTATTTTCAGGGTATAAATATTTTATACTGAAAACCAATTTACTTGCAGTCTTAAATGCTTTTATATACTCGTAAGTAGTGTAGGATTTTCTTTACAATTTTTTTGCAAAAAAAATCTCTACATTTAAAAAAAAACACAAATTAATTAATTTTTGTATAAATATACTATCTATTTTTTTTTATTGGAGCACGGCATGTGACTTTGTATCTATCGTAATCTTAAAATATACTCGTAATGCAATTTGTCGCTATCCATTTCGTAATCGCATCATTTAGCCGGCATAGTGGGAGCGATCAATTTTGTTTAAGAACAATTATTGATCTACCCCGTTCATGGACTTTGTAGGTCTGCTCACTACCAGGTAGATACAAAGTCACATGCCGTGCTCCAATAAAAAAAATATATATAAAAACACTTATAAATATTTACGTCAAACTCAATTAATGTATAACTCTTTGACGAGCCGCTAGAGGACCCAAAAAAAGAACACTAACACCTTATTACCAAACTAAGTCCCAATCAGTTAACAGTAATAATAACTGCTCGATTCTAGTAATAAAAAACCGAAACCAATGATGGACAATCGACGGACGACATCGATTCTAAGAAATGTTATATTCGATTTTATTTAACATCAGAGCGGCAATTCGGTCGCCTTTGTTACACAGAAATAATATGAGGACAGAAGTGATTTTTGAAAAGGGCGTAGCTGTTTAGAATTAGCGTTTTAGGATTAAATAGTTAAAGAAACTTAAATGATTGATTATTTAATACTTTTTGACAAAATATAAACTATAAACAAAAAAATCTTTTTGATTTTAAGGTTATAATATAAAAAATCACGGCATAAATAATGAAATTTAAAGCACTTAATGCATTTGCCTACTCTACATACTTAGTCAAAAGTTATTTTTATTATCAACTGCAAGCTAAACTATATAATATACCTACATATATCTCTGACTGTAAACCTATGTTTTTTTAGCATGTAAACTGTATCTATTATACCTATAAAGTCCGTGAATATGTTGGATTAATACATTATTATTATATAATAATTTGTTTAAAAATATTGGTCGCTTTTAATATGCTGACAGTTACTAAATGGGCGGTAAAGATCAAATTGATTTACGAGTCTTTGCTTTATTATCAAATCAAGTACCGGCTGTAACCGACTAGGTCACTTGACGGTTTTTGCAATTGTATTGGCGGTGGTAACGAAATCCTTCTAATTGTCCAGCCAAAAAGCAAAATTCAACAACAAAATATAGCCTACTTAGGCAAATTGTTTGAAGGAACATTTCTCAACTTAACTAGTCAAGTTCAGTCCGCCACCTCTATATTATAATTATGCCTGTGCTTTACTATGTACAATTTAAGTTTATTTTGCTCCCGCCGCAGTCAGCTTCGATGTCTAATTAAAGCTTCAATTTTATCCCACGACGACAACCGTTTTATGGACATGGCTCAATTAAAATCGTGGTGCTTTTAAGGTGCGTTTTTATTACTGCGACAGAATATTTTTTTTATCTCTACAAATAAATCTTTCTATACTTAGTAAATTTTGTGCTATTATTATGTTTAAAATGACAGGATGTTAACATATCGCGAATAAATATAATATAAAACTGCAAATATTCAGCAGGTTATAGAACTCAGGCTTATTTCAATGTTTTGTTTGTTTCATGAGCACACTTATGTGAAAAAATCTAACTTGATTCTAGTTAAAAAGATTACATCAAGTATAAAAACACTCACATTAAATTTTAAAATTAGTTAATGTTTATATATTAAGCAGATTAAACCATATTTACAAAACACATATGTGATCATTTAAAAACTCCTATATTTTAAATTATCACATATTGTCTTTTTTGGTTACAGATTCTGGGACCAGAAATTCTTTCGCCTTTGTTACACAGAATTAATATATGGAAGTGGTTGCGCCTTTGACGTTGTACCTATCTGGAGGTCGTGGGTTCGATTCCTACCCACATGGCAAAAAAAAATAGTACATATTTCTATCGTGTTTATAAAATATCATTAGTATTATATCGTAGTATCTGGTCACATTTTACATGTCTAGAACTTAGTTTGTGACCAGAGCAATGTGTGTAAATTGTCCTACATATGAAATAAAAACATAAATTCGCGTTTTTCGTGGAAATAAAAAATATAATAAAATATTTTTATATTTAGGAGTATTATTAACTTCATGGACTATTTTATTAACACTTACATTAAATTATTTATAATACAAACGTATGTTAAGGGGTACTTAGTGAGAATATATGCCACGCCATTTCGCAATATCTCTACATAAAAAATAACCTATACCACATACAGTCATACAGACGCGTCTGTTTTAAGGCTTCATAGGTACCTGCTAGTACTTTTTTAATGACATCTGAATATTCTGTTAACACGTACATTGGTTGGCCACGTAATCCACTAACATCTTGTATTTCTATCAGCATTTCGAAGTCTTTCGTTCAGCATTTATACCATATTATATTTACTACTTTAATTTTTCTTCTAAATATTTTTAAGCGTACATTTCCAATATCGTCTCTAATAATTGATTTATTATTAGACAAAATTAAAGTCACTATTTTGTCTAACCAAATTTTAGAGTAAATTATAACTTTTAACAAAAAGTGTCGCTGCAACAAAACCGTTCCTTAAACCTGCAGATCCGCCAAATTACGTCTCTTTCACTCCCTAGCTTTAAAAGCCAATAAAAAGAGAAAGAATGAGACTATATGACAGCAATGCGATGGTCATCTGCCCCCATAAACCTATAAAGCGATTAAGAGCCCATGACACCGAGCCTGGTTATAAAATTCAGAAAAAACTGTAACAAAGAATAAAAACCGGCAAAGTTAGGATAGGTAGAGAAGGATTTTATTGCATTTTTTTTAATAAGGTGATTAGTAATTTCGGTAGGAATAATATTTTTTAAAGCAGGATGGATTACCTAGAATCATTTATACATACCATCACGCCTATATCCCTGTTAATGGGTAAGCAGAGAGCAATTGGTAAGGAAGGAAGGTTTCTATAACTTCGTTAGGCCGACTGACCGGTCTCGTTATCACCGCCTATAAAGATTCAAAAACCGTAAAGTGTTACCTACGCCCATACAGATGCAAAAACCGTCAAGTGACCTAGTTATGTTTCGGTTTAAGTCTGTGGGTTCACCGGTTTTCATCGATTACTATTTCGGAGACTATTCCATCGATTTCTAGTCGAGGTGGTAATCTCCTTTCAGGGTGCGGTTACGAAATGGGTATTTTAATTGACGGTAAGGCAGCGAGTATATTAAAATATACCTACTAGTAATGCAATTCGTCATTGTCGCCCCCCATTTCGTAATCTCATTATTTAGCCGACATAGTGGAAGCGATCAATATTGTTTAAGAAATATTATTGATTGACCCTATTCATGGACTTTGTAGGTCTGCTCACCACCAGGATACAAAGTCACATGTCGTGCTCTAATATAAAAAAAAGGTAAAATTAAGATTTTTTTTTTCTTCTATACCTAATAGTACATTGACTGATGAAAATATGTTTCAATTCTGCGATAAACAGTACCTAATGGAGAAATACGAAAAATGCGGAAGCTAATTTTGTATGGAGAACGCAGACTTCGCTAATACGACTGGAGGTGTCCATAATTATTCTTATTAGAATCTACTTAGAAATGTTATATGGGATTTCCTACTTGACCAAAAAAAGGTATGTATCATCACGTATGTATCATCACGGGTGCCTTACGGCGCCCGAGACCGCCTAGACGGCCCCAGGGTACCCAGCGGAGGGGTTTTTAATCCCACCTCGTCGTAGCCGATGGTATGAGCCTACACCGAACAAGTGGCTAGCTCGTCGCGATGTTTTGAATAGACTCAATAACCCATCTATAAACAGTTTCACAAGTTGGTACCTATAGTGAAACCGGGACCGACAGCTTAACGTGCTCTCCGAGGCACTAAAAACAAGAAAAGGTACCTATCTAATAAAAGCTTAATAGGTACCTAGGTACCTATTGGTAATTTCGGTGGGTAGGTACTTATAGGTATCTACCTACCTATAGCTACTTCATTTAACTTTTTAGATGACAAATCTATATTTTATATCTACCTGGTGGTAAGCAAAGCTACTAAGTCAATGAATGAGGACGACCAACATAATGCATTGCGAATCTACTTTTATATTGTCGCTGCTTTACTGTCAAATCAACTGACTGTTTTGCAACCGCATCCTGGATAAAACTACCACCTCGAGAGGAAATCGACGCATTAGTCTCCTGAAAACCGGTAAACTCACAGACTAAAACGGAAAAATGACTAGGTCACTTGACGAGTTTTGCTTCTGTATAATATTTGCGTAAGTAGGTGTTGCTAATTTAATAAGTATTTAAACTTAATTAATCTAAAAAACACTCTATATCTATACTGTGCTTGGTACTTTTTACAATAAACCAAATAGTATTGCTTACCTTCTTGTCTAAATTATTTACCTTGTATTTTAATCGTCTCTACAATGCAGGTCTCTATAACCCCACTTATATTGCCTGACTTGTACTGTCAACTAATTTAAATGTATCGTATTTATAATAACAACTTTGAATTAAGAATAAACAACGTTCCAATTTTAAACCGTCAAACGACGGGCGTCACCTACCGTTGTCGTTTGTCACCGCAATGTCATTGGGCCTCGTCCGCGCCTACGATTGGTTGAGATTGTCACGGGCGGCTTTCGGTGACAATTCTCATTGGGCGTTAGTGTCACTAGGTGGGCGGGGCTTGGTGACAGTTGGGCGACAACTTGGAATTCTAAATTTAAAAGCCACGTGGTTTTATTTGTTTTTGTTATTATTTGGAGAGCTTTCTTTTGTATAGTGTGGGAACTTAAAGTTGAATGAAGACCAAATTTTAATATGCAGATTTGTCTTTATTATGTTTTTTAATTATTCCTTTATTACTATCATAGTCTTTTATGATTACTTTTAATTCTATACTTACCGCGGTCCAATTGCTTGTATCAAACCGACTATGTTAACTAACAATTTAATATAAATGAAACATGTACTAAAATTTATTAATGCATTGTAAAAGTTATTATCTATTTTAATAACTTGGTTTCTGGTAGCGGTTAAATGTTTTTCATGAATTATCGAATTTTGAAGCGTTACTACACATAGATACATTAATACATGGTAAAAGTGAGATATTTATTAATTAAAAGTAGGTAGTAATTTCTTACTTTGATGTAGTTAAATTTGACGAACCATCTAACCGCTACAACGCTTTATGCAACTCGGCCTTAACCTCTTGTTTTTTATATCGGATTATAAATTTGACAAATACCATTCTTTTAGCAACATTTTTGACCTATATTATTGGTGTTATACGCCTAAGGTTATGTTTTTATAATTTACTTGGTATCTCATACTACAATACCTGCAATTACCTACCTATCCTTTACTATAGTTTTTTTTTCATGGTAACCTAAATAACCAAACTTTACTATTATTTTTCATAATCTATTAATAAGTCTAATGGTTTTGTTTAGATTTTTTTTTTATGGAATTAAAGATTTTTTTTGTTATTTGATATTTATAATTAAAAAAAAAAACTCAATTTAAAATTCACTAACAAAAAATCCAAACGGTCATAAAAGCCTTTAAAGCACTTTCAGTTACCCCTAACTAACTCTATCTAGCGCAAAAATTTACACTTTCAGCAAAAAATAAAAGGATTTCAAGAAGAGTTGACTCTCCCGGTAAGATTTTTCCTCTCGCCCAGGGAGGAGGGGAGGGGTCGGTATTGATCGCGACACTCTCTCCTCTCCTCTCCCCTCTCCCCGCGTCCTGCGGAGTGAGGCCACTTGCGACATGTGACTTTGTATAGATACGTACGTACCTACACTTGAGTTTGTAGAGACTAGAGACACCTAAATTAAATTAGTAAGTATTGTTGTTAAACGAATTAAATAATTTGAATTAGTAAACCCACTTACCGTTTGTTTACCGTTTTTCGGGTTCGGGTAAAATCGATACATGTCTAGGTGGTAATGAGATCGGACGGTCAGCCTAAGAATGTAAGTGAAGTTATAGAGGCCTTCCTCCCACCTAAAACATTAATATGTAGGTAATACCTACGTTTTTATAAGCCTAGATATTATATTATTTTACAATTTAGAAACACTACAATTTAGGACATTATTAGTTTTTTTTGTATCTAGGAGCAAAGCATGTAACCTTGTCTACCTGGTGTCTAGCAGACCTACAAAGTCCATGAATGATGTCGATTAATAAATTGTTGTTTAACAATATTGATGGCTCCCACTATGCTGGCTAATTGATGCGGTTACGAAAAAACTAATTTGGATTACCTACGAGTCTAATTTAATAACGCTCGCTGCTTTATCCTCAAACGCGCCCGTTTCTTAACAGCACCCTTGCGAAAGGAGACTAACACAACAAAACCACGCAGTCCGGTGAACACGAAAAACCGAAACATGACTAGGTCACTTGGACGGTTTTTGCATCTGTATGGGCCCACCGCCCATACAAATTACACAAACCGTCGTATCGAGACCTACGAGTATTTATGGTAGTATTTATTAGACGGTATTATTAATAGGTCCGATAAGCGATCCTATTGGTTGTTGCTCACGTATACGTATACAAATACGTTACGTTGCTACAATGCGCAACCCCATGGTAGAGCCTCTGACGTCATCGGCCGCTATTGACATTTCCAAACAATGTTTTTTGACGTTTACGAAGGGACAGTGTCACTAACCGGTGTTAAAAAGCCCTACGCCGTGTTATTTACCAAACGCAGCTCTGAGAAGAAAACATCGCCATAAGACAGAAGCCGAGATATGTCCCAAACAAAAAAATATCTACACGCGCAGTTATTTCCTTTTAGCTGGATGCTAGATGAAGGAAAACTAATTAAGTTACTGGACCCATAAAACCAGTCAATAAAGCCTTAAAACTGATTGGTTCTCGTCCAACAAACGACGCAAGCGCCGCGCCGGCAAAGTGCGGAACTAACGCAATTTGACACCCGTCACTGACTTTTGTATGAGTTAATTAAATTTATTATTTTCAATTAAAAAAATGTTGTGTGGTATTTGCTACCAAACCTAACATACCTATGGGTTTATGTTCATCTAACTTTCATATACCTACTACTTACCTATTTATATATGACTCTTTTAATGCTGAGAAAACTGCAGATACAATTATAAATACGGATCTTAGTATAGATATATATGTATAACTGTATATAAAATTACACAGTATAGATAAATGAGTTGAAACCAATGCAATGAAAACAGATACTAGTGTTCCAAAATTATTTTACTATCCTGTAAAAACAAATTACCTAAACAAATATTATTAAAATTATTATTATTACCGATAATTTAAAGTACAATATAAAGTTACAAATTAAATTTGAAAATCATTGGTATATTATCATGGGCTAATCTTGGCTATCGTCGTCTTTTTCTTATTCTATCCCTAGTGCACGATTCTGTCATTATTTTTGTCCATTTCAATCTCTTTTCTCTTAGCCATATGCTATCTTGTCCATCTCCACTTCAGTGTTCTTACTCTTCTTATAATATCTTCCACACCAGTTATATTTCTTATGTTTATTCTTATTCTGTCATTTCTTGTTAAACCTATCATACTTCTTTCTATCCCTCTTTGGCAGACTTGTAACAAAACAATAAATAAGTATAAAATAATATACGTGGTGGCCTAGTTGGTTAGACCTTGGACTTAAAAACGCTTAGGTCCCTGGTTCGAATCCCGGTGTGTACCAATGAGTTTTTAATTAAAAAAATTATGTACATTTGTTTGACAACACCACTATAGTGCCTCGGAGAGCACGTTAAGCTGTCGGTCCCGGTTTCACTATACCAACTTGTGAAACTGTTTACAGATGGGTTGACATACAAATTGGTCATTTTAACATTACTAGTTTGTATGGAGAAGGCATTTTTTTTTCATATGCGTCACATAGTTCCATGGGAAAAGTTGTTCGTATTGATCAGTAAAACCTCATATTAGCCCAAAGTACATCCTTTCAAAGTCACCATATGTATATTTGCAATAGCTTTCTATAATATTTATAAGTCTACAAACGTAAACGTGCTCGCGAGGCGTGCTCCTGAATGTTCGTAAAGTAATTAGTGATTAGTATTGAAAAACAAATTAACAATTTACTCAAAACACCCGCTCGTGTCTCGGCCCTAAAGGATAATGTACATAATGAGCTTGGAGGTCCGCAGTTCGATTCTTTGTAGGTAAAAAATAAAAATACATACCTAGGTAAGTAACCTAAAATGACTTAATAAGCTTAAACTTCATTTTTTATTAGTTCGGCTCGTAATACTCTGTATCAACTTGTTGGTAAGTACAGACAAACAAATTCCGTGAATGTGGACGGAAAGGATGTACCAAGGGCTAATATGAGGTTCTGCTATAAAATCGATTGATGATCTGCTATTGGTGTAAGGCTCGGTAACTTAGGTATAATAATTTTAAGAAAAATGTTTTTATAACAACTGTCAACATTAGTCTGTATTTTATATGAAGTTTTAAAGATGATGAAAAATAAAAATAAAACTTTATTGAAGAAATGATATTTTATACAAGAAGAAATACTGAAGACTATTAAAATTAAATATAAAAAAAATATTACATCTCTCACATAAGTAGAGATACCGATACCTATCTAGGTACATGTAAGGATTAAATTGCCGTCAAAAAACAAAAAAAAAAACTGGCAATAAAAAAAAACAAAATGGAGCCCGTCGATATTGAACATCCGTAGCCCTAACAATGGGTTATTAATATCAGCAGATGTACATACAGGACGCCACCTGAACATCCCGGTGAACACGTGGCGGTGATGAACACTAAATCATAATACTTACTATTTTGTATAGGGACATAATCATATTAAGGGTTCACCGGTGAAAGTTGGAAAAAAAATTATGATGTGTCCAAAAAAAAATTTAAACAAAAAAAAACAACGTTGAAATTCGGCAGTGTAGTCGTAAACCACAATATTAGAAAAAAAAAAACAAGAAAAAATAGGTTTATATACCTGCATATTTCGGTTATTTTTTTTTTTTATAATTTGGTATCTACATGAAGATTTTTTCAAGTGAGAATTCTTGAAACAAATCTTAATCTACTAGGAATAGCGAAAATGTTTAAAGAATTTATGCAAAAACTAAAATTGCATTATTAATTTATTATTAAAAAAATCAATTCCCAGTCAAGGTAAAATAAAATTAGGTACTTAGTCCGTTTTCGGTACAGTTTGTCTTCGTCTTGATGTTTGTTTATAAAGTTTATGGTACTTTTTAGTACACATAGTACAAGCCTAGAGCTTAGTTAGTGACCAGGGTATTATGTGTGAAATATTTTACATACTCGTTCTATTCGTTTTTTTAGCTGGGAATCGGTTCGATTTTATTTAATTCAGGAAAATAAATAGTTAATCAATATATGTTGTAATTCAAGTTAGGGTACCATAATATGAACACACATTTATGAATGAACACCTTTAAAATGTTTTTGAATATAATAATAAAAACGTAAAAACTACCATGTTGGAATCTTAATTTTATATTGGCTTAAAGAGGCTAATATATAATATAATAAGATGAACAACAGAAAATAAAAAAGATACCTATGTATAAAGAGAGAAAAAAAACTGTATTCTTTTAATATCAATTATAGAAAGTCTTAGGATTTATTTTTCAACAAGTATTAAAAAAAAATCGCTGTTGACTAGATTAATTTTACTACTTCATTATATAATATTGATTATTAAATACGTGACAATACAGCATATCAAATGCACCCCAAGCTTTACAAAAGAACCCGTTAGGCGCATAAAATTTAATATGAAAACAACAATTTTTTTTTTATACGAAACGATGGCAACACCGAAATTTCGATTGTCACGCCTCGTACATCGCAGGAGCGCGGGAAACTAAACAAGATCTTTTTTAGGCGACTACGAACTAAAAAAGTTTATTTAGCTTCGAAACGTTCCGTTATTTTTATTTCCTCTCTTCATTATTTATTAATCGAAGGATGCGGGACGCCCGCCATATTGTGTTTTTTTTTCGGTTTGTCATCGACACACGTTACCGGACATAATCGAATTTTTGACAAACAATATAGGTTGAAATTGGTTCCTTTATCGTTTTGCCTTTTTTGGTTCCGCCTAAATTGGTATTTGAGGCTCTTTATAAAGGCTTTGATGACATCCTGTTATATTAGTTTGTAGGTTCTTTAGATTTATTTTTTAATCGAACTTTTCTTATATATTTTTTTTCTATTGAAGCGCGTAATATCATATGACTTTGTATCTAGAGTTGGACCTTAGACTTAAAAACACTTAGGTCCCTAGTTCAAAGCCCAGTGTGTACCAATGAGTTTTAAATCTAAAAAAAAAATAGTTATACCTAAACTATATGTATGTATGTATCATCACGGGTGCCTTACGGCGCCCGAGACCGCCTAGCCTAGGCCCCAGGGTACCCAGCGGAGGGGTTTTTAATCCCACCTCGTCGTAGCCGATGGTATGAACCTACACCGAACAAGTGGCTAGCTCGTCGCGATGTTTTGAATAGACTCAATAACCCATCTATAAACAGTTTCACAAGTTGGTATAGTGAAACCGGGACCGACAGCTTAACGTGCTTTCCGAGGAACTATAGTGTTGTTGTCAAACAAATGTAGATATTTTTTTTAATTAAAAACTCATTGGTACACACCGGGATTCGAACCAGAGACCTAAGTGTTTTTAAGTCCAACTAGGCCACCACGTATATAAATATATAGTTTAGGTATAATTTCACCCAATTTACCGATCATTAATTATTATATAATAAGTATAATAAATATTATTATAAATATATTCAGTGGGCTCCTGAAACCTATTAACCCACAAACTAAACCCAAAACATGACTAGCTCACTTGAAGGTTAATTTATAGCGGTTGTTTTTGGATAACTATAGGCAACAATCGACAATTCCTGTAAACTGAGTAAGCAACTGAACTATGTTTATTAATATTAAATGACTTATTGAAGAATTAATATAGCTTCAATAATGTAAAAAAAGGATTATAAACCATACTAATATTAAAAAAGCCGAAGAGTTTGTTTGTTTGTTTGTTTGAACGCGCTAATCTCAGGAACTACTGGTTCGAATTAAAAAAAAAAATTAATGTTGGATAGCTATTTATCGATGCTATATGCTTTAAAACATTACGCTACGACCAATAGGAGCGGAGTAACAATGAAAAATGTTACGAAAATGGGGAAAATTATTCCTTTTGAGAGGGTACGCTGCGTAAACGGTTAAAGTTACGCAGACAAAGTAGCGCGGATTAGCTAGTAATATACATTTTTTTATGTAAAACTGTTGTATAGTTATGATTACGAACTGGCAATTTGCTGTTGAGTCAGAATACCAAGATACCAAGAAGGTATCGGGCGCCATAAGGAACCCGTGATGTTACTTGCGTATGTATTTTATTTATTTGAATTTTATTTAATCACGGCATATGACTTTGTATCTACCAGGTCCTTCTGTCCAGGACTTTGTGGTCCTACATGTCCATGGATAGGGTCGATCAATATTTTTTGTTAAACAACATTGGTCGCTCCCACTATGCCGGCTAAATGATGCGATTACAAAATAGGCGGCGACAGAGACGAATTACATTATTAGTATATTTTGATATCCTTGTTGCCTTATCGTCTATTCAACCCACCCGTTTCGTAGTCGCACCCTGAATGAAAACTACCACCTCGACGAGAAATAGATGCAGTAGTCTCCTAAAAACCACACACAGACTAAAACTGAAATATGCCTACGTCACTGAAAGGTTCCATCTTTATGGGCTCAAAGTCAATTTTTTTTTTATGTAAACCTTTACAGGCATTTTACAAAAGTCAAAAAAAGTACAAAAATGTATATGAGTAACGTTTTAATTTTTTTTTAAATAAATAAAACGAGAAAACACTTGTGCACAAAACGTATTATTATCAAAAAGTTTATCAAAGTTTTTTGCAATGCCTACTTGGTACAAGTGTGCACTTGGCCAGGTCGCTTAGATTGGAATAGCAGGTCGCCATTCCTCCCACAGACAAATGTTGAAAATATAATAAAAAATAAACACATAGTGAACTATTAAACTATTGTCCTTGCAGGAGAAAAAAAAAACCCAACCGAACCCTATTGGCTATTGGCTATATCGACGTGTTTAATGTAGTTAAGGAGTTTTTTCTTACCAATAGGTAAAAATATTTTTTGGAAATGAGATTTTCACTAAGATTGATATTTAAGTTTTCCTAATAAGGGAGAGATTTTATATAATTATAGATCTCTTTAGAATCAGGTATATAGGTTGATACAGAGTCACCTATCATACCTATAAACTATATAGATCTTATCTTATTGGTTTTGGGGTTGACATCAGTCAAAAAACACTTCGACCCTTTGGGATCTTTTGTGTGTTCCCCATTCCTATTATCCACACACCTCAGTATCGTCCCCAAATATGTTGTTGACATATTTAAGGACATCACCAAGGTCGATTAGCCTGTAGCTTTCTGGATCCGGATAAGCCTGTCCTAGGTATTTTATTCTTTGGATGGCCCTAGCGTCACAGTCGCACAGTAGGTGCCGCATGGATTCGGGCTCCTTACCACAGAATCTGCATGTGGGATCATCTCTTACTCCTATAGTATAGAGGTGTTTGTTGGTTGTATAGTGTCCTGAGAACACTCCCACCAGTAGCCTTATTTGACTTCTATTGAATTTCCATATCTTATCCAGGCCTATTGCCCTCATACCAATGAATTTCTTGGAATGTATAAGGCCTTGCTGCGTTAACCACCATCTTGTGTGTTTGTCCTCAGCAAACTTTTTTAAAGCATTAATGATTGTTATGTTGGGTATGCCTATAAATGGTTCAGGTCCAATTAAGGGAGTTTCCGAACCCATTTTAGCAAGTTGGTCTGCCTTTTCATTGCCTTCGATACCCATATGTCCCGGCACCCAGGCCAGTCTTACCCTGTTGTTCCTGCCGATTTTGTTCAACAGTTTAACACATTCCAAAACCAGCCCAGATCTGGTCTCATACGAGCTCAGAGCTTTAAGTGCTGCTTGGCTGTCGCTGAGAATATTTATGTTTTCTCCATGTGATCTCATGTCTAGGATCTTCTTTGCAGATACTATTATCGCATACAGTTCTGCTTGGAAAACTGTAGGGTAATGTCCCATGCTTACATGAATATCATGACCATTAGTATGTATTCCTGCACCCGTTCCTGACTGCATCTTTGATCCATCAGTATACCAGTTTTGACATTTACTGTCGGGTTTAGAACCATTTTCCCATTCGTCCCGTGACGGGAAATATGTTTTGTAGTTCCTTTTAAAGATTCGAATAGTCGAAATGTTGTCAGCGCACATTTCAAGAATCCTATCGAGATTGTTGTCAGTTTCCATCCTAGTGTGAATAGTTTGGGGCATATTTGGATACCACTCTTTATTATTCCGTAGTCGGTAAAGTGATTTCCTTGCCTCCATTTCTATTATCACGTGTAAAGGTTTAAGATTTAATAGTACCTCCATAGCTGCCGTCGGTGTTGTTTTAAAGGCACCTGAAATAGACATACATGCCAATCGTTGTAACTTAGCTAGGTCTTTTTTACAGATATCAAGCTTAGTCCGTGGCCACCACACAATACTTCCATATGTTAGTATCGGCGTTACCATGGTATTGTATATCCACTTCATTACTGTTGGTTTTAGTCCCCATGTTTTGCCATATGCCGATCGACACATAGCAAATACCCTTATTGCCCTTTTTATTAACATGTCAACATGTAGTTTCCATGTAAGGCTTTTATCTAGAGTAAGACCGAGATATTTTACGTCAGTGGACCATTGTAGTTCAGACCCGTATAACTTTAAAGAGATCAGTCCCGTTAGGTCTCTTTTCCTTGTGAACAGCAATGCTGAAGTTTTACTCGGGTTTATTGACAGATGTTGAGAGTTACACCATTCTTCAACAGTTCCCAGAGCCTTTTGTGCTACACTTATTGTTGTGCCTACAAATTTACCGTTTACCATTATAACTAGGTCATCAGCATATCCTACTGTATAATATGGGCCAACGTTTAGTTTTGTTAGAATTGAGTCTACAACAAGGCTCCACAGCAAAGGAGAAAGTACTCCACCCTGTGGACATCCTTTGGTTGTAGTTATCATCATTTCATCTCCGAGTAGTTGTGATATAACCATTCTACTCCTAAGCATATTTTGTATCCATCTACAAATGGTTGATTCTATGCCATGGTGTTTTAAGGCATTGTCAATGCCTTCAAAAGTTGTGCGATCAAATGCTCCTTCTATGTCTAAGAATATGCCTACGCATACCTCCTTGTTCTCTAAAGCCATCTCGGCTTTATGAACGACATGATGAAGCGCGGTTTCAGTTGACTTTCCTTGTTGATAGGCACATTGAAGTCTGTGAAGAGGTGTCCTTGTTAGTGGGCCCTCCCTAATGTGTCTATCCAGTATTTTTTCTAATATCTTTAATAAGAAAGATGATAGACTAATAGGTCTAAACGACTTGGGTTCTTCGTAGGTTACTTTACCTGGCTTCGGTATGAATACTACCTTAACCATCCTCCACTGCTTTGGTGTGTAACCAAATGCAATGGATGCTTTGAAGAGTCTGCTAATGTGGGAGTTTAGTATTGGCAGCCCCCTTTGTAGTAGAATGGGATATATTTCATCTGGACCCGGAGATTTATAAGGTTGGAAATTGCTCAGGGCCCATTTGATTTTATGTTCGTCTACTATTTTTTTCGCAGTTTCCCAGTCTCGTTTGGTGGTATGTACTGCCTGGTCGTTGACAGTGTTTAGGTTGTCTACCTTGTTGTTTGTGATAATCGATCCTGGAAAGTGTGTTTTAAACATAATTTCCAACGTACCCTTCCCAGTCTCCATTAGCTTACCGTTTTCATCCTTTACCATCATAAGTGGGTTGGCTTTCGTAGTAGCCATTGCCTTTGTCAGTCTCATGATGCCGGGTATTGATTCTATCGATTCGCAATGGTTTTTCCATGCCTGTCTCTTAGCTTTCCGTACTGCTTTATTATACTCTGTTAATAAACGTGCATACTCACTAAAATCTTTTTTTGCTTTCGCGACATTGAAAGCCTTACGAGTTACCTTGCGTAGTTTAGCTAAATCCTGATTCCACCATGGGACCTTTTTCGCTAGAATATTTTTTTCCGGACAATTGTTAGTCCATGCCGTCTTGATTGCAGTACCAATCCTGTCAGCTTCGAATTCTATATCTATAGTGGAATTGAGCTTACCTTTTTTGTTTCCTAGTTCTACCTTTAGATCACTGTAGTAATTTTTCCAGTCGGTGTTCCTAGGATTCCTTCTCTGTACGGTTACAATGTTATGTTTCATCATGTACCTAAAGCATATATATCTGTGATCAGAAAGAGATGTTTCATTAGACACATGCCAGTTATCTATGTTAGAGAATGTGTTCCTAGAAGTTATTGTAATATCTAACACCTCAGCCCTTTTTGCATTAATAAATGTTGGCCTGTTACCTTTATTTAATATTAATAAGGAAGAACTTACAAGATATTCTAATAGTTTCTCCCCTCTTGAGTTGTTGTCCGTGCTTCCCCAGACAACATGATGAGCGTTTGCGTCACATCCCATAATGAGGTGTTCATTGCTGCTAGAGCGTCTTTGTATTAGCTCCTCAATTCTAGGTGTAACGGGCTCCTTGTCTTCATATGGAAGGTAGGCTGAAGCTATTAATGTTTCCTGCCTGCCCTCTCCTGATATGATTTTTATTGTAGTAAGATCCCTGTGACAGAAATTAGTTAGTGTTGTTGCATGTATGCCATGTCTGACATAAATGCAGGTTCTAATATTCCCATCATTAGCTTGATGTAAATGACCACCTATATTATTCAAGCCTTTAACTATTCCTTTATAAAGGTATGGTTCCTGTATTAAAGCTACATCATATTGATTTGCCATAAGTGCTCGTGCCAAAAGGGCAGTCGCCGATTTACAGTGGTGTAAATTAATTTGTACAAAATTTAGGTACCTTTTATATGAGTCCATCTTTCTTGATGATCCCTTGTGATTATGTTTGTTTAGTGTTAGTTTTATATGTAAGTGAATGTGTGGTTAAGTTGTAAATATGTAATTTAAGTGTGTGTGTATAAAGTTTAGTTTATGTGTGTTTGTGTCTGGGTCTTTGTGTGTTTAGGGATTTTTTGGGACCTCCATAGGGCCCTCCTCTGCTCCTGACATCTCCGACTGCTCCCCCTGTTCGCTCAGTTCCAGGTCGACCAGTCCCTCCAGCAATTCTGCTGTTCTCACCGAGGTGGTAGGTGATGTAGGGTCTTCCACCTTTCCAGCAGATTGCTTTTCCGAGTCCTTGACGTCCTCCTCCGGCTTCTTTTCCTCGAGAAGCTTGAAGAAGTCCCTCTCCAAACCGGTTTTTATGTGGTAACCCTTTTCGCGGATCACCTCAGCGGAGTCGTGGTCCATAAGGACGATTCGTCTCACGTTGAGGCCCTCCACGATTGTGTCAACCACTCTCCAGAGATCGGTGTTCAAGGCCGGGTTGAGTTTTTGAGTTAACCTGAGTATGCTCTCCAACTCAACCTCACCCTTGTACACCGATCTCCAGGCCATTTTGACCGGTTTAGGCAGGTCCTTTGCCTCTATCACCTTGAGGGTAATCGGCCCGAGCTTTCTGCCGTTTAAGGTACACAGCCATTTGGTAGAGGACTGGTCTAGGCATAGAATATGAGCTACTCCTCCAGCTAGCCCATTCATGTCGATGTCAGGACAGGGCTCCGCTTCTAGGATTAATCCATGAAGTAGCTCCCTTATCCTGACATAGTCCTCCTGCTTAAGCATTGTCTTTGGGTACGAATCCGTGGTGATAGCCATTTTCGTACCCGTCAGTGCCTCTTTGTATGATCCTTGCGTCTTTACCCTTTTGGGGTCACCAGCAGGATCTCTCTTTTCATCGCTCACTTCGCGAGGCCTTTTGGACTGCCCTGCTCGTGGCGACGCTTTGTCCTGCGCCTGCTGCTTCTGGAGCCTCTGGAAGCGTCGCTTGGCAGAACCATTTTTTTTCCCCGAGTGTGAAGGGCCTTGCTGCGGGTGCGGTTTCCCTGAGGGAACACTTTTTATTGGCGGTCTCGCAAGTTTCCCTCCGGTTTTGCCAATTACGCTATCTTTAGCACCTTCCATGTTTCTAATTGGTCTGTGAACAACAGGATTAGTAACACTGGCGCCCTGGCTTCTGGATGGACCTTTGTTATCTCTACTAGTTGCAACAGCCGTGCAGTGTGGTCCGCCCGAGGAGTGACCCTTATTCCCAATACTGGGTTTAATGGCCCCTTCTTTGTGCCCACCATGACGCACTTCATTGCCACTCGTAGAGGCCACGGTGGCCCCATCCTTCAGCTTACTGTCTGACAGACCTGTGCTACCGTTGCCGGTAGCGGTGGCCCGTCCCTTTGGTTGAGTGCTTTCTACAGCCTTTGTGCTATGCGCCTTTGCCTCCTCCGCAGAGGAAACCTCAGCCTTAGGGGCTGACTTGGTTTTTTTTAAAGAAAAAAAATCCATGGGTAATTAGAGTTGATTTCATCCCATTAGCTCCCCACCCTCCACGGAGCCCTCAACGTCGGGGATGCTTATAAAAGCACCAGGGCTACTAACGGGATATAGTCCCCCAATGTATGTTATTCGCGAGACTGAACAGTGCATGAAACCAGACATGCACTGCCGCCTGTAAACCCCATACACCAGAGGGCTCGCCTGGCGGCCGTCTGACGGACACCGCAGCCGATTGATCACAGTTGGCTATTCTGCGACCGCCCGTGTTGGGAGAAATCCGGACCAAAGTGGTGTGTTGCAGTCAGGAAACAACCTCCACAGGCCTCCTTTCCACTCAACCACCAGGACTCCTTCATCCTTCCTTACGGGTCCCCGCGCACGGCACAAACACGCGGGTGAGCATTGTGTGTACATATATATATTACTATAGATAAGCGCTCACTACTCGTCTACAGCGAAGTGTACTGTATATATATATAAGGAATGACGGTGAGGAGTTGTGGGTAGGTATTATCATATACTATTATATGAAAATGTGAAAAAGTGTAATATAATATTAAGTACATAAATATATAAATATTAATACATACACATTTATTTATGCATATATATTTATAAAGCCATCTCCATTGTCCGGAGCCCCTCTCCGAGTGAGAGGTGCCCCTGCCTGGTTGCATTGAGGGATGCTCCGCAGGAAAGGAGTAGTTATACCAATAAATGCATATATAATATATAAAGCGTTTTCCTACGGCCAGGCTGTGCAGTGCGCCCGATATACTCTGCTATTGCCGGTGTTATGAGGTGGATGATATGTGCACGAAGCTCATTGGCCGACAACATTGCCCAGGGGGGATGACCCGCATAAGGCAGGTTCACCACCAAGCAGTCCCGTCCACCCCTGCAAGGTTCCGCATTCTGTAGAACGCACAACCCCGCAGTAGCGGCCTAAGATAGTGGTGGCGACGTGGACATGTATATTCGGACTTTAGGTGTGCGTCTGGTAGTCCAACTTCGTGTACTTGGACGTACCTACGCTAGCGGCCAAGATAGCCCACACCTACTTTCCCCCCCTTATTAACTATATAGATAGTTAAATACATTAACAAACCAAAACTTCTTTGTTATAAACCGTACAGTAATTAAAGATATCACATTTACAAATGTAAATGCACGGGATTGGCGGGCGTTGTTCTGTGGAACATAAATCATGTTTCGGTCATCTGCCGCCCGCGGCGCTGGCGTCGTTGCCTTTAAATGTGTATCAGTGTAGGAACGGAACGCACTGTAACTGCTTGTTCCTTTTTTGAGCCCCGGCGGGCGCGTCTGACAGATGTACAAGCGGTGTTGCCACATCTAAACATTTGTTAATAACGGCTTGTTCGGTTTTGCCCTCAAAAGTTTGCTCCTAAATATTGTCCTGAATAGGTATTCCGTTTTGCTCTCAAAATAGTAGGTTTTTAGAAAAAATCGTCTTATGTTCCGAAAAAGCAGTTCTCTTTGCCCTGAAATTTAAAATTGTATAAAAAACTTTTAAAAAGTTAATTTTATTGTTTTTAGTATATATTATTGTTTGAAAATGTTTATGCCTTACCCTCTATATAGTAATAACTGTTATATTACTAAATTTTGTCTATACCAGCTTAATCCGTAGTCTTGCAGTTGCGCATTTGGCGTTGTATCCGGTGGTCGTGGGTTCGATTCATTTAAGGCAAAATAAGTTTTTTGCAAATTGCCATAGTCTGTTTATAAAGTACTAGCGGCCCGTCCCGGCTTCGCACAGGTTTGTATAACTTTAACTATATGCTCAGCGCACGCCACGGAAGGCCTCAGAAACGATACTTTTCCCCCGTTTTTAAAACATTTTTGGTTACTGCTCCACACCTATAGGACCTAGCGTGATATTATATAGCCTATGTTACTTCTGAATAATGCAGCTTTCTAATGGTGAAAAAATTATTGCAATCGGTCCAGTAGTTTTTGAGTTTATTCATTACAAACATACAAAAACACAAAAACACAAAAATACAAAAATACAAATCTTTCCTCTTTATTATATTATTAGTATAGATTAGTATAGATAATATGTATTGTTGTATACACATAGTACCAACAAGCTTAAACTTAGCTTTATTCATAAAAACTTATTGAGTCCTTGAAAAACACTTTAGTTAAAATATGTGCCTTTTAAGAATGCAACAACCGTCAAGTGACCTATTTGTGTTTCAGTTTTAGTCTGTGGGTTCACCGGATGTCAGGAGATTACCTACTGCTCGATTTCTTCTCGAAGTGGTAGTCTCCCAGCAGCTACAAGTATAAATATGCAACCGCACTCTAAGAACCAGTGAACCCGCAGAATGATACGGAAACAGGGCTTTAAGATGATTTCATTTAAGGAAATCCTGAAGAAAAGCCTCCAACACAGTTTCAATTAAGCAATTTTATTATTGTTTACGATATTATTTAATTTGGAGGTCCAAAATTTTGTGTAAACTATAAAGCAATATTACCATCTGATAAGAACGTGGCACTTCATATAATTGAATTCAATAACTGATAATTTATTACTTCTTCACTGACATAACAGTGATACAATCTTTTGCCTTAATTTTTTTTCACAATCCAACATTACAAAGTAATTTAAACTCTAATAAAACCGCTTAAGATTTCAATTCGTATTAAGTTTAACAAATTTAAAACAATCGGACTTCTCTTGAATTTTGAATAAAATTGTCAGTTCAAATAAAAGCTTATGAATTTGGTTTTCGTTAAATAAATAGCAACTCTATTGAACTTCAATTAAGGTTTTTAATTAATGTGTAATGGCTGTATAGGCGTTTGTGGTAACAACAATGGCTCTAAACGAAGAGGTCGTAACCTAAGATGTTGAGAAGATAAACGTGTATACTGTTTGTCGCTTCTGCTTATTATTATGACGCAAACTTAAAAAAAAAAAAAAAAAACACAAAATGAGATAAACGCCATTTACAAAACTTTATGAAGAGCTATTTAAAGATAAGATTGCTTAAACGATTTAGTACAAAAAATCAACATTTTTTTTTAATATTGAGGAAATTTTCTTTCTTATGTCTTCCTATGTCGTAATATTTAATCCATTTGCTTTTACATCTTAATTTTTTTATAAATAATAATGATCATTTCAATCATTGTCCTGTTTTTCAATTTTGTTAAATTAATTTTAGTTTAATCGCATCTTAATAGAATCACAATTGCTTAATTTGACAAATTTCTTATTCTGCTAACAAATCAACTATTTGTTAGCAGAATAAGAAATTTGTCAAATTCTTTTATGGTGTGATTCCGATTCGGTTGAATCACAAATACAAATAATACCTAATAATAATTCTCAAAACAATCGAATTTAGTTTGACAATGACAATAGATTTTCTAGTTTGATTTACTTAAAAAAAAAAAACTTTATAAACAAATAAATAAAATTTATTGGAAAATCTACAAAATTTAATAGATAATAAATTGTGTTAAAAATACTCCATGCCTTTTTAGGCGAATTATTACTTATACATTTTACACACACTCACCGTTTAATACATTGAGAATTTTGCATTTTTCTTTTATCATTTAATTTTATTTGACCACCTCTGTGGATTACGCATTTGGCGTTGCATCTAGGGGTCGTGAGTTCGTTTTCCACTCATGGGATATAATATGTACCTATTATATTCTATAATATTTATGTAAATTGTCCTACATATGACACTATCATTATATTACCCACCTATCCAAATATAATATGTATTAATATCACTGCTTCTGGTATAACCTAGAGCTTAGTTGTCTTAAAATGTCGTACATATTATTTGTATTTTTTGAAAGAGGTGTTATTTTTCCGTACGTACATTTTCGTAAATCTGTCTTTTTATCAATTTACATAGGTACTGGTTATATAATAAGGACGAGCACACATTGTAAAAGTTGCGAACGCCAACAATTTGAACCCCTTCCTCCAACCCTGTTAATAAACTTCACAATTTCGCATGCATGCTTCTTTTATTTTTTGTTCAATCAAAATCGTTCTCGAGTTGCGGGGGCACCCTTATTGACGAAATTGTTTGGTCATGCCATCAAGCGAGAGAACCAAAATGGCCGACCCTTCATGAGGACTAGAATTTTTAATTGACATCCAAAAAAAAAATCAGTAATTTTATTTTAATGTTATTCTTGGCTAGGCAAAGGGTACACAAGCATTTATTTTTGAAAAATTTAAAAGTAATATCACCAAAAAAAGTTTTTATTAGAACACAGCATGTGACTTTGTGTAATCATACCTAATAGTCCATGAATGGGATCTAACAATTTTTTTTTTTCTTTAAGTCATTCCTAAATTTTATATACGAGTATAGGTGTATTGTTTATGGCAACAACAAACTAAAGCTTATGTATCTACCTGAAGGCAAGCAGACATTCAAAATTCATGAATGAAGCCGACAAAAAGTTTTCTACAGTCGCTAGTAACTATAGATAGGTGTCAAAAAAAGGCAGATTTATTTGAAAAATAAAATGTTAAAATGTATATACGTGGTGGCCGAGTTAGTTAGACCTTGGACTTAAAAACACATAAGTCCCTGGTTAGAATCCCAGTGTGTACCAATGAGTTTTTAATTTAAAAAAATGTACAATTGTTTCACAACACTACTATAGTGCCTCGGAGAGCACGTAGGTCCCGGTTTCACTATACCAACTTGTGAAACTGTTTATAAATGGGTTATTGAGTCTATTCAAAACATCGCGACCTAGCCATTTGTTCTGTGTAGACTCACACCATCGGCTACGACGAGATGAGATTAAAAACCTCTCCTCTGGATACCTTGAGGCCGTCTAGGCGGTCTCCGGTCTCACCCGTAAATATCATCATTTATAAAATGATAAAGCGATTAGATAATGTAGTGTTTTTAAGTCTAACCAAGTCTTCCCATCCAAAAAGATGTTAGTAAAAAAAAACCCATTTATGGAACTGTTATTAAAATTATAGGTTTTGTAAAATACCTATTACACTTTTATAATTGTCGCGATGTCACGACGATGCGTCACGTGACGGCGCCGCCCGTGCCAGCCGACCTAATGAAGTGGGGCTTGTGTCGTCAGACCGTGTGAACGGGGCCTTATGGCGGGGCCTATAGGTGACGTGTCGTATGTATGGATTAATTAATATTTTCTGTAGTTTTACAAACTTCTTAATTTTGTATCTTCATGGATGTCTTTCGTTTGTCCAGATTGATATGTGAAAAACCTGTTGAGATAAAAAAAAATTGTATACTTATTTTTATTTTTACTCAAAACGGGACATTTGTAGAAATTATGGAGACAGTCAGATATTTATTCAAAAACTAGAAAAAGCTATTTTTTTTATTTGCTTTTAAAAGTACCTATTTTGATTTTGAATATATTTTTTTTAGAAGTATATTTACTTTCTTTACCAACATGGCTTTGAGTTCAGAAATCAGAAGCTAAGTTTTTTTCAGCTGGCTACAAAGAAGACTCAATTAGTTACCTATATTTAGAAAAGGCCTATTATCTTATAAATAATAGAGAGATTTTGAGTAATTATTTACACTTATGAAACTGAAAACGGGACACTTCGGCCACCCGTAGCTTTCCTCGGAGACACCGGGATGTAGTAACAAAAAAAGATACAGTCCCGTTTAAAATGGGACTTATAGTCACGTATACTCGTATTTTGCTATTTCGGTGTTTTTTTTTTGTTTTTGGGGTTTTAGGTTTACTAGTTTTTTTTTATATTTACTGTTTTTGCTTTATGGACTTATTTTTAGGTTATTTTATGTTTTCTGTAGTTTTACAAACTTCTTAATTTTGTATCATCAAGGATGTTGTGTTGAAAATTGGTGGAGGTATATAGAAAATTTTTAATTCAATATTGTAGTAGATGTTATTTTTAATATAATTTACTAAAAATCTTATTCTTATGATAATTTATTAAGAGAGCCTACAAATATTTAATAATAAAAATTGAATAGTTACCTACAACTACAAAAAGCTCCTCATTAATTTATAAAAATATTTTTTACTGCTTTGATTTTGACTTTTTTTTGACATTTTCTAATTGTAAGTAGGTATACTTATTATTGTATACTTAATTATTATTTTTTGATATTATATTTATTATCCCAAATATTTTTCAATTGTTTAGTTTTCAAGTTACTCACTAAAACTGTTGTTTATTTTGGCCAAGTAAGTATGGCCGAGGTATGCGGTGTGCTGACCGACTTGGCCGAGTATGTATGGCCGAGGTATGCGGTGTGCTCATCGACTTGGCCGAGTAAGTATGGCCTAGGTATGCGGTGTGCTCACCGACTTGGAAACCTAAAAACAATACATATTTAGATCACTGATTCAATCCCTGAAGTGTACTTACGTATCTAATATTAAGTTTTTAATGTAAAAAAAATGTTTAACAGCACCACTATAGTGACTCAAAGAGCACATTAGGCTGTAAACCCCAGTTTCCCTAAACCACCTTATGCAACTCTTATAAAGTCTCTAAAAACACCACGACGAGCCATCCCCTTATTCCTTAAAATTCCATTGATTCCTACAAGGTGGAATAAAACCCTCCTCCTCTGGGTACCCTAAGGCCGTCTAGGTGGTCATACATATTATCTACCTACCTACATTTATCTTTCTTTATATCAGCAGCTGTACAATTAAAATAACAATCATCTATTAAAAAAATAAAATTAGAAAAAAATTTTCCTCAAACACCTTCACAATAATTATAATTATTATAATAAACATTACAAGCATAGTTTCATAACTCACATGGCATTTTAAATAACTACCTAAGTATACTATAATTCCAACAACAGCGGCCATTATAAAAACAAAGAATTGTCATATAATTATTGACAAGAGGGACCAAAAGGCAGTGGCCCGTGTGACTTCAGGCTGTCATCTGTCGACAAGTAATTATGTAAATTTTCCGTAAAATAACTGTCAAAGTGTAATTGGTTCATTTAAGTACGCCCCGTAAATTGTCGTTAATATTGTGGCCGCTTATACTAAATACCTACTTGCAATGTTGAATCAATTTTTAAATCTTGATTGTGCGATCTTGTGCACCTTGGCTAGCAGTCTAAGTAAAATTCTCGATGTATAGAATACCTAAACGTAAATGCCCATTTTAACGTAACTTAGTAATATACAACGAGTACCTATTTTATATTTATGAATTCCTTATCAGGACAATCTTATATTAATTTCTATAAAGATAAATGCAATGAAAAACTCCTGGTGGGCAGGACTGGAACCCACAAACCTCGCTTTCGCGGCAAGACTGAGCCAACCAGGTTCCAGTCACCCCTCACGAATTTCGTCATTGCTGGTTGCGTACTTATACACAGATGCCCTGTATTAGCTTTTCTTCTAATAACTCTATGAGTGAAGTTAGAAGTCCTAGTATCTAATAGGTACTAGATGGCAGAGGAGTCTGTTTTTTGTTTTAACTTTTTTAATATACAACGAGGCTATACCATTATAAACACCGCAACAAGCTCGCCACTTGTTAGGTGTTGTACGGGTTAATCCCTCCGCGCTGGGTACCCTGAGGCCGTTTAAACGGTGCTCGGGAACTAAAAAGCACTCATGATGTTATTTATTATTTATTAGTAATAAAAATACGTCTATGTCATCGCCCAATTCATAACCGCATCGTTCAGCCGGCATAGTGGAAGTGATCAATAGGATTGTTAAACAACCAATGTATTGATCGACCCCATTCACGGACTTTGTAGGTCTGCTTACCATCAGGTAGATAAGAAGTCACATGCCGTGCTCCAATAATATAATAATTTCATAAATATTATCTTCTTTCAAAAGTAAGTTTTTAAAAAAATGGTCGCTATCATCTGATTACGTAGGTACCTATGTGGGTCTAACCTATTGAGGGATTATAGATAAATGATATTTTTTCCGGCATTTTGTTAAATGCCTTAAATTTCTCAACTTTATTTATTAATTTAGATACTAGCATTTGTTAATAAATATAGTACATAATTATTATAACAGATAAAAAACTCTTTAAAATTTCTACTACCGAAATTTTCTTGATTAAAAGTACCGAGAACACTGGCTGCATTCCCACGTTGCACCGCTATAGATTTTTTTTATTGTTAAATAATTTTTAGACCCGACTACCATAAACTTCTATAATTTTTTTTCCTAGTCTCTCAATGAAAACTTTTGATTCTAAACTAAACTTTCCAAGGCCCTAATGTTTCTATTGCGAAAGGAAAGAATATATTAATTATATAATATTTTATTAATTTTAATTTAGACGTTTTGTCACCTATTAGATATTTTCATCACCCTTTTTCAAGAAGAACTATAAATTTGTTTAAATAATCATTTGGTTTCTAAAATAAGTTTAATAAGCATTATCTTGATCAGACGCAAGCTGGCAAGAGAATTCTTTGATCAGTAAAAATAAAAGGGTACCTAATAAGATTTTAGAAATCTATATATTATAACTATGAGCACAGATGATTGTTTTACGGTATATTTTTATTTTTATTAATTGTTTTACATATCTATTATATAAATATCTATTAATAGTTTTGGTAATCTATGAAAAGTTGGAACGCGTTCTGTTTCAGATTTATATCGTTATCTAATTCTGTAAGTTCATCATTAATTAAATAAAAAAAAAATAAAAAAATAGTGAGTCTTGCAAATCCAATCATAGGATATGACCCAACAGCTGGCGTGTAATTTAAACAAAAAAAAATCTGTATTAATACAAAAAGGTAACGCCGTCAGCGTCTGGACAAACTTGAGGAATATTAATTTAGTTTATTTTTAATGTAGGTTTACTTGTTTATTTTTTATTATTAATTTGTATTCATTTTTTTTTGTTTCTTTAAAGCAGATAAAATCTTTCTATATATCACCACTATACCCGTAACTGTTTTTTTTAATATTAAAATTTTTATACATCATATATTTTTTTATCAATACAAAAGTCAAAATCGTTTAATATGCACCAACCTCGAGCCGCCCAACGGCTGCATTCATTCCATCTGTCGAAACATTTCAATAAATAATTCAAAAAAACAATTTTTGACTCTACCCTGGCAACATTGACAGCCAATTCTTAAGCATCACCGACAATGGCGCCGAATGACGCGTGCACGAATACCGAATTCGATAGCTAATTGCGAATCCAAAACCGCAGAATTGGCCTTTACATTCGTTATAATTTGAGCACACGACATTTTACACGAATTACGTGCATAATATCGCGGTTAGCCGAAATTACTTTCTCGATTCGCATGATTTTGTTGGAGAAACATCTGGTGTTTTTCTTGATTATGCTGCTGACAATGTTCATGAATTTTCATTGGAATTGCATTGAATGTTTTTGACAATAATTATAATAATTATCTTATTTGTAAAAGCCGATAATGTTGCAATTAGTAGGTAACCAATATTTATTATACTGGATTATTTTGTCACGGTGATATATTTTTTTATATTGTGTTCAGTGATGAAAATAATGAAACACGTATTTTTCCTTTTTAGTGTCGCCTATACACAAACAAAGATAAATAACAAAAAAGATCTACAAATCGCGTTAACTTTCAGACTAAAGTCACAAATTACTATGAATTGTCTAATTGTGTTTTACATGTTAGATACGAAGACGTATTATGTATTTGTAGGAGTAATTTAAAGCATATAGAAGTTTGTTCATATAATAATTTATTTTTCGGACTTTTTTTTAGTTGAAAAAAATACTTACCTACCTTTTTATTTTAAAATGGGTTTTAAAAGTGATCCTGGAAGCATCAAAAAATATAATTTGTGTTAAAAAAACACCCAGTATAAGAATAATATGTAGAACATTAATTACCTATGGGTGGGAGGAAGGTCTCTATAACTTTGTTAGGCCGACCGGTCTCGGTACCACCCATACAGATGCAAAAACCGTCAATTGACCTAGTGTGTTTGGGTTTTAGTCTGTGGGCTCACCGGTTTTCAGAATATTACTGCATCGATTTATTGGTAATCTCCTTTATAGGGTGCGGTTAAGAAATGGGTGGTTGAATGGACGATAAGGCAGCGAGTACATTAAAATATACTCTTAATGCAATTTGTCTCCATCCATTACGAAATCGCATCATTTAGCTGGTATAGTGGGAGCGACCAATTTTATTTAACAACAGTTATTGATCGACCCATTTCATGGACTTTGTTGGTCTGCTCACCACCAGGAAGATACAAAGTTACATGCCGTGCTCACAAACTTTGCACTAGGACAGTCCATTTTATTTAAAATTATAGTTGTATGTACAAATACATCAGAAACAACGATCGTAATACATATTATTATAGTAAATAAACAACCAGACGATGGCTAACTATACAGAAAAACACACTATTAATACTATTTGCGATTACTGGAAATCTAAAAATAAGGGGCAAACTTATAACTTCCCCTTTTTTCGTCGGGAGTTAAAAACCGTCTCTACATAGAGACTAAATGCTTTCTTTTAAATCCCTGTCCACGTGCTATAAATTTGACTGAAAATATATATATACAGTAGCCAAAATAAACTATAAAACGAGATACAAAATCCGCAAAAATCCGTTTGAAAGTGAAACAACGAAATAAGACGTATCCTCTTTTATAATGCGTTTTTTTAGTTTCTTAGTCACTGTACATATTTTTTTTCAGTCAAATTATTAGCACGTGGACAGGGATGTAAAATAAAACACCCCTATACAACTATTCCCCTATACCAAAACTTCCAAATCAAGTTTAATATATTTGTAAACAAAAGAAAAACAAACCCAATTTTTTCTAGACTTTTTCATTTGACCAAACACTTCATCACAAAACAAACTGGAATAAAATAAAGGAGAGAAAAAAACACAAAGCCTGACTCTATTTAACATTCTATTTTTAAAAATGGCCTCTGATCGCTTCACCCTTTTCGAATACACTTTAACCCCTTATTTCGAATGCTATAAGTACAACCTTATTGTATGTCAACTGTCACTTCAAAAGTGGGTGTGTGTATTTTTTTCTCATTTTTTGCAGCTATTTCCTGCTAACAATTGAAATATTCATAATAGGGCGTTGAGAGCCTAATTATATGGCTCGTATAGTTCAAAGTTGACAGCCATTTTATGTCAACTCGATTGCTTTTCAAATTGAATGAATGAATGAAAATCCTTTAATTATTATACATATGCGAGCTTAATGCTTTAGGCATTATCTACCAGCTAATCTTTGGAATGTTGATGAAACATAGTGCCAATCTGACCATAAATCTATATCTATATGTCTTATCTTTGGTTAAGAGTTGACATTACAATATAATATGTAAATAAATCCATCTTTCCCTTAGTCACGCCATAACTTGAGGACGTCTTCATTTTTTTTTTTTTTTTTTTTTAAACTTTATTAAAGGATCTTACGGAACGAAAAATTAAGAAAATTGCGCAGAAAATTCTTTGACTTCTATGTAAACAAGAGAAGCTGAATGGAACTAAGATTTTGCTCATTGTGTTGCGGTCAATTTTAAATAACTCCATAATATTATATTTGTATATAATCGACAAATTCTCATATTTTATTTAATGACATATATATATAAACCTATTATTACAAAGTACATACGTACTTTTTTTTAACGATTTAAAGTTTATTGTAGGTGGGTAACAAATTAATTTCGTATTTTCCTACAAATAGTATTTAAAATACTTTACAAATAGTTTTCTCGAAAGTGCGTGTCTAGTTTACATAGAAGTCAATGAGAAAATTGGAAATTTTCAGAAAACTTAAAGTTTATTTTAACTTCGGGCGTTTGCCAGTTCGCGCATTTGACTACTTAATGTGAATATAGTAGACAGCTGTTTAACTGTTATTATTGAATAAATATAAATCAAATAGTTAGAACATAAAAATTCTGGTTACAAATTACACTCACATCCTTATTCGTTTTTCTTCGGCATTTTATTTAAAATTATGTTTCGTCTCTTTTTTACCCATAAAAATCATCTTAGACATAAAACACCATTTTATCTAAAAACGCTCAATATTTTGTTTATGAATAAGGGGGTAACATACATACATATCATCACGGATGCCTTACGGCGCCCGAGACCGCCTAGACGGCCCCAGGGTACCCAGCGGAGGGGTTTTAATCCCACCTCGTCGTAGCCGATGGTATGAGTCTACACCGAACAAGTGGCTAGCTCGTCGCGATGTTTTGAATAGACTCAATAACCCATCTATAAACAGTTTCACAAGATGGTATAGTGAAACCGGGACCGACAGCTTAACGTGCTCTCCGAGGCACTATAGTGGTGTTGTCAAACAAATGTACATATTTTTTTTTATTAAAAACTCATTGGTACACACCGGGATTCGAACCAGGGACCTAAGCGTTTTTAAGTCCAAGGTCTAACCAACTCGGCCACCACGTATATAAGGGGGTTAATTTATTAGAAACAACGATAGGTAGACTAGTAAATATTATATTTTTTTAAACACCCAGAAGATGCAATAAAAACCTTCGTCATGAAAATTTTATTAGTACCCGATACCTACTTGAATATAATTTTCATCACGTAATTTGAGAATTGTTTGTGATATTTCTCAACATCTCTACATAGCATATAACGAAGTTTTTGTATGAGCTTGTTCTTTTAAATAACTACAGTTTTAGAAACGGTTTTTACCATACCACTCCTTCTAATTTAAATAATATTTTACTAAAAGGATTGCTTTAGTAGGTAATCGTACAAACTTATTAAATGAAACACACGTATTGAATAGTTTGACTGATGCATAATTAAATATGTTGTTATGTTTTATCTCCAAAATGACGACATTACATAAATATATACATACATATCATCACGAGTGCCTTACGGCGCCCGAGACCGCCTAGACGGCCCCAGGGTACCCAGCGGAGGGGTTTTTAATCCCACCTCGTCGTAGCCGATGGTATGAGTCTACACCGAACAAGTGGCTAGCTCGTCGCGATGTTTTGAATAGACTCAATAACCCATCTGTAAACAGTTTCACAAGTTGGTATAGTAAAACCGGGACCGACAGCTTAACGTGATCTCCGAGGCACTATTAGTGGTATTGTTAAACAAGTACATACATTTTTTTATTAAAAACTCATTGGTACACACCGGGATTCGAACCAGGGACCTTAAGTGTTTTTAAGTCCAAGGTCTAACCAACTCGGCCACCACGTATATAATATATGACGACATTAAATTTAATTAAATACACAAATATAATTTTGTCAACTGTCTCCCTTATGCGACTATAATATAAATAAATTATAGCCAGCGGCCAAATAAGACATGCAAAGTTGACGACGTAATTTTAAATTTATAATAAACAATCAATACCCAAAAAACTTTTATTCATCAAACTAAATATTAATCCAATTTATTTATTACTAAAAAAATATATATAATAAAACTCGCGGCGAAAACAAACGAGTAAGTACGGTCAGCATAAAGGCCCATACACAATATGCGATGTCGTGACATGACCGAGTGTCTAGTCCGCTCAGGCCATAAGACATAATGACAGCTCCTTGAGCCCGATCACGCAATGTTCGTGGGCCACGATGCTCGCTGCGTGTGAACACGCCTTACGTCGCTTTACGATTACTGACGATGGGGGTACAGCTTGCAGAATCTTTGTAAGATTGAATAGTATAATGACGTTTTGTGATTTTTATTTCTTGAAAGCTACAATGTATATTATGTTATATTATAGCTTTTTAGTATAATGAATATTATACCTGTTTAATAGCTTTCCAAACTATTAAACGATGTTTAGTTAAAATTGTAGTTTCTGTTTTTAAACCGTCTAATTTAATTCTACTAGGGACAAACTAGCATCTAGTCAGCATTTAGGCTCATGTACAATATACGATGTAGTGACATGGCCGAGAGTTCAGTCTGCTCGGGCCATAAGACATAATGACCGAATGTCTAGTCCATTCAGGTCATAAGACAGCTCCTTAAGCCCGATCACGCAATGTTCGTGGGCCACGGTGCTCGCTGCGTGTGAACACGCCTTACGTCGCTTTACAATTACTGACGATGAGGGTACAGCTTGCAGAATCTTTGTACGGTTGAATTGTATAATTACGTTTTGTGATTTTCATTTCACAAAAGCTACTATGTATATATACTATAATTTTATTACAATAAAATTTATATAAAATATGGTATCCATATGAATACTATACCTGTTTAATAGTGTTTAATAATTTTAAAGGATGTTTAGTTAAAATTGTAGTTTATGTTTTTTAAACAGTCTAATTATATTTTATTAGGAACAAACTAGCATTTAGGCCCATCTATATTAATATTTTAAAACTGAAGAGTATGTTTAGTAGAACGCGCTAATTTCAGGAATAAAAAAATATTTTTGTGTTGGATAGTCTTTTTATCTAGGAAGGCTATATATAGGCTATAACATCCGCTACGACCAACGCTAGTTCACGCTAGTTTTCGTTCAAGCTAGGAGCGGAACATTAATGAAAAATTTTTCAATAACGGGGAAAAAGTATTCCTCCTGAGAGCTTCCGTTGCGTACGTTACGTAAACGTAGACGAAGCTGTGTGAGTTACAATATACGTGATATTACCGAGTGTCTAGTCTATTCAAGCCATAAGACAGCTCCTTGAGCCCGATCACGCAATGTTCGTGGGCACGATGCTCGCTGCGTGTGAACACGCCTTACGTCGCTTTACGATTACTGACGATGGGGGTACAGCTTGTAGAATCTTTGTACGATTGAATTGTATAATGACGGATTGCCAATTTTAATTTTACCAAAACTATAATGTATATTATAGCTTTGATGCTTATAATATACGACGATCGCTGCGTGTGAACACACCTTACGTCGCCTTAGTATTACTGACGATTGGGGTACAATTTGCAGAATCTTTGTAAAGTTAAATTGTATTTTGTAACTTAAATTTCATCGCTAGGTTAATAAAAAAGTAAATTTATGTAATTAACGGCATAGCAAAGTTATAGAGACTTCCTTTCCAATTAAGAAAAAATATATAAACTATTAAGGAATTAGTTTTATCTCAACGTGTTTGAATCCTATTAATGTTGTCCTTCGGTTTTGACTATTTAGTTAAACAGTTGTTTTATAACGGTTTGATTACATCACTTTCAAGAGTCAGTAGATAGCAAGATAAAAAAAACTATACCTTTATTATTCGGTTTAGTACCTTAGTAACTAAACAAAAAAAAACATAATTAATTAATTAAAATAATAAATAAAAAAACATTGCTGACGGTACTTTATTTGAATTAGAGGATGATATCACGGCCCTCATTGACAGTACATAATTGAAATTATTATTTACAGCTATTAAATTATTTTATAACGAATGATTTACAAGTGTCTTCATTTTTATGTAACCAATTTTCACTTGTTTTAATTAGGAGTTGTTAGATTTAGTTATTTTACGACTTGTTGTAATTAAACTTGTTTACACTTAGATAATTATTATATGTAACAAGAAATATTAATAATAAACAAGCAAGAAATGTAGAAATGCGTGAAATCTTGTATTACCTATATACACACAGAACCAGTCGCATGTCTGGTGGATCTAGCAATAGTGAAATAATTGTCAATGGCTCTCTATCTACCTGATGGTATGCAGACCTACAAAGAAAAAGAATAGGTGTTTTAAATAAAGAAGACAGACTTCTGAAATGCAGTTTTAACTATTTTGGGAATCAGGGTATCACTAATACAAAGTAGTGTTAGTGTATTAACATTAGACTTTTGAATCTATAATGAAATATTTGTGATATCAATAGTGGATTATTACAGTATGAGTCTCCGTTTGCAGTATAATTCATTTTACTCAAAAACGGTAAGAGTTAGGTGAAAATTGTCAAAGAAAGAATTAATCCTTATTAAATTACCTACCAAACGGCACTATTAATAGTAGTTTAATATATCTAGCACCATTGAAATTCCCAAAATTAAGACACAATACTATAATTCGATACATAAATATCATCAACAATAATTAGTAATTTAGATATTAGAATCTTGTTTGACGTTAAATGTGTTAAACCTGTAGATGCGTTTTTGCGTATTAACGTTACGTTAATAACAATAATGAGAAACAACGAATAGGGAATAGTTTTATCATTTCTGTCTGAATCTAACGATAGCAAAAAGTCGTGGTAGAGGGAGCTACTGAACCTTGAATAATTAAAAGTTGAACTATAGTTACAGATAGGTCAAAAACGTACGTAGCTTTCATCACGGATGCTTTACGGCGCCCAAGACCACCTAAACGTCCTCAGGGTACCCAGCGAATTGGTTTTATTACCGTCTCCTCGTAGTCGATAGTTAAAGACACCAAACCAGGGGCTAGCTTGTCACGATTTTTGGATAGACTCAATCAATAACCCATCTATCAACAGTTTCACAAGTTGGTATACTTAAACAAGGACAGCTTAACGTGCTATCCGAGGCACTATGGGTGTTATCTAACAGAATGTACATATGTAAAAAAATCATTTGTACACACCCAGTTTTGACCGGGGACCTAAAAACTCGTGTTTTGATGTATGTCTGTAGTCAAATCAAAAATTATTTATTTCATGTAAATCTTTACAGATATTTATGAATAGCCAAAAAAAAGTTTTAACAATAAGGTCTAGAGTGCGTTTGGTTAGGCTGCTATATTTAACCATTATAGATTAATAAATAAAAGGTGTCATTAAATAAAAATATTAAAAAAACTATGCAATCGAACGCACGCTACACAACCAACTAGTGTAAGACTAGATAGTTGACTATTGACCATTCGATCTAGTATAAGTATTAGACAGTACACTACCGCCACAATTTAAATTCAACAATAACTCAATTTTCCTTTAATTGGTTGAGCATAATTTCAGATGACTTGGTATAAATGAAAACTCAAATAATAAAGGGCTGTATGTCGTGCAGATTTCTGAGGGTTGGTCCCCCAGTACAAATATCTCAATTACCAGTGTTATTAATGTGGAAGGGTATTAATCAACAGAACCCAGAACCCACAGTCTTCGCAAACAGTGGTTAATGACAAAGGGAATTAGGCCTTAATACATTAGCATAGAATTGGTTCAAAGGACTAAATATGGATTCTTCGTCCTATTTCTTTGCTGTCTACTGTACCGTATATCTTTGCTTTGCGGTTTATTACAATATTCATCATGCATGAGGAAGGAAACCTTAAAAATTTGGATGAATATAATTATGGGGATTTTTAGTAATTATTGATTTTCAAGCAACTGGCTTCTATACTCTAAGGATCTTGATTAAAATACTTATACATATAAAACTGGGATTACACGCAATTATGGGAGATAAAAATAAAATTTTATCTAAGAACTTAGTATACCATCGGCTACGACGAGGTGGGATTAAAAACCCCTCCGCTGGGTACCCTGGGGCCGTCTAGGCGGTCTCGGGCGCCGTAAGGTGATGATATGTATGTATGTATGTAACTTAGTAATCAAATATTTTTTTAAATCGTATGTATTTAATAAAGAATTAAATTTAAACACTGGAACAAATATTCTATAAAAATACCACCACAGGTGCCTTTTTGGCTCTCCATAATAAAAACGGAGGGATTAACCCGTCCTCATTTCGAAAGTGACGAGCTTGTTGCGGTGTTTATGATGGTATAGCCTCGTTGTATAAAGAGGTCACCCATCCCTGGTTTGTCCTTGTTGTCAGCTGCTTAACCTTGTTATCAGGTATGTAATAATAAAAGGCTGTTGAGCAGAAAAGAAACAGGATTGGAAGCCTTCTTAGGCGAGCTTTTCTTTCGCAATTATCGCCTTTCTTTTTTAATCTAAAACAAATTCACCTCATGGTCGTTCATCACACAGCCTCCGTGTTCAAGTGGTTCCACCGGAAAGTCGTGGGTCCGATTCCCACTCAAGGGAAAATAATATTATTACGTTTTTATGTACAGTTTGCCATAGTCTGGGTGTTTATAAATTAAGTAGATATTAAATTAAGTAGTATCGTTGTTTATGGCACACATAGTACAAACGCAGATTTTAGTTTGTGACCACGGCCACGTTCTGTTTCTTTTAAAGGTAACGCTAGATTGTCAAAATAACGAAACTCTTTAAGTACATTTGTCACCACACGGAATGCTAAAAACTGTCAAAGAACCTGTAACAGAAGGGAATAACTTACAATCCTTTTTTAGTTATTGTTGTTGCTATTGTTGTTCAACAACAATAACTTCTAATTCGTTATTTTGACAAGCTAACGTTTCCGTTATAAGAAACAGAATTTGGCCGCTGCAATGGCCTACATATTACATAACCAAGGTAAATATAAGTATAATTTTCAATTGAAACTACGTACGTATATCAAATATTAATTCACCATACTTCAGAGGAGATTTACGAGGAATATTAATCTATAACTTTTGAATTTATTGTACCAATAGAAGGTTTGATTCACGCACAAATGGGTCCACAATTATCTGCGCCTGGGCTGCGTAAGTGCTTTGCAATTAAGTGGGCTTAGGCCTTAGCAAGTCTAGAGTGAAAATTACTTGGGTTTAATATATTAGACGGGATGACGTATAGTATAGTTAATATATAGCATGTAAAGGAAACCTTACGTAACAAATCTATGTAACTTTAAAATAGTTTTCTTTAACTGATTTTCTCAAATATGTTTTCCTTTTAATGTTGACTACGCCTAACGAAATGTTTAGATTAAAAAGTTTCAACGAAGAGCTGGCTACTTGTTTGGTGTAGACTAAGAAATCCATGAGCTACCATAAGCTAATAGTATAAAACCCCAATACTGGGTACCCTGAGGCAGTCTATAATAGGTGGTTTCGGGCGCCGATGCCGTAGGGCACATTTTCCTTCACGAAATACAATTAAACCAAATTACTGATAAAGTTTAATACAAAAAAAAATCCGAAAATAATAGAAATATACCAATGAGATGAATGATAATATATGTCAAATAAAAATATAATTTTAGAAAAAACTGATAGGTTGAAAATTGATCAGTCATCGACCACTAAGAGTAAAGATTATTACAATACTAATATCGTTATTAAAAAATGGGGGTTGGTGGTAGAAGGGTGAAAATTAAATGTTTTTATGATTTTTTTAATGCCAAAATCATTAAAAAATAAAAAATTTTGCCCAAAAATTAGGGTGGACCACCTACGAGTAGTACCTATATTTTTTATACCGCTAAGTGATATCACTTAGGGGTATAAAAAATAGTTTACGACCTGTTCCCAGACCTACCGAATATACCTACACAAAAAAAAATCGGTCAAGTCGCTTCGGAGGAGTTTATTTACAAACACTGTGACACGAGAATATTATATATTAGATAAGAATTTAAAAAAAATATATATATATGTAGGACAAATTACACATACATGCTCAGGTCACAAACTAAGCTCTAGGCTTATACTTTGTGTACCAGAAGCAACGATACATATTATATTCTATAAACAACCAGACCATGACAAACTGTACAGAAAAAAACGCACTAATATTTTTTTCACAAAGGTGGGAATCGAACCCACGACCTCCAGATACAACGCCAAAGGCGCAACCACTAGTCTACGGAGGTTGTCAAAATAATTTAACAATACCTATATATCCTCCAGTCTAATATTAGTTTATACGTGGTGGCCGAGTTGGTTAGACCTTGGACTTAAAAACACTTAGGTCCCTGGTTCGAATCCCGGTGTGTACCAATGAGTTTTTAATTAAAAAATGTATGTACATTTGTTTGACAACACCACTATAGTGCCTCGGAGAGCACGTTAAGCTGGCGGTCCCGGTTTCACTATACTAACTTGTGAAACTGTTTATAGATGGGTTATTGAGTCTATTCAAAACATCGCGACGAGCTAGCTACTTGTTCGGTGTAGACTCATACCACCGGCTACGACGAGGTGGAATTAAAAACCCCTCCGCTGGGTCCCCTGGGACCGTCTAGACGGTCTCGGGCGCCGTAAGGCACCCGTGATGATATATACTTATCTAATATTAATACTACACACAGTCACAGTGCACCTATTTCCTGCAATTTACCTTACCTACACCAATTTAACAATATAATGAACACCTCGTTAAGGGAGGGTAACCGATATACCTGCGAGAAGGGTCATATGTTTCATCATTTATGTATGGTAATCGGACATTATTAAGGGAAATATTTAGATAGTATATTGCTTGATATGTGGTGGCAGAGTGTTTATTAAAAAGTGTAGCAGATTCGATCTTTAAAAGAAAATACATAATAATGTCTAAATGTATAGAATGGACACTCTACGGACACTCTCTCTGATGTTAAACCTCATGGGCCTGACACTTTGGAGACATTTACGGTATCGGTCTCACAGACCTATTTCGTACATATTGTAATTATGTGTTTATTTAAGCGTGTTTTTGTGCACAAAGGCAGTTCATATCCGAATATCTATGATGGGTAATAATAAGTTTATGCTAAATTCATACATTTAGAGTCCGAATGTCAGGAGTGTGTAAAAACACCATAAAAAGTTCAATTTTTCATTGTTTTATTTATTAATTTTAAAACAATGTACAATTTTATGAAAATAAAAAAATATTTGAAGTAAATGGTATTAAAGTATGTTGTGTATGTGTACAAACATAGTGCGGCTCATATCTTATATATAGGTAATAAGTTTAGGCTCGATACATACATTATGAGTCGAGTGTCCGGGGCATAAAAAAACACTATTAAATTGGATGTTTTATTCGATAGCAATATATGGTATTTATGCAAGTATGTGTTTATGTAAAATTTTACTAAAATGGGCTCATGGACACCCTATAGTCACTGTAACTTTGCAAAGAGGCGTATTTGAGCGTATTTTATCGGTAGTATTCTGAAATCTTTTCATATCATTCCTCCTTCTCTTTCCGATACATAGCTTCACAACCAGGTAGAAGAATGCATGCATATACTGTGACAGATGTTGGCATTGTCGTCAATTCAACCGTTTCGTAACCTAGCCGGTAAGGAGACTACCATCTCGACAATAATCGATGCATAGAGACTCCTGAAAACTAGTGTATCCAGTGTACAACCGAAAAATGACTTTGTCAGTTGATGGTTTTTGCATTGTGTTATAAAATAAAATAAATAAATAAAGAATGTTCTTAAAACTGATATAAATTAAAACTCATTTTAATTTTTCCACAGTTTATTTTCCCTTCTTACTTTTACCCAATTATTCTATACAATATAACATTATTTTACCTTCTTATACCGTCACAACACCGTCGCTAAGGAGAACGGTAATTTGTTTTGCAAATTGGGGGTGACGAAGGTATAGAACGAAAGGGTTGATTCCACCCCGATAGTTATCTTGCCAACTCTTTTTTGCCGATGGTACCTTAAATTATCAATCATTCATATTATTTACACGAAACAAAAAAATCCAAGTCTTTGTTCAGTTCGATTGACATTTTAGGCAAGTACTTTTTAATAAATATTATACGAACTATCGATTTATTGGTCTAATATCTAAGAAAGGGTAAAATATAGGAAATAGTAAATTTTAGTGGTTATTTTATATAGTATTATATGTATTTAATTTATGTGCATTATTCAAAAAGATAATTTTAAAAATAAGATAAAATATATAAAAAGTGTTAAAAATAAAGACTTATTATAAGAAAGGGGGCATTCAAAGCTAGAAACTATTTACCTTTATTTTTATTTACCTCTGCTTTAATAGGTTTTAGAAGTGAATTCACCTTCAACCATCACTGTAAGTAATGGGTTAAAATACAAAACTGCAGCCATGCCAGATACCGATTTGGTCACCAAACCATGTCCAGGTCTAGTTAGGAACTGCTCAACAGGTGCTTTTTAAAGCACTTATTTTTTTTAGGCAGGTATTACCAACAGTCCTATATATAGAGGATATATGGAAACTGATGAACCCTAAAAGTGCTGCTTCTTTACATCAAGGATGATTTTGCATCGGGCGAAAATCCTCAGAACATCGTGGTTGCTCCTTTAGGCATGTAGAAGTCCCAGACTTCTTGTCGCCTTATGAAAGAATCTGGGCTGTATAGTATAGATAGCCGACTTATGCTAAAAGGGTTTACCTCTTGGCTAATTGTGTACTGTCTTGACTAGAACTAGCTCGCCGTGAACATGAACAACACCATTAGATCCTATAAGTGTTATGTAGTGTTTTTAAAAAACATTTTTTTATAAACTCTAACTTTATCTTCGGCAACAAGGATATGGTGGGACTGCATAAGAATACCTACATAACAGCCAAGTTAGGAGATTATTATGAGCTCCTATAATAATAGTGAAGGCATATTTTGAAATTTAACCCTTTAGGGAATAATCAGGTTCGTTCCTCTTCAAACACAATGTTTTTTTGGGTAAAAAATATGAATAATAATAAAAATATTTTTACGAAATATTACTTATTTAGTGAATTACTTAATAAACTTAAAAATATGATAAGTAAGTACAGATACGAAAATTGTTTTTCGCAAAAATCTCAAGCAAAATCTTTATTATATATTTATTTTCTATAAGAAGCCAGGACAGTGTAATGATAAAATATTTCCTATAGATACAAAACAAACTAACAAAAGTATAAATAAACGCGAATACCCATTGCTCATGCCATCGTTTTTGAAGTGGAATTGGCAGAGTTCCCAAGTTTTGCGACCAAACATAATTCACGTATCGCGTGTCTTCTGACAGTATAGTGGATGGGATCCATTACCAAACGCCGACGATGGCCTACGTAGGGCGGAATTAGCCAAAGAATAGCGTTTACTTCAAAATATTACCTATTTCGTGTTAAAGAGTTTTGTTGATTGTACGGTGGGCAGCAAGTTACCTCTGATAAAATTGACACTTAGTAAATACATGTAGATTTCGGAAAATAAAGACTGAAAGTTCCTGTTAATATATATTTTTTATTAAGTTTAATCTTCGATCAACAATACAACTAAAAGCATATATTTTGGTAAAAATTATTATTGTAATTCCAATATAAATATTACAATTATTAAAAAAAACTTCATCACGGGTGCATTACGGCGCCCGAGACCGCCTAGACGGCCCCAGGGTACCCAGCGGAGTGGTTTTTAATCCCACCACATCGTCGTTGCTGATGGTAATAGTCTACATCGAATAAGTAGCTAGCTCATCGCGATAGACTGAATTAGCCATATATAAACAGTTTCACAATTTGGTATAGTGAAACTGGGACCGACAGCTTAACGTGCTCTCCGAGGCACTATAGTGATGTTGTTAAACAAATGTACATACATTTATAGATTAAAAACCCCGGTATGTACGGGTTTGAAATAGGGACCTAAGTGTTTTTAAATCTAAGGTCTAACCAACCCGGCCACCATGTATATCTAACCAACTCGGCCACCACGTTTTTTTTGTCACAAAGGAACTGTTATACTCGGATATCTGCCTGCCTCCATAAATATCTTGAAAACAACTTTACTTGAAAATTTAAATATTGGAATAATTTTCTTAACTTGGTAAAGCGTTTATATCTATAATCGCTTATCATTAAGACTTAACTTTTATAATTAGCTCTGTTAGTCCAATTTCCTCCAACTACTTTATAACCTAATAAAATCCAAACTATCCAAAGCAAATCAGTATAATCTCAAAGCTATTTACAAATAGACCTAAACAAATTAGGAGTCATAATATGGACAACTTGAATGCGGTGGCATCGAATCCGTGACAGCGGTCGGGAGGAACGGATAAAAAGTATTTTAAGTGTTCAATTAGCGACCTTGTGTTAAAACGATATGTGTCGGCGCGACAAAGTGCAAGGGACCCCGAAAATTTACACTTGACGATAACACAAAGACTTATTCAATGTGCATTTGTGTGTAGAGTTACGAATTTTCTATAGAGAAGATAATATTGGAACACTTTTTTTTAATGCATTTAGGTCATATATTAGTAATTATAAGTTATAGGCGGAACTATTAAATGACTAATTTATTTGACTGGGTAGCCATTATTATTTTAAAGTACTATTTATTTACATGGTACAATTAGATCCAATAATTTTGCCTATAGTTTAGGAAAACTTTTTACTATGATACTATCGTACTTAATTTGTATGCATAATTTACGGAATTATTAAAAAAACTAAATCTAGGCTAGGTTTATATAATTTTCAGTAGTACTTCTTATATTTTCGGTACAGTTTGGTCGGATAATTTCTCTTTGAGAACTATGATATATATATATATATATATATATATATTCGCTAGATGTACTTTAAATTGTTATTTTATTTGCCATTGCACCCTAGTTATCTTTCACTCTCTCAAATATTATCTGGTAGAAAATGCCTAAAGTCCTAGGTACATTTTTTATTGTAATTTTGTGCAATAGTGTATGTCAATTTTTTTTTCCACATTTTTTTTAAATGCTTACACCTGTTTATCATTACAAAAATATATTTTAATTTAAAAGAGCGAAAGAGTTTTTTTTTGTATATCTCTGCCACTAGACAAATTAAAAAATATCTATAATTGAATTGAATTTGGACTATCTATAATAAATTAATTGTTCTACATTTGTGAAATTTGACCCGAAAGTGTCACAGGATAATGCAAAATGGTTTTCTTTGTACGTTGCTTGTGTTTATAATTAACAAGTTTTACGCGACTTAGTGAGACACCGACAAGTGAGTCACGTCCTCAGACCTACATTTTTTACGTTACTTACCTTTTTTTAATGCAGCTCGGCATGTACTTTGTATCTACCTGATGGTAAGCAGCCTCAAAGTCCATGAATAGGATTGCTTACCTTGTTGCTTAATAGCATTGCTACTATGCGGCGACAAAGACGATTGTTTAATACAAGTATATTATCCTAGCTGCCATATCGTCAAGTCAATCAGCTGCCTGTTTCATAACCGCACCGTGAAATTAGTCTAACACCTCGACAATAAATAAATGTAGAATAACTTTTAAACCGAAAATGTTTATATATAAATATAAAATGGGTTAAAATGTACTGTCATTCGATTTTTTTTTTGGATTGAGAGAAGTCATATTAATTACGTTTTAATTCTCACACAAATACCAATAAGATGGTCTTCTATAACATATATTTAATTCACTATTTAAAATGTATTATTTTCACAGTCAAACCCTAATTTAAAAATTGGTAAAACTGGTATATCCCCCGTTAAAACCCACAATTTCAATATATTGTTTTAGCGTTATGTTCGGTAAGCAATTTCGAATAAGTGCAAAGTGACGACGATGGTTTTGATACTAACATCGTTCAAACAGTTTTATTTAGATATACCATGGGCTAAAAAAATAAGGCTCCATTGTTTTGGGCATGTATTATATAGGTATATATTTTTTTTAAACTATAAACAGAGTCTGCATTTGATTTCAATCTTGCCTGATGGAAAGCAACGATGAGGTCGAAGAGATAGCACGCTTACTCTATAAAAAGGAGACTAACACCTCGACAAGCAATCGATGCAATAGTCCCCCGAAAACCGAAAAAGAAGTGATGCAATAATGACAAACCAAAAACATAAAAATTGAGATAAAGGGTAAATGTAGCAGTGGGAGATCAAGTCACATGTACCATGATCAAAGTCTTGGAAATCAGCGTGCATGTATTAGAAGAACAGACATCAGGTATGAATGTGGACAAGCAAAAGGAAGTATGTAGAAATTGCAAGAGACAAATGACGCAGATAAATAAATAAATATAATTTGTAAAAATTCTCATACTTAAAATTAATTTAATCGCATAAAAACGCCGATTAGACAAAACAATTTAAAAAGTAATTTAACAGAACACTATTTTACTCATGTTTTATGCTGTTTATGTGAAAAAATATTAAAAGAAATATAATTAAAACACTTAACTAGTATATCCAAAAATATATTATAATATCTAACGAAACCATCTTCATAGCAGTGGGAATGGCTTAAGCTTAGTAAAACTTAACGGACTGTTAACTGCTAACAAGAGGTAATAAATAACATAAAACTACTTGTTATTATTTGTAATTAGTTAAGTAAGAATGCGAACGGTTAAACGCATATCTATTGTTTGTTTAAAAATCTGGGAATTCTTGTCAGCGATTTTGAATTGAGACAAGATTTTTATGATGTAATGAATAATAAATATAACAACAAAGATAAAGGTAATTTTTGAAATATAAAAAAAAAACATCACAGTTTTCTTGCGGCGCTTGAGGATGCCAAAGAACCCAGGGCACCCAGCGGTGGGGTTTTATTCGTACCTTGTCGAAGCCGATGATATGAGTCTACACTGAACAAGCTAGCTCGTCGTGGTGTTTAAATACACTTAATAACCCTATATCTATAAAATATAATATGTATTATATCGTTGCTTCTGGTACACATAGTACAAGTCTAGAGCTTAGTTTGTGACCAGAGCAATATGTGTAAATTGTCCTACATATTATTATTATTATTATTATTATCTATAACAGGTTCACAAGTTGGTATAGTGATACTAGGATTAAAGTTTATCTAATTTAGTACGGGTAGTTTTTAGGGCACTTATATTAATCATATTTGTAATATTTTTTAGTCGAATTATTTTAATAATTTACTTATTTAAAATTCTATATTTGAATACCTACTTTTTATTCATATTGTATTAACAATTTAGGAAAACCTATATATATATATATATATATATATATATATATATATTTGTTGATAAAACAGCAAGGATAATAAAATAGACTCATAATGCAAATAAGTCCAAATTGTCGCCCATTTCGTAATCGTATCATTTAGCCGGCATAGTGATAGCGATCAATATTGCTAAACAGCAATGTATTGATCGACCCCATTTATGAACTTTGTAGGCCTGCTTAACATCAGCTAGATAAACATACCGATATCCTTTATATATACTAAATTAAATACATTTTTGAGATTATAAGTGCTTCTTAAAATCGACAAACACAAGACAAAAGGTATTTAGATGCCCATTTCACAGTGGTCGGTTACAGTACAGCACTAAAACGCAAGGATCAACTGAGACACCTATTAGCGAGCCCTAAGCAAACTGTTAAAAGGCTACCGAGGTACGCTTGTGTCAATGTTTGAGAATGTTGTGCCAGGTAGGTTATGGCCTGTGTCAAACAAAACAAATAAAAAAGTTTTTGTTATATGGTATAGTAGCCATAGTGATAGTCCTACAGTGTTTTTATTTTTATGCGGGATTCTATAAATAGAAGATGAAAAAAATAATAGGCATTTTTGGTTAATAGCTGGCTCCGAACTTATTAGTAAGTATTTATAATTGTATTTTTTTTAATAAGTATTGTTGAATATGTGATCACTCGACAATAAAAAGTAAAAGTTTTTTTTTAAGTTATGAAAAGAGTCTGCGTTTGACTACAATCATGCCTGAAGGAAAGCAACGATGAGGTAGATATGTATAAAAGTATGTCAAATGAACTAATTAAAAAAAAAAGATATGGTATGGTCATAGTTATAGTCCTACAGTGTTTTTTTTTATGCAGGATTTAATAAAAAAAAAGATAGATTTTCCAAAAAAACTGGTAGGCTTTTCAAATTAATAGCTGGCTCGGAAATTAACAGTAAGTATTTGTAATTGTCTTTATTTTTTATATAAGTATTCTTGAATATGTAATTTTACTAAAAATTGTATAGTTTCATAGTATGTTAAAAAAATTAAGGCCACTTGTTCTGATGGCTTGGTTCAGAACAAGATGGTTTTATCTACATATTCAAAATCCAGAGTATAGATATTTAGTAAATACTAGCAGGAGGATGCCTACATAACATAACAATATGTATTAAATTGCCAGAGAATATAGATCTATAATTAAATTAAATAAAAAAAAACATAAAAATCGGATAAGTGGTTCTCGAGTTATAAGCACAAACAGACAGACAAACAAATATTAACAAATAAATATAAATATTCACAAATTGACAAACACAGTCATATTAAATCTTATAAATTGATAAATAAAACAATACTCACTTTAAATAAGTTTAACGATTTCTCTGTAATTCTACAAACAGTACATCAAGGATAATGCTAGATAATATACATTGAGCGTGTTCACAATGTACACTCAGTTAAAACATCACATAGTTATATAAACATCATATAGCTGTTTAAACATCACATAGCTGTATAAACATGCCCGAGCGACCTTACTTAGGACATCTAGCGCCGCGTCCACGGAGGTCCTGACCGATGTACTAATCACTTAATCATACAAATTCTCTTTCTATATTGCCGCTCTTGTGCCACTTAAGGGGCTGACACTGTATCACATTTTGTTCTGCGCCATTTGGAAACTTATTAAAGTTGTATCAAACTCCATATATTTATCAAGGTACAGTTTTTTAATAGTAAAATAGTAACCCTTATAATGAGATTTAGATCTCTAAAAATGCCCAAAAATATATATCTTAAAAAAAACGATAAGGCGAGACTAAGATGTCAGTCTGTTTATGTGCCTGACCGCATTAAATACCTATCTCGAGAACTACTGGTCCGTTTTACTTGAAATTTAGTTATAGATATTACTGACCCACAGATAACCAATAGGATTATCTATTTAAAGTCAAATAATAATAAAAGGTACAGAAGGAAAAGGATCCAAGGCATTCTATTGGATATAACATTTAACAAGACTACAAACTATTCCGAATTTTAAGTAAAACGGACTAGTAGTTTTTGAAATAATTAATACCGACTGACAAATAGATAGATAGATTTCTAACTCCCCAAAAAGATTCTTTTTAATCTGATAAAATTTCAAGCGCATGCCCACTTTGGGCTTTTTTTAGATACGACCGCGCCTTAAGCTGAGTGAAGATCTAATGTTATCCTTTATTTAGTTTGCGTAATGGTCATCTGGTAGGACCACCGTCGAATGTTTGTTCCCGTCCGTATATAGGCAGGATTTAATGCTTACTGAAACGAGCTAGTCGTATTATGGTCATTGTTAGAGTGTTATATTAGGCGCTATTGCAACGGAGCCGACTTTTATATGACTTTCATATGATTAGTTTGTCTTAAGTGAAATTTAAAATAAATTTAAAGTTTTGGACATCTGACACTATATAAAATTCTACCATCACTAGTGCTCGAGACCGCTTAGCTAGTCGGTCTCAGGGTACCCAGCAAAGGAGATTTAATTCTACCTTATTGTAACTGGTATAATTCTGACTCTACATCAAATATAAGCTTTAAGAAACTTTAATGAACAAAAAAAAAACTAACATATTTTCGGCTAATACTTTAAAAAAAAAAAACTCATTTCTAAAATAAAATTACAGGCAGTAAATGATGCTACAATTGTTTTTTTATAGTGGGCAACTATCACATTGGTATTTTTTTTTAATAAAAAAAAATGTATCCTGAAATTTATTTAGTATTTAATATATTTATTTTGTAGCCATTAATACAATTATAAACAGTACATAGGATATGATAGATTATATAGCAAAAATTACAATTAACTCTTTAAGTATTTTAGTTTGCAGTGAATATAAATCTATGTATAAAAAAATATTTGTAGGCCATACAGTGGCAGAGTATAGAGGATAAAAAAAAATGTGAAACCCAGTATAACCTATATTTGAACGAATAAACGAATTTGTATTTGGATATTTTTTTAATTAATATTTTTTTTACTTATATAAAGAGAGACCTACCAATGTATATCCTACATAATTAATTTTTATATTGTCCTCTCAAAGCGGCACCCTTCCGTAATTAAAGTCGCAAAATAAAGGTCCGAGCGACCCACCCTAACCCTTAATGAAATCTCGTCCGCCATTAAGGGATTAAAAATAATAACTACCCTCGGTTGGGGTCATATATGACGTATGCAAAGAATAGGGGAGAGCTAAGCCTAATGAGATATTGACATTTTTCCGAGACCATGTTTGGCTGTTTGGAAAAAAAATTTTGATTGAAAAAAAAAATTTTTAAAGTGTTGATTTAGGCTTCGTAAATACTTAAAACTAAGTAGTCAGACTGGCTATATAATTATTTATCTATACTTAAATTATAACTCTGAAGAGTTTGTTTGTTTGTTTAGTTGAACGCGCTAATCTTAGGATTACTGCTTCAATTACTAATTGTTGTATCTCGACTAATTGTTTTTATTATTTTATTAAATTGCTTCATTTTTTCGCAACTGTATTAAAAATAGTTGTTCAGTACACGTGCGGAACCGTCATTGCAACTTGTTCCGACTGTCAACCCTCACCTTCGGGTGCGCCTGGGCTCGGGTAGACATTTGTCGGAACTCTTTGCAATGACAGGCTTTTCGCACTCGTAATGAAATATTCTATTCTTTTGAGAGCTTTCACTGCGTTAACGGTTAAGTTACGCAGACGAAGTTGCACGGGGCAGCTAGTTTATTATATCTAGGAAAAAAAAAACTGTGTTACATACATACATAGGTACATATCATCACGGGTGCCTTACGGCGTCTGAGACAGCCTAGACGGCCCAAACTACCCAGCGGAGGGGTTTTTAATCCCACCTCGTCGTAGCCGATGGTATGAATAAAATACTACATGCCTAGAAAGAAGAGTGAACTAATTTAATTTTTTGTGGCACTGGTCTTTCCTGAGATATAACACAGTTTGAAAACCCACACTTGCACCTTATTGCCCTACCTTCCCCTTATTGTAGGTATTTAGACCTTTATAAATGATATAATAAAAAACAAATTATCATTGACCATAAATATAAAAACAGGTCATCATCATCATCATGCCAGCCTTTCGCGCGTCCACTGCTGGACATAGGCCTCCACCAAGGATCGCCACAACGACCGGTTCTGCGCTGCCTGTATCCATCGGCTTCCCGCGACCTTTTTCAGATCGTCGGTCCATCTTGTGGGGGGCCTGCCTCTGCTGCGTCCTCCAGCACGCCGTCGCCATTCGAGTACCTTAATGCCCCAACGGCCGTCCGTTCTGCGAGCTATGTAGCCTACCCACTGCCACTTAAGTTTGGCGATTCTGGAGCCTAAAAACAGGTAAAAATGGTAAAATATCAAATAATTATGATTTATTTCAAAAAGAAAAGTCTTTATACTAAATTTCGATAAATTAAATTTCCTAAATAAAAAAAAAAAATACTTACATATACAATTATGTATAAATAAGTACGAGAGGGACTGATAAAATTATTATTTATACTTTATCTGAAACAAATAAAGTGTGTTAGATGTGTTTCTTACTTGTAAAATATATAAATTGAAGCTATAAAATTTTATTGCCAAATATTTCGCCTCTCTATGGAGCGGCGTCATCAGTGACAGTAACTGAAGGTCTTTGTAATAAATTTTGAAGAAGTAATTTTATGTCTATTAGCAATGGTAAAGGCAATGCACTATACAGTTTGTATTTATTTTTTAGAAAAATATCATCACCACCTAGCCCATCATGGAAAACATCATCAGCACGTTATGTCCATTGTTGGTTCGATATTAATAAATTTACAAAACAAGTTAGACAAAACCTAATGCATTACATTCAGACCAGGGCTATAGTATGCACCAAGCTGCCATATAAAAGAGCTTTCCCATGTTTTTAAATCAATAGACCGAATAGTTTTAGGAAAACTCTTTAATACTCTTACTGTGAAACAATTGTTAAAGGTAGTGTTATGTATACGCGCATGGGTGGGCACAGGTAAAATATTATTAATTTGAGAATCTACTGAATGTCTGTGTCCATTCATGCGAGTACGAAGGGGTGTCGTAGTTTCTCCCACATAAAAACTGTTACAAAATCTGCACTCCAGCATATATACGCAATGAGAAGTAGTACATTGTGCGAAATTTTGAATTTTGATGACAACAGGGTTATGATGAGTTTGTATATTGATATCGAAATTTATTATGGGACATGTTTTGCAACGAGATTGGTTGCACTTGTGTGTACCTAACAATGTGTTATTGCTCCGTGTATTTTTATTTTTTGCCAAAATAGCTTTTAAATTTTGATTTTGTTTATACGTTACACTAGGGCATAGTTTATACTTTATGAATATTAACTTTGAGCTATTATTTTATACACACACCTTGTTCTACAGCAGTTCCATTATATTCATACTTCATGGATTCTTCAGTGTCCAGAACCTTAATCCGTTTGCCTTGTCGACAATCAACCTATTCCCGTACATACATGTACCTGTATATAAATTAAAAATAAATAAAAAAACAACATCCAAAACATGTCCGCACTGCATTCTGAAAACAGTGAACCATTTCAAAATTTTGTTGAACGTAGATACGTTCAAATAGAAGTATGTAAACCATTTTTGGTATTCGAATACGAACGTATGCCAAAGCCTCATGCTGAAACAGTATGAGTGTACACGTCTATTTTGGACATTTTTCAGATATTCCTATTTGATTTCTGAACGAAATTTTGGCTACCAAATACTTAATTGGGTTGATTTGTTGACTGTATTGTTTTTTATGTTTACTGACAGTAGGCAAGTCTGTATTTAATTTCCTCTACTTTCACTCAAATTTTAGTTTTCGTATATTTTCAAAAAAATATAATAATAATGAACCGAGTATGACTCGGTCCTTAAATCAATATTTTAGGTAGAGATAATATCTAATGAATTTCTGACTAAAATTGGCCAGTATGGTTTAAAGATAATTAAAAAATTACTTAGGTATTAAATCATAAGATCATATTTATTATTATTACACCGCCCACGATTTCGTAGGTATCACATGTGGATATTTAAAAAAAAAAAAGCCTATATGTAAAGTAACAAATTTTCATACATAGATAGATCCTCACAAACTTATTGTTATATAGCTATATAATACTTATACCAAAAAAAAAACATATTTTAGGATTACGAAACTTTTTTGTTTAATTTATTAAATTTGTTTGCAGTTTACTATATTATTATGGCCTTATTTAAAAAAAAAACTTATTGAGTCTCTTTTACGCATATTTGTTTTTTGTAAAAAAAAAGAGGCAAAACCTGCTATAACTAAATTATTCTTTAAGACCTCAATATTTTTTTATGAATACCCGTGTAAGCATATAACACTATGTACCATAAAATAATACAAAGCGACCAGACGACAAAATAGAGGGGTAACTCTGGCTACACTCCCATGTCAATATAGCACCGTAATTATACAATATCCGATCATCGAATTCATAACCCTCCATTATTATGAATGGACTATGTTATGCAGAGTAGGGCCAGGGTATTTATTGTCATACAATATTTTTTGAAGGTCCAGCATTTGGTTCTGTGTTTACCTACCAAACCAACTTGATGGCAAGCAGTTGCAAAACCGACCAGTATACCGGATTAAGGATACGAAACGTGTATTTGAATGTAGTCTCTATATTCTAGCCTCCTTAGAAGACTATCAACTTAACATAAACTGTATGATCTTCCGAAAAAGATAGACAAAATTATTTCTTTAAATTCTAGTTTACATTATTGGTGTTTAAATTTACATTTATTTAATACTTCATTGCACAAATAAGGTTAAGTCGGGGAATATAAAATTTACTCTCCTAGGATTTAAAAAAATATTATAGATTGACAATAGGTACAAAATGTCAGAGGCCTTTGAGAAAATTCAAGAAAGCGGCATTATGCGTCGCCTCAGTCGTAAACGCATGAATTTTCACAATCAATAGTCTGGACTGCGTAAAGCACACTGTCACCTGGCAAAATCTATAACTCTTTCAACTGAACGCGACGCGTCATGTCCAAACCCAGTATTTCCTATAAGGACCCGGAACATAATTATTTCTTGGTTCAGAAGCCATTTTCTCTAGCTCTCTATTAGTCAAACATTCAGAAATTTAAGCAGTAAGTGGGTAAATAGGTGCACTAAATAAGTAAGTACAGTCAGTGGAGACCGTACAGTAACTGGTTAACTTGGCTTGCGTGTAAAAGGTATAACTGTCCAGCCAGTTGCATCTGCACGACACTTCGCTAAAAACTGTCCCAATGTAAACCGACCTTTATAGGAATAATATTGGTTCATTCATACATAAACTATTCACAAGCGACGCAAAATCGCTGCCATTGCATTTTGTAATCCGAGAGCTAAGTGCACTTGTCAATACGCGACGAATAGGGGGCGCCCACTACTACGATATATAACTTATACTATTGGATAGAAAGCGCTAATCATGTACAGTACAGTCATTATTAGTACATTTGTAGAAGATCCCTACTCGTAGCTATGCTTCGTAGTTTCATTAGCCAAAAGATTTGTTTAAATCGGTTCAGAAGTTTTTAAGTTTATCTGGAATAAACAAACAATCAAATCTTTCTTTCTATAATATTAGTATAAAAATATTATAACACCAGCTGATCTCTGCAACTTCGTCTGCGTAACTTTAACCGTTTACGCAGCGTACGCTCTCAAAAATAATATTTTTCCTCGTTTTTGCAACGTTTTTCATTGTTACTTCGCTCCTATTGGTCGTAGCGTGATGTTATATACCCTCCTCGATAAATGGGCTATCCAACACTAAAATATTTTTTCAATTCGAGTCCTTTTAGATTAACGCTTTCAACCAAACAAACTCTACATCTTTATAATAAATATTAGTAGGTATATATATATGTATTATAACATTTTTGGTGGCCGAGTTGGTTAGACCTTAGACTTAAAAACACTACAGTTTCGTTACCATCGATTACCACGAAGTCGGAATAAAACCCCATCGCTGGGGACCTTAATGCAGTCTAGGCGGTCTCGGACGCCGTAAGGCACACGTAATGGTACTTATATATTTAAAAAAATATATAATATCTTAAAGAAATACACAAAAATTGTTTGTGCAAAAAACTGTTGACCAAAAGAAAAACAATGTTTTTTTATATGCCTTCTTTTACATGTGAATAAAATATTTGTTTTTATAATAATAGGCTATTTGACTACATTAAAAATATACTATAAATTGTTGTATCAGACAATGGCGTAAAAAACCTATTTCACTTTATTTTAAACTAAATTATGAATATCTTTTGTAGATTACACGAAATAAAATTGAATATTTTATACAATTTTATTTATAACAAAAACATCTTTGATTGGTTGATGACTGGCGACGTCACACGCAAGTAAACAAAACGATACACAGATTTTAAATCATGTGGATGAAATAGAATAGTGTATAATATATATTAGATTATTTAATCTGTGTTTGTTTGTTTACTTGCGTGTACACACTTGACATAGACAGCGTTTTTAGCGCTATTGTGGAAATTCAAACTTTAACATTGATTTTTATTAATAATAAAGTAGATATCCCGGAAATATCACTGTAGTGTGCTTATTATGTAATAAAAAATCATTTCTATTATTGGTTACCGTTAGTGTACCTAATAAAATAATATTTTTCTAAAGAATAATAAAATAATTTATATGCTGATAAATAATTATATGCGGATAAATAAATGGCTGTATAGAGATACAGCAATTTATTATATTATTTTTCTCTTCATATCTATTTAGTTTTGTAAGTCTATAAGAGAGAAGCCAGTCTATATATTTATATAAGCTATTCAAATAGAGGCAGCTTATGAAGTGCTCGCTTTAATAGTTTGCTTTGCGCATATTGCCTTGGGACCAGCACATTTTATTATTTTGGCCTGAATTTAATATCTGCTGACATGACTGCAGATGTCAGAGATTGGAGTATTTTTTTTGTGAAATTCATAAATGCATATATAATATAATTAATAATAAAGGATGTAATATTAATATTCGTGTTGTTAGTAAAAAAAATACAGACAAACTATAAAAAGTTGAGTTTATATTTAGATCAAAGCTAACCACCTTAAACTGGTTGGTTATGTAGGTTGTTTTTTTTTCCTCTCGCAAGGACAATAGTTTAATAGTTCACGATTTGTTTATTTTGTATTATATTTTCAATATTTGTCTGTGGGAGGAATGGCGACCTGACCAAGTGCACACATGGACCTTATATATACTTTTTTTTTTTTTGACTTTTTATAAATGCCTGTAAATGTTTCCATGAAATAAATATTTTTGACTTTGACTTGACTTTGAATTCAAGTCAAATATATTTTTTTTTATATCTCGCCCAGCTCTTTAAGTTAATTTTAAGATAAATTGTTTTTACATTTACGTAATACAATTGAAAAAAACATCAATTTAGTTCTCCTAGATGGATTGTTAACATATTTTCCCTTTCTATTTTAACAACTTTTATATTTTTTCGGTTATAGTTATTATTAAGATATGTTTTTGTTATTAATAACTTAAAACTCCTGTGCAAAATTGTTGTCTCTTAATTTTATTAATGATGTGCCATTATTCCATCTCCTTTCTTTTTCCAGGAAATCGCAGGACACCTATTTTAATTTTGGAACAGACTCTAAAGTATTTAAAATAAATACACCCTATTCATATAGCAACTATAATTCTTATTATGTGCAACATCCAGTATTACAAAGACAGTACTGACCTAGTGAGTTTACACAATAAATGTACCCTAACATAAATGACAAAAACCATATTCCTATATGAACGTAAACAACCACTAATATACGACATCCTGACCGAAATACAGATCCTCGTACTGAAACTATCTTCAAAGACCGGTGTGAAGTTAGCGGCCAATTTTCTAGCAGCCATTTCTTTTTGGCTTGTGTGAACAAACCCTTACGCTGCCAGATATGTGTGAAGTTAGCAGCCAATTATATAGCGGCCGATTTCTATTTTATTTTATCCATTTATATAAAATAATTATAATAATAGGTGCCTTGCTGAAATTTATTACTGCAGAGGCTGCACCAATCTACAACACAATAGTAGAGATTGTTTTACTATAAAAGTTTAAGTAAAAATATATATATAATGGAAAACTACTTATCATACCCACTGGAAATGATTTTCGATATTTTTATATTATAGGGGGGTTTTTTTCTACCCCCTACATACCTTTTCAACCTGACCTCGGGAGTCGATCTTACAGAATTCTTCAATTAAATAACAATTCCAGGAAAAACTACTTTTCATCCCCACTGGAAATGATTTCCGATATTTTCATATTATATGGGAGGTTTTCCTTTACATACTACATACCTTTTTAACGTAACCTGGAAGGTATTTATATTAAAATTCTTCAAATACAACTCAGCAGCCAAATACCATATTCATATTTTCAGTTAAAACTACTTTTCATCCCCACTGGAAATGATTTTTGATATTTTCATATTATAGGGGAGGTTTTTCTCTACCCTCTACATACTTTTTTAACCTGACCTCGGGAGTCGATCTTACAAAATTCTTTAATTATATAACAATTTCAGGAAAAACTACCTTTCATCCCCCCTGGAAATGATTTCCGATATTTTCATATTATAGGGGAGGTTTTTCTCTACATACTACATACCTTTTTAACGTGACCTCGAAGGTGTTTCTATTAAAATTATTCAAATACAACACAGCAGCTAAAATACCATACTCATATTTTCAGGTAAAACTACTTTTCATCCCCACTGGAAATGATTTTTGATATTTTCATATTATAGGGAAGGTTTTTCTCTACCCCCTACATACCTTTTTAACGTGACCTCGGGAGTCGATCTTACAGAATTCTTCTATTATATAACAATTTCAGGAAAAACTACCTTTCATCCCCACTGGAAATGATTTCCGATATTTTCATATTATAGGGGAGGTTTTCCTTTACATACTACATACCTTTTTAACGTGACCTCGCAGGTATTTCTATTAAAATTCTTAAAATACAACTCAGCAGCCAAATACCATATTCATATTTTCAGGTAAAACTACTTTTCATCCCCACTGGAAATGATTTTTGATATTTTCATATTATAGGGGAGGTTTTTCTCTACCCCCTACATACCTTTTTAACGTGACCTCGGGAGTCGATCTTACAGAATTCTTCTATTATATAACAATTTCAGGAAAAACTACCTTTCATCCCCACTGGAAATGATTTCCGATATTTTCATATTATAGGGGAGGTTTTCCTTTACATACTACATACCTTTTTAACGTGACCTCGCAGGTATTTCTATTAAAATTCTTCAAATACAACTCAGCAGCCAAATACCATATTCATATTTTCAGGTAAAACTACTTTTCATCCCCACTGGAAATGATTTTTGATATTTTCATATTATAGGGGAGGTTTTTCTCTACCCCCTACATACCTTTTTAACGTGACCTCGGGAGTCGATCTTACAGAATTCTTCTATTATATAACAATTTCAGGAAAAACTACCTTTCATCCCCACTGGAAATGATTTCCGATATTTTCATATTATAGGGGAGGTTTTCCTTTACATACTACATACCTTTTTAACGTGACCTCGCAGGTATTTCTATTAAAATTCTTAAAATACAACTCAGCAGCCAAATACCATATTCATATTTTCAGGTAAAACTACTTTTCATCCCCACTGGAAATGATTTTTGATATTTTCATATTATAGGGGAGGTTTTTCTCTACCCCCTACATACCTTTTTAACGTGACCTCGGGAGTCGATCTTACAGAATTCTTCTATTATATAACAATTTCAGGAAAAACTACCTTTCATCCCCACTGGAAATGATTTCCGATATTTTCATATTATAGGGGAGGTTTTCCTTTACATACTACATACCTTTTTAACGTGACCTCGCACGTATTTCTATTAAAATTCTTCAAATACAACTCAGCAGCCAAATACCATATTCATATTTTCAGGTAAAACTACTTTTCATCCCCACTGGAAATGATTTTTGATATTTTCATATTATAGGGGAGGTTTTTCTCTACCCCCTACATACCTTTTTAACGTGACCTCGGGAGTCGATCTTACAGAATTCCTCTATTATATAACAATTTCAGGAAAAACTACTTTTCATCCCCACTGGAAATGATTTCTGATATTTTCATATTATAGGGGAGGTTTTCCTTTACATACTACATACCTTTTTAACGTGACCTCGATGGTATTTCTATTAAAATTCTTCAAATACAACTCAGCAGCCAAATACCATATTCATATTTTCAGTTAAAACTACTTTTCATCCCCACTGTAAATGATTTTTGATATTTTCATATTATAGGGGAGGTTTTTCTCTACCCCCTATATACTTTTTTAACCTGACCTCGGGAGTCGATCTTACAGAATTCTTTAATTATATAACAATTTCAGGAAAAACTACCTTTCATCCCCACTGGAAATGATTTCCGATATTTTCATATTATAGGGGAGGTTTTTCTCTACATACCACATACCTTTTTAACGTGACCTCGAAGTTGTTTCTATTAAAATTCTTCAAATACAACACAGCAGCTAAAATACCAAATTAATATTTTCAGGTAAAACTACTTTTCATCCCCACTGGAAATGATTTTTGATATTTTCATATTATAGGGGAGGTTTTTCTCTACCCCCTACATACCTTTTTAACGTGACCTCGAGAGTCGATCTTACAGAATTCTTCTATTATATAACAATTTCAGGAAAAACTACCTTTCATCTCCACTGGAAATGATTTCTGATATTTTCATATTATAGGGGAGGTTTTCCTTTACATACTACATACCTTTTTAACGTGACCTCGAAGGTGTTTCTATTAAAATTCTTCAAATAAAACACAGCAGCTAAAATATCATATTCATATTTTCAGGTAAAACTACTTTTCATCCCCACTGGAAATTATTTTTGATATTTTCATATTATAGGGGAGGTTTTTCTCTACCCCCTACATACCTTTTTAACGTGACCTCGGGAGTCGATCTTACAGAATTCTTCTATTATATAACAATTTCAGGAAAAACTACCTTTCATCCCCACTGGAAATGATTTCCGATATTTTCATATTATAGGGGAGGTTTTCCTTTACATACTACATACCTTTTTAACGTGACCTCGCAGGTGTTTCTATTAAAATTCTTCAAATACAACACAGCAGCTAAAATACCATATTCATATTTTCAGGTAAAACTACTTTTCATCCCCACTGGAAATGATTTTTGATATTTTCATATTATAGGGGAGGTTTTTCTCTACCCCCTACATACCTTTTTAACGTGACCTCGGGAGTCGATCTTACAGAATTCTTCTATTATATAACAATTTCAGGAAAAACTACCTTTCATCCCACTGGAAATGATTTACGATAATTTCATATTATAGGGGAGGTTTTTCTCTACATACTACATACCTTTTTAACGTGACTTCGCAGGTATTTCTATTAAAATTCTTCAAATACAACACAGCAGCTAAAATACCAAATTAATATTTTTAGGCAAAACTACTTTTCATCCCCACTGGAAATTATTTTTGATATTTTTATATTATAGGGGAGGTTTTTCTCTACCCCCTACATACCTTTTCAACCTGACCTCGGGAGTCGATCTTACAGAATTCTTCTATTATATAACAATTTCAGGAAAAACTACCTTTCATCCCCACTGGAAATGATTTCCGATACTTTCGTATTATAGGGGAGGTTTTTCTCTACATACCACATACCTTTTTAACGTGACCTCGAAGGTGTTTCTATTAAAATTCTTCAAATACAACACAGCGGCTAAAATACCATATTCATATTTTCAGGTAAAACTACATTTCATCCCCACTGGAAATGATTTTTGATATTTTCATATTATAGGGGAGGTTTTTCTCTACCCCCTACATACCTTTTTAACGTGACCTCGGGAGTCGATCTTACAGAATTCTTCTATTATATAACAATTTCAGGAAAAACTACCTTTCATCCCCACTGGAAATGATTTCCGATACTTTCGTATTATAGGGGAGGTTTTTCTCTACATACCACATACCTTTTTAACGTGACCTCGAAGGTGTTTCTATTAAAATTCTTCAAATACAACACAGCAGCTAAAATACCAAATTAATATTTTTAGGGAAAACTACTTTTCATCCCCACTGGAAATTATTTTTGATAATTTTATATTATAGGGGAGGTTTTTCTCTACCCTTGACATATATTTTTACCCTGACCTCGGGAGTCGATCTTACAGAATTCTTTAATTATATAACAATTTCAGGAAAAACTACCATTCATCCCCACTGGAAATGATTTACGATAATTTCATATTATAGGGAAGGTTTTTCTCTACATACTACATACCTTTTTAACTTGACCTCGCAGTTATTTCTATTAAAATTCTTCAAATACAACACAGCAGCTAAAATACCAAATTAATATTTTTAGGGAAAACTACTTTTCATCCCCACTGGAAATTATTTTTGATATTTTCATATTATAGGGGAGGTTTTCCTTTACATACTACATACCTTTTTAACGTGACCTCGCAGGTGTTTCTATTAAAATTCTTCAAATACAACACAGCAGCTAAAATACCAAATTAATATTTTTAGGCAAAACTACTTTTCATCCCCACTGGAAATTATTTTTGATATTTTTATATTATAGGGGAGGTTTTTCTCTACCCCCTACATACCTTTTCAACCTGACCTCGGGAGTCGATCTTACAGAATTCTTCTATTATATAACAATTTCAGGAAAAACTACCTTTCATCCCCACTGGAAATGATTTCCGATACTTTCGTATTATAGGGGAGGTTTTTCTCTACATACCACATACCTTTTTAACGTGACCTCGAAGGTGTTTCTATTAAAATTCTTCAAATACAACACAGCGGCTAAAATACCATATTCATATTTTCAGGTAAAACTACTTTTCATCCCCACTGGAAATGATTTTTGATATTTTCATATTATAGGGGAGGTTTTTCTCTACCCCCTACATACCTTTTTAACGTGACCTCGGGAGTCGATCTTACAGAATTCTTCTATTATATAACAATTTCAGGAAAAACTACCTTTCATCCCCACTGGAAATGATTTCCGATACTTTCGTATTATAGGGGAGGTTTTTCTCTACATACCACATACCTTTTTAACGTGACCTCGAAGGTGTTTCTATTAAAATTCTTCAAATACAACACAGCAGCTAAAATACCAAATTAATATTTTTAGGGAAAACTACTTTTCATCCCCACTGGAAATTATTTTTGATAATTTTATATTATAGAGGAGGTTTTTCTCTACCCTTGACATATATTTTTACCCTGACCTCGGGAGTCGATCTTACAGAATTCTTTAATTATATAACAATTTCAGGAAAAACTACCATTCATCCCCACTGGAAATGATTTACGATAATTTCATATTATAGGGAAGGTTTTTCTCTACATACTACATACCTTTTTAACTTGACCTCGCAGTTATTTCTATTAAAATTCTTCAAATACAACACAGCAGCTAAAATACCAAATTAATATTTTTAGGGAAAACTACTTTTCATCCCCACTGTAAATGATTTTTGATATTTTCATATTATAGGGGAGGTTTTTCTCTACCCCCTATATACTTTTTTAACCTGACCTCGGGAGTCGATCTTACAGAATTCTTTAATTATATAACAATTTCAGGAAAAACTACCTTTCATCCCCACTGGAAATGATTTCCGATATTTTCATATTATAGGGGAGGTTTTTCTCTACATACCACATACCTTTTTAACGTGACCTCGAAGTTGTTTCTATTAAAATTCTTCAAATACAACACAGCAGCTAAAATACCAAATTAATATTTTCAGGTAAAACTACTTTTCATCCCCACTGGAAATGATTTTTGATATTTTCATATTATAGGGGAGGTTTTTCTCTACCCCCTACATACCTTTTTAACGTGACCTCGGGAGTCGATCTTACAGAATTCTTCTATTATATAACAATTTCAGGAAAAACTACCTTTCATCCCCACTGGAAATGATTTCCGATATTTTCATATTATAGGGGAGGTTTTCCTTTACATACTACATACCTTTTTAACGTGACCTCGAAGGTGTTTCTATTAAAATTCTTCAAATACAACACAGCAGCTAAAATACCATATTCATATTTTCAGGTAAAACTACTTTTCATCCCCACTGGAAATGATTTTTATATTTTCATATTATAGGGGAGGTTTTTCTCTACCCCCTACATACCTTTTTAACGTGACCTCGGGAGTCGATCTTACAGAATTCTTCTATTATATAACAATTTCAGGAAAAACTACCTTTCATCCCCACTGGAAATGATTTCCGATATTTTCATATTATAGGGGAGGTTTTCCTTTACATACTACATACCTTTTTAACGTGACCTCGCAGGTGTTTCTATTAAAATTCTTCAAATACAACACAGCAGCTAAAATACCATATTCATATTTTCAGGTAAAACTACTTTTCATCCCCACTGGAAATGATTTTTGATATTTTCATATTATAGGGGAGGTTTTTCTCTACCCCCTACATACCTTTTTAACGTGACCTCGGGAGTCGATCTTACAGAATTCTTCTATTATATAACAATTTCAGGAAAAACTACCTTTCATCCCCACTGGAAATGATTTCCGATATTTTCATATTATAGGGGAGGTTTTCCTTTACATACTACATACCTTTTTAACGTGACCTCGCAGGTGTTTCTATTAAAATTCTTCAAATACAACACAGCAGCTAAAATACCATATTCATATTTTCAGGTAAAACTACTTTTCATCCCCACTGGAAATGATTTTTGATATTTTCATATTATAGGGGAGGTTTTTCTCTACCCCCTACATACCTTTTTAACGTGACCTCGGGAGTCGATCTTACAGAATTCTTCTATTATATAACAATTTCAGGAAAAACTACCTTTCATCCCACTGGAAATGATTTACGATAATTTCATATTATAGGGGAGGTTTTTCTCTACATACTACATACCTTTTTAACGTGACTTCGCAGGTATTTCTATTAAAATTCTTCAAATACAACACAGCAGCTAAAATACCAAATTAATATTTTTAGGCAAAACTTCTTTTCATCCCCACTGGAAATTATTTTTGATATTTTTATATTATAGGGGAGGTTTTTCTCTACCCCCTACATACCTTTTCAACCTGACCTCGGGAGTCGATCTTACAGAATTCTTCTATTATATAACAATTTCAGGAAAAACTACCTTTCATCCCCACTGGAAATGATTTCCGATACTTTCGTATTATAGGGGAGGTTTTCCTTTACATACTACATACCTTTTTAACGTGACCTCGATGGTATTTCTATTAAAATTCTTCAAATACAACTCAGCAGCCAAATACCATATTCATATTTTCAGTTAAAACTACTTTTCATCCCCACTGTAAATGATTTTTGATATTTTCATATTATAGGGGAGGTTTTTCTCTACCCCCTATATACTTTTTTAACCTGACCTCGGGAGTCGATCTTACAGAATTCTTTAATTATATAACAATTTCAGGAAAAACTACCTTTCATCCCCACTGGAAATGATTTCCGATATTTTCATATTATAGGGGAGGTTTTTCTCTACATACCACATACCTTTTTAACGTGACCTCGAAGTTGTTTCTATTAAAATTCTTCAAATACAACACAGCAGCTAAAATACCAAATTAATATTTTCAGGTAAAACTACTTTTCATCCCCACTGGAAATGATTTTTGATATTTTCATATTATAGGGGAGGTTTTTCTCTACCCCCTACATACCTTTTTAACGTGACCTCGAGAGTCGATCTTACAGAATTCTTCTATTATATAACAATTTCAGGAAAAACTACCTTTCATCTCCACTGGAAATGATTTCTGATATTTTCATATTATAGGGGAGGTTTTCCTTTACATACTACATACCTTTTTAACGTGACCTCGAAGGTGTTTCTATTAAAATTCTTCAAATACAACACAGCAGCTAAAATACCATATTCATATTTTCAGGTAAAACTACTTTTCATCCCCACTGGAAATGATTTTTATATTTTCATATTATAGGGGAGGTTTTTCTCTACCCCCTACATACCTTTTTAACGTGACCTCGGGAGTCGATCTTACAGAATTCTTCTATTATATAACAATTTCAGGAAAAACTACCTTTCATCCCCACTGGAAATGATTTCCGATATTTTCATATTATAGGGGAGGTTTTCCTTTACATACTACATACCTTTTTAACGTGACCTCGCAGGTGTTTCTATTAAAATTCTTCAAATACAACACAGCAGCTAAAATACCATATTCATATTTTCAGGTAAAACTACTTTTCATCCCCACTGGAAATGATTTTTGATATTTTCATATTATAGGGGAGGTTTTTCTCTACCCCCTACATACCTTTTTAACGTGACCTCGGGAGTCGATCTTACAGAATTCTTCTATTATATAACAATTTCAGGAAAAACTACCTTTCATCCCACTGGAAATGATTTACGATAATTTCATATTATAGGGGAGGTTTTTCTCTACATACTACATACCTTTTTAACGTGACTTCGCAGGTATTTCTATTAAAATTCTTCAAATACAACACAGCAGCTAAAATACCAAATTAATATTTTTAGGCAAAACTACTTTTCATCCCCACTGGAAATTATTTTTGATATTTTTATATTATAGGGGAGGTTTTTCTCTACCCCCTACATACCTTTTCAACCTGACCTCGGGAGTCGATCTTACAGAATTCTTCTATTATATAACAATTTCAGGAAAAACTACCTTTCATCCCCACTGGAAATGATTTCCGATACTTTCGTATTATAGGGGAGGTTTTTCTCTACATACCACATACCTTTTTAACGTGACCTCGAAGGTGTTTCTATTAAAATTCTTCAAATACAACACAGCGGCTAAAATACCATATTCATATTTTCAGGTAAAACTACTTTTCATCCCCACTGGAAATGATTTTTGATATTTTCATATTATAGGGGAGGTTTTTCTCTACCCCCTACATACCTTTTTAACGTGACCTCGGGAGTCGATCTTACAGAATTCTTCTATTATATAACAATTTCAGGAAAAACTACCTTTCATCCCCACTGGAAATGATTTCCGATACTTTCGTATTATAGGGGAGGTTTTTCTCTACATACCACATACCTTTTTAACGTGACCTCGAAGGTGTTTCTATTAAAATTCTTCAAATACAACACAGCAGCTAAAATACCAAATTAATATTTTTAGGCAAAACTACTTTTCATCCCCACTGGAAATTATTTTTGATATTTTTATATTATAGGGGAGGTTTTTCTCTACCCCCTACATACCTTTTCAACCTGACCTCGGGAGTCGATCTTACAGAATTCTTCTATTATATAACAATTTCAGGAAAAACTACCTTTCATCCCCACTGGAAATGATTTCCGATACTTTCGTATTATAGGGGAGGTTTTTCTCTACATACCACATACCTTTTTAACGTGACCTCGAAGGTGTTTCTATTAAAATTCTTCAAATACAACACAGCGGCTAAAATACCATATTCATATTTTCAGGTAAAACTACTTTTCATCCCCACTGGAAATGATTTTTGATATTTTCATATTATAGGGGAGGTTTTTCTCTACCCCCTACATACCTTTTTAACGTGACCTCGGGAGTCGATCTTACAGAATTCTTCTATTATATAACAATTTCAGGAAAAACTACCTTTCATCCCCACTGGAAATGATTTCCGATACTTTCGTATTATAGGGGAGGTTTTTCTCTACATACCACATACCTTTTTAACGTGACCTCGAAGGTGTTTCTATTAAAATTCTTCAAATACAACACAGCAGCTAAAATACCAAATTAATATTTTTAGGGAAAACTACTTTTCATCCCCACTGGAAATTATTTTTGATAATTTTATATTATAGGGGAGGTTTTTCTCTACCCTTGACATATATTTTTACCCTGACCTCGGGAGTCGATCTTACAGAATTCTTTAATTATATAACAATTTCAGGAAAAACTACCATTCATCCCCACTGGAAATGATTTACGATAATTTCATATTATAGGGAAGGTTTTTCTCTACATACTACATACCTTTTTAACTTGACCTCGCAGTTATTTCTATTAAAATTCTTCAAATACAACACAGCAGCTAAAATACCAAATTAATATTTTTAGGGAAAACTACTTTTCATCCCCACTGGAAATTATTTTTGATATTTTCATATTATAGGGGAGGTTTTCCTTTACATACTACATACCTTTTTAACGTGACCTCGCAGGTGTTTCTATTAAAATTCTTCAAATACAACACAGCAGCTAAAATACCAAATTAATATTTTTAGGCAAAACTACTTTTCATCCCCACTGGAAATTATTTTTGATATTTTTATATTATAGGGGAGGTTTTTCTCTACCCCCTACATACCTTTTCAACCTGACCTCGGGAGTCGATCTTACAGAATTCTTCTATTATATAACAATTTCAGGAAAAACTACCTTTCATCCCCACTGGAAATGATTTCCGATACTTTCGTATTATAGGGGAGGTTTTTCTCTACATACCACATACCTTTTTAACGTGACCTCGAAGGTGTTTCTATTAAAATTCTTCAAATACAACACAGCGGCTAAAATACCATATTCATATTTTCAGGTAAAACTACTTTTCATCCCCACTGGAAATGATTTTTGATATTTTCATATTATAGGGGAGGTTTTTCTCTACCCCCTACATACCTTTTTAACGTGACCTCGGGAGTCGATCTTACAGAATTCTTCTATTATATAACAATTTCAGGAAAAACTACCTTTCATCCCCACTGGAAATGATTTCCGATACTTTCGTATTATAGGGGAGGTTTTTCTCTACATACCACATACCTTTTTAACGTGACCTCGAAGGTGTTTCTATTAAAATTCTTCAAATACAACACAGCAGCTAAAATACCAAATTAATATTTTTAGGGAAAACTACTTTTCATCCCCACTGGAAATTATTTTTGATAATTTTATATTATAGAGGAGGTTTTTCTCTACCCTTGACATATATTTTTACCCTGACCTCGGGAGTCGATCTTACAGAATTCTTTAATTATATAACAATTTCAGGAAAAACTACCATTCATCCCCACTGGAAATGATTTACGATAATTTCATATTATAGGGAAGGTTTTTCTCTACATACTACATACCTTTTTAACTTGACCTCGCAGTTATTTCTATTAAAATTCTTCAAATACAACACAGCAGCTAAAATACCAAATTAATATTTTTAGGGAAAACTACTTTTCATCCCCACTGTAAATGATTTTTGATATTTTCATATTATAGGGGAGGTTTTTCTCTACCCCCTATATACTTTTTTAACCTGACCTCGGGAGTCGATCTTACAGAATTCTTTAATTATATAACAATTTCAGGAAAAACTACCTTTCATCCCCACTGGAAATGATTTCCGATATTTTCATATTATAGGGGAGGTTTTTCTCTACATACCACATACCTTTTTAACGTGACCTCGAAGTTGTTTCTATTAAAATTCTTCAAATACAACACAGCAGCTAAAATACCAAATTAATATTTTCAGGTAAAACTACTTTTCATCCCCACTGGAAATGATTTTTGATATTTTCATATTATAGGGGAGGTTTTTCTCTACCCCCTACATACCTTTTTAACGTGACCTCGGGAGTCGATCTTACAGAATTCTTCTATTATATAACAATTTCAGGAAAAACTACCTTTCATCCCCACTGGAAATGATTTCCGATATTTTCATATTATAGGGGAGGTTTTCCTTTACATACTACATACCTTTTTAACGTGACCTCGAAGGTGTTTCTATTAAAATTCTTCAAATACAACACAGCAGCTAAAATACCATATTCATATTTTCAGGTAAAACTACTTTTCATCCCCACTGGAAATGATTTTTATATTTTCATATTATAGGGGAGGTTTTTCTCTACCCCCTACATACCTTTTTAACGTGACCTCGGGAGTCGATCTTACAGAATTCTTCTATTATATAACAATTTTAGGAAAAACTACCTTACATCCCCACTGGAAATGATTTTTGATATTTTCATATTATAGGGGAGGTTTTTCTCTACCCCCTACATACCTTTTTAACGTGACCTCGGGAGTCGATCTTACAGAATTCTTTAATTGTATAACAATTTCAGGAAAAACTACCTTTCATCCGCACTGGAAATGATTTCCTATATTTTCATATTATAGGGGAGGTTTTCCTCTACATACTACATACCTTTTTAACGTGACCTCGCAGGTATTTCTATTAAAATTCTTCAAATACAACACAGCAGCCAAAATACCTAATTAATATTTTGAGGAAAAACTACCTTTCATCCCCACTGGATATGATTTTTGATAATTTTATATTATAGGGGAGGTTTTTCTCTACCCTTGACATATATTTTTACCCTGACCTCGGGAGTCGATCTTACAGAATTCTTTAATTATATAACAATTTCAGGAAAAACTACCTTTCATCCCCACTGGAAATGATTTCCTATATTTTCATATTATAGGGGAGGATTTCCTCTACATACTACATACCGTTTTAACGTGGCCTCGCAGGTATTTCTATTAAAATTCTTCAAATACAACACAGCAGCCAAAATACCAAATTAATATTTTGAGGAAAAACTACCTTTCATTCCCACCGGAAATGATTTTTGATAATTTTATATTATAGGGGAGGTTTTTCTCTACCCTTGACATATATTTTTACCCTGACCTCGGGAGTCGATCTTACAGAATTCTTTAATTATATAACAATTTCAGGAAAAACTACCATTCATCCCCACTGGAAATGATTTCCTATATTTTAATATTATAGGGGAGGTTTTTCTCTACATACTACATACCTTTTTAACGTGACCTTGCAGGTATTTCTATTAAAATTCTTCAATTACAACACAGCAGCCAAAATACCAAATTAATATTTTGAGGAAAAACTACCTTTCATCCGCACTGGAAATGATTTTTGATAGTTTTATATTATAGGGGAGATTGTTCTCTACCCCCTACATACCTTTTCAACCTGACCTCGGGAGTCGATCTTACAGAATTCCTCTATTATATAACAATTTCAGGAAAAACTACTTTTCATCCCCACTGGAAATGATTTCTGATATTTTCATATTATAGGGGAGGCTTTCCTCTACATACTACATACCTTTTTAACATGACCTCGAAGCTATTTCTATTAAAATTCTTCAAATACAACTCAGCAGCCAAATACCATATTCATATTTTCAGGGAAAACTACTTTTCATCCCCACTGGAAATGATTTTTGATATTTTCATATTATAGGGGAGGTTTTTATCTACCCCCTACCTTTTTAACCTGACCTCGGGGGTCGATCTTACAGAAGTCTTTAATTATATAATAATTCCAGGAAAAACTACCTTTCATCCCCACTGGAAATGATTTCTGATATTTTCATATTATAGGGGAGGTTTTCCTTTACATACTACATACCTTTTTAACGTGACCTAGCAGGTATTTCTATTAAAATTCTTCAAATAGAACACAGCAGCTAAAATACCAAATTAATATTTTCAGGGAAAACTACTTTTCATCCCCACTGGAAATTATTTTTGATATTTTTATATTATAGGGAAGGTTTTTCTCTACCCCCTACATACCTTTTCAACCTGACCTCCAGTGGGGATAAAAAGTAGTTTTCCCTGAAAATATTAATTTGGTATTTTAGCTGCTGTGTTGTATTTGAAGAATTTTAATAGAAATACCTGCGGGGTCACGTTAAAAAGGTATGTAGTATGTAGAGGAAAACCTCTCCTATAATATGAAAATAACGGAAATCATTTCCAGTGGGGATTAAAGGTAGTTTTTCCTGAAATTGTTATATAATTAAAGAATTCTATAAGATCGACTCCTGAGGTCAGGTTGAAAAGGTATGTAGGGGGTAGAGAAAAACCTCCCCAATAATATAAAAATATCAAAAATAATTTCCAGTGGGGATGAAAAGTAGTTTTTCCTCAAAATATTAATTTGGTATTTTGGCTGCTGTGTTGTATTTGAAGAATTTTAATAGAAATACCTGCGGGGTCACGTTAAAAAGGTATGTAGTATGTAGAGGAAAACCTCTCCTATAATATGAAAATAACGGAAATCATTTCCAGTGGGGATGAAAGGTAGTTTTTCCTGAAATTGTTATATAATTAAAGAATTCTAAAAGATCGACTCCTGAGGTCAGGTTGAAAAGGTATGTAGGGGGTAGAGAAAAACCTTCCCTATAATATAAAAATATCAAAAATCATTTCCAGTGAGGATGAAAGTAGTTTTTCCTAAAAATATTAATTTGGTATTTTAGCTGCTGAGTTGTATTTGAAGAATTTTAATAGAAACACCTTCGAGGTCACGTTAAAAAGGTATGTAGTATGTAGAGAAAAACCTCCCCTATAATATGAAAATATCGGAAATCATTTCCAGTGGGGATGAAAGGTAGTTTTTCCTGAAATTGTTATATAATAGAAGAATTCTGTAAGATCGTCTCCAGAGGTCAGATTGAAAAGGTATGTAGGGGGTATAGAAAAACCTCCCCTATAATATAAAATTATCAAAAATCATTTCCAGTGGGGATGAAAGGTAGTTTTTCCTCAAAATATTAATTTGGTATTTTGGCTGCTGTGTTGTATTTGAAGAATTTTAATAGAAATACCTGCGAGGTCACGTTAAAAAGGTATATAGTATGTAGAGGAAACCCTCCCCTATAATATGAAAATATCAGAAATCATTTCCAGTGGGGATGAAAGGTAGTTTTGCCTGAAATTGTTATATAATAGAAGAATTCTGTAAGATCGACTCCCGAGGTCAGGTTGAAAAGGTATGTAGGGGGTATAGAAAAACCTCCCCTATAATATAAAATTATCAAAAATCATTTCCAGTGGGGATGAAAGGTAGTTTTTCCTCAAAATATTAATTTGGTATTTTGGCTGCTGTGTTGTATTTGAAGAATTTTAATAGAAATACCTGCAAGGTCACGTTAAAAAGGTATGTATTATGTAGAGGAAAACCTCCCCTATAATATGAAAATATAGGAAATCATTTCCAGTGGGGATGAAAGGTAGTTTTTCCTGAAATTGTTATATAATTAAAGAATTCTGTATGATCGACTCCCGAGGTCAGGGTAAAAATATATGTCAAGGGTAGAGAAAAACCTCCCCTATAATATAAAATTATCAAAAATCATTTCCAGTGGGGATGAAAGGTAGTTTTTCCTCAAAATATTAATTAGGTATTTTGGCTGCTGTGTTGTATTTGAAGAATTTTAATAGAAATACCTGCGAGGTCACGTTAAAAAGGTATGTAGTATGTAGAGGAAAACCTCCCCTATAATATAAAAATATAGGAAATCATTTCCAGTGGGGATGAAAGGTAGTTTTTCCTGAAATTGTTATATAATAGAAGAATTCTGTAAGAATAACTCCCGAGGTCAGGTTGAAAAAGTATGTAGGGGGTAGAGATAAACCTCCCCTATAATATATAAATATCAAAAATCATTTCCAGTGGGGATGAAAGGTAGTTTTTCCTGAAAATATTAATTTTGTATTTTAGCTGCTGAGTTGTATTTGAAGAATTTTAATAGAAATACCTGCGAGTTCACGTTTAAAAGGTATGTAGTATGTAGAGAAAAACCTCCCCTATAATATGAAAATATCGGAAATCATTTCCAGTGGGGATGAAAGGTAGTTTTTCCTGGAATTGTTATATAATTAAAGAATTTTGTAAGATCGACTCCTGAGGTCAGGTTAAAAAGGTATGTAGGGGGTAGAGAAAAACCTCTCCTATAATATGAAAATATCAAAAATAATTTCCAGTGGGTATGAAAATTAGTTTTACCTGAAAATGTGAATATGGTATTTAGCTGCTGAGTTGTATTTGAAGAATTTTAATAGAAATACCTTCGAGGTCACGTTAAAGAGGTATGTAGTATGTAAAGGAAAACCTCCCCTATAATATGAAAATATCGGAAATCATTTCCAGTGGGGATGAAAGGTAGTTTTTCTTGAAATTGTTATTTAATTGAAGAATTCTGTAAGATCGACTCCTGAGGTCAGGTTAAAAAGGTATGTAGGGGGTAGAAAAAAACCCCCCTATAATATAAAAGTATCGGAAATCATTTCCAGTGGGTATGATAAGTAGTTTTCTATTAGATATATATATTTTTACTTGAACTTTTTTAGTAAAACAATCTCTACTATTGTGTTGTAGATTGGTGCAGCCTCTGCAATAATAAATTTCAGCAGGGCACCTATTATTATAATTATTTTATATAAATGGATAAAATAAAATAGAAATCGGCCGCTATAGAATTGGCTGCTAACTTCACACATATCTGGCAGCATAAGGGTTTGTTCACACAAGCCAAAAAGAAATGGCTGCTAGGAAATTGGCCGCTAACTTCACACCGGTTCTTCAAAGGCACACCGAGATAGCATTGTGACTTAACAACTTTAGATTAATAGAATGAGCATTATCATAAACAAAAATTCTAAAACACAAGTCTCAAGAAAAAGACTATAAACTGAAGAAAAAAAAATTATTTTTTACTAGCTGCTACGATTCAAGTGCTTTAAATAAAGTTGAATTTTTATTTTTTTATTTTTATACCATCACGGGTGCCTATTTGGCTCCCGAGAACCGTTTAAACGGCCTCAGGGTCCCAGCGGAGGGATTAACCCATCCTCATTTCGCCGATGGTATTCGGAGGCAACACCTAACAAGTGGCGAGCTTGTTGCGATGTCTATGATATAATAGCCTCGTTGTATAAAGCGGTCACCCATCCCAGGCCGACCTTGTTGTCATCTGCTTAACCTTGTTATCAGTTGCGCAGTAACTTAACCACTAGGTTGGGGCTGCTTTTTTATAAATAAAGTTTTTTTTTTATATAATACAATATTAAAATACAATTATGTGTACAGCATATGGTAAGAAGATCTACAAAGTCCATGAATGGAGTCAACCAATACATTGCCGTTTAACTGTATTGGTCGTTCAAACTTTTCTGGCTAAATGCGGTTTTGAATAGTGCGGCAATAAAGACGAATTTGCATTGCGGCCCTTTAAACCCTAAAAGAAGATTACCTACCACGTCAATAAGAAATCAATGCAGTAGGCTACTGAAAATCGCTAAATTGACAGGAAGCTCAATTACTCCATTTAAGGAGCCTATATTCCACAGCGATGATAACCTGCCAATATATCCTGCTATAGGAAATACTATTAATATACTTGAACTGTCTATCAGAAAATATTTTAACTCAGTTTGTGGGATCATAGACAGAAATAGTTCGTCAATAAAATCGCTGGAAATGTCAATAACGATAATAACGATGTATTCGTTGGCCGCCGTCTGCGCAATCATAATCTGCAGATAACTGACGACGAGACCAACCTCTTCTCCTTACTCTTATGGAATGAGTAGGAGCTCAAAATTAGTTCGACAGAACTATTTTATATGGCTTTATAATTATTTACTTTGTTTCTATATTAACAGCATACTGGTGCCCGTAAGTTTATCAAAACAAAAAAAAACGCGTTGCGCTACAACCTTGGTAGCTGTAATTCAAATTTCTAATCAGTCAATACAAATAATTTTATAAGTATAGATTTTATAGATTAAAATATACAGACAACTGACGACATGTTAGAATTCAAATCATCTTCATATCAAGTTCATGGAGTAGGAGTTCGAAATCAATTTGAGGTTATTAGACTATAACTTCGCTAGCCTGAAACACCAATTTTGATACCACTGCTCGCGCAGATGCTACTTCATGCTCATCTATCTTCCAGGGTGAAGTTACAAATCGTGCATTTGACTTGACGATGAAGTAGCAAGGTTATAAAGTATGAAAGTTCGTCTATGTTGTACCCCATTTCGTAACCGCAATATTTAGCCGACTAAGCAGTTAAACAGCAGTGTATTAATCTAGCCCATTTATGGACTTTGTAGGTCAGAAATGTCAAAATCATATGTCGTGCTCCGACAAAAATGATGTTGAGCTGCCAATAACCATGTATCTTTTCAAAAATAGATGATAAATATACTCGTAGATACTGACGAAGATATTAATAGAATCTTAATTCGTGTTAAACGAAATACAAAAACAACTCTATAGAAATATAATACAAAAACAACTCTATAGAAATTCCTAGCAACGAATGACGCACTTGAATCTATAGGATTACTGAGTGACGTTTATATGACCATGTCGACTTTACTATGAACTAAATATATCACAAACTACGCGCTTGTACAAAGGCATTCGAATTCGTTGCGTCAGTGCAAGAAGAAATAAATGTAATACTTATTAAACATAATTAATGGACTGTATTGGCAGATTTGGCAACCCAAAACGTAGGCATTATGTATTTATTATGAATGCGTGATCTTCAAATGTTACTATTGTTGCGGTATGAAAGGAATCATTTAAAAAGAGCTTTAAGTTCAAGAGGCATTAATAAATGATCGATATTCTTTTTGGTTGTGTCACAAAAGTTTTTAACGAAGGTCATTTTGAACTGGTACTTTTAAAATTTTTATTAATTGAATTTTTAGGTGGGAGGAAGGTGTCTACGCTAGGCCGACCGACTAAAACGGAAATTCCGCCCATATAGATACAAAAACCGGGTTCCATGGGAAAAGCTTTTCGTATTGATCTGCAGAACCTCATGTTAACCCAAAGTACATCCTTTCAAAGTCACCCTGTATGGGCGGTATTTCAGTTTTAGTCGATGGCTTCACAGGTTGTCCGGAGACTACTACATCCACTTTTGGTCAAGGGTGTAGTGTCCTTTCATGGTACGGTTACGAAACGGGCGATTGACGATAAAGCATCGAGGATATTAAAACATTTGGCGGTTTTTGCATATGTATATACACGGTGATGACGAACAAGGCGGCCGTATTTTGTTTCTTATAAAGCTGTCGCTTGTCAAATTAACGAAATACTGTAAATATGACATTAAACAATACGCAATAAAGTATACTAAAAAGGTCATGCACTCTATTCCCTTGTATAACAAGTGCTTTTGACTTAATAGTTTCAGCCATCACTTAAACGTTTTCATTATTATGACAATCCAATTTTACCGTGAATGAAAAAGAATAAGGCCTCTGGTCGATTGGCCTATTGAATTTATAGAGACCTTCCTCAACACACCTAATTACACTTTTTTTTTCTAAATTAATTTAGGGACTTTGGTCGCTTAGCGATATACAAATATTTAATAGATATAAACCTAATTATTGACAAACTATCCTGCGATGTTACTTAAGTAAAAAGCAATAAATAAGACCACCCTTATAGGATGTACCTACTGATTAAGAATAACAAAACCTTTATAAGACTTGTATTCGCAGTGGTCTGTAAAAGGCTTATATAATGCTAATAAAACACTTTAAACTTTCTTAAAAGTATTGACTAATAGGCCAAAGAAAATCGGGAGTAAATAAAGATAATGGGAAGTTAGTCAGGGAGTTCCTCCCTTCGGAATCAAAACGGAAGCAAGGCGAGCTATTTTCTAATTAAATATGGATGCGGCATAATGAGATATGCAAATATTGAACAAAACTCCGCTACTGTTGTTGTGGGGTTGCTAACGATGAGGCTGTACACTTTTATGTAAGTACAGTCCGCAAAAATATAGGTATAATCTTAAACTTACAATTTTACATCCTTAACGGCAGGCTTCCGTGTGTGATTAGTGCTAAGAAAAAGGTTGTATATAAAAATCAAGCCATTGCGGCTCAATATTTGACTATTATTTTTTTATCTAAAATTATTTGCTGTCATTATAATAAAATATAATGCCATATATTTACACATGTGTATTTTAATTTGGCATATTATTATTTTGACGTGTAGGACTAAGATTTATATAAACTTAAAAGAAACGTTTAAAAGGCACTAACTTTGGATTTTTCTTTTGATCGAGCAAGCGAACAATAAGATATATATATGGTTGACTATTTAAAATGTATCATTTTGACGATTAAAACTGAAATACCTCCCGTTTAATCCGTTTCATAGAACGGACGGCCGTTGGGGCATTAAGGTTCTCGAGTGGCGACTGCGTGCTGGAGGACGCAGCAGAGGCAGGCCCCCCACAAGACGGACCGATGACCTGAAAAAGGTCGCGGGAAGCCGATGGATATAGGCTGCGCAGAACCGGTCGTTGTGGCGATCCTTGGGGGAGGCCCATGTCCAGCAGTGGAAGCGAGAAAGGCTGGTATGATGATGACCTCCCGTTTAATCTATATTTTTGAAATCAAAGTGAAAGGTGAGGGAAGAAGAAAATATGGTCTTGATTTTTCATTGCAACTGTGTATATTGTCTCTTCCTATAAAACTAACAGACCTGTTAAGGAGAAAATAATTTAACTGGGTAGGTACTATTTCTTTTACAAATTATGACTTGCGAATCTGGGTCAACAAAAGCTGAATGACTGACTGAATAGTCGACTGACTTACTAATCATCGCTCAGCCGAAACTGAGCTAGGTATATAAATAAATAAGCCAAAAAAAGGAATATTACTCTAAAGAATGGCTCAAAACGACATGAGCCGTAAAAAAATAAAAAAATAAGCTAGGAACATGAAATTTAGCTTCTATTTGTAGGGGGCTACTTTGAATATTAAACAATAAATCGAATCCCAAGGTGGATATGTCATCCTGTTTTCATCTATATACACTTAATAGAAGTACAATCGCTTAATTTGTCACATTTCTTATTCTCTAAAAAATAGCGTGTGTGATTCAATTATGATGCGATTACGATTCGATTAAAGTTAATTTAAAAGAATTGGAACTTAATAATATGTAGGACAATTTACACAAATATAGTTTACCAGAAGCAACGATATAATACATTACATTTTATATACACCCAGACCATAACAACTGTACAGAAAAAACTTACTAATATTTTTTTGCTATGGATGGGAATCGAATTCACGACCTCTGGATACAACGCCAAAGGCGCAACGACAAAGTAAACTAAGAAAGCTGCTTTTTTAAAAATAAGATTTGTCTTAATTTGCTGACTGTACCTTAATGCGACCGCCTAAGAAAAAGTGCGGTTAAGTAATTATTATAATTTAGGTCGCCAGTTGGTACAGCTTCAGTCTAAAAGTTAACCTCTAGTTTAGTTAAGTTAATGTACATTAACTAAGGCTGGGTTGTCTTGTAACAAGTAAATTAGTAGAGACAAAAAGAATATGTTAAATTTGGAAGTTTAGGAATAAATAAAAAAGGATAAATAATAAAAAGCCCTAAACTCACACACAAATGTGAATATTTTCAATATCACCGTGTACACCACATACCCACTGAGATTTTTTTTTTCTTGTAGATATTTCAAGATCTTAGAGATTCTAAATTGTATACATACAATAGGTACTAAGTCGGGTTTTCCACTCCACTTTCGCTCAAGGATATTTTTTTTGTATACTAACACGGGTGCCTTTTTTGGCTCCCGAGAACCGTTTAAATGGCCTCAGGGTATCCATCGGAGAGATTAACCCATCTTCATTTCGCAACCTAACAAGTAGCGAGCTTGTTGTGGTGTTTATGATGGTATAGGCTCGTTGTATAAAGCGGTCACCCATCTCAGGTCCGGCCTTGTTGTCATCTGTTTAACGATGTTATCTGCAGTTGGGCAGTGATATAACACTAGGCTGGGGCCATTTTTAAAATAGATTTGGGATAGTATGTCAAATTCAAATTAAGGTAGAAATCTTTCTGGATTTGATATTTGTTAGAAAGAGACAGGTGGAGTAAAAAACACGATTGAATACTACCCCCGTATTAATAGTATTTTTTTTTTTTTAAAAAAACGTGTTAAAGTTTTAGTCAGTTTATACTTATAAACTGACTAAAATAATAGTTAAATAAAATGATATCATTAAAAATGTGTTAGGTATAAAGTTTAAATATTAATTTCTAATTATTATATATAAATTTTTGCCATCTTCGTAGACTAGTGGTTGCCTCTTTCGCGTTGTATCCGGAGTTCGTGGGCACGATTCCTACTCATGGCAAACAAATATTAGTACATGTTTCTGTACAGTTAGTGGGTGTTAATAAATATAATATGTATTAGGTAAATCGTTGTTTTTGGTACACATAGTACAAGCCTAGAACTTAGTTTGTGTGACAGAGCAATATGTGTAAATTGTCCTTTATATTATGATTATTTATAGGTAATAATATTTGTTATAGAAATTTGAAAATAAAAAAAATGGACTTTAGCATCAAGATTAAATATATAAATATTATCTGACACACTCCATACTAGTAAACCTAGTACATAGAGAGATCATTGGGTTGATTACGCACACAACGCTAAGCTAAACTTTAATCGATATGCAATTCTGACGTAATGCAAACCTGGTGACATAAAGATTTACAGACAACTTAGTCATTTTGATTAAAGTTAGGCTTTACTTTGACGGCGTAATAGGCCTACATAACAGTGTAACTAAAAAAGCTCTTATCTATTCTAAATTAAATCTACTTGTCAAAAACTTAACCCTTCCCCAGTCCCAATATTAAAATTAACCCTTAAAATGCAACGGAGAATTTTAATAACATTCTTTAGCAAGTTTAATGAAGGCACGTTGTTGGACTATGACCCACAAGGCTCATTGTAATGAATCTGGGGCCATTATGATTTTATCCCAGATAATGTACGGGAAATGACGGCAAAAGAAATTAAATTCGCGTAACGATGAAAGGGTTATATGCCCCCAAAGGGTTGGTGGGCATGATAAATACACTGTGGGCGTCCCTTTTGGGTGACCCTTTTCAGATTTTACATTATTGTTTGGGTTATAATATAATGTATAATAATATGTGTGCTCGTTAAAATATTTTTAGGAAAAAGATATTTTTTTTTAATTGTAATATTATTTTATGTTGGCGAAAATTCGTGTGAAAATTTTAAACAAAAAAACTTATTTGCTACTATCGCTCGTGGCGCTATGATGTTCCTAACATTTTTTTTTTTTATATTAGTTTTTTTTTAATATTAGTTATTATAATTTAGACGTTGTTTCATCCAAAATATATATGAATGATGATGAAATAACGTCAAAAATATTAATCTTTCAATAATTCATTTAAATGTATAAATAACTTTAATTTATATGAATAAATAAATTTCATTTAAATGAATATATACAATTCATTTAAATGTATAGTTTTTGAATCCAATGAGTAGCTTTTGAGAGATGCGCGAACAAACAAAATATCAAAAAAAAAACTACAGTGCTCAAAAAGTGGCGTATTGCAGGGACGTATAGCGTTCGGGATGTGGACTATTACATACTCGAGCTTTTTTTTTACCTTATCCGAACTCGTGCGTTTTCTTTTCCAACTGTCAAAATAATGTCTATTAAAAAAAAACTAACCACGAAGTTTTTACTAAAACAAATTCATAGAAGTTTTTATGATTCATGCAAATATTTCTATAAAGAATCTACTAATTTGTTTCAATATCAGATTTAATGATTTGATTCAATGAGTTAGGTTAGGTTTCATTTCATTTCATCTCATTAAATTTCATTTTTATTTCATATCAATAAAAAAAATCTACTGAAGACTTGGCTGTATGGGCATAGTTCCCTTTGCCTACCCAGAATGGGTGAAGAAAACGAAAAAAAAATCTCTGCTTATATTCTTTTACGGTTGGCGCAATTTTCCGGAAATTTTCTTTGCGAGTATAGTTGTGTTTTTATTAAATTTATTAAATTGCTAAATTTTTTCGCAAATGTATTAAAAATAGTTGTTCAGTACACGTGCGGAACTGTCATGCAACTTGTTCTCGAACTTGAACCGTCATTGGAACTCTTTGCAATGACAGGCTTTCCGCACTCGTAATGAAATATACTATTTTATCTTCTATTACTCATTCCACGAGTTTTCCAGTAGGTATTTTTTTGCATCTTATTTTTATATACAGACAAGTCTACAATTTTATTATATGTACTTATATAGATGTTCTTGAGTCTAAATAAACCATGGAAGTATTAATATTATAACGGTGGAAATAATAAGTACTTATGTAAGTGTAATAAGTAGGTACCTACAGAATCATTTCGGTAGTTATAATTAAGAGATAGTCAAACCTACTTTTTATGTAGGTAAATTATTTAAGCACGATTTCAATGCACATTAAATTTAATGGCTAATAAAATGATAATATTAGATAATGTTTTACGTAACCTTTAATTTATACACTAAATATATTTTTTAAATATATAAATATAAAATATAATATTTATTAATTTCGTTGTTTTTATGTTTGTACACATAGTATAAGTAACGCAACCATCCTGTTTTAAACAAGACAAAAACAAAATATCTAGGTATTATAAATATAATAAAAACCTTTTTCTTTGTTCTAATTTTTGCAACTTAATGCATTTTTTTTTCCATTATTGTGACTTTTTTATCGCCATATTTTTGAAATTGGCCCCTTTTGACCAAAAATAAAAGTGGCCACATTAAGTATAAGACTACAGCTTAGTGACTAGGGTAATGTGTGTGTGTAATGTTCTTCATATTATCAATATCATATAATCATATACACTGTTTTTTAAATAGATATGTAGGATATTTAACATTATATACGTGGAACTGACTTGGTTAGACATTATCTAAAAACCATCACAGTCTTAATGTCCTCGGTTCAAGTCCCGAAAATTCATTGGTACACTTCATTGGTACATATAATAATGATTTTTTAAATTAAAATAAAAGGTAGGTACATTTTGATAACACCGCTGCACCGCTATGGCGCATGGCGCTTCGAAGCGAAACATGAAATGAATATTCATGCATCGGGGCGTTTCATTTATTTACGCATTTGGAGCACGACATGTGACTTTGTAGTTACCTGACAATAAGCAACTCTACAAAATCCATGAATAGGGTCGATCAATACAGTATTGTTTAACAACATTAATCGCTCCTAATATGCAGGCTAAATGATGCAGTTACAAAACGGACAGCGACAAAGGCGAATTTGCATTCCGCCCGTTTTGTAACCTCATGACTTCCACTTCGACAAGACTACGTGACAAGTCAGTTGACGGTTTTTGCATCTCTGTAGGGCGGTGGTAACGAGACCGGTCGGTCGGCCTAACAAAGTTAATATAATATAAGAATCACAATTATAATAATAATCTATACTAATATAATAAAGAGGAAAGATTTGTATTTTTGTATTTTTGTGTTTTTGTGTTTTTGTATGTTTGTAATGAATAAACTCAAAAACTACTGGACCGATTGCAATAATTTTTTCACCATTAGAAAGCTGCATTATTCAGAAGTAACATAGGCTATACAATATACGCTAGGTCCTATAGTTGTGGAGCAGTAACCAAAAATGTTTTAAAAACGGGGGAAAAGTATCGTTTCTGAGGCCTTCCGTGGCGTGCGCTGAGCATATAGTTAAAGTTATACAAACCTGTGCGAAGCCGGGACGGGCCGCTAGTAATATAATATGTAGGACAATTTATAATACATTGCTTGGTTTAGTTAGTTCTAATTCAAACTAAACTGAGCAATGTATTATGAATTGTCATGGTAAATTATAATTGTCACATTTATGAAATAGGCCCCAGGTCACAAACTAAGCTCTAGGCTTGTACTATGGGTACCAGAAACAATTTTATAATACAAATTATATCTTATTGTAAAGTAATATAGGTATAATAATTATATAAACATACTTAAAAACACTTAAGTCCCTAGTTCGAATCCCGGTGTGTACCAATGAGTTTTTAATTAAAAAAAATATGTACATTTGTTTGACAACACCACTATAGTGCCTCGGAGAGCACTTTTAGCTGTCGGTTCCGGTTTCACTATACCAACTTGTGAAACTGTTTACAGATGGGTTATTGAGTCTATTCAAAACATCGCGACGAGCTAGCCACTTGTTCGGTGTAGACTCATACCAACGGCTACGACGAGGTGGGATTAAAACTCCCTCCGCTGGGTACCCTGGGGCCGTATAGGCGGTCTCGGGCGCCGTAAGGCACCCGTGATGATATGTATATCTCAATATACTCGTATATAACTCAAAGGTGACTGACTGACATAGTGATCTATCAACGCGCAGCCCAAACCACTGGACGGATCGGGCTGAAATTTGGCATGCAGGTAGATGTTATGACGTAGGCATCCGCTAAGAAAGGATTTTGATAAATTCTACCCCCAAGGGGATAACATAGGGGATTTGTTTTTTTTTTAATTTTTTTATAAGAGCTCAGCATGTGACCTTGCATCCACCTGATGTTAAGCAGTATGCAATGTCCAGGAATGATAGCAACAAGCGGATGCATGCAGGTGCACCGCTGGTTGCCATCATTATGCCGGCTTAAGATGGGATGAAATTGTGTATGATAAAAAAATAACTATTCCACGCGGACGAAGTCGCGAGCACAGCTAGTGTATGTATATAAACATAATAGATAATAAGGTAGTAGTAAAGTAAAAATTGCATAATTACAACTAAATAGATATAAATTGTAGAGCAAGTTTTAAAAAAGACAAATTAATAATACTTAATAATCACTTTCATATACCACTTTCAAGTAAAGCACATTTAAAATTACACTTAAAAGAATTCGTCTTCATTTCTCACGGTAGGTTGTACAGGTTTACTTAATAGGTGCTTATTTTGTGTAAGGTTTTTTTTAATGGAGCACGACATGTGACTTTGTATCCATCTGATTGTAAGCAGACCGATGAATACATTGTTGTTTGACAATATTGATCTCACTATGCCGGCTAGATTACCTATGCGGTTACGAAATGGGGAAATATTTGCATTACGGATCTATTTATATATAGACGGTGCTTTATCGTCAAATTATTCGCCCTGTTCGTAACAGCATCATGAAAGGACTAGCCCTCGACAAGAAATGGATGCAGTAATCTTCGGAAATCGGTGAACCCACAGATTAAAACCATGACTAGGTCACTTGACCTTTTTTAGCATAGAGAAAAATATTAACATGGATGTCAAATAAATAGATATCTTGTTTAAAATGATTCGTGTTTTATTTTATTAAAAAACATACCTATTATTGAACTAAGTTCGCTTAAAATATGATCAAATATCGTAAACCCTATTCAATATAATTTTGGTATTACCTAATACAAATAATTAAAGCATTACGAAAGTAAATATATTATAAAACAAGATATTAAAGAAGTTATTAAACTTTAAAAGAATATTGTGAAAAAAATGGAAAAATAATACTATGTTTAAAAAACTTATTTCAAAAGTTATAAATATTATTTTAATAAACATAATCTATACAAATACGAGTTGGCAAATTCGTATTTGTATAGATTTTTCGGTATAGATTCAGAAGGCAATGACGAGTTGGTAATAAAACTAAATAAAAAACAAACCTACTAGCTACGAAAAGTAGATATTAATTTCATAAAATTGAAGAACACGTTAGTTAAAATATGTGCATTTTTTTGCTAATAAAAAGGCAACCTACTTTAACCAAAGAGTTCTTCAAAGACTCAATAAGTTTTTACGAATACCGCTGTCCGTCGTTGATTCTCACGGTACAGGTTTTCTTAATGGATATTTTGCTTAAATCACATTTTTTCCGCTTAAATGTTGCTTGTAGGAATTTTGTACTGTTCACGCCTTTATGGCATGTAAGCGATCATTATATGCGTAACAAGTGCTGTTACGTGTCATTTTACTGTGTAATGTAACAGTGTAACAGTATACCAGTGTAATGTAATGCATTCGTATTTCTGTGTAATGTAAATGTAAGTACCAATACTTGCGGAAATGTAATCGCAAGAAGATGTTGGTAATTTACAAGTTTATAGATATCGTTGTGGACTTGGTAAATCGTTTTGATTTCCAGTCCCATAAATGTTTTGTTTTTCAATTTTAATCTTGGTTTAATCATCATTTAATTAAGACGAGGTATGCTCGTCAGTAAAATTACGTATTTGTATCTACTTTCTTATGTTTTATCTCAGCGTTATAAGTACGGTTTCTGATGAGAGTAAGCAGCGTGGTCTACCAAAAGTCGCACAAAATGTCGTATTAATTTAAGAAAAACTACATAAAAAATGTTAAATATGAATGAACAATCTTCTTTTTATTTATCATATACACTTTTATAAACAAAAAAATCATGTTAAACATTTATAGTAATGTCAAAAAATCCAAAAAATAAAATTTCAGAGCTATTTTCACGATTTATTTCTATCGAACAAACTATTTTATTTTACGTTTCTGACTTAACAATTATATCACTAATATCCTCCAGATTAAGATAAAAATATATACGTGATGGTCGAGTTGGTTAGACCTTGGACTTAAAAACACTTAGGTCCCTGGTTCGAATCCCGGTGTGTACCAATGAGTTTTTAATTAAAAAAATTATGTACATTTGTTTGACAACAACACTATAGTGCCTCGGAGAGCACGTTAAACTGTCGGTCCCAGTTTCACTATACCAACTTGTGAAACTGTTTATAGATGAGTTATTGAGACTATTCAAAACATCGCGACGAGCTAGCCACTTGTTCGGTGTAGGCTCATACCATCAGCTACGACGAGGTGGGATTAAAAACCCCTCTGCTGGGTACCCTGGGGCCGTCTAATCTCTGAACTCACCTCGCCTTAACGATGCAAACTCTTTGCTGGAATTTCTCTTGGACTGATTTCCACAGCATAAATTTCTTCACTAAAATATTGTTCAGAATCTACAAAAAAATATTAAACTTTCCCTAGCATGAAAATAGAAAGTTTCAATACAGTTTCAATTAGTGTTCAGCAGACACCTGTAGATAGAATCAAATTTAACGTTCAACGCCTATTGGCTTTTTTTTTGCTTTCAGATAAATCTAGGCCGAAGGCTGTTTGTATTCAAAACAAAAAACTATTGAAATAGGTCAGAATTTATTTATTCAAATTCTTTCAGTGCTTTTATTCGAATATATCTACAAAAAAACGGTTTTATTTTAAATATTAATCTTTATTATGCAATAAAGTCATAAGATATAATATAGTTACAAAAGTCTATTACTTGTTATATTGATTGGGGATCTGAAATTTTGGAGATCTATAACAATTACAAAATTAATATATAAAGGACCAGTAGTTCTCCAGACACCTGAGTCTACTTTATAAATAAACTCATATTGTACAAAGTACCATCACGGGTGCCTTCCTGCGCCTGAGCCCGTCTAGGCGGTCTCAGGCGCAGGAAGGCACAGAAGAAATAATAGTACAAGTACCAGCGGTAGGGTTTTATTCCAACCTCGTTTTTCAACCAATTTTGCCATTTCGCCGCGATATTCATATAGATTTCATTTTCACTAGTTGTTATAGTGAAACTGGGTCCGACAGCTTAACGTGCCATCCAAGACACTATTAATCGTGGTTTTGTTTACCGGCAAAGCCCAGCAGCGGCTATGGCTGATTATGATGATGACATTTTTTTTTATGAGAGCTCGGCATGTGACCTCACATCTACCTGATGGAAAGAAGTATGAAGGTCCAAGAACAAATGCAACCAACAATTACGATCTACGTAACCGTTAATTGCACCTATTATGCCGGCTTAAGATGCCTTTAGGTACACGCTTCGTTTAAAGGACTCGAGATTATAAGAAGAAGGAAATACGCAAGCAGGTAGAGCATTCCACATTTTAATAGTGTGTCAGATATGCGAATCACCAAATCTTTTTGTACGGGTTGGTATATCTGCCACAGTATGTGCATGCATTTTGTTGATATTTATATCTACGCCTGTTTAACATACTTTTTTTAATTAAAATCTTTTTGGTACACACCGGCGTTTGAACCGGGGACCTAAAAATTAAGTCTATGGTCTAACCAACTCGGCCACCACATATTATTATATTCATATTGTACTTTTAGATATATTGTACTACTAGATATATTGTACTACTAGATATATTGTACTACTAGATATATTGTATTACTTACATTGTAGTACAACTACATCTCTAATAACGCACGATTTCTCAATAGGTAGTTAGTTCCTATATAATTAGTTCACAGAGTTGATGATACCAGAGTGTTTATTAAGTCATTAAACCCATTGTGATCGTGCACCAAAATCATTAAAAGTACCTACATACATAGTACCTACATATATCGGGTGCCTTACGGCATATATAATACGGAGATATATAATAACGAGTTATAAAAAAGTATATTAACTATTCTATATTTTTATTGTAATATGCAGGACAATTTTTTACATATATTGCTATGGTCACAAACTAAGCTCTAGGCTTGTACTATGTGTAACATAGCTATTATACATAAGTATTATTATATATTATATGAATATAGGACAAGCACACCTTTATACAGCCAAAGGTTACTGCAGTGATTTATGGGTCGGCATGGGCAGCTGAATATGGGTCGGTACTGGACAGCTGAAATTTTGATGAGAAAGTATTGATGAGTGAGAGAAAACAGATGTGTTTGTCCTATATTGATATAGAATATGTATATTAAAGGTATATTTTATATTCCTTTAGATTAGATTTTGTAATTTTTTGACGGACACACATAAAAACTATTGGTTTATACTTATTGTTGCCTCACGGCGTCCGAAACTAAACCCAACCTCGTCGTAGCCGATAGTATGAGTCTACACCGAACAAGTGGCTAGTTCGTCGCGATGTTTGTATAGACTCAATAACCCATCTATAAACAGTTTCCCAAGTTGGTATAGTGAAACTAGGTCCAACAGCTTAACGTGCTCTCAGAGGTGTTGTTGTTAAACAAATGAACATATTTTTTTAGATTAAAAACTCATTGGTACACACCGGGCTTAGAACCAGGGACCTAATTGTTTTTAAATCTAAGGTCTAACTAGTAGTTAGGTAGTTTCACTATACTATCAATACGATGGTATGAGTCTACACCGAACAAGTGGCTAGCTCGTCGCGATGTTTTGAATAGACTCAATAACCCATCTATAAACAGTTTCACAAGTGGTATAGTGAAACCGGGACCGACAGCTTAACGTGCTCTCCGAGGCACTATAGTGGTGTTGTCAAACAAATTTGCATATTTTTTTAAATTAAAAACTCATTAGTACACACCGGGATTCAAACCAGGGACCTAAGTGTTTTTAAGTCCAAGGTCTAACCAACTCGGCCACCACGTATATTACATATAAAATACAGCAACTGTAGGCGAAATTCAGCGTAGCACACTTATAAGTATAACGTCATATAAACGTACAACGTTTACAGGACTTGTGTATGTGTGAGTGCGCCCCAGTGGCCCGTATCGGTGTGGAAGGAATGACCTATTTGCGGATTTGGCGAACTTTGCCCTCCGCCAAGATAAACGGATGTGTTTACATTGGTTTTGTGTCTTGTTATTTTTATAAACCCATGCGTTGTTTGTCTCTTAGGTCACGGGGGGTTTTTTTAATAGTTAAGTTTAGGGACTTTGATCGCTAGTGATCGGAAATTCGGGTGCAATTATACTTATACTTAATTCGCACTATTAAAATAAGCGACATCATCAGCTGGTGCAATAATGCAGAATGAGTTATTTTTCAAATTAAACCGGTTCGATAACCCGGCTAGGAGATATATTTTTTTAATGTAATGATACAGTTTTAGTTATTATCAAAATCAGCCCCGAGACTCCTTTGAGCATATTTCGAAATTCCTTATAGTTTAGGATTTTGCCTTGAACGCACAGTGAAAATTTCACCCTGTATAGACAAATAAATAGAGTTACGTACCTTTTATCGATTTTGTTTATAGTAAGTAAATTATTTACTAGTATGCACAACCATTTACTAAAAACAACTTTAATATAAAACTCGTCTATCATCTGAATTAAAAAAAAAAACTAAAAACACCATATCAAGAAACTTGAGTTGAAATGGATAAAAAAAGCACTGTGCGTCAAACAACACATCTGCTGTGTTCCACAACCGTTTACTTACAGATTTATTTGAATATTGTTGAGAAATATTAAATTTTGCTTGGAGGGGTTCTTTTTGACCCAATGGGTGCTGGAGAATTTTATAAAAAGGATTGAACATAATTGGGCCATTGAAGAAAAGCCTTTTGATTAAATATTCAACGGCACCCATACAGAAATATGATTAAGTTGGTTAGAGCGACTCTAGAGAATCTATCCCTTATAAGGTTAGATATTATAGGAAATGAACCACAAAAAAAGTTGGTTTTAGACAAATAAATATTAAAATAAAAAAATTAAAATTTTTAACATTAAAGGGCTGTTTAAAAATTCCGATTACTTTTTCATAATAACGATTATTTTACAAAATCTAGCATCCATCCAATTAAATCCATGCGTTTAAAGTATCCGCTTATTACATATAGTGAAATAAATAACTATAATAGGTATGAAAAGTGTTATACAATTATAAAATTTTAATTTTAGATTATTTAACTGAAATATAAATCTGATACTATTATTCAGTACATAAGTATTTTGTTCAAAATCCTCCGTAGACCACTAGTCTCGCGCCTTTGGCGTTGTATTCGGAAGTCGTGGGTTCAATTTTCACTCATGGCAACAAAAATATTAATACGTTTTTCTGTAAAGTTTGTCATTGTCTGTGTGTTTATAAAATATAATATGTATTATATCATTGTTTCTGGTGCATTTAGTATAAGCCTAGAGCTTAGTTTGTGACTACATAATAAAATTTAAAAAAAAATCTATGTATCTACCCCAAACTGTCACCGCATTTTATACAATGTAATGCTATAGCTAAAAAAACAGTTCATCAGATATGGGTGCGTATGGCCCGGTGACCGCGAAAAGGGTCGTCCCCTTCTACAATAAAACACAATGGAGCTTTTTTACCCCCAGGGATCGAACAGCTGCGCTTTTGTTAACAATGATACAGCCGCTTTACGCCTATCTACCTGGGGCATACTGAGCACTGTGCAGTAATGCACCCGAGGTGAAAAGACTCATCAATAGAAGAAAAGCGTCCGTTTATATGGCGTTTTTAAATCGGTTGCTTTCGAAACATTTTACAATTGCATTTTTAATTGTAAGATTTTGAAGAGATATATTGTCGTTTTGTTGGAGGTATTGCAAAATTGCTATGGTGATAAAAAATATCGTGACTGTTGTAAAATGTTGACATGTGGCTTCCACTTTTTTTTATTGTTACATTTTCATTATTATTTTTTTGAAAAGAAGTACATATCATATTTTGTAAGTTTATTATCAAGTATTAAAAAACAATCTTGCAATAAATTAAATTAAAAATAAGCATATACCTACTATACATAAAATATAATTCGTCGCCATATTGTATTCCAATTTTAAATCTCAATTCAAAACCGCAATGTCAATGAACTGGGGACAAAAATATATAAGCGACATCCAGTGACAATTCCATTGTGTTCCAATTTCAAAGGGCAGGCACGCCATTGGCTGCTTGTTGGTGACAATCTGGCGACAAATTTCTGTACCAACCAATCACGTTGCTGCTTAACGAATTATAAATGCATTGTTGTTTTTTTTTAGGAATGTTTTTACAAAATATACAAATGGGGTATTTCTTTAGTTGTGTAAACGCGGATATTCAAAATTTACATTTTAATTACTGCTTTAATTAGGTAATTGTTAATACATGCATACATATCATCACGGGTGCCTTACGGCGCCCGAGACCGCCGAGACGTCCCCAGGGTACCCAGCGGAGGGGTTTTAATCCCACATCGTCGTAGCCGATGGTATGAGTCTACACCGAACAAGTGGCTAGCTCGTCGCGATGTTTTGGATAGACTCAATAAACCCATCTATAAACAGTTTCACAAGTTGATATAGTAAAACCGGGACCGACAGCTTAACGTGCTCTCCGAGGCACTATAGTGGTGTTGTTAAACAAATGTCCATATCTTTTTAAATTAAAAACTCATTGGTACACTCCGGGAACCAGGGACCTAAGTGTTTTTAAGTCCAAGGTTAGACCAACCAACTCGGCCACCACATATATTATTATTATTATTAAAAAAAACTGGTAGGAATTCTATATATTATTTTTAAAAAATCTGTTTATATAATTAATTATACATTTCTGGTAACACTTATTCAAATAATGAAGACTGACACTTTTTTTTTAAAACTTTATGGCATTCGTAAAAATAAGTTATTATAATAAATAATTAACAATAACTTACATACAGGGTGTCTTTAACCAGAAACGCTATTGTATTATTTACATTAACAATATACCTATAATGGGTAGGTAAGTAGATTACCTATCTACATAGTTATACCAACAAATGCTGGCCATATGTCGTGACAGACATACAATGACAAGGACTTAGCTCACCACAAAAGGCGGGTGTAGTGACTATATACGCTTCCATACGTAGAATACGTACTACGACAATGAGGTTAGTCTATACATATACAGAAAAAAAAATCAAGTGTGCCTTCAAGGCCAAGGCTAAACTACAAAAACAAAAAATGTTCAAAGGAGTCTTGTGATCAATATATTGTTGCTTAACAATTTTGATTGCTCCCAATATACCGGCTAAATACGGTTACGAAATGGGCGGCGACAGAACGTACTTATTTGCATTACGAGTCTATTTTAATAATAATAATATGTAGGACAAATTACACATGCTCTAGTCATAAACTAAGTTCTAGGCTTGTAGTATGTGTTCCAGAATCAACGATATAATACATATTATATTTTATAAAGACCCAGACTATGACGAACTGTACAGAAAAAAACATATGATTTTTTTATCGGAGCACGGCATGTCGCATCGTTCTCACTATGCCAGCTAAATGCGGTTACGAAATGGGCGGCGACAAAACGTACTTATTTAAATATCCTCGCTGCTTTATCGTCAAATCAATAGCCCGTTTTCTAACCGCACCATGAAATGAGACCACTACCTCGACAAGAAGTGGATGCAGTAGTCTCCGGACAACCGGAGAATCCACAGGCTAAAACCGTAAGATGACTAGGTTTTGCGTCTGTATGGGCGGTGGTAACGAGTCCGGACGGTCTGCCTAGTAGATTTATAGATTAGCCCGAAAAAAATTGATAAAAACTAAAACTGCATAATTGGATTTTTGAAAAAAAAAATCTCCTAACAAGAATACAACAGGTTGACTTTGAAAAAAAAAACCCTTTATTGAATAATGTTACCTGTACTATAAATAAGTAAAATAAAAAAAATCTGTATTTTTATTTTAAGCTTTGAGAGTGAATGCGACTCTATACATTAATCTCATTATACAATCGTATTTGTTTGCTTTACTAACAAATTATGTCGCAGATGTGAGTTGGTCCTTTAAAAAACTTTATAAAACCGTTATAGCGCTATAATATGTGGTTACTTAATACTTTGTAAATAATTACCGATAATTAAAACTATAGTTAGGGTGTTAATTAGGTTTACAATGTTAAATTGAATTACTACCCCTAAAGGTTTTACATTGTAATTTTATAATTTCTGTTAAGGCGAAGTAAATACCACTTTATTTTTATTTTAGGACAATTTGCACAACTTGCTCTAGTTACAAACTAAGCTATTATGTTTACCAGAAACTACGATATAATACATATTGTATTTTATAAACACCCAGACCATGACCAACTGTACAGAAAAAATATAAGTACATTTTTCTGAATCGAACTTACTACCTCTGGATACAACGCCACAGTCTTTTCCACCGGTAAATTATTAATATATTTAACAGTTTGTCATGGTCTGAGTGTATACGAGTATATTGATTTTTTATTTCTTACATTACACACTTATTGACAAACTAAACCCTTCTTAGGTCCCTGGTTCGAATCCCGGTGTACCAATGAGTTTTTAATTTAAAAATTTATGTACATTTGTTTGACAACACCACTATAGTGCCTCGGAGAGCATAACGTGCTCTCCGTGCTGCCCTCGGAGAGCATAACGAGCTGTCGGTCCCGGTTTCACTATACCAACTTGTGAAACTGTTTATAGATGGGTTATTGAGTCTATTCAAAACATCGCGACGAGCCAGCCACTTGTTCGGTGTAGACTCATACCATCGGCTACGACGAGGTGGGATTAAAAACCCTCCGCTGGGTACCCTGGGGCCGTCTAGGCGGTCTCGGGCGCCGTAAGGCACCCGTGATGATACACATAAACTCTAGGCTTATACTATGTGTACCACAAACAACAATATTAATACATATTATATTTTGTAAATACACAGACTATGACAAAATGTATAGAAAAAACGTACCATTTTTTTTTATGCCATGGATGGGAATAGAACTCTCGACCTCTGGATACAACGCTAAAGGTGCAACCGCTAATAAACGCAGTCTTTCATTAGATGTTGTTGTTTCTGATACACACAGTACCTACACGTTTAGAGCTTAGTTAGTAACCAGGGAAATATTGTGTTAAATGTCCTACAATATCTTTTGTCAAAACAAGTAAACTAATAGACTGATATGGAACATTCCTAGGTGAATTTGAAGGTTTTACTTTGGGCTAATATAGGCTCTACTGATCAAATCGAACAACTTTTCCCATGGCACCATGTGCCGCAAATGAAATAAAATGTTGGATTCCCCATATAAATTGGTCATTTTAAAATTACTAGTTTGTATGGAGAAGCAAATTTGATTTGCGACATATAGTTTTATCGAAAAAGTAGTTCGATTTGATCAGTAGAACCTCATATTAGCCCAAACTACAACCTTTCAATGTCACCGTGTATATGCCATTTCTTAATCCGTGTAAAGAAACTGTTAGTAGGTATATAAATATCTACTGTTTACAGGGTTGTAAATTCTTTGTCTAAGCAACAATTAAATTGTTTCACTGTTTAATCTAAACAAATGTTTCTGTTTCTTTTCTTTCTTGAATATTTTGCCTAAGCGACAATAAAATTGAATTATTTCACAGATTTATCTAAATAATTGATTTATTGTATAATTTTATATACTTACGAGACTATACTTAAAGATTTTCACCGGTATTCATAAAAACTTATTGAGTCCTTGAAGAACACTTTAGTTATAGAAGGTTTTGTCTTTTTTTAGCAAAAATGTATATGCGTTAAGACAAAACCTATTTTAACTAAAGTGTTAATCAGGGACTCAATAAGTAAGTTTTTATGAATACCGTGTAAGTATGTACTTTTTTTTATTTTTTATTTATTTATTCACATCAAAAGTATTAACAGATTTGTTCTTTAAGTTGCGCTCAAAAACCTGAGCGGTTTATGTGAGCACAGCTGAGTCGCATATGGTAAATTAGGTACATTTTAAAATTATTATACATATGATTTTTAACAATTTCTCAAACAGCATGCACTGCAACTATTGGAGTACATGTTGTCCAGGTCTTAGAAAAAATAAATTTCTAAGGTCTAGGTATATTTTGATAATTATTTGCTTAGGTTGGTACTTTAATCTTTTGTTTTTTTTTTTAACTTATAAAATTATACGATTTATATATATATATATATATATACAATATGTATATACTTATATAAATTAGATATAGTCATTATTTTTATTCATCATCTGTCTTTTTCTATAACCTGTATTACCCCACTAAGTTTATAATTGCCAGCAATAACTTTAAGTTATTCTAATAAGCGAGTGTATTTCATTAAAACCCATTTGACAAAGTGTTAATATCCGTAATAGTGTCATAATTAATTTCCTAGTCACCCCCAACGATTAACGGCGTGACGAGCTGATAGCTACCTTATAGTGTAATGCAGGGGTTTCTTATTAAACTTTGATTTAAAGCAATGATATGATTTACCTAATAGCTAATAGCGGTTATATGACTGTTATATAACTAATGGGTTTGTATAAAAAATAACGTTTTTAAAGATCCATGTCAAGTAGTAGTAATTTTGTTAAATCAATTAAGATATATATATATATATATATAGAAGAAGGAGCACATTTCGGTGCAAAGTAGGAAGGTAAATTGTATTGTATTTTAGTGTTTTTTTATATATATATTATTAGTTTTGCTTTTTATTATACATGTATGTAATAAAATAGTAATCACAGTGCATGATAAAATATATGTGATTGAAATTTAAAACTTACTAAAAAAGGAAGTAGAATAAAGCAGAAAGAATCAGTTGTTGAAAGTAAAAGAATCCCCTCGCAGAGGTTTCTATATCTTAATAATAATATTTAAGCTCTAGGCTTGTACTATGTGTACCAGACGACGACAACGATACTAATATATAATAAATTAAACCTCTTTTTTTTTAAATTAAACCTTGGACCTCCGGATAGAACGCCAACAACGTACCAATAGAAGAAGACGCGGCAATAATAAAAAAAAGTTTAAAAACAACAGTAAGTTACCTATAGTAATTTCGATTCTTAAAATAAAAAGACAAAAACACAAACAAATCTTTAAAAAAGCAAAAAGTGTTAAAATTGGTACTTTGATAACACACGTTTTAACACAATTTGCCTAAGTATAGTGCATTTAAATTTTATTTTCTATGCTGAATTTCCACCCTTTTCTCGTCGTATAAATTCTAGAAACACCCCACTTAGAAACACGCAAAAGGTCAATATTTTAAAATCAAAGCGACAATCAGTGTGACAGTAGAATGATTGCTTGTAACTACAGTCCGATAAAGATCTGCCCGCCCACTTAAACGTTGGAGCCGTTATAATAAAATTTTGGTGTAAAAAATGACGACGTTTATATGACTTCATGGTTGGGGTGCGAGTTTTTATTTGTTCTGAAAAGTTTTTGATAAAAGCACAACTTTACGGTTTTAAAGAAGTGTTTACTTTAGCATGAAACCAAAATATTATAGATTTGGTTTTATTGTTAAGTCGTATCTATGACCGCATCCGTAGTCTAGTGGTTGCACTGTTAACATTGTATTGTATAAAAAAAGAAAAAGAAAAGGCCCCAGCCTAGTGGTTAAGTCACTGCGCAACTGATAACAAGGTTAAGTAGATGACAACAAGACCGGCCTGGGATGGGTGACCGCATTATACAACGAGGCTATTTCATTATAAACACCGCAACAAGCTCGGCACTTGTTAGGTGTTGCCTCCGAATACCATCGGCGAAATGAGGATGGGTTAATCCCTCCGCTGGGACCCTGAGGCCGTATAAACGGTTCTCGGGAGCCAAATAGGCACCCGTGATGGTATTTATTTATTTTTTATTTTAATATGTATTAATATCGTTGTTTCTAGTACACATAGTACCAGAGCTTAGTTTGTGACCAGCGTCTCAATTCTATTAGATTAAAATTCAGTTTAATTGCATTTTAATAGATTTACAATCATTTAATTTGTCAGGGAATATGCATGTTTTTTTTATTATTTAATTACTTGATAGCGTAACTAGACCATTACCTATAACCTTAGACCCTAAAAACAAATATTAAACATTTTTAAAGGGTAATAACACAAAAATAAAAGGGTTTAAACTTTATCTGCCACTACCGCAGTAAAAAACGGTACATCACTAGCCGCCATTCTGTGACGTCATTCGTGCTCAAAAAGCATATTAGTTTAATGTTGCACCTCAAAAGTTAGTCAAAAGGTTTGTTTATCAGAAATTATCGTAACAAAGGACAATAAATACCCGAGAAAACAAGAAACGGTAGACTATATAACACACGTTTACATTTATTTGTGCACGAATGACGTCACATGTAGGGTTTTCTATTGTCGGAGCGTTTATAAATGCGTTCCATTTCTACAAAAAATGGATTTTTAATATCGTATTTTCCAAATAATTTGCTAATCAAAATAAAATAGATTACTGTAAATATGTTCAAAGACATAAAAGGAACATTATATATTAAAATAATAATAACTGGCGTTACATGCATATTCCCTTTTAAGCAAAATTCGAATTATGTTAAGCAATCGCCTATAGAGAACTCCAAAATAGCGTGTGTAAAATGTTAAATAAACCAATATCTTCAAAATTTCATTAAAATAATATTTAGTATTTTTTTCATGATAAACATATTATTATCTAGGCCAGTTAACTTTCTCACATATAAATAAAACTTAAGTATAATAAAGCGTTGAAGTACAAATTATTTTTATTAGACATGCGATTCTTTACCCATCGAGCCTACAAAGACCATGAATGAGGTCGACCAATAGGTACAATGTTGTTAATGAACAACTAAATTGCAATCTAATTAATAAATCATTTACCTTCTTCCCCTCCTAGGTCTAAGCACGTAGACTCCATTATTAATTCGTAGAATAAATAATTCACAGCGGCTAATCGTTGCATATAATTTCATTCATGTCTAGGTACCCACCCAGTCTAGATGGTCTCAGACACAGAAAACAGAGTCGTCAGAAATGCAGTGTGAAAACACAAACGTGGCCTTACTACGATATATTTATCGTGAATTCCAAAACAAGGAAATATATTTTTAATTTATTACTAGCTGACTTTCGGAACTGCGTCTGCGTAACTTTAACCGTTTAGCGCACGCAACGGAAGCTCTTAAAATGATTATTTTTCGCCGTTCTTGCGACATTTTTCATTGGTTTTCCGCTCCTATTGGTCGTAGCATGATGTTATAAATAAAGAGTTTATTATTATTGTTATTATATAGCCTATAGCCAATAAATGGAATATCCAACACTAAAATATTTTTTTCAATCTAATCAGTAGTTCCGGAGATTTTTTTTATTTTTTTATTGGAGAACGACATGTGACTTGGATCTACCTGGTGGTGAGCAGACCTACAAAGTCCATAAATGGGGTCAATAAATAATTGTTCTTAAACAATATTGATCGCTTTCACTATGCCGCTGGATAAATGATGCGCTTACGAAATGGGAGGCGACTCGCTGCCTTATCGTCAATTCAACTATCCTTTCGTAACCGTAACCTTAAAAGGAGACTACCACCTGGACAAGAAACCAAAGCAGTAATCTCCTGAAAACCTGTGAACCTAACTAACAGACTAAAACCAATATAAGTACGTGTTCCACCAAATAAACTCTTCAACTTTATTATATTAGTATAGATAAATATAATCTGCCTTGCTAGTCTGCCTTAAAGGTATTCTGGAGTCTATTTAACGTGACAATAGTAATTTAGTATTCAGTGTTAAGTCGGTGAGAAACAGTCTGAGCTAAAAGAAGAAAGGTAACCTAGTATAATAAGTATATACATATACAGGTCCCTGGTTCGAATCCCGGTGTGTACCAATGAGTTTTTAATTAAAAAAAATATGTACATTTATTTGACAATACCACTATAGTGCCTCGGAGAGCACGTTAAGCTGTCGGTCCCGGTTTCACTATACCAACTTGTGAAACTGTTTATAGATGTGTTATTGAGTCTATTCAAACCATCGCGACGAGCTTGCCACTTGTTCGGTGTAGACTCATACCATCGGCTGGATACCCTGGGGCCGTCTAGGCGGTCTCGGGCGCCGTAAGGCACCTGTGATGATATGTATGTATGTATAATAAGTATAATTTCTACTTGAGACGACCGCATATCTACCGTTTCAGTTAAGGCTATGGCGCCGTTATGGTATCCCTAAGGTGGACACGCGAAGGCTCGCACTTTGTTTACAACTTCCGCTTGCTTGTGGACTTCCGCCGGAAGTCTAGTTTCATGTCACCTTTTAGACTTTTATTATAGTTTTGTTGACAAGTGTTTTGTGTATTTTAGGGAAAGAGAAGGCTAACGTCTTTTGTCTAGATATTTAGTCAAAATTTATACTGACCTAAAACTTTAATTTGTAACGTTTCAAATTTGTTCTAACCCGTCTATTGTCTTATGAAAACTTAAATAATTAATTAGGACAGCGCACAAATGCCCTGATCACAAACTAAGATCTAGGCTTGTGATATGTGTACCAGAAACAACGATACTAAAACTTATTAGGTATATTTTATAAATACCCAGACCATGGCAAACTGTACAAAAAAACGTACTAATATTGCTTTGACATGAGTGGGAATCTAACCTACAACCTCTAGATACAATGCCAACAGCGCAACCACTAGACTACAGAGGATTTTTATAGGTATGCTGCTCCCTGTATATAATATGTTAATGTTAATAATGCCAGAGAATAAGAATTACTAACATCAAGATAAATAAGTAAAAGTGTAATTTGAACACTTCAAGTGTAACTTAAAAATTTAGATTAACCCAAAAACTAAGGAAACACGACTTATTCTTATTACACATTATCATACTAAATCTACTTAAGGCGCGGTAGTGTCTTATAATTTTAGTTCAGAATAAATTAGTTATACCCCAAAATAACGTCTAAAGGTATTTTTCAATAAATATGTTGTATATTATTAATAATATCCTATTAAGGCGATAAATTTTAGTGAATTGTCTTTATCAGGGTACCAACAACATGTTTCGTAATTTATTCTGATATAATATGATTTATAGATATATTGCTAACATTTTTTTTTTATTATTACATTTTAATATAAATCAGGACCTATGGGAATATTTATTAAGGAAGAATCTATGATTATTTGGCATAATAAACAAAGTTTAGAAATTCATAGCAGCACCCCGGCAAGATAAATATAAATAATTAAAAGAAAATAACGAAAATTCAATTGTCTTAATTAAAAAATGAACGTATAAGCTATTTTAATCACACTGCCTTGTTCGCCATGCTACGGGGACAGATTTTTAAAAGATTCAATAATTTTGATAATTTTCTTCGCTTTGTTTTAAATATTAGACATAACTATCAACACAATTTATTAAAAAAATATATATATAATTAATGTTATAATTATGTTAAAATTATTGAAATTTCAACGAAATATTCGTAAATAGCGGTCCTGAAATCGAGGATTCTAATAATAATAGAAAAAGATTTTACCAAAACTTTATTTAGTAGGTACCGTTTTTTTTTTCAGACCTATACTTTAGGGTACATTCTACCCGTGAATGTTTTTTTTTGCATTTCATGCTCCCACACTTCCTTAAGGCCACGCACATCACAACTATTTTTATCGTCCCCGATTACATGGTATAACCACCATAACAACACTCATAAAATCCGGACCGTGTCGTGCCGTGTCGGTACACAGAGATATGTCGTTAAGATTACACTTCGCACTCAATTTGGCCGACTAAGTAGGCCGACAATATTCGTGACGTACACAATATAGAGGCGGGCGACGCCCCCTAGCGCGTAATTACGTTTACAGATTACAACCTGATAAGCCTATGTCATTTATTATGCTTTCTAGTTTTTGTGTTGACATGAAAATTCGTTGATTACCTCGATTGTCTTCGTGATACTTATCGGAGTGAGAAACGTGGAGCGCCTTAATAGGATTATTATTTTAAATTATTTGTAATTCGAAGTTCAATTAAATAACAGTTTTGAAGTTGTTATGGCTGACAGAATTCAAATTTAGAATAATTTCGACTCGTGTAAATTATCATAGAGTTGGTAAATTATTCTAAAATTGAAATTCTGAATTGTCTTCAAGACAATATCAGAATGTGTCAGCAAAATTAAAATATTAGGTAAATATTTATATTAAAATTATTAAAGTAAAATGAGCGGATTGACTATATAGGTTCTAAGTCACTCCTAGGCAACATTAATATATTTGAATATTACCTATACCTCTAGGAGCTGGAAAGACTTTAGATCTTGGAGTTCTATAAGTGAATTTTATACATAGGTACTTACAAAATGAATAAACAATGAACAATTGTAGGACAATTTTGACATAATGTCCTGGCCATGCCAACTATGCACAAAATTCGACATTGTCACGAATTGCCAGACTATACAATGACAGTGTTGTCTATATTGATATTTACTCTGGTAGTAAGCAAGCTTTCAGGGAGCTGTGGCGAAATGGTTGGAGGGCTCATTTTAGGCGGCTGACGCAATAGTCCATGCTACACATACATACACACACACACACAATAAGTCACATGCACTTACATCTTCTAATCGGTATGAGCTATGTTCTATTTTTTTTTGTAATATTTGTGAAATTCTATAATCGGCCATTTGTAATATTTTTATATATGTTTGTATTTTTGAATTTGTGAATCGCTGTTGATATTTAAACGAATAACAATAATAATAATATGGAACAATTACACATATTGCTCTGGTCACAAACTAAGCTCTAGACTTGTACTATGTATACCAGAAGCAACGATATAATACATATTATATTTTATAAACACCCAGACCATGACAAACTGTACAGAAAAACGTACTAATATGTTTTTGCCATGGGTGGGAATCGAACCCACGACCCCCGGATACAACGCCAAAGGCGCAACCACTAGTTTACGGAGGCTGTCAAAAAAAAAAAAAAAAAAACTAAGCCTTGGGCTTGTACTTTGTATACCAACACTATAGCCAACACCACCCTAGCTCTAAATCTAGCATTTTTATCACACTATCAGGGCTAAATCAATGAACACATACAATCTATACTAATACTTATATAATTTGTGGATGCTATTTTGGTTTTTGTTATTCTAAGATGATTGTTAATTTGATTATTCTGTATGTATCCGTAATAACAATTAAATAAATAAATTATAAAGAGCTAAAGTTTGTGAGTTTGTGAGACTGTAGGGGGTAATCTCTGGATCTACTGAACCGATTTTGAAAATTATTTTAGTGTTGGATAGCCCATTTATCGAGGAAGGCTATATAACATCATGCTACGACCAATAGGAGAGGATCATCAATGAAAAATGTTGGGAAAACGGGGAAAATTTGTTCCTTTTGAGAGCTTCTGTAAAGGAGTTTAATTTGTGATTTTGTGAATTTGTGAGTTTGTACAGGGTTATCTCTGGATCTACTGAACCAATTTCGAAAATTATTTTAATGTTGGATAGATAGATCATTTATTATCGAGGAAAGCTATATAACATAACGCTACGACCATTAGGACCGGATCATCAATGGAGTGGGTAATCTCTGGATCTACTGAATTAATTTTGAAAATTATTTTAATGTTGGATAGCCCATTTATTGAGAAGGCTATATAGCATCACGCTATGACCAATAGTATCAATGAAAAATGTTGAGAAAACGGGGAAAATTTGTTCCTTTTGGGAGTTTCCGTTGCGTGCGCGTTTTTTTTCAAATTCATTAAAGTTTAAGGTTTAGAAAACCGTTAAGGCCGAAAGGCGTTTTCATATATATAAATTTTAGGTATAATCTCATACATGCTCGTTCTCTTATTGAGGGTCGAGGGAGATTTATGTGCATACATCTGCTACCATACAGATGTATTACCAACTCACCGTCATACACGGGAGAGGTAATCTTAGCAGTTGAATCAGCATGAGCATCGAAGAGACGCTCCTTTTAACAATTTTATACTGGCCCGGCCATGGGACACCCACCTAACTAGTATTTCATAAGTGTAACAATATTACAATCAAACCTAAGACATCCGGACACAACGCCAACTAAAAACAGTTAACACCTAAAAAGCTATGAGCGATTTTATTTAGTGATTCAGAACTAAGTAGGTACCAGTTACAAAAGTGGTTCTAAGATCTAAACACAAAGTTCACGAAATATTAATTACCCGATAGACTCGATGTTTGTCTGTGTGTCTACAAGATTCCGGACACCGTCATGATCGGGTATCATGGCTATACTAACTATGTTTATTATTACCTCAAACAATGCCTTCCGTGTATGGCGTTTTGACACTTTTTCTCTCACGAATCATTCCGTATATAGAGCGAATACTAAGTACGATATAAGTCGATGTTGAAGTATCGAAAAATTCCAATGTTTAGAGTACAGTTGCGTTATTATCATTGTTAAATTTGTTTTGATTAAATTCCTGCACGACTTTTTTGTGTATTCGACTTTGGAGCCGAGTTAAAGTTTTTTGTTAAACAATTTACTCAGTATAGGGATTTTATTCCTACATTATTTTGAGTCTACACCAAGTAAATGGCAAGCTCATCGCCGTATTTGTATCGAGAACTGCCTTGCCGCGCCTGAGACCCGCTTAAGCGGCTTTAAGGTACTTTGCGGTGGGGTTTTATTCCAACCTCGTCGTAGGCGATGTATTCTGAGTAACAAGTGGCTAGCTCATCGCGATGTTTGGATAGACTCAGTATCCCATCTATAAACCGTTTCACAAGTTAGTATAGTGAAACTGGGATCGATAGCTTAACGTGCTCTCCGAGGCACTAGTGGTGTTGTTTAACAAATATACATAAACGTTTAATTTAAAGACTCATTGGTACACACCGGGATTTGAACCAGGGACCTAAGTTTTTTTAAGTCTATGGTCCAACCACCACGTATATACCGCCACATATTTGTTTGTTCTTAAAATAAATGTACTAACTAGGTTTTGTAAATATATTATCAAACAAATCCTTTGGTTTTAAAGAACCATACGTATTATCCTCGAGAATAGGTACCCTTTTGTACCCTTCTGATGAAAGACCTATATCAATTCAGTGTTCGAATCAATCTTTATGTATTATTTAACTTGCTGTCTATGTCATTCTACCACTTTATAACTTATTGTTATTTAACCGTCCTATAAGAGTTATGTAAAAGTCAAACAATACCTAGTCTAGCACCATCCAACCTGTACAGTCCACATCAACTCTGGTATGCCAAACAAGTCATCCTTATAACCTCTCGGCATTCTTTATTGTTTTGAGTATAAACACGCTGCGCAGGCGCATCCAAGTCTGCTACACAATGAACAGACACATTGTCACTGTCATTGGGGCCTAAACAAACCGATGGATCTCGAACCGTTATATCAAGTACTGACAGCGAACGAAAAATAAACACTGGTCTGGCTAGCATGGACGTATGATTATTTTTGATTTAATACAAAATCGTAATGTTAATTTAATCTCATTTCAGGTTACAGTTTCATGAACAACATAATGTATTATGTCTATTTTTTATTTATTTATATAATATTAGTTTTATTTAGGGGGGGGGAGAAGTAAGTGGTACACAAGTGAAAAATTTAAGTAGATTTTTCTTATAAAACTAACATATATGCATTTCACTTTATTTTTAATCTAACTAGGCTATTAAATTACGTACAAATAATATCACCTTTGAATCCAGTTTAACAAAAGTTTTTGTATCTTATCTAACTAATTTTATTCGCAGATTACTGAAAAACTGGGGAAGCAATCATAACTAATCAATAACGATAACTATTTGATTAACTTTATCTATACACATAGATACTTCACATGTGTATACGCATAACTGCAAAGTTACTCAGTTTTAGATTAGGCAATTCTAAACATCTTTCCTCTTTATAAATTTACTAGTAATTTCACGTTCCTTTTATTCAGCGCCTATAAATTACAAATGCATATTTTCAAAAGTAATAATAATAATACTACAAAAGTTAGGACCTATCTCTAACTAAAACAGACACATTCCAAGTAAATTAAAAATATTCATGTATGCTAAATAAGAAGTAAAAATCTTAATTTATTCAATTAATTAATTAAATTATATAAAACCAAGTATCGAAAATTTTAGATACAATAGCAACAAAATTGAATATCTACTAATTATAGGTGCTTGCTTATTAACAATAAATAAATACCATCACTCTGTTCGAGTGCCTCTTTCCGAGAACCGTTTAAACGGTCTCAGTGAACCAGCGGAGGGAATAACCCATCCTCATTGCGCTGATAGTATTCGAAGGCAACATCTAAGAAGTAGCGAGCTTGTTGAGGTGTTTATGATGGTATAGCCTTGTTGTATGAAACAGTCCCCCATCCCAGGTCCGGCCTTATTGCCATCTGCTTAACTTTATTATTAGTTGCGCAGTGACACTAATCTAGAGCCGCTTGCTTATTAAGAATATCATAAAGCAAAGACTAGGGAGTAGGGACTATAGCTAATATAAAGCTTCCTGCTGATTAAGATTGTTAAAAGACAAAGACTGTACGGGCCATGCTAAACCGCGCAAGATCTCCAATAAATGTAGGTTCTAATTAGATGGTTATCAGTAGACAAAAGTCGCGGCCACCCACGGTGCGCCGACGCATAGCTGATCCACGACACCGGCCGGTTACGACACTTGCTACATCCATAGCGGGTGACTCAGTGCTGATTAAGAAAACATATAACACTGCTATAGTGCCTATTGTGCCTTTTCAATTATTTATTTTACAGGTCATGTTGATTTTTTAGGCCGGCTGTTGACGTTAAATTGACGTATTGGTAAAATATTTCTGTGTTTGTGTTATCTCAATGAATCCCTTAACCTTCGATAAAATGGCGGTACCCATTTTATTGTTGGTTATATTAGCAGGACTTGTCATGTCGCCAATCCTTCTTGTACCCTAGTCCTTTCCCAATTCCTTTCCATTGCATTATACCACTTTTACTTTACTTTCTTTCACTTTATAAATTTATCCACTTTTTATTGGCAAAATTATGCGTAAAGCGTAGAAGGGCATTTAAAAGAAAAAGAAGAAGGTACAAAATTTTCATGAAAAATTGAGGATTTTAAAGTAAAAATAATCTGATCAAAAATAAATAAATAAGTGGTTAAATTAGATCGAATATCAGACACTCATTTCTTTTTTATACTTCGTTGATTTTGATTTTGAGGAACGATTTAACCGCTAGCACTCTTCCAGCAAATTGGCTTTACAAGGATTTGCTTTATGGTAAAGACTAGGTGTCTTTTAAATTTTCCCTGTTGTCTACCTAAATTGGAAGTTACTGCATTGAATTGCTTCTATCTTAAAACGGCTGGTATTAACAGCTATATAATTGTAAAACAACTACTCGTATCTGTTAATTTCGCGTGAAAATATTAAAATCGCCCAACGTTTAGCAAGGTTTTTCTCTTTTGATTTTTTTTATTGTAAAATACATGTCATATGTTTAGTTTTATTGTAGAAATCTGCAAAAAAAAAAAATACGAATTAGCAATTGAATCGAATAGGATAGATTGTCGATTTAATTAGACCGAGTCGATTTAAAAGATAAATCATCTATTGCGTCTATTCACCTCAATAATATGGCCGTGATGTTAGCCCACTTGTTCTGTCAGATGCATCTGACATCGAAAATATTGAATATTCATTTAATTATATAAGTCAAAATGTTGCTTGTACGTTGTCAATTTTGTTATGAAATCCATTGGTTAAAATCAATTCGATTTTGCGATTTTGTTTCAGAATTATTTCACCTATTATATTAAAATGGCGATGTATTTTTAACGCTTAATATACATCATAGGGGGGATTAATCTGGTAAGATGTTATTTTTGATCCATGTAACCGTGGTCTACTGAAATTTTTACTTAATAACAGATTAACAGAGTTTCTATGGTTCCTCGGAGAGCACGTTAAGCTGTCAGTCCTTTAGCATTAATACCGACTCAAAATTATATTATATTTATAATATAATTATATTAATAACTTTTGCTATGGTTTGGCTTTATTGCAACAAAAATGTGAGTTAGTAAGAATAAGGAAATTAGGTAAATATAAAAATGGGCCGAAAAAATGGGTCGGTTAAGGAATAATTCCCCAATTTTACTATACCAATGTGAAATTGTTTATAGATTGGCTTTTGAGTATATCCAAACATCGTGACGAGCTGGCCACTGGTTCGATGTAGACTCAGAATAATTTACTCTGGTCACAAACTAAGTTCTAGGCTTGTACTATGTGTACCAGAAAACAATGACATAATACATATTATATTTTATAAAAACCGATGACAAACTGTACAGAAAAATGTGCAATTTCTTTGCCATTGGTGGGAATCAAACCCACGTCCTCCGGGTACAACGCCAAAGGCGCAACCACTAGTCTACCTGTCTACCTGACCTACTGAGGTAGGGATAAAACCCCACCGCTGGGTGTCCACAGATATCTCTTATACTAAAGAAATATATATTAAAATCCCAGTACCAGCGATAATTTTGTAAATATGACTCCACTAACAAAGCAGATGTGTGAAGTTATTGTTAAAAATCCGGTCGAGGTCAGATGTACATTCTTACTAAGTATGATTAATGGCATTACATGTCTTTGTTCATTAGTCGGGTAATACAACGTATTTTCATAATTATATCTCGATTAAATACATAGTACATCAAATAGTTATAATTAAAGCAAAGTGTTAAACTATTTTACATACATACATATCTTCACGGGTGCCTTACGGCGCCCGAGACCGCCTCCTCGTAGCCGATGGTATGAGTCTACACCGAACAAGTGGCTAGCTCATCGCGATGTTTTGAATAGACTCAATATCCCATCTATAAACAGTTTCACAAGTTGGTATAGTGAAACCGTGACCGACAGCTTAACGTGCTCTCCGAGGCACTATAGTGGTGTTGTCAAACAAATGTACATATTTTTTTTTATTAAAAACCCATTGGTACACACCGGGATTCGAACCAGGGACTTAAGTGCTTTTAAGTCCAAGGTCTAACCAACTCGGCCACCATGTATATCTTTAAACTATTTTAATATAAATAAATATACTAGGTGGGATATACATGGTGACTTTTAAAGGATGTACTTTGGGCTAATATGAGGTTCTGCTGATCTAATGGAACAACTTTTCCCATGGAACCATGTGTCGCAAATAAAAAATAAATTGCCTTCTCCATACAAACTAGTATGTTAAAATGACCATTTTTTTTGTTCATTTGCAACACATGGTTCCATGGGGATAGTTATTTGATTTGATCAGCAGAACCTCATATAAGCCCAAAGTACATCCTTTCAAATTCACCCTGTATAAGCTATACAAAAAATATGGTTTAAATTTTTCTGATTTCATACATACCTACCTACCTACAACCTAGATACCTAACTTCCAACTTATTTTTTATCTTATGTTATTGGCTTTGGGGCTGACATCATTAAAAACACTTCGACTTCGGGTTAATTTGTGTGTATATCAATCAACCTAGCCATAATTCAGAATTTCTGTGAATTAGCCATGACTACTGTTTTCTCTGATCTTTTATTGTCATATATATAAATCATATGATATATATATATGACAATAGCAGAAACAGTAGTCATGGCTAATTCACAGAAATCCTGAATTATGGCTAGGTTAATTGATATACTAAAAGATTTGGTGATTCGTACATCTGTCGAACTATTAAAATGTGGAATGCTCTGCCTGCTTGCGTGGTTCCTCCATCCTATAACCTTGAGTCCTTTAAACGAAGTGTGAATAGGCATCTTAAGCCGGCATAATGGATGAAGCCAGCTCTTACAACTAGTTCTAAAAGCTGGTTGTATTCATTCTTGGACCTGCATACTGCTTTCGATCAGGTAGATGTGGGGTCACGTGCCGAGCTCCTATAAAATATATATATATAGGTACACACTAATTAATCCGAAGTCGAAGTGTTCACAAAAAAAAAAAAAACGCGAGATTATATATCTAATTTATTGGTTTTAAATAAAATAATAACACATAACTTATCCTTTATAGTCCCTTGTTCCAAAACAAAAAAAAATAAATTAAAAACAAAACAAAAATTAAAACGTATTTTAAAAGCCGATCATCTGCATTGTGTTTACGCATCTAGTACGGTCAACACCCCCATTTCATAACCACTAGATATTTTTGTCCTCAAATCTGTATTTGCTTACATTATCCGTTGGGACCACCCACATTGAATGCCGCCATAAAAGACTATTTTATTATGATGATAATTTAACGTCTGTTTACACATACGTACCAGATATTGTTGCGTCCGACGTTTTTGTCAACCGTACCTACTGTCATGTTATTTTTTTTTTTTGTAAAATTTTGTTATTTTTACTAGTTGTAAATTTTACCCTTTTTGTCACCAGGATGTTAGAGTTCGAAATCTAAGAATTTTATACAACAAAAATTTTATTTTTTGAACAAAACAAATAAAGACTTGTATTGAAATTAATTTTATACTTTCGTGATTACCTGTTTAAATTTGCGACAGGTGACAAATGAAAATTATTGTTATTATTTATTATTTCTATCATCTTCTATTCCTGTTTACGCTTGAATAAAACATATATTTTTCACTTCTCATGCTCTGAAAGTGCTTATTTGTGCAGCATATAGGCTGCACAAAATCGAATTTTGTGAACAAGTGCATTAACGTATCTCCTCATAAATGTATCTATATTAAGGCAAAGAAAACGAACCATACAGCCACACACAATAAGAAGTTCATAGATAGAATTTGTTATTTTATAATATTTAGTTAAATGTATTTGCCTTATGTGTTTTTTAAGACATAAAATTTCCTTCAGTACTCAAAACTGTACTAATTTTACTTTGAATTAAATTAAAAAAATATTATGTTATACTACTGTTTTATTTCCAATAGAAGTGGAAAGCAGAGTTTATAACTCGTTTACAAAACCATTTTATCCTCGACATTAGTATCAGCCCTCGCCTTCGGCTCGGGCTGCTAAAAGTCTGGGATATAAATGGTTCGTTTTGGGCACTTGTTGTAAAATCTACTATTAAACGCTTTTACCAACCTGATATTATAATTTTAATACATAAAAATTGTAAATAGTAATAATTGTAATAAGTAGTATTTTCATTGATCGATGACTGTTTAATTTTGTGGTCGCTCTAAAGCTTTATTATATTTATGCAAATTAAGCTTTTATCCTAATATTGTGTAACTCTAAATTTTTGTCGGTCTTTTTTAAGTTTATCCGAGTTTATATTTGTTGAACCTAATAATAAGTATAAAGTTTGGGCGAAAACGTAAAAAAATATTGCGGGCGAAAAAGGAATTGACGATAGGTATTAAAAGATCGCCCGAGCGAAAACGGAATAAATTCACGTGCTTACGGCACCCGAGACCGCCTAGACGGCCCCAGGGTACCGAGCGGAGGGGTTTTAATCTACACCGCTGTGGCTAGCTGTTTTAAATATACTCAATAACCCATCTATAAACAGTATCACAAGTTGGTATAGTGAAACCGGGACCGACACAGCTTAACGTGCTCTCCGAGGCACTATAGTGAACAAATGTACATAAATTTTTAAATTAAAAACTCATTGGTACATACCGGGATTCGAACCAGGCACCTAAGTGTTTTTAAGTCCAAGGTCTAACCAACTCGGCCACCACGTATATACTTAAAATTGTCCAACATATTATTATTATTATTATACTATATCTTACCAATGAGTTTTTAAGGTAAAAAAAGATATACGTTTGTTTGAACCCCACCAGCAAGCTAACGCTATATCGACTTGTAAGTCTATTTATTATGAGCCGGCTTCTTTTTTGGTATAGACTCAGTATGCCATCGGCTATGACGAGGCGGGGATACACCCTATCTGCTGGGTATCCTGAGGCTGTAGAGTTGGTCTAGGATTCCGTAATGCACAATAACGTATCATACATATTCTTCTTCTTCTTTTAATTAAATGGCCTTCTACGCTTTACGCATAATTTTACCAATGTCAAGTGGGTAGTTTTAAAAAGTGAAAGAATGTAAATTAAAAGTGGCATAAGAGGATGGAAAGGAATTGGAAAAGGACTAGGGTAGAAAAAGGGAATCGCGACATGACCGTATGAAAGTATACGGTATAGTCCTGCCAATGTCAAGTGAAGAGGGAAAAACGAACGATAAAATGGGTACCGCCATTTATCGAAGGTTAAGGGATTTATTGTGATAACACAAACATTAAGTATAAGAAGTGTACTATTTTCGCAGTGTCTCAGCTGCGAAAATAGTACAGTTCTTAAACTTAAGATCACAACGGAATGCTTATTCTACAAAATTGGTACATTTTTGCACAATAATATCTTATAAACTTAACTATAAAAAATATATTAGAAACACATGTCTTTAGTCTTCGGGCTACCTTCAAGGAATCCACGTATTATATAACAAGTGATAAATCTGAGACAATCTGTCAATTATTCTGTTTTGATTAAGAAATCCTGAATTATGAAATTGAATAATTATGAATTATGGCTAGGTTGATTGATATACACACAAATGAATCCGAAGTCGAAGTGTTTTTAATGATGTCAGCCCCAAAACCAATAACATAAGATATAAAAGAAATTGGAACTTATCTAGAGATATCTATGAAATCAGAAAAACTAAATCCATATATTTTTTGTATAGCTGAGATTTTTTTTCACATGAATGAACCTGCAATTTTTACTACCATTCTCAACAACCATGTTGCTTAACATGATCTTGAAGCCACTTCAAATGTTAAATAAATCGGACCAGTTATTTTCTAGATATTATACGTATAGTTGACGGTCTCATCTTATAAGTTATTAAAAAAAACTACCCTAAAATAATCACAATTTATAATCACATCCTTTGTTATGTTTTAAAAAATAAAATAAATAAATTCACAATGTTTTTCTTCGACGCACGTTTATTGTTCACATTTTGTCGCCAGAGGGCGCAGCTGGGTTTGAAGCCCGTCATACCTCTGGGGTGCTCCGCTGCCGTCACTGGAATCCACGTCATGGGAAATATTATTATTAATAATAGTATTTAAAGCTGTTTACCGACAGAAGTTGGTGAGTTGTATTGTACATACCTATAGTAGCAGTAAATTAATTAAGAAGTTATAAGTACGATTAGGTACCTTTATAAGCTTTTTTTTACCTTTACAGGTGATTTATAACACTGTTATATGACCAAAAAAGGTAAAATGTCATTACAATACTACGACAATTGTAATAAGTTTAAACTAAGTTTGATAATTATAAAATGTGTGATTCTTCAAAAAGCTATTTGACTTATTTGATATTCTGTAAGCAGATCTACAAAATCCATGAATATATAATAGGATTGATTAAATACTATTGCTTGACAGCTCCCACTGTGCTTAATGCGGTTATGACGCCTTTGAATTAAATCCCGGCACTTTATTGTCAAATTAACTATTACGTTTTTTAACTACGACCTAAAAAGAAACTACCACCTCGATAAGTAATCGATGCAGTAGCACTCTTAGACTAAAACTGAAAAATAACTAGGTCACTTGACGGTTCTAGCATCAATAATCACTCGGTCGGATCTAGAGCCTCACATCTTTGAGATATCATCTGTTTCTGCTGACGTGCGTAGGCGCATGTCTTTGTTCAAAGCGTCGCGCTTTCTGAACACGCGTACGTACCCGTAATTCTACTGTCGTCTTTTAAAACCCACACCATTTCAACATGGTGTTGAAACGTCTTATGCGGTTGTTATAAAACATAATATTGTCAAATAGAATAAAGTATATATGACCTTTAAAAAACTTAATTAAACACAATACAGACTTCTGTGCCTTCTAGTATTAGAAACTACGACTGCTAAAAAATTAAAAATATCATCATGGAGCCCGCGACCTCTTAGACGCCCCCAGCGAAGGAGTTTTGAATCCCACCTCATCGTAGCCCATGGTATGAGTTTACACCGAACAAGTGGCTAATTCGGCGCGATGTTTGGATAGACTCCAACTATAAACAATTTTACAAGTTGTTATAGTGAAACTGACAGACAGCTTGACGTGCTCTCCGAGGCACTATAGTGGTGTTGTTAAACAAATGTATATATTTTATTAGATTAAAAACTCATTGGTACACACTGAGGTTTGAACCAGGGACCTAAGTATTTTTAAGTCTAAGGTCTAACCAACTCGGCCACCACGTATATAAAACGACTTCTAACTTCACTCTAATATAGAGTAATTAGAAGAAAGCACATAGAGGGCGTATGTGTATAAGTAGATAACAAGCAATGACAAATTTCGTGAGGGGTGACTGAAACCTGGTTGGCTCTGTGGTTGAGTAACTTTCCGCGAAAGCGAGGATTGTGGGTTCCAGTCCTACCTACCAGGATTTTATCTTTTACATTTAAAACTAAACAAATAGCATAATAAACCTATTAATTTAGGCAGTAATTAAATTATTGTTATTAATCATAAGTAAGACATCTTACACATATTACCCTGGTCTATAAACTAAGCTCTAGGCTTATACTATGTGTATTAGAAACAACGATACACCTATAATATAGGTATACCTATATTATCGTTGTATCTTATGTTGTATTTTATTAACACCCACCCAGACTGAACAGAAAAACTCCTGTTTTAATTTATCATTGTTAGAATAATTTACAAACTTTAATAATTATGAATTTAGTAAATAAATAAGATATTCAATTATTTGATTCTATCAAATTTTAACCGTGCAAGCATATATCAAGCGGAAAAATGTACATATAAACTGTAAAAAAAAGAGTAAAACACGAGGTCGTATAAGAGCGGTATTAGTGGAACTACCGTCACTACGTTTGGATTGACAGACAACCTTCTAAATATGTTTAATGGATTTGTAACTAAGTGCCCGATCATCACATTCTCATGACCAAAGTATGGGATACAGATTTTGTATTCACTGGATATGCAATTAAAAAATAATAAATGCTATATAATAAGAATGTTGATTACACGTGTTTTCAGAAATGTGTGATGCTTAACAAAAAATAAGTTTACAACTGTATGTTTATTATACACCTAACTATTAAAATTAAATTTAATAAAATTACACATTAACAAATTATACAACTAATATTTAAAGTTGGTTATATAGGGTGAATTTTTCAAGTGTGCCTTCAAGGCGAAATCCTAAACTACACTGGAATAGCGAAAGATTCTCAAATGAGTCTCGTTAAAAAAAATGATTGGGTAGGTACAAAGCTATGTATCAATAAAGAGAGGTTGGAAGCATTTAAAATATGGTGTTGGAGAAGAATGGAGGAGATCAGCGGACAGAGAGGAAGATGAATAAAGAAGGATTACCAATGGTCAACGAGAGAAGAACATTATTGGAAATCATAGAACACAGGGGGGCGATGATGTTTGGGCACTTCATACGGAATGACGCTTATCTAAATATAATAGAAGGAAGGATTAAAGAAAAAGGGGGAATGTTAAATGGAAATTAAGAAGAAGGTTGCGAAGAAGATACATAGATCAATTAAAAGAGAAAATGAGTGTCACTTCGTACAGGGAGTCAAGACGTTGGCCGAGAATAGGCAGGAGAAACGATTGCTCTACCGAGAAGAGCCTAGCTTTTAAATTTAAGAAGAAGGTACAAATATATTAAATAGGTATATTACCAATTATACTATTTTCTTCTTTTGAGATCTCTTGTCAAGGTAAATTAAACCTTAATAAAAATGGAGTATACTTACAAAAGTTTACAAATAAAAAATGCTAATAATTAAATACTGTTAAAAATATCATATCCACATATCTTAAGTCCATGTTATAAAAAGGAAGTTAGTTAGGCTTTCAAGAGAACGATCTAGCTTCATCAATGTCTAGCAGCATGTCACTCATCAACACGAAATGGATGCTGTCCTGAAACAAGCTTACTCCGGAAACTTAGCTGTCATACATTACCGCCTCCGTGGTCTTGTAGTTGCGCCGTTGGCATTGTATCCGAAGGTAGTGCAGGTTTGATTCCCACTCGTGACAAATTTTATAGTACGTTTTCCATTCATACTATAGTTCCGAGAACAGAACTATATTGCCAGACCAATTCTTTGGGCCAAAAATGTTCGCGCCCGAGTAACACCTGAAGTCCAAATTAACAAATAGCTAATAAGACCAATCAACTGGCGTGCGTCGTTACTCCAAGGACAGAGAGTCTCCACAGCAAAAGCCGAGAATCACAAATTGTCTTTTAAATGAGAATATTTAACATGTTTTGCATTCTCAGCCTTTGCAGCGGTAGAACCCGCGATTCTTGAAGAACTGGTCAGATTGGTGGGGGCAAGAGTGTCTGTGCACGTTGAATCCCAAACAAGAGATTTACCTTGACACCATGGAACCAATGTCATACCGTCGGGCCTTTTCCATCCAATATGGATACTCCTAAAGGCTCGAGGGTACTTGGGATAATCCCTGATGTCAAAGATCTCTTGAGAATGTCGTTAACTGTACATGACGAGACACCCTGCCCTACTCTTGGCATACGACATTCCATGATGACCATATTGATCAACTATTTATCCACAAATACACACACACTTGCGCAGTTCGGCAAAAATCCTCAGGGTGTCCCAGTCTAGAAGCGTACCTACATATGGTGATGGAAATGCCTCTAGCCAAAACCCCGACTCTCTCTGACTGGCTGCAAGAATACGAGCTTTATCTGGAGGTTTTGAAAATGAGTCATGTGCACAGGATTTTTTTAAATAAATTTATAGTCCCAAGATTTTTATGTATTCCTATCGTATTATAAAATTAAAATGAAATCAATAAAAACGACCTTTTTCTCTCACCTTATTTTTAAATTATTTTCTCCTAATATCCTTATCACCTTCATCCTATATATTTTTTACTTAACTATATTGATGTAACAATGTAGGTTAAAAACATGTCCTATTCCCAAAATTTTCCGCCTAAAAAAAATACCATGGCACATAGGATATTTTCTGCTCGTATTCAGTAAGAAACACACCTACTTTCTTACAATAAAGACCCTAAAAATACTAAACAAAAAAACAACTGGAATAAAACAATTCGAAAATTGAAAACAACACTTGACTCTAAACCGCTTTTAAAACATTTTCCAAAATAGCTTTGTTCGTTATTCAAACATAAAACCGTTGTCACTCGACGTCAAAACCTCGCGTGACGTACCCGATGATGCCTATGAATGCCAGAATGAAAATCATATCGAAATAAAAATAAAGGAAGCAATATTCATTTTAACATTTATTATTTTAGATTTGTTTCACAAAATTGGCTTTATCTATTTTAATATTATAAAGAGAAAGTATTTTTATGTTAGTCCGAATAAACTCAAATACTTATAAACCTATTTTAAAAATTACTTCACCAACAGAAAACTCTATTTTCAGCGAGTTACACGGGCTCTATTTAATTTTTATCAGATTTCTTTTAAATGAAAAGGCGGGTGAAACCTAGTACCTAAATAATAATATTTCCTTAACATTCTTTGAAAATGTTTAATAGACCGCATGCATAACTATGCTTAATTAGTAAGTTTTTTCTTTAGTAATAATACACATGCACATTTATTTATCGTTGTTATTTTTTGTTCTTATTATTTTGGAGTTAAATTTGGAAGAAAATAAAAATATATTAGATTCCTTGAACTTAATTTTGCCATTGAAAACATTTAAAATTATAATACAATTCCGGATTTCCTATTATTATTTTCCTCGGCAAACTTCCCCTTTTTTAACAGGAATACTTTCGAACCATGATTCAAAAATGGTGAAAAACAGCGAAAAACATAAAAACTATTCACCGGAAGTGAGCAATGAAAGCTTGTCAAACGACTACCGGTCTCAAGACTGACAGCTGTCATAAAATGAAAAACTTTTTTGTGAATTTATATTTTTCCCCTTCCCTGATCAAGGAATATCGTATGGTTTTTGGCGATTATTTCATGTATTTAAATGACATACAAATTTAATTTAATTAATAAACAATTTGCCGAAATATTAAAAGTGTTCATACACCTGTCATTTTATGATTAAAACACAAAATTTCAAGTATTTACGCACATATGTGATTCTATATCGGTAAGCAGATCTACTAAATCTAAGAAAGGGGTCGATAAATGAATAACAGCATTAAGAGTGGCCACTTTCTGGAAAACCAAGATAATACAGGAAATTTTCGGAGTCTGGAAAAGTCAGGAAAATGTCAGAGAAAACACTGGAAATACTAAATAAATTAAAAATACTCTTCAATTTACGAAAAGCGAAACCAATAAAAAATCATAACGACACAAAACAACAAGAAAAACGACAATCAAACATCTTACGAAAAAACAAATGCGTCGACAAGCAATCTTTCACAACTCCCCAAGTCGCAAGGGGGAAAAGAAATCGCTAAAAAAATCCTCTTCATGATATCAATTTAGAAGAAATTACGAGTTAATCTGTCACATCATCCCGGACGATTGCCCGGAGCGGACGTAATCGGGTCTCCCTTACTTTTTATTTTTTTCCGGGAAATGTAGGGGACTTGTTAGAAAGCGACCCTACTTAGAAAGAAGAAAGTGAATAATTGTATTATGTCAACAAATCTTGTTTGGAGTTTTTTTGTGAATTTATTAATCTGTTATGTTTTTTGTTTGCTAACGTTTGATTTTCTTCGTGCATTTATATTAAAACCATAGATTTTACGAAATTATTCGTATAAATTAATACAAACCTCTCTTCTTTATAATAATCATAAAATGATTTAATTTTAATAAATCCTTTAACACCGTCAATTAAATTTGTGGGATATGCTAGTATATCTAATGATAACTCATAGGAGAATACAAAGTAAAAAATAGTCATAGTTGTATGTATTGTTATAATAAAAGGAGCACGGCATGTAACTTTGTATCTACGAACATATGATGGATATCTGTAGGCCTATTACGCACAACATTAAACTAAACTTTAACCAAAATGACGTGATTGCCTATCAATTTTCAATGTCACCAGGTTTGCGTCAGAATTTCATCATATCGATTAAAGTTTAGCTTAGAATTGTGCGCGTAACCATCCCGCTGCTATCGGATGTTCTATTCGTGCCCTTCAGTAGGATGAGAGTAAATTATCATATGCTTAAGCATAAGTTAGTTTAACCATGGTACACTGATGGTAGGCTACATGTGGAATGCCAGAGATTTTTTACTTGCTGGTACCTTTTTCTTCGGGAGGATCGAATTGCGGTCAGTGTTTTTAGGTGGGAGGAAGGTCTCTATAACTTCGTTAGGCCGACCGACCGGTCTCGTTACCACCGCCCATACAGATGCAAAAACCATCAAGTGACATTTCTTGTCGAGGTGGTAGTCAGGTGTATCAGGGTGCGGTTACGAAATGGGTAGTTGGATTGACGATAAGGCAGCGAATATATTAAAATATACTCATAATGCAATTCGTCATTGTTGCCCCCCATTTCGTAATCGCATCATTTGGCCGGCATAGTGGGAGCAATCAATATTGTTTAAGAACAATTATTGATTGACCCCATTTATGGACTTTGTAGGACTGCTCACCACCAGATACAAAGGCACACATTAAAAAAAAGTATTTGCGCCCTGGCAGATCTATCTTTCTACTTGTATATTATTTATTACTTTCTACTTGTATATTATCCTGAAAACTGTGAACACACAGACTAAACCCGAAACATGACTACTAATGTTTAGGTCTCTTTGACGGTTTTTGCATCTGTATGAGCGATGGTAACAAAACCACTCGGTAAATATAGAGACCTAATTTTAATGCTTCAAATTTTTTTATATCTACTTATTAGAAAATTAGTTACTAATGTAAATTTAAATAAAATTATAGCATTTATAAAAAACTCCTTTGTAACATTTAATACATCCCCCAACCATGTAAAGACTCTTAGATATTCCCTAAGGGGTTGCTCTTTTTATTTCTTAGTCCCTCTTTTTTCACTTGTTCCTACCGTTCATTCTGATTATTTGACACTCAAGTTGACGTCTTAATTGGTTCATTGTTTTTCGACCTTTGTTATATTTTTTAAAAGGGGAAATAATTTGTACTTAAAAGAGAGCAATAATGAGTTTTTTTTTTAATGTGTTTAGGGTATTTAGCACATATTGCACCGCAGCATAATAATAATTTGTAGGACAATTTACAAATTATGAAACGTTATTTTAAAAAATATAGCTATTATTCTCAATGGAATTTAGATCCACCATGGGCCTTAAGTACAACAGGCTCGATAAATCGACAAAATCAATACATATCGAAAATCGAAACTTCATTTTATCGACTGTCAAACTATATCGATGTGGTTATACTAGCCCCCATATTGCATTAGAAATAAGAGTTATGACAGATGAAATTTTGAATGTAAATGACAGATGGCTCATATCTCCAAAGTTTCATCATTTAAGCTACAGGTTAGTGAACTGACCTGTAGCTTTCCACAAACTAATCTTGTACTATGTGTACCAGAAACCATATACATTATATAATTTATAAAATAAATAATCAGACCATGGCAAGATTTACATTAAAAACTTACCTACTTTTTAGGTGGGAGGAAGGTCTCTATAACTTCGTTAGGCCGACCGACCGGTCTCGTTACCACCACCCATACAGATGCAAAAACCGTCAAGTAACCTAGTCATGTTTCGGTTTTAGTCTGTGGGTTCGCCGGTTTTCTGGAGACTACTGCATCGATTTCTTGTCGAGGTGGTAGTGTCCTTTCAGGGTGCGGTTACGAAATGGGTGGTTGAATTGACGATAAGGCAGCGAGTATATACTCGTAATGCAATTCTTCATTATCGCCCCCCATTTCGTAATCGCATCAATTAGCCGGCATAGTGGGAGCGATCAATATTGTTTAAGAACAATTATTAATTGACCCCATTCATGGACTTTGAAGGTCTGCTCACCACCAGGTAGATACAAAGTCACATGTCGTGCTCCAATAAAAAACAAAAAAAAAAAAAATTGCTATGAGTGACAATGGAACTGACGCATTCAGGATAAAACGCAAATGGTGTACCACTAAACCACGGTGGCGGTTTAATAAGTGTTTTCAATATTCAATAACATTATGTAACAACAATTGAATAAGCAGTAGCATTCGCTGACTACACCCTAGTAGGACCACAGTAAGCCGTGAAGGTAGGCGATTTTTTTTTGTTATGCTTTGTTAATAATAACAAACTTTATAATAACAAAGTTCGTAATCACAGCTTTTGTTTTGTTAAATCTAAACTCTGACTAAACATTTCCGAAATCCCTCTTAGGACTTTAAAAAAATCGCTCTTTATTTTTAATCTTATTGTATTGGACACACTTCGACAGTGATCTGAGCTAAACAGATAAGAAGAGGTTTGTGACAAATTTGTTATTTATTTATTATCATCACGCCATGCCCAAACCCTTGAGGTAGACAGATCACCGAATCCCAATGGTCTTCATCATCACTTACCCTCTTTGTATGTAGGTAAAAGCACCGCACGCAATGGAACCTCCAAAAGGAATAAACTTTCCCCGTTTTTGCAAGATTTTTATATAGTCGTAGTGTGATGTTATATAGCCTTTAACCTATAACCTTTCTAGATAAATTGGGCTATTCAACACTAAAATAGTTCCTGAGATTAGAGCGTTCAACCAAACAAACAAACTCTTCAGCTTTATAATATTATATTAGTATAGATATGTTATAAACACCTTTTTTGCCTTTAGAAATCGAACCCACAACCTCCGGATACAACGCCAAAGTCTCAACCACTAGACTACGGAGGTGGTTTCAAGTTCTTATACAACGAAATGATTTATATTTGAATTTTCTGAACACCTAGACTATGTTAAACTGTACAGAAAAACTACCCAATATTTTTTTCCACATGAGTGGGAATTGAAACGACTACCTCTGGATACAACGCCAAAGTCGCAACCACTACACTACAGACTACTGAGGCGGTCAACAATATAATTTATTTCAAACTAATAAAAAAAAATAAAAAAAATCTAATCATCTTGTATAAGAAATCGGTCGCAATTATACGCTTTGCATTATACAGTAATCACTGTCCTCTTGTCGCAGATTTTAGCTTTTTACAACTTAAATCACTAAGCTTTTAAGCTTCTTAGAAATTGGTCTTAAGATAGACCATACAATGTATGTTAGAGATCGCTCTTACTCTAACATTGACTACAAATTCATGACACTTAATGTCATCTTTTATTTTCCAAAAGAATGGATGCTAAAAGCGCGATAATAACTTTTGTATGGGAATTACATTTAGTGATAGTTTTCTTTCAATAAAATTTCTTTATTATTTAAGGTTCTTTCCCTCAAGGTCCAACTTGTTTTTTTCACAATAACATTCCTAAATTTAAATTAATTAATAGTCACGATAAAAAGAGGTTTTACGCTTCTCAAACTTATAAGTGTCAGTTCGTTTTCAAATAACAAAATACAAATAATAGATACACAAACAAATAATTATCTCACTTTTACTAAACTATAGCAGTTATTATATTTTAAACCAAGAATGTTGAGTTTCATAATATTCAAATTTAATATTTCTAGCTCAAATGGTTACCTACTGACAAATTAAGTTTTTAAACATTCCCTATTTTTTGTATATTGTATGGAACAATGAATAATAATAATAATATGTAGGACAATTTACACATATTACTCTGGTCACAATCTAAGCTAAACACAATATAAGCATATACGTGGTGGCCGAGTTGGTTAGACCTTGGACTTAAAAACTCTTAGATCCCTGGTTCGAATCCCGGTGTGTACCAATGAGTTTTTAATTAAAAAAATTATGTACATTTGTTTGACAACACCACTATAGTGCCTCGGAGAACACGTTAAGCTGTCGGTCCCGGTTTTCACTATAACAACTTGTGAAACTGTTTATAGATGGGTTATTGAGTCTATTCAAAACATCGCGATGAGCTAGCCACTTGTTCGGTGTAGACTCATACCATCGGCTACGACGAGGTGGGATTAAAACCCCTCCGCTGGGTACCCTGGGGCCGTCTAGGCGGTCTCGGGCGCCGTAAGGCACCCGTGATGATATGTATGTATGTACAATATAAGCTCTAGGCTTGTACTATGTTTACCAGAAACAACGATATAATACATATACTATTTTACAAACACCTAAACCATAACAAACTGTACAGAAAAACGTACCTACCATTATTTTGCAATCGATGGGAATGGAATCGACCACTAGTCTACGGAGGCTGTCTGAAATGACGAATACAAAATACTGAATTCTACGGACCGCTTTTTTTTAAATGCGGTCTCTATTTTTTTCTCTCTCTCTAAGTTATTAAGAAACCAGTCCCCAATCGAGCGGCATTAATTATTTTATTATGCTTTTTAATGTTTATGTTCGACGCTGAGTATTAAACAAAGCCGGTAACAATATAAATAAAGACTTAGGCACTTTTGTTGTAATCATTTAAACTTTTGCATCAGAGTTTTTATTTATTTATCTTCACGCCACGTTCTTTGCGGGGTAGTTAGAGAATATACAGGTACTCTTTGAAAACCCAAAATATTATTAAAATGGAAGTGCTGTAACACACTGTCCTAAAATACAAATTACAAATGTGTACAGGGTAAATTTTAAAGGTTGTACTTTGGTCTAATATGAAGCTCTACTAATCAAATCGAACAACTATTGCCTTGGGACCATAAAAAATAATTTGGCTCCCCCAAACAAATTGGTAATTTTAACATTATTATTACTAGTTGGTATGGAAAAGGCTTTTTTTTTCATTTGCGAAACATGTTTCCAAGGCAAAAGTTGATCGATTTTAGCCCAAAGTACAACCTTTTAAATTCACCATATATTCAGCACTTAAGTTTTTTTTTAGCACGGATGAGATTTTTCTGATGAAGCAAACCCACAAAGTCCAAGAATGGGGTCGATCAAAACATTGTTGTTTTAACAAACATCATTGGGCACTCCCACTATGCCGGCTAAAATTAAGTAAATTTTATTTTTACACTTAAAATAAAATACCTACCTACAACAAACATCGTGTATAACAAAATCGTTCCATTTAGCATAGTGTGGGTGATTCCCGCTCGGACAGCTGTCAGTTGACTGCACTAACCCTATGCAAAACCACCCCTAACCTCCCCTAAGCCGATCATCCTTTTGTACGTATAGAACCATTGATCTGCTAAAGGAATGGAGGTGTCTTTAAAATAAGTGTAGGAGAAAGGAGGTAGGAAAAAGGTCTCTATAACTTTGTTAGACTGACCGACCCGGTCTCGTTACCACCGCCCATACAGATGCAAAAACCGTCAAGTGACCGGTTTTTAGGAGATTACATCGATTTCTTGTCGAGGTGGTTGTCTCCTTTCAGGGTGCGGTTACAAAATGGGTGATTAAATTGACGATAAGCCAGAGAGTATACCTACTTATTAAAATATACTTGTAATGCAATTCGTCTTTGTCGCGGCCATTTCGAAATCCCATCATTTAGCCGGCATACGCGTGGTCTATGTACGAAATTCTTATCTTTCCAAATTTTTCATTTACAGCAACTGAACAATAATTGGTATTAAGATTTAAATACAAAAATTAACTTAACCATCATGTTTCTCTTGCAGTGTGCAATTTACTGATGACTGGCTGGAACAGAATTGACGAACGGGAGATGTTACTTTATATTTAGATGCTAGTGCTATCATTTAATTTGGAGTCAAAAAATAAAATTCCTTTAAAACAAAAGATTTTTTACGAATTGTTAGATTTTCTGAAATTTCTAAAATTAATTAATCGTTTTAATTCACTTTAAATATAAATAAATAAAACATTTTGTAAGAGGTATTGGACAATTTTATTAGAAACCATACCGTACCTACCTACTATCATATACTTGCCATAGTTATTAAAAAAAAACATTGTTTAGTGGACATGCCCCTAAACTAAATTATGAATTTCATTAGCCCTTAGGTAAGTATTTACCACCTCCATGATTAATCTATTATTTTATTACTCAATGTACGTATATTCATTGGAACTGTTATTTGAATAGAGGAGTGATGCATTCATTGTTCTTTTTTGGGGATACCAGCATTCATTATGTTGTAAAACTAAACGGTTGTGTAACATTTTCAATTGGACATTTTGAAAATGTTCAGTTATTATTAATTTATTTATCTTTTTGTAACTTTTAATTATTATCTAAACAAATGATTTGTAAGCAAAATTATTTTAACCAAAAATGATAGTACCTATATCGACATTTATTAAAAATAAACCCGACTTGGCGAGGTTTGGTTCACTTTTCCGGTTCCGATTTTGTTTATTTTATTGTTTTCTCAAAAAAAAAAATAAGCAAATTATAAAAAAAAAAAAAAACTATCGCGTACACTTTTTAATCCAGTCTATAAAACAGAATATTTGACTGATACCCTTTTGTATTTATTGGGATCAACAGGAGCCTATAACAGTTCTAAATTTCAAGTAAATCTGACCAGTAATCCCTAATCGTAAAATACGGACAGACAGACTAACCCCAAAGTCTCACCAAAAGGATCTAATAACCCTAAAATCAGCTTCGAATTATAACTTGTGAAAACAATGAAAAATGTTGCAAAAACGGGGAAAAAATACTATTTTGACCGCGGATCAGCTAGTTTTCATATAAGGAATCCCGAGACTCTGGTATTTTTATATGATTTTTTTTTATCACAACAGAGGCTCTACCTAGGGTTTGCGCATTGTAGCAACGTAACGCAACAACCAATAGGATCGCTTTATTCAATCCTGTTACCAAAAATAAAGCGGCCCTATTGGTTGTTGCTCACGTATACGTATACAAATACGTTACGTTGCTACAATGCGCAATCCCATGGTAGAGCCTTTTCTTTTCTCGGTAAAAAGTGAAGTTTAGATCCTAATAATAAGATCGAAACATACTAACTAGCTTTTTATACCCAGCTATATGCACATAAAAACATCAAACTTCCGTCGCATTGGCAGTAAGTAGCTTATAAAATATTTATCGGAGTTATACTTGTATAAGTAGAAGTAATAAAATTATACCATTTTCCATCTCTATAAATCTTAAACAGCTTAATATGTCAATTCCGAACTTCCGAATAAGGCTATCGACTTATTCTTGCGCGGAGCGGGTAGAGATTTTCTTTTTTTTTTTCTTTTTTTTGTGTGTCAGGCAAAGGTTATATTAGTTAGATCATAAACCTAAATACACTGTAGTTTTTAGGCATCGAGTTCAAACTCCGTTGTGTAACTAAAAATAAAATATATAACATTAACTTACTTTAACATCACTATAAATAGTTCCTTGGAGAGCATGTTAATCTGTCGGTCTCCATTTTCACTATACCAATTGGTGAAACTGTTATATACAAACACGTGTCGAGCTGGTTTGATGTAGACTCAGAATACCATCAAATACTACAAAGTGAGAATTAAACACCTCCGCTGGGTACCCTGAGGCCGTCTAGGCGATCTCGGGACCCGTAATGGTACAATGGTACCTAAACAAAAATAATATATTACTAAATTTGGTACTATTCATATGAGAATCCGCTACACCCATGTAAAGTAGTCACGTGATCTTAGGTCACTTTGTCACAATGCATTTTGTTTTAAATGTAGTAAAGATTACAGTTAGATGTAATGATGTGATGTTAGCCAATTACTATTTGTTTACTAAAAAAGGGCTGATAATAAGGAACTAATCATAATGTCTAAATTTCGGTATGTAAATGACCACCTCCCTGTAGACTAGTGGTTTCGCCTTTGGCGTGGTATCCGGAGCTCATTGGTTCGATTCCCACCCATGGCAAAAAGTATTAGTAAGTTTTTCTGTACAGTCTGTAATGGTCAGGGTGTTGTTTCGGGTAGACAACTTGTATCTTGTGTCTCATATAATAATAGAAGTTCGTAATCTATAATAAATAATAATAATATTATGTGTAAATTGATCACATAATATTATTATAAGAGACACAAGAATTCATTTCGGAAAAAAAATCTAGATTCTAGATAATTTGTCTCTACGCATTATATTTTAACTTGTCAATTGTCATAAATAATAACATATTAAATCATAGCTGTTTTTTGCCAGACATTTACCAAAAAATATGTTAACCAAAACAACAAAAACTACTACTAAAGTAGCTACTTATTAATTTAGCTACAAATCGTATGAGATTCCGCTACGCCTATGCAAAGTAGTCACGTGTCTTAGGGTAACTTGTCCCAAGGCATTCTGTTTCAGTCCGGTAAGCTTCGCCTGTGATCGCTCACGCGTATGATTCGGTTCGCTAATATTATTTAGATCAAATGTTTGTAATTGTTTCCATGTGGTTGGAGCTGGGAGCATGACATTGTTTTTGGTGATACTCTTCTAACTCGATTTTGGTTTTAAACTCGATCTCACTCACGCTAAATAAATAATAATAATTTGTAAGACATTTCACACATATTATATTATTATTTCCTATAGATAGAACCAGTGTAATATAATAGAAGTTAAAAAACCTAAAAAAAATATTTTACTAATAAAAAAATCTTGAAATTTGTTTGAATAGCATGTAGGTATGTAATGTGTTTTTGTGTATGTGATTTGTTTTTCTCATTAAAGTACCTACTTAATACAGATTATTTTTATTTTAACAAGCTATAATACAACTAAACTTATTGAGCTTTATTTACAAATAATTTACTGTTTTCTTTTTTTCCACTTCATAAAGTTTCTCACAACCCTGTTTTAAGTGAGTTAAAGGCTCCTACCCCCACAGACAGGAGAGCTTGTGAGTTTTAATCAGGGCGCAAATATTTAGCTTTGCGATAGCATCGTCACTGCATATTGAGTATTTGTGTGTAATCAAATGTCCGGCGCACCCGGCCGGAAACATTGGTGTTCTACTGTTTAGAATTTAATGCAATAATTGTATTTGTTGGGCGGCATTGTTACTGAGCGTCTTTTTTGGTTTGTGTTTTTTTTAAGTAATTAAATGTATTTGTTTTTAATTCATTAAGGGCAAATTGTAATCTGTAAATATAAATTAAACAATATGAAGGAAAATTTACATATTGCTCTGGTCACAAACTAAGCTTTAGGCATGTATAAACTATATTTTCATTACCATATATTTTTGTTTTGTTTACCCATGGCTTAAAAAAATAGTACGTTTTTCTGTACAGTTTGTCATGGCCTGGGTGTTAATATAATTATGTATTATATCGCTATTTCTGGTATACATAGAACAAGCCTAAGCCTTTGTGACTAAATTTTCCTACATATTATTATTACTATGTGTATAAGAAACAACATTGCTATACAATATTTACAAATTATGTCTATAAATTGTGTTAATATCAAAATTGTTCCCCTTTAGCAACTAGATTGAGTATTTTATATAGTATTGATTTGAAACAATACACAGAATATTTATAAGTCAAATTGACTGCGTGGCTATTAAAGTGCTCCTTCCATTAGGCACGTCTAACGGCGCTGGAGAATTATTTTCATATTCAAATTCACCTCTTTAGCAACTAGATTTATTATAAGTTAACATCAATGCACCTAACAATATGTAAAACCATTTAGGCACGACGAACGTTTGACAATTTTTTCCTTTTTAGCAACTAGATTTACCAATAACTTCAGATCAAAGCACGTAATATTTGTAAGACAAATTATCTTCGTAGCTATTTGCGTGCCCCTCCATAAGGCACGTCGAGCGGCGCTGGTGAATTATGTCCATTTCCAAAACCTCTTTAGAAAGTAGATTTATTAGAAGTTAAAATCAATTATTATAAGTTAATATAATATGTAAAAGAATTTAGGCACGACGAACGTTTGATAAATTTTTCCTCTTTAGCAACTAGATTTACCGATAACTTCAGATCAAAGCACGTAAGATTTGTAAGGCAAATTATCTTCGTCGCTATTTGCGTGCCTCTCTATAAGGCACGTCGAGCGGCGCTGGAGAATTATGTCCATTTCCAAAACCTCTTTAGAAACTAGATTTATTAGAAGTTAAAATCAATTATTATAAGTTAATATAATATGTAAAAGAATTTAGGCACGACGAATGTTTGATAAATTTTTCATCTTTAGCAACTATATTTACCGATAACTTCAGATCAAAACACGTAATATTTGTAAGGCAAATTATCTTCGTAGTTATTTGCATGCCCCTCAATAAGGCACGTCGAGCGACGCCGGAGAATTATGTTCAAATCCAAATTTACCTCTTTAGCAACTAGATTTACCCATAACTTTAAATCAATGAGCGTAATATTTATAAAACAATATAGGCACGACGAACGTTTGACAAATTTTTCCTCTTTAGCAACTAAATTTAGCCATACCATCAAATCAATGCACGTAATATTTGTAAGACAAATTATCTTCGTAGCTATTTGCGTGCCCCTCCATAAGGCACGTCGAGCGGCGCTGGCTCCCGTCCACAAATTGTGTCCATATCCAAATCATTAGTAGTTAGAGCAGTAGTCCATCACAGCAATCATTTGGAGACGTGACATTGTGATTCTCAAACTTGTATATTTATTCTTAAATCAATATAATATTTTAGGTATAAATTTTATAGGGAATAATATACCTTAGTAGGTATTGCTAGACTAGCAATACTTTAATCATAGAATACTAATAAATAAATTAAATAATAACAATGACTACATACATACGAATACTTATACACATACATAAATAAAACTTGCAAAGTAAACATAACTATGTACAATAAAATAATAAACCTACTATAATAATATAGATTTTAACAAAGGTAGAGAGAAATATAAAAAGGAATAGAATAAAAATATTTTTTAGTAAAATGTTTTACAACCTCATTTTTGGCAAAGAGTGAAGTTAAAGCATTTTCTTATGACTCCAAATCAGAAAGGTCATTGTCACTTTAGATTACCTATAGGTTTCGTTACTTATTTTGTATAGCTAACCTAGTTTTAAAATTATTTTTGTCTTTTAAACTGTATGATTAATTTTAATTATTTACTTTAAATCTAAAATTAAAATAAATAATATATCTTCTCCAATCTCCAGTACAGGTGAATTCCAAAGGGATGAATTTATTTTATTATAAAAAAATCTATATTAAGTATTATAATTCGAATAATACCTAAATATTTTTTTCAATTATAACTTAAATTTAGATTTATTTATTTGAAAAGTTTGAGAGCTACTGGTTATTGTCTCATCATCATTCGGACATAAAATACTGCGACTACATGAAAGTCAATGGAAAACGTGAGTACAGTCATTGCCAGAAACCAGTTACATTTACATAAAGGAAAGTACCTAAATATTTTTTTTTACTCTTAGGGCTGATTTTCAATTCTCTAATAAAGCTAATGAAAAATTGTCAAATTTATTCATTCGGGCCGATTAAATTGTGTGGAGTATGGATACTCCATACAAGTTAATCGGCCCTTAGATATATATAAGCTACCTATATATTCTTATTAAATATTTAATATTAAAACCAAAAGTCTAATGAAAAATACTTGCAGGAATAAAATCTATAGGTATATCAGCCTTCAAATATGTCATAAGATAGATATAGTTTTTTTTTATCGTAAAAGCCTGTTAACAATATAAATAATATAAATAACAGGTCGACTATATTTATTTAGTTCTTTTATATAAAATTTATTGAGCTCCTTATTCTTATTATATTACCATATAATATATTACCTAAACTATAATAATACCAAGAGACAAAAACGTACTAATATTTTTTGCCATACGTGGAAATCGTACCACCACCACCTTCGGATACAACGAAAAACACGAAGCGGTCAGAAATATTGTTATTATGAAATTTAAAGAACATCGTACTATTAACTTAAGGGTGACTTATGGCGGTCAAAACCGCTAAGGTGCCCAATAAAGGGGGTAGGTATATTAATATATAGATTATATGACAGCCTCCGTAGGCTAGTGGTTGCGCCTTTGGAGTGGTATCCGGAGGTCGTGGGTTCAATTCCCAAAAAAAAATAGTAGGTACGTTTTTTCTGTACACTTTGTCATGGTCTGGGTGTTTATAAAATATAATCTATATTATATCAATGCTTCTGGTACGCATAGTACAAGCCTAGAGCTTTAGTAAAATGTATTGCATCTATCGATTTTAGCGTTAGTGGCCATCAATTTATGGACTACATGAACTTTATATCGTCTCAAGTCACGTAATGCATAAGAAGAATTGTATTACCACAAAAAAAAAAAAATGTTTGTAAAATAAAATTTAAAAGCTCACTGTACCATACACGTCCTCTAGCGTGGATACAGCCCTGCCTACCCTATAATGACATATGGTACGTGAAGCAATCGCGACGTCACCTATAGTCAACGGTCGCCATGCACTGCCTCTGAGATTACATTATAAGAACGTGCTCAAATATGGACAACTAAAATTGGATAACGTAAAGACGTGAACGGTGACTTTGTTGCCAATATGTCTGCGTTTACGTTCTTTAATAATATCAGTCTTCGGTTTTTTGTATACTAGAGCTATCAGATAAATTCTAGCTAAATCATGGATAGAGGTCTTCAAAGCTATTCGCTCCCTGACCTCATTTTTATTACGACCTGAATTGGTTGAAACGTGCATATAGAGCAGAATATAAAAAAATAATTGTTCAATAAAATAATCAAGAATGCAAAAACTTATCCTTATTTATTAAACAGAACTTAAGTTAATAATAGTAGCACGGCAATATTATTTATTGAACTGGATACACTCTATGCTTTGCTACAGGCTAGTTTTCAGGGTGCACCGGGGTAAATGTAACAAATATATTTATTTATTTATATATTTATACCAATTAATACACTTAATGATTAATCTATCATTCATTTCCATGTTTTGTCCCAAACATTTTAGCTATTCATACATCAAAATGTGGTACGCTTTACCAGTTTGGTGTTGTAACAATGCTTTTATCAACACCATTCATGGAGTTTGTAGATCTGCTTAACAGACCCAGACCAAGGAAATCTGTACAAAAAAATAACAATTACTATTTGGCATGAGCACGACCAATATACACATTTCTAGATAGTATGATTGTATTGTAGATGGCAACAAAAGAACTAGAAGAAATTTAGAATTAAATGTAGCAATATTAATTTTACACGTATATATCATCATCAGCCTAATTGCAGTCCACTGCTGGACATAGGCCTCTCCCAAGGCGCGCCAATAATCCCGGTTCTATGCAATTCGCATTCGAGACCCACCTGCCACGTTCCGCAGGGCCTCCTGCACTACGTGCATCAAGTCATGGTCTCCATTCTAGGGTCTGTTTACTCCAACAGTTATCTGCTCAGCGGCAAACGTGACCAGCTCACTGCCACTTCAGCTTACTGACTCTTTGAGCTCTGTCAGTGACTTTGTTTCTCCTACGGATATCTCAATCTTATCCATGGGAGAAACTCCAAGCATGGCTCGCTGATCGACTTTGATTTTGTGGATAAGTCATTAAATTCATTCAACGTATGTCATTACTGGAAGGACGCACTGATTAAAGACTTTAGATTTAGACACTGCGGAATAGGCGATGTTAGAACATGGCGGAGCTTTCCTAATGCTTCCCACCGCAACTGCACCCTTTTCTCACCTTCAGAAGGAATTTAGAATAGAATCTAAATTGAAAATAGCAATATTAATATTACAGGTACCTACATCTACAATGCAATAAAAGAACTAGAAGAAATTGAGCATAGAATCTAAATTGAAAATAGCAAAAGTTCAAAACAAAAATTGCTATCAAATCATACAAAAATTGACACACACAACATGGATCACGATCTAAAATCAATTTCGAAAGAATGATGCAATCTCAACACACTATCCAGTACACGCTACCAATATGAACGGTGAAAATTGCCATATCCAAAGAGGCCCAAGTCTATACTTAGATATGGAAGTGGCTAACGATATTGCCATATTGTCGATATAACTAGTTATTTGCCGGCACAGAACGTGTGAGAAAAACTCAATCGAGACACTGGAGGTGTTATTTGGACCGCTTCTGATGGAATGTCAAATGTTGGGTAACCTGAGGCAATGCTTGATTCGTGTAGATTTAACGGGCTTTGCTTTATTAAAGGAAGTTTTGCTTACTACTTTTTTAAGCACATTATCGTTAAAAAAACTTTCAACAAAATAAAAAATATGTTTATAAGAAACAAAAAATTGGTAACTGGTGCAATATTTTTAATATAGAAATGTAACTTTTCAAACAATCAACAATTTATCTATTTTATTTTATTGTATTTTTTGCACATTTTGCACGTTTATTTAGATTTGTATATTTTTTTTCATTTTAAATATTTTTTATAGATTTTTTCTTACCATACCATACTTTTTGTTTTCATGTACATCACTATTTCCTTTAATGAGTTAAAATTAACTATTAAGCCTTTACTTTTCTAGCTTCAGCAGCGTTTGCCACTGTTTGAGTCAAGTGCCAAGTGTGGTAGGTAGGTACCTAATACGCTACCAACATCGCCAAGTTCTATGGCTAAGCTGATTTTCTATTTTTATTCCAAGAATATTTATTTTCCAACGTGTTGAATGTTTCTAAGGTTCCAGAAGTAAGCTCCAAATGCTATTAAATCACTATATTTTAGGTGTTTACGTACTCAGCCGTGCTGCGCCTGTATCAGGGAAGGACGTTGTGCCACATTTTTTTTTTTTATTTTTAAATAATAAATGATAACAAGATGTAATTTTTTTCAAAAGATGATGTTTATATATTATATAATATTAATCAGACAGCTAAACCCCATACTTCCAAAATCACTTTCGCCAGAGTAATTAATTTAAACATACAGAAGAGCGTAAGAGGCTAAGAGCCAATAAAGTAATTAAGTTAAGTTTCATAAGTAGTCCGTCAAATAACTACTTGAGTAAAACTTACATGACCGAGGTTGTCAGACTAACTTTCTATTATCTTCAAGACATCTCGGTTAAAGTTAAAATCGGTAGTCACGCGCCCAATAATAACTACCGCACAGGAATAAATACTATGCACGACTCTTATTAACCCGTCAGTATGACGTCCAAAACATATTCTAACTAGCAGTCATCTCTTCACGGTTGACCAAACAGTAAATTTGAAACATTTTGACGCCGTCTATGTTACCAAGAAGCGTCTATGGGACCACCTTTCTTGTACTAACATGACACAAAGAATTTATTTTCTGCTATCAGAGATTCTGAATTTACTATCCTAGAAATAGAGTTTAAATTTGCATTGGGGTATTAGATTGATGGTATTGAAAATTCAAATTTGATGCTTGGAGACGTCATGAAGACGTCAAGAGCCCGTCGCGTCGCTCCGTATCGTATGACACAGAGTGATGAGAAATTTGAATATCTCGTGCTGAGACGAATTTCTCCGCTTTTGACAGGTTTGACAGTTGAAACGGGGCCTTTCGTTTGTCTGAACGTCACATGGTTTATGTTGCTGTCGAAGTTCAGGAATGTGTAAAAAGGTATCCTTTGAGTTTTGGATTCCGAACCTGTTACTTAGGTCTTTGCCATTTTTTTTTCGCATGTTTACTCTTATACCCTTTAAATCCCATACCTTTCAAAAAATGTTTTAAAAATTATTTTGAAGTGAAGGCAGACAAGTATCACTGGCCCGATCTTATGAATGTGATCAATGTACTACTTGTTAAATTCAATAATTAAAAATTGAAGTGGTTGGTTAAAATTTGTTTTGGTAGAAGGTAGAAAATTTTTAGTGACACAAAGTTCGGTTTTATATCTGTTGTACAATATAATTTTGAAACAGCTCTCTCAACCCACAGAAATATATTTTTTATTATAGATTATTTTTATAGTAGCTATAGGATGGTTAAAATAACAAATTTGTATTTTGTACACTTATAACTACAAGAATATTTACTAGTTCACCATGTACTTTTTAATATTATGTTGGTTACCCAATAAATAATTAAATTAAAATAATAAAATTAACACTTTAAATAAATAAATGATATTATATCAAAAGGCTATAGCATAGCGCAATGACAATTATATGGGGTCTAAAACCAACTAACAATCGTCTAAGTTAAAAAAATACAATTCAAGGCAAACAAAATCACAGACTATTTTTTATAATGAGCCGAGCCAATATACAAATAAAGAAACTAAAGGTCAAAAATAAACACACACCTAGGCTAGTAAACACAACATCATAAGCTGTACGTCATCTGGTACGTGCAGCAGACATAGATAATTTCATAAAATTACTGTCCAATACTGAAAAGGTGTAAGAACGCGGACCTCGTAATAATATCTTCGAATGTAGACAAAATTTGTACGTGATCAATCTACGTGGTGATATAGACTAGGGCGGGCGGCGCAGGCGCCTTACTGGACGCTTGTTAACCATAATGTTTTTTCAAATGGTAAATATGTTAATGCTTTAGGTAGATTATAGGTTTTTTAAGTATAATCATTTTTTTATATTCAAACTAGCGACCCGCCCCGGCTTCGCACGGGTGCAATGCTGATACTAAATACACTACAGAAAAACTGTGAACGTTGTATATAAAAACATAGCGGCTCGCTCCGGCTTCGCACGCTATTTATAGGCACGCTCTTGCCGCACCGGGCGGCCGGCCGGTACCGCCGCAAACGCTACGTCCCGCAATTTTTAAATCTGTAATATCTTCGAAAATATTCACTTAAATCATACGGTGTAAAGGGCCATATAGATCTATATTAAATGAACAATGTATTCAAGGTATTTAATTGGTTAAGGATTAATGCTGTATTGGTTAAAATCGCTTCGAAAATTAGCCATTATTTGTCGTAAAAAGTAAATGACAAAAAAAAGTTATTGTGGGTTATCCATAAGAGATAGACATATACCATCACAGACTTTTCTGTAGACCTTTTCAATGTGTACAATACTTAGTACATTATTTTGATAAAACTCGTAGGGTTCAGCCTGCGTTTGCAATGTAAGCGGAAAAAATGTAATTATATACGACATCACATTAGAAACCTCAAAAATAACAGTACTTCTCCACTATTTAATGGATGTTATTATACATATAAACCTTCCTCTTGAATCACTCTATCTATTAAAAAAAACCGCATCATAATCCGTTGCGTAGTTTCAAAGATTTAAGCATACAAAGGGGCATAGGGACAGAGAAAGCGACTTTGTTTTATACTATGTAGTGATATATGTTTGATTTTTTTTCTTATTGAAGCTAGATGTGTTACTTTACATCCATCAGATGATAAGTGGTATTAATATGTAACGGCTGTGAATAATCGGTAAAACAATTGATTGAGTTTACAAATAAGTAGCTAGGATATTGAAGTAAATTCGTAATGCAAATTTGCCTGTTCATTTCATAACCGCATCATTTACTCAGAATAGTGGAAGCTACGAAAGCGTTATACAATAAAGGTATTTATTAATCGATCCCATTCTTGGACTATTTAGTTATGCTTACCATCAGATAGATCCTAAGTAATAAAATAAAAGCACGGCATGCTTTTAAAAAAAAGTGTTACAAATAAAATCTGCTTAGCTTAGTCAGATTTTATTGGTAACACTTTTTGTCGTAAAATATATACTAATTTGCTCAAAAAATTGTAGCAAACTAACTAAAAAACCGAATTAAAGCCATAAACAAAACAATTTTATAATGGTTTACTTCGACACCTGTACATCGTGTTCATCTTGTGGAGGGCCTGCCTCTGCTGCGTCCTCCAGCACGCGGTCGCCACTCGAGAACCTTAATGCCCTAACAGCCGACCGTTCTGCGAGCTATGTGGCCAGCCCACTGCCACTTAAGTTTGGCGATTCTGGAAATTTGCCTTATATTTGGGTACAAATAAATATCGCTTAACAATACCTGATCATTGCAAATTTCAAATGAATCGGACAAGTGGTTCTCGAAATATTTATGCTGACAGACAAACACCTCTGACTCTGAGAGAGACTGTCTAAAAAGTTCATTTTATACTTAATAAAAATAATCAAACCATAAAAATATCAATCAGACCAGTTGACAGGTGAAGCATGGAATCCTTGCTGACCCTGCAAGCATGGCAGGCAATAACTCAAGATCTCACTTAAGTCATTCCTAACCTAAGGCATTGCGTAACGGTTGATGCTATGACCAAACTGCGCGCACTCAAATACGCAATTAGTTATTGGGCATCTAAATTAATGAGAGTTACAGTATAGTTTATTTACTAAAATCATATGCCGCTATAAATAAAATTTTGCTTCCTATAAGTATACAAAAGAATGCGCGTAATTATTACTATGTAGCTGACCCGCGCAACTTCGTCTGGGCACGCAATGGAAGCTCAGAAGTAACAAATTTTTAAATTTTTCATTGATGCTTCGCTTCTATTTGTTGTAGCGTGATGTTATAAAGCTTATAGTCTAGATAAATGAGCTAGGCCAACACTAAAATAATTTTGATAATCGGTTCAGTAAATTCAGAGATATAACCTCACAAACATTACCTCTTTATTATTAGTATAGAAGTATATAATAAATAGATAATAATAAAATATAGGTAGATAATAAAATTTTCGACCTATAAATAAACCTATAGGTCGAAAACCTATGATTCTTTGAGGGTAGCCCGAAGACTGTAGACGCGTGTGTCTATTACAGTTGTCAAATTTAATTTTATTGAATAGGTTTTATTGTGCAAAAGTGTACTAATTTTGTAGAATAAGCATTCGCATAGTAATATTAAGTGTGAGAAGTGTAGTAAATATTTACGCAGTGATCTTGGTATTTGTGCTATCTCAACGAATCCCTTTATCTTCAGTAAAATGGCGGTACCCATTTTACTGTTGATTATTTCTTCCCCCTTCACTTGACACTGGCATCACTATACCGTATGTTTGCATACGGTCGTGTGGCTATTCCTAATTCTAACCTTGTCCTTTCCCTATTTCTTTCCATCCTATTATCCCACTTTTACCGTACAATATTATAATCCCACAACTTGACATTGGCAAAATTATGCGTAAGGCGTAGAAGGCCATTTAAGTAAACTTATGTTTTTGGGTAATAAAAATAAAGTGCATCCACAGACATAATTAATTCAGCTTAAACAAAATTATGCGCTTAATTATATCATGTATAAAAAATACTTTCTATAAGTAAACCTATGTTTTTGGGTAATGAAAATAAAGGGAAAAGGCTATCCTATTCACAAAAACAATTCAGTATAAACAAAATTATGCGCTTAATTATATTATATGTTATAATAAAATTTACTTCCTATAACTAAGCCTATTTTTACTACAATTATATATTATACTAGCTGTGCTCGCGACTTCGTCTGCGTGGAATAGTTATTTTTTCATCATACAAACCTTCATCCCCTATTTTATCCCCTTGGGGGTATCAAAATCCTTTCTTAGCGGATGCCTACGTCATAACATCTACCTGCATGCCAAATTTCAGCCCGATCCGTCCAGTGGTTTGGGCTGTGCGTTGATAGATCACTATGTCAGTCAGTCACCTTTGAGTTATATATATATTTTGATAACGGATTATAAATAAAATTATTTTTGTTTTAAAACAAAAAAACATTTTTAATAGGTTTATTAAAGCATACGAAGCCGAAGCAATGGCTAACATAAAATAGGTATTTGATAAAAATCCAGCACCATTTTTCATCGATCTGCCAGCACAAGCATCAAACAACTATAGATGAATCGATGTCACGACAACATTCGATCACGGCCCGAGTCCACCTGTCCACGATTACGCAGCCTCTAATTATACGAAAGGTGATTTATCAAAGAACAGGTCCTAGGATGGTTCCTCTCTAACTAAACCTGCATCATTTACTTGAAGACTTTTGAGGTGAAGAGGGCATTTAGATTAAAGACTGAATAGCGATTGGTTTTTAAATAAATCGCGCAACTGATAACAAGGTTAAGCAGATGACGACAAGGCCGGACCTGGGATGGGTGACCGCTTTATACAACGAGGCTACTATCTTAAACACCGCAACAAGCTCGCCACTTGAAATTCGGCGAAATGAGGGGTTAATCCCTCCGCTGGGTACCCTGAGGCCGTTTAAAATGTTCTCGGGAGCTAAAAAGGCCCGTGATGGTATTTATTTATTTATATTATTAAATTCAATAATACAGTTTCAGGTAATGAAAGTTGGTAGCCTATAGGAATACTCCTCTCCAACTAGTATTAGAAAAAATATATAAGATATATGGGATGGTTTAACAAAGAACAGGTTCTAAGACGATGCCTTTCAATTACATCTGAAGTACTTACTTGACGACTAATCACATTTTAATTAAACAAATTAAAGGCCCTACTGAAAAGTGCTGAATGAAGAAAATGTAAATAAAATAATCGCCAGGATTTTTTGTTCTGTTTTAAAAGAATTTCTGGCGATTCTGTCGATGCATTCACTTTCATTTTAAACTTGAAAAGTAATATGGTAATACTTGACATATAGAAGTTAGGATAAATGAGAATTTAAATGCTGGGTAGTAGCATATTTTATAATTCGAATTTTCAGATTACCATCGGCATCAGAACAGTTCTGTTTCTTGGTTCAGGTTTCTTGAGCTCCAATGTAGACTGCATATTCACCTACTAATTAAACATAGCAATAAAACATTCAGTTAATTATCAAATAGTTGAACTTTTTAACAGCAATGCTCGCTCCCACTATGCCGGCTAAATTATGAGCTTTACTCGAGCTGCATTATTGTCAAATTAACTGCCCGTTTCGTACCACATCCTGAAAGGAGACTACCACCCCGACGAGAAATCGATGCAATAATCTCCTGAAAATCGATGGAGCCACAGATTAAAACCATAACATGAATATGTCACCGGTTTTTGCATGTGCATGGACGTGGTAACGAAACCGGGCGGTCGGCCTAACCACAGATTACTAAATAGTTATATATTAACGTAAGCCTAACGTAATATTCCTCCTTCATTAATAGACCTTCTTCCCACCTTATTTAGGTTCACAGTAAAGATTAATGGCCTTATTAATAAAGACTTATTGAGTTCTTGAAAAACGCTTTAGTTATAAAAGGTTTTGTCAACTTTTGTCTCTTTTACGCATATTCATTTCTGTTGCTAAAAAAAGATATAACCTTCCATAACTAAAGAGTTCTTCAAGGACTTAATAAGTTTTTAAGAATACAGGTATGTACCTAAACATCCGTTACAGAATAAAAACAGTAGACGTGTTTGACAGATCCATTATTTTTATGTTTTACATGGATGACCTCTTGACATCACGAAGCTGATGCTCTTAGAAAGTGTATTGCTAATACACTTTGACGGGTTTTGCCTTCCAAACCACTAACTACCAGACCAATTGGTTATGTAATTATATATCTACCCATCTATACGTAAGTACACATATTCTATCTAAAAAAATAATTAACTTATCAAACTTACAACGTGGCTCTTCATAATAAAATAAGTAGTTTATTTCTGTACAACTTACCTTGCTCTGGCTGGGTCTTTATAAAGTATCGTTGTATCTAGTACACATAGTACAAGCAACGATATAATACATATTATATTTTATAAACACCCTGACCATGACAAATAGTACAGAAAAAAACGTACTAATATTTTTTTGCCATAGGTGGGAATCGAACCCACGACCTCCCGATACAACGCCAAAGGCGCAACAACTAGTCTACGGAGGCGGTAAAATTAAAAAAAAAAGTACAAACTTCTATCAAAATCTAAAAATAAATTTAGCTATCCAATAGGACTTGTACAAGCCCGTATGTGTAAACGAAGCAATTTTAAAGGCAATTGTTCTGCAAACTACATAGGTAAGGTATGCAGCAGGCGCTATTACGATGTGATGCAGGCTAGCTAGTCACGACCTGCTACCTGTCAGGCGGTGACTGAGGAGTCTAGGCTCTATGTCCGCCGCGTCACGACTTTTCTCCACAAAACAATGTAATTTTCTTTTTACTTTGACAATATGACAAATTGCTGTTTGGGATAAACTGTAGCAGTTTTCGTTTTACTTTGTTGGGTTTTTTTTTGTCATTATTGTCATTGTAAATTGCATTTTATATTATTTTATAAATGTGACAATTTTAATTTGCAACGACAATTATATACACTGCTTAGTTAACATTAAATTATTCACTTGGAAAAAAATTAACCCGAGTATGAAATGAATACACACTGCTCAGAGGTCTATTTTATAAACTTTTATGTTTCTAAAAACATTTATTTTACCTACTGCTTAATTTGTCTCAAAGGTTTGACTGGTAGAGAATGCCTAGCGGCATTAAGTCCGTACTTTGTACTAAATTTGTGCAATAAAGTTTTTTTTTTTAATAAATAAATAAAATGTTTATATAAAAAACATATACTTACAATAAATTTTAAATTTTAAAAGACAATTCGATGAACGTAGTGTGTACTCGCTGCGAACAACAAGATTATTTAATTATAATTTACAGATTCAATAATATAAAATATAATTTATAATGAGAATTCATAATCAATTGCTTAGTTAATTTTGTTTGAAGTAAATAATTTAATTTAAACTAAGCAATGTAATTATAAAATGTCGTTATAAATTACAATTGTCACATTTATTAAATAGTCATATAGGTACCTACTATGTGCACCAGGAATAGTTATATTAATACATATTATATTTCATAAACACCCATACCAAGGTAAACTGTACAGGAAAACATACTAATACTGTTTTGGCCCAGAGTGGGAATCAAATTAGGCACAACGTCAGCAGATCGGCACAACGTCAGCAGATAGGCACAACGTCAGCAGATAGGCACAACGTCAGCAGATCGTCACAACGTCAGCAGATTGGCACAACGTCAGCAGATAGGCACAACGTCAGCAGATAGGCACAACGTCAGCAGATAGGCACAACGTCAGCAGATAGGCACAACGTCAGCAGATCGGCACAACGTCAGCAGATAGGCACAACGTCAGCAGATATGCACAACGTCAGCAGATAGGCACAACGTCAGTAGATAGGCACAACGTCAGCAGATAGGCACAACGTCAGTAGATAGGCACAACGTCAGCAGATCGGCACAACGTCAGCAGATCGGCACAACGTCAGCAGATAGGCACAACGTCAGCAGATCGGCACAACGTCAGCAGATCGTCACAACGTCAGCAGATCGGCACAACGTCGTCAGCAGATAGGCACAACGTCAGCAGATCGGCACAACGTCAGCAGATAGGCACAACGTCAACAGATCGGCACAACGTCAGCAGATAGACACAACGTCAGCAGATAGGCACAACGTCAGCAGATCGTCACAACATCAGCAGATCGCCACAACATCAGCAGATCGTCACAACGTCAGCAGACCGGCACAACGTCAGCAGATAGGCACAACATCAGCAGATAGGCACAACGTCAGCAGATCGGCACAACGTCAGCAGATAGGCACAACGTCAGCAGATCGGCACAACGTCAGAAGATCAACACAACGTCAACGATAATAATAATAAGAAATAATAGTAATATGTAGTTCATAATAGAAGGTTATGAATAGAAATATAAATAAAGGTTGTAGAATTGATAATTTTTATTCTAGACTAGCTGACCTGCACAACTTCGTCTGCGTAACTTTAGGCGTTTACGCAGAGCATGCAAAGGAAGCTCTTACAGGGAATATATTTTCCCCGTTTTTGTAACATTTTTTATTGTTACTCCGCTCCTATTGGCCGTAGCGTGATGTTATATAGCCTTCCTTGATAAATGGGCTATCCAACACTAAATTAATTTTTCAATTCGGTTTAACCAGTAGTTCCTGAGATTAGCGCGTTCAAACAAACAAACAAACTTATCGGCTTTATAATATTAGTATAGATTAATATGTATTTATCAGCTGTTTTAAATAAACCATAGAAACTTTCCTTAGCTACTTGAGAACAAATTTCAGTAAGCAGTTACCATGTACGTCGATAAAAAATTGTAGATCCAATTTTGATAACAGCTGCAAGTCAATTTGTAACTAACAATTTGTATTAATTAACAAATGATTATGCGGTTATAGGTAATAAATATTAATAATAATAATATGTAGGACAATTTACACATATTGCTCTGGTCACAAACTAAGCTCTAGGCTTGTACTATGTGTACCAGAAACAACGATATAATACACATTATATTTTATAAACACCCAGACCATGACAAACTGTACAGAAAAACGTACTAATATTTTCTGCCGTGGGTGGGAATCGAATCCGGATACAACGCCAAAGACGCAACCACTAGTCTACGGAGACAAAGAATGAATAAAGAATGTTATTTTTTATGATACCATTATAGGTAATGTTAAGTAAAAACTTTATATAACTTATCCGCACACTATTTAGAAAAATTTCATCTAAGTAGGTATAATTAAATTAAGAATTATAAGAATAATTATTGTTAAAATATAGGTAAACGTCGTGAGAGCCAATGTAAATAAAACAACAAAATATTTGGTTGTAATTACATATTTTTCCGTCGTTGTAGGTAATCATTTACATTGACCTTTAAAAAAAAACATAAAGTTGTCTCTCACGATATACCTACGATTGTACGAAGTATTACATTACAAGCCATGGTTCAACCTACTGATTATTTTTCTACGCGCCATCTACTTATTATTACGATCATAGACACTGTAACGCAATTCTTTTCACTGAAGCTCTTAAATACAATCTCAATTGGACTTTAAAAACAAGGTTGCAAAACGCAATTTCCCTTATTAATTTTTGTCAAGCTCATTTAGTGTTACTATTTAAAACTGCTACTTAATCGTCAGTAGATAAGGTAGTTTTTTGTATGGTAGGTTAGGGTAGGTGTTAGTACGTTTAAGTATGGTTCGTGTCGACAATATGTCTGTTCGAAGAGCGACGTCTCGGCCAGAATTCGTGACCGGCCCGGCCCAAGCACCTGATGAGGACTGGGCACCACTGGATATATGCTATAATCTATACCAAATACATAAAACAGTTTAATAAATAAATACTCTATATCTATACTTCTATACTAATATTATAAAGAGGAAAGATTTGTATTTTTGTATTTTTGTATGTTTGTAATGAATAAACTCAAAAACTACTGGACCGATTGCAATAATTTTTTCACCATTAGAAAGCTGCATTATTCAGAAGTAACATAGGCTATATAATATCACGCTAGGTCCTATAGTTGTGGAGCAGTAACCAAAAATGTTTTAAAAACGGGGGAAAAGTATCGTTTCTGAGGCCTTCCGTGGCGTGCGCTGAGCATATAGTTAAAGTTATACAAACCTGTGCGAAGCCGGGACGGGCCGCTAGTTTATAATAAAGTCGTAAGACTTTCTGTGTCGAAAAAAAAAGCACTTGAAGACGCGACAAATTATAAATATGTTTTTTTTTATTGGAGCACGGCATGTGATTTTACTACTACCTGGCTGAGCAGACCTAAAAAGTCTATGAATGGGGTCAATTAATAATTATTCTTAAACAACATTGATTGCTTCCACTATGCCTGCTAAATGATTCGATGACGAAATGGGGGGCTATAACCACGAATTGCATTACGATTAGATATATTTTAATATACCTACTCCCTGTCTTATCGTCAATTCAACCACTCATTTTGTAACCGCACCATGAAAGGGGACTACCGCTTCGACAAGAAATCGATTCAATAGTCTCCTGAAAACATGACTAGGTCACTTGACGGTTTTTGCATCTCAATAGGAAACGAGACAGGTCATTTACATTGTTTGTTTGTTCGCGCATCACGTAAAATTCACTCGCTGATAGCATTTACTCTCTGATTTACAATACTACTTAGTTTTTGAGCGAAACAATTGTCAGTTCTATTGACATCAGCGATTTCTATATACATTTGACCCAATTTTTCGACAGCAAACAACAAATATTAGTATTTTTTACAAAATTATACAGATTTTCGGCACTTGCATATTGTGCCTTGCCTGATGCCATCACCAGCTCTGGACAGGGAGGTGCCATGAAGATGGAAATAAGTTAAAGTATCCCAAGACGTATCATCTCTTACTAGGGACTAAACCAACCTTCAAGGTATTAAAATCATTTAGTATGGAATAAATAAGTGATTTATAATCACAGCTTTTTATCGGACCTCTTAAACCCTGTTCAGTCTTAAATGAGTCAATCACTATTGAAAAGAAAAAAATAAAAACAAGATACATATGGATTGTAAATGTGTATCACTATAAAAAAAATAACAAAATTAAACTTTATTCAATCATTATTTATGTAATGTATTAAAAAAAAAATTTTTTGTTGAATTTTAAATCTTTCCCATTGTCTGCGGGGTTTTTGGTTTAGTTAGTTTGTGTCATAGGCCTACTGTTCTGTTTCACTTCGTGAATATTTATTGGTTTTAATCTTTTTTTTTTATTTATTTGGTAGGCCCCTATTATGTATACTTGCATAAATAAGTCTAATATATATACAAAATATTATATAAGTTTTAGTACTTTTTAGGTCAATAATTTCAGGGAAATCAATAAACATTGCGGAATTTTGAATTATTAATTTATTTGGTACAGCCTAAAATATATCATATGTAATTTGCCTACAGCACCTTACTATCACAGAACTTTTAATTCGGACGTTTTATTATTATTGTATCCACACGGGTACCTATACTTTCCATGACCTACACCTATTGCACCTATTGCTACATAAATAACCACTCACGCGCAGGTGTCAGTTTTGGCGCCAAAATGATGAATGTATATTCTTAAATTAAATATAGTAATATATGTATATCCGAAGGGCCAAAAGAGCCATTTAAATCAATATCATATTGATTTTGATTATATTTCTTTATCTGCTTTGGTTAATAAAATTGCTAGTTTGTTTGTGGATTTTTTTTATATTTATTGATTTTATATTCGGTCGTACTTTTTTTATTTTATTTAGTAGACCTATCTTTGCTATTTTCTTTTGTTTGACATTTCAGGATTAATTTTTTTTACACATATTGCTCTGGTCACAAACTAAGCTCTAGGCTTGTACTATGTGTACCAGAAGCAACGATATAATACATATTATATTTTATAAACACCCAGACCATGATAAACTATACAGAAAAATGTACTAATATTTTTTTTGTCATGGGTGGGAATCGAACCCACGACCCCCGGATACAACGCCAAAGGCGCAACCACTAGTCTACGGAGGCTGTCAGAGGAGAGGAATATTTCATAAACGTGTCTATTGTAATTTGCCTTGTTTAGTTCTTCAAACTTAACCAAGCAGTGCATTATAAATTGTCATTGTAAATTAAAATTGTCACGTTATAATAATAATAATAATGATAATAATAATATGTACATAGGACAATTTACAGATATTGCTCTGGCCACAAACTAAGCCCTAGGCTATGTGAACCAGGAATAACGATATAATGACAAATGACAAATTCCCAACTAAAAATGTTTTTTTTAATGATACATCTGAATTACATACAGATGCAAAAGCTGTGGGACCTAGTCATGTTTCGGTTATAGTCTGTGGGTCGGTTTTTAGGAGATTACTGCATTGATTCCTTTCACGGTGCGGTTACGAAATGGGACGACGAATTTTGAATTGACGATAAGGATATTAAAATATACTCGTAATGCAATCCGTCTTTGTCGCCGCCCGTTTCGTAATCGCATCATTTAGCCGGCATAGTGGGAGCAATCAATGTTTTTTAAGAACAATTATTGATTGACCCCATTCATGGACTTTATAGGTCTGCTCACCACCAGGTAGAGACAAAGTCACATGTCGTGCACCAATAAAATAAATAAAAATAAAACATTTTCATATATTTTTTTTTATGATACTGAATTATATTTTAAAATAAATAAAAACGAAAGCCATAGTAACATGTTTTCATTACATTGCCGTCGTACAAGAGTCGTACACGTATTGGCGAGCCTGGTAAATACAGTCTGCGTGCGCGCATCGCTCGTGACTCTTCTGACGGCTACTTTTTACCTCTCTCTTGCTCTCTTTGTCCTACCACTCTTATTTACGTGCCTACCTCGCCTCGGCTCCATATTCGCACGGACTTTTTCTAGTAATAAACATGAGTAGAGAGTTTGTAGATGGGACATGGCGTCTTAAGATGTTATCATTCTTTTTTTTTTTTTAACTAGTAAGTTATTTTAAATTCTTAGGTGACGGGCTAAATCCCGGTGAGTTTTTAATAAAAAAATATGTATATATATTTGATTGATATCACTATAGCACCTCGGAGAGTACCTTAAACTGTCCGCAGTTTTATATTACCTGCCTAAGCTTGTAAAATTGATTACATATTTTATATATTCATAAAATGATTTATACGTGATGGCCGATTTGGTTAGGTTTCAGACCTAAAAACGCTACAGTTCCAACCTCGATGTGTAAGTACCGGGGACTTAAAATTAAAAAAAAAACATTTTAATCCCAGTTGTAGGTACTATACCAACTTGTAAGTGGGTTAGTAAGTTTATCCTAAAACCGGGATTAGCTGGCCACTTGTTCCAAGTTACTTATACCGCAGACCTTTTTTTTTTGGAGTGCGGCTTGTGACTTTGTATCCTGGTGGTGAGCAGACCTACAAAGTCCATGAATAGGTCGATAAATAATGTTCTTAAACAAAATTGATCACTTCCACTATGCCGGCTAAATGATGCGATTACGAAATGGGTGGCGACAAATTGCATTACTTATTAGTATATTTTAATAAACTCGCTGCCTTATCGTCAATTCAACCCATTTCGTAACCGCACCCTGAAAGGAGACTCTGGTAGTCTCCTTTAAGGTTGCGGTTACGAAATGGGTTGCTCGACAAGAAATCAATGCAGTAATCTCCTAAAAGCCGGTGAACCCACAGACAAAAACCCAAACACGACGGTTTTTGCATCTATACGAGCGGTGGTAACTAGACCGATCGTATTTAATATAAAGTTGAACTACGCTAGGTACATTTGATGGTAAGCCATAAAACATGAAAAAAGGTCCTTGTCACATCTACGCCAGACTGCGTAATCTTTGCCAATAATCCTGTCCCTCAGTGGACCGTTGGCGCGGAATGCCATGGGAACAGATTGTAGTAACATTCGTTGTAGTCGTTTTGAGATGATGCCGTGATGGTAGAGAAGCACTTTCCAATATACATCTATTATGTTTTTTAAAGATATCGCTATTGATTACTGGGTAATGGAACGGGCTCACGAGACCTGTTCAAATTGTGTAAATGTTTCATTATTGTGTATTATTACTTTTTGTATTATTCATTTTAGGCTGATTTATGTGAATTTTATATAACTTGGAATTTTATATGACATGAGTGGCTTGAGTGATACGTTTTCATGAAAGTAAGAGTAAATAAAGAAAGTGGCCTTAAAATCTTCTTTCGAACAAAATGTCAAACATGTTCGTTGGCGCCATATTGTATTCTCCCTTCTTGAGCATTGATTGGTTATAATACTCGTAATTTTTGTTTTGGTTTCTATGGCAGGTGGCCAACGTTATTGAGTCTATGCAAAAATTCGCAAGCTAGCCACTTGTTCGGTGTAGACTCATACCATAGGCTACGACAAGGTTGGATTAAAAACCCCTCCGCTGGGTACCATGAGACTGCAGGCGGTCTCGGGCGCCGTGATGATGTATATTTATATATTTTACCTAAACCCTAAATATGTTTAACGATTGTCAAAGGTAATATTTAACTAAATGATTCCCTCTAATATCCATCATGAAATCATGCATTTTATTTGTGATGCCACCTCAAATAAAAATTACCAAAATCTCACAACTTATGCAAAAGTTCTGCCTGAACACACATAAAAAGTTTTATACGCATAAACTTCTAAATGACCTCTTCATAAATCAGTTAAAAATATTTCAATGTTAGTTAAAATAAGTAACCTATATATTTACTCAGATATTTTTTTTAAATATTAGATTACACACATAGGTAGAATATAATAATATGTTTCAACCTTTCACTATTACTATAACCATAAATATATTTTCCAAAACGTCAGCTACCTTTTACGTAAACGTTTTCAAGCAGAATATCAAACAATAATATCTAACAAACACCTGCAGCCAGAAATCTCGAATCCATCTACCAAGTCATAAATAACACTAAGAAGATATCTTACAATTAGTTTCGAAGCAATAAAATATATTATTATGTATTTAAATTGTACAAATAAATAATATTTAATGACGTGGTAAGTTTATCAACATTATGATCTTTTCTAAGTCGTGATGTAGCAACTAGGTGCTGATGTACATACCTTAATAGGACCTTAAAAGGCTTCTATTGATGTGTTTGTCCAAATTCTAGATTTAAAAATAAAATTGTTTGTTACATACAAGCGTTATAAATTGAGTTAAATAACTGTTATACAACTAAGTTATTTTAATTTAATTTTTAATGTAACATATAGATCTATTAACAAACTGTAAGAACCTTATTTATTATTTATTACGGGTGACTTAAGACAGCTATATTAAAATGTATATATATTATATCTCATAGTATACAGGGTGAATTTGAAATATTATATTTTGGGCTAATACTAATAATACTAATCAAATCGAACCACTTTTTCCATAAAACGTAATACGTCATTAATAAATAAAAATTTGACTTCCCCCCATACAAATTGGTCATTTTAACATTACATAGTTTGTATGGAGACGGTTTTTTTTATCATATTTTATGCGCAATATGGTTCCATTGGAAAAAGTTGTTCTTTTTGATCCGCAAAGCTTCATATTAGCCCAATGTACATCCTATTAAAGTCACCCTGTATATCTCTAGCTAACATAAATGCCAAAATATGTATTCAAAATTCAACAATAATAATTTCAATAAACCTTACATTTGAACTTTTCCAATTTGACATCAACATTTCATTGTAATTCCTAACAAAACCGTATCTAAACGTCTAATTTTATGCCAGATTAACTGATGCAACAGTACGTTATATATACGTTGTATTTATGTAGTGTATTTAGGGAGGGATGTCGTCTTTTGTTTGTCACTGGAGCGGCAAAATATGACATTCTATATAGAGATACAAGAGCTGTATTGTGGTGTCAATCATCTACGAATTAGGCAAGCTATAGGGGCCGGATAGTTGTGGATTATATTAAGTTGTTTGGTGATGTGTATTTTTTTTTTTAATAAGTGGCTTTTTGCACGCGAATTTAACAAAATATATTTATTGCTACTCTGTGACGATATACCTAATGGCGAAACAGTATTACTAATATGTTATCTACAGTTTGTTAGTCTGGTCTGGATGTTTATAATATATGATAGATATATCGTGGTTTCTGATATTTTGTGACCAAGGCTATATGTATGAAATGTCCTACATATTATGATTATTATTATGTTGACAACTATGATATTATAATTATATTCAATTTAATTTTTTCTAATTCAAACTAAGTACATTTTTTATAGTCTGCAATTTAACGTCGATTTTTTTAAAAAGCGGCCCCAGCCTAGTGGTTAAGTCACTGCGCAACTGATAACAAGGTTAAGCAGATGACAAAAAGGCCCGCCTGGGATGGATGACCGCTTTATGCAACGAGGCTATTTCATCATAAGCACCGCAACAAGCTCGTCATTTGTTAGGTGTTGCCTCCGAATACCATCGCCGAAATCAGGATGGGTCCCTCCGCTGAGTACCCTGAGACCGTTTAAACGGTTCTCGGGAGCCAAATAGGCACCCGTGATATTTATTTTATTATTATTAAGTGTATATATTTTTATAGTGCATAAATAAATATATTTTTAGTTATTTTTTAATATAGCAACACTGCTTCAACACAATATTCGGTATGTACCTACTAAATTAAGCACCTAATAAATTTTCAGTTTAGAAGATAAAAAAAAATACATTTGTTGAACCTAAAAGTTACTTAAATATTAAAAGAAATAAATATTCCCACATAAAAACTCATGAGTTTCTTCCACACATACCTATCCACTCATCTCGAACAACCGTTTAGGCGGCAGATATTCAAAACCCATATTTTCCGGTTGAAAGCGCTTTGCTCTTTTTTGCGTAATACCGTCCTTTACAAGGCCCTTAAGATATCTCATAAAGTGAAATTGGCTATTCAAGAAGAAGTGCTTGGGAACTTGTAATTGCAAAAATGTTATGTTGGAGCACCCTTAAAATCAATACACGGTACAAATATTTATTTTTATTTTAGCGGTTATTAAATAGCTGTATAGAAGCATTTAGAAATTTTTGTTTGGATAATTGTAATTGTAATTTTATTTTAGCGGTTATTAAATAGTTGTATAGTAGCATTTAGAAGTTTTTGTTTGGTTAATTGTAATTGTATTTTTATTTTAGCGGTTATTAAATAGCTGTATAGTGGCATTTAGAAATTTTTGTTTGAATAAAATTGTAATTGGTTACTGTATAATGGTTTAATGTCTGAATAGCTATATCCGGTTAAAACTATTTGTTAAAATTAACCAAATTTGCTGTAGTTGACTAAAATATTATGAGCGGTGTCCTATTTTTTTTTGTATCTACCTGGTGGTAAGTAGACCTACAAAATCCACGAATGGGGTCTATCAATACATTGTTGTTTAATAGCATTAAGAACCAAATATATAGCATTAAGAGCTCCCACTATGCGGGCATAGTGGGAGCTCTTAATGCTATATTTTTGGTTGTGCGGTTACGAAATGGGCGTATACAAAGACGTATTTATATTACGAGTCTACTTTAGTAGCTTCGCTGCTATATGCACCCTAAAAGAGGACTACCACCTCGACAAGAAATCAATGCAATAGTCTTCTGCAAACCGTTGAACCCACAGACTAAAATCGAAACATAACTGGGTCACTTGACGGTTTTGCACCTGTATGTATGGGCGGTGGTAACGAGACCGGTCGGTCGGTCTAGCAAGTTATAGAGACCTTCCTCCCACCTGTTCTGTACAATAAAGCACCTACATATCCCAAATTAAAGGAAATTGAGAAAAGTGAAATATTTAATATTTTTACTTACCTATAAGAGATATATATACCTACATATTTTAAAGTAGTTTTAAAGTTATTTACTCAAAACTATATTTGAGTAGTAAATAGTACATAACTCAAAAATATAGCACTGTTTGTTTTATATTTTAGTTTCTATTTGCAATTGTTGTTTTATATTTAATTCCTATGTGAAATTATTTGTTTTCCTTGGAGATAACTAATAGGTATAGGAAATTAAGAAATTTAACAGTTCTTCATACAAGTAAAACTGTCAAATAACTTTATCTAACAACGGAAAATTCAGCGCTTAATAAAATAAAATAAAACATTAAAATTTTATATTTTAATTTTAATATATCTACGGTAATTAATGTTTGCAGATATAACTTTGGAGATAAGAGGACATTTATGTCAGTTATTTTTTATTATATCTATTAATTATTAACTATAAATAAAAATATAAATAAATATCATCACGGGTGCCTTACGGCGCCCGAGACGGCCAGACGACCAGCGGGGGTGTTTTTAATCCCACCTCGTCGTAGCCGATGGAGTCTACACCGAGCAAGTGGCTGGCTCGTCGCGATGTTTGGATAGACTCAATAACGCATAAACAAACAGTTTCACAAGTTAGTATAGTGAACGTTGTCTCCGAGGCACTATATTGGGTTTGGTAAACAAATGTACCTACATACATTTTTAGATTAAAAAATCATTGGTAGGTACATACCGGGGTTTGAACTAGGCACCTAAGTGTTTTTAAGTCTAAGGTCCAACCAACTCGGCCACTACAAAAAGTATATAAACTAAATAAAGATAAATAAAATAATATGTAGGAAAATGTACACATATTACTCTGGTCACAAACTAATCTCTAGGCTTGTAATATGTGTACCGGAAGCAACGATATAATGCATATTATACTTTATAAACTCCATGACAAACTGTACAGAAAAACGCACTAATATTATTTTTTGCCATGGGTGGGAATCGAACCCACGACTTCCGGATACGCCACTAGTCTACGGAGGCTGTCTAAAAATATAAAATAAAAATAATATTGTAAACTAAATAAGTAAAAAAAACTTATAAATATAAGTGCTTACCTATAATAGATACGACTAGATAACTAGCGCAATAATATATTTCTAAAGGTACCGTGTCATTACATCACCGTACCAATCTTCTGTACAATAGAGACAAAACGACAATTGATATCGCTTTGTATATAAACCAATAGACAAACTAAAACATGCCCTTTTCCATAGAAATATTATCCACATCCTAAAATTGACAAAGACCGCTTAATAGAATTACTGAGCACTTAATCTTTTTTCTAACAAAAACTTAATAACCAAAACAACGACAAACTATTTACAACTCTATTCCGTAAAAAAATAGAAAGCAATTTGTAATAATTTCTAGAAGTTAGTTACGACTTTAAAATTTTAGGGGAAGGAGGGTAAAAGCGGCGACAAAAAATATCACTGCCGAAAGATGTCATATTAAGAAACATGTCAATCATATTTTTATTAAAAGTGCGTATTGAATAGGGTCGGTTGATAACTTGCGCTGTATTTTTTTTTTGTTCATATTTCACGCACAGCTTGAGTAGCTGAATTTTTGTTGATATTTCTACTTTGAACAACATAAAATGTGGTCCTTTGTATAATTTTTAAAATAGATAATTGTAACCATTTAGTAAATATTTGTACGTTATTTTTAAGTTGCTTCCTGTTCTTTTTCTTGCAAAATATTATACCTACATTTTAGGTGGCCGAATTGGTTAGACCTTAGACTTAAAATCACTCAGTTTTTAGATCACCGGTCCAAATCCCTGTGTGTATCAATGAGTTTTTTTTTACATACGTGTACGTTCTTTTTTGAAAACACAACTATGTGCTCAAAAAGCACGTTAACCTAGCGGTCCCAGTTTCACTATTGTGGCTTGTGAAACTATTTGTAGTTGCGATATATAGAATTCGTAGACTTAGTATTCGGGTCTCGGGTGCCCATGATCGTATATATAAATTGGTAAACAATCGAGTTGATACCAGGAACACGAGTATTTCTATTCTCCCCAAATAAGTATTCTAATAAAACATCGCTAAAAGTGATCTCATTTCATGACTTGCCACCGTTGTGTAAAACTCATGATTTCGTACAGTCAACATTACCTAATTTGGACTAGAGGCATCATGCCTCTTGTCCAAATTAGGTAATGTTGACTGTCATGAACATCAAAGTTTATTAAATACTAAAATTGTTAACGCATCTGAAGTTAAAAACTGTCATTCATTCCGTTGAAGGGTCTAAAAGTATGTCACAAGTGTCAAACGCTATACTATTTTTTACGTAAATAATATGCCAAAAATATCATGTCCTAATTATATTTACTAAAATATAGTGAAATATAATGACTCGGGTTTAGTATTTTTATTCAAGGTCTGAAATTTAAAAAATATAGACTAACTTATTTATGTTTAGAGTAATAAAAAATATAAGTACCTACCTAATTGCGGACGCGTTTTATTTGACCTACACGTGTCTAATTAGCGACTCCGACATAATGAAATTGCACCGTAAAGTGCTGTTAACGTGGCCGAATTTATTTTGAAGTCTGACTAATAGCTGTAATACGTCTGTAAAATACTTCAAACAAAGAATAGACTGTAAAAGGCGGCGAAATTCGATAGCACGCGACACTCGCGAGGGGAATCTGGGGTAGAACGGCCATTTTTATTTTGGAAATTTGGTTAAGCTATCGAAAAAATATTTGAGGCGAAATCAATACTTTACCGCTACTGATGGTAGAAATTTTATTTTACATTTTATTTTAGTTTAATTAAAGTATTAAATTTAAAAATAAAAAAAATAAACGTTTGTTTTCTCGGTGTTGTATACAATTCTGGTCTTTGAAGAGTAATTAAGTCAGTATTTTTTTAATAAATATATTTAGATTTACAATTTGTTAAATTACTATATTTTATTATACAATGTATTACAAAAGAAACCCTAAAGTTACATAACACTAAAGATTTATTTTCGAAGTTTATTTATATTAAAATAAAGTTTAACTTTATTATTATATATTTAAACATTTACAAGGTTTGCCAAAATCGTAGTGAAATAATTATGATGATTTTTTTTTTAATACTTTCATTAATTTTAAAGCCAGACTTCTTGTCCGGTGTTCCTTTCTCCCCTCCTCTCCCCCAATTCTCTTTACTAAGACAGAGCTCGACACAAGGGAAGTCTGTACGCGACAAAGATCCACTGTTGGACCCACGTCACTGTGCTAATTGCTTTCACGTGCACTTTCTTATTGACTTGCCGACAAACATCAGTGAAATGCATTCTTATTGGAGTGGCAATACAATGAAAGGTTCAAAAGTTCTAACAATAAAATAGGACGAGGTGGGAATAAAACCCCACCACTGGATACCCTGAGGCCGTATTTTGAAGATAAAAATATAAGTGTCTATCTACATTAACATTGATAGAACAACACTACAGTTTTAGGACATTATGAGGGTTCAAATTGCGTATGAGTTTTTTTTTTTAATGTAGGTAGTACATACCTAAACCCTAATGAATACAAATATAAAGTCATAAAAAGTATTTGAACTTTTATTTTTTTTAATACGTAACACAATTTACACTGAGATCCGAGGCTACTTAAATCTGAGGCTACTTAGATCTGAGGCTCTACCATGGGTTTGCGCATTGTAGTAACGTAACGTATTGGAATACGTATACGTGAGCATCAACCAATAGGATCGGTTTATTCAATCCTGTTACCAAAAATAAAGCGGCCCTATTGGTTGTTGCTCACGTATACGTATTCAAATAGGTATGTTACGTTGCTACAATGCGCAAACCCATGGTAGAGCCTCTGGTTACAAACTAAGATCTAGGCTATGTATACCAGAAACAACGATACAATTCTTATTATATTTTATAAACACCCAGACCATGACAAACTGTACAGAAAAAAGGTGCTTTTAAAGAAGCATCTGAAAGAGTTACCCTGAGGAAAATGGGGTAATAAAAAAATGGGTAAATGAAATGAAGAAATCGAAGTAACCATACATTCGGTCACAATACTACATGATACGTCGGATGTCATTTATATTAGATATATTAAAATTGGTAACATTTTATAACCATATAAACGATTTATATCGCTGGAATTGTTGGCCCTTCGGTGCGTTAACATAGCGACGACATAATCTCAAAAATAAATGCCATGACAAGACCTGACCGCTTGGTACCCTGAGGTTTAAATAGATAGATTGATTTTATACATATTCAACTTAAAGTTTAAAACAGACCTAATTACAAGTAGGTAAATCAAAACTGCACAGACTAAATTCAGCGAAATCACCTTCTAGCAAGTGTTACTTATACAGGGTGAAACTAATAAATACTGTATAAATATAGTATTATTGTTAGGGAATTTCTATTTAATATAAATTACTTTAATTTAGGAAATAACTTAAAAAATATATTAAAATACCTTTAGACATCGTTTATATTTGACTATTTTATTTCGCATTTATGTCGTATTAATGCCCAAAAATCATAACCTATAAACTTTTAACTTACTACTAACTTCCTAAAATTATTATTTATTTTTCTTCATTAATACAAACGCAATAAATAATATTACCCGAGGAACTGTGCTAGAAACTTTTAAACTGTACCCTTCCATGTGCTTCATTATATCAAAAAAAAAATCTTAGTTTTTATACTTATCGTAAATTTACTATGGTGCAATACCATCACGGGTGCCTTACGGCGCCGCGGCGCCACAACACAGTTTGTTCGATAGTATTCTGATCAAACAAGTGGTCAATTCGTCGTAGTGTTTTCGATAGATATTATTATATGATAGTGCTATATTTAAAAAAAGCGGCCTAGTTAAGTCAGTGCGCAACTGATAAAAAGGTTAAGCAGATGACAACAAGGCCGGCCTGGGATTGGTGACCGCTTTATACAACGAGGCTATTTCATCATACAAGCTCGCCACTTGTTAGGTGTTGCCTCCGAATACCATCGGCGAAATGAGGACGGGTTAATCCCTCCGCTGGGGCCGTTTATGTCGTGCTCCAAATAAAAAAATATCTCTCAAGTTCCTTGTTTCACCCTGTATATTTGTAGCTAGATAACAAGTACTATCAAGTGACATGACACTATTATAGTCCTTTAATGTGTCTGTAGGTCATATCAGACATTTCTAGTTTAGTGCATCAAAGGTTATCTAGTGCCGATAGCGCGGAATGTCAATCAGAGAGACAAACTGACGTACAATACTATTTGATATACGCCGAACTGCGCCAACAAGAATTGCATTACAATCTTGGCGTCATTTCCACTCGGTATACCTAAAATCTAATCATAAACCTATACAAATGCAAAAGCTGTCTGCTACCAAAATGTGCGAGAAGCCGGAAAGAAAACTAGTCCAGGATTCTCACACGGGTGCGTTACGCACCGCTATTACTTAATTTGAAAAATTACTTACTTGTGGCTCTCGTAGTTACACTTCAGCGACGAGTTCCCTGGGTACCTACCCAAGGAATGCAATATCTTCGTTGACTTCTGAACCACTAACAAGCCACGCAATTACGATTTGTTAACAATACTACGTTGGAATAAATAAATAATAAATAGTAAACTTCACAACTCGACAAACCTGACAATTATTTGTAGGCGCCTAAATAGGTACATGGCGAACAAAATACTACACACCAAATTCAATAATTTACTATTTAATAATCTAGAAGGCCGCACAAAATTACTCAGAACAAAAAAAACATCTTTTTTACACTGTCAATGCCATGACCACAACTTGTTGATTTGATGATAAAGCAGCGATTATTAATAAAGTATACTCATAATGCAAATTCATCTTTGACGCTGCCTATTTCGCAACTGCATTAAGCTGGCAAAGTGGCAGTTATGATTGTGGGTTCTCCGGTTTTCAGTAAAATACTGCTTCGATTTATTGTCGAGATTAAGAGAAGATTAAACAGTTCAAAATCATCTAAATTGAACGGTTGGATTGATGACAAAACAGTAAAGCTGTACTAACACCAAAGTGTCTGATAACGTAATTAGCGTAAAAAAAGGCTTCGAATGTACGAGCTGTCATTCGATTTTACAAAATAAAAATGGTACATTCGACGCCATTTTTAACTTTAATCATTACAATTACTTTAACGGGCAGTTTGGTGCAACTGGAGCTAAGGCTTCATGTAACCTACTCTTAATGCAAATACATTTTTATCGACAACTTGTTGATGTGATGATAAAGCAGTGATTATTAATAAAGTATACTCATAATGCAAATTCGTCTTTGACGCTGCCTATTTCGCAACTGTATTAAGCTGGCAAAGTGGAAGTGATAAAGTGGAATGCACTGATGGACCCTATACATAGACTTTTAATGTTTGCTTACCATCAGGAAGATACAAAGTCACATGCCGTGCTCCAATAAAAAAAACTATAAGTAGTTAACTATTATATAATCTGCACTAAAATGCAGCTTCGAAACTTCTTAACTAAATATTAATAACTCTAAATAATATGTAGGCCATTTCCAATATGACAGCCTCCGTAGACAATGGTTGCGCCTTTGGCGTTGTATCCGGAAGACGTGGGTTCAATTCCCACCCATGGCAAAAAAATATTAGTACGTTTGTTCTGTACAGTTTGGCATGGTCTGGGTATTTATAAAATATAATATGTATTATATCGTTGCTTCTGGTACACATAGTAAAAGCCTAGAGCTTAGTTTGTGACCAGAGCAATATGTGTAATTTTCCTACATATTATAAAAAAAAACAAAAAATTGGTAGTAATTTTGTTTTTACACATCTGTGTGTACTTTATATATTTATTTTATAAAAGTTTAGTTTTGATAGTAGTAAAAATCTAAAATATTTTATTGCAGTTATATGTTATTAAAATATACCCAATTTTGCTTCATAGAATACTAAACCTACTTCTTTCTGTCTGGTGTATTTAAAAACTTTTACTAAGAGAAAATCTTATATATAATTGAACTCCTTGTATGTATTTAGAAATATAATATACACTATTTTACCCAGAGATATACTATTCAACAAAAAATTGCATATAAATCGCTCCAGTAGTTTTTAAGTGATGCCCCGACAAACAAACATACACAGATAGACACGAATTCTATAAATACTCTTTTAATGTTCTACGTATAATTTTATTAATATTAATAATATGTGGGACAATTTACACATATTGCTCAGGTCACAAACTAAGTTAGGCTTGTACTATGTGTACCGAAGCAACGATATAATATATATTAAATTTTATAAACACCCAGACCATGATAAACTGTACAGAAAAAACGTACATTGAAAATTGACAGTCATTTTGGTTAAAGTTTAGCTTAACTTTATTCGACGTAATACTGTTGTTTCAATGCTAAGATTTATAAGAACTTTAAATATAACAAATACCTCATTTTAAAATGAAATTACAGCTAATTAACAGACTTTTATGTGACTATAAGCGACTGTTTTCAGAATAATAATTTAAATTGGTTATAGCACATTTTATGACAGTAAATGACTAAAATAAAATTATAATAAGCAATAAATGAACTGCTTCTACGTTTCATTATCTCGAGCTTACTGACTCACCCACGGGTGTGAGTGAGTGAGTCAGTGGGGATGTGTGAGTGAGTATAGGAACAACAGATTTATTGTTAATGGTGTCCCGTCCATAATTAAAATGGTTGATGTTTTGCCCTGTTCGATGCGGCCATCGTCCTTCGACCGGGTATAGAGTATTGATTTTTTTCTTGGATAGATACTTCACATGTTGCGTTTTAAAGGTTAGGTTATATTTTTTAAAGGTGCAGCTATTTATAATGTAATAAATGATTAAGTATTGTACCAAGGTACTGTGTTACTGCACATATCAAATGATAAACCTTTTTTTTTTATAGAAAAAGTTAATTTATGTTTTCCTGGTCATATTTTTCTAGGAATCATGTTGCTCTATATGTTAATATGTATACTCTACACCGCACAGTGGTGTTATTAGTGGCAGCACTAATAACACCACTAAAAAAAACTAAGGGCTGTGTTGACCATATTGTATATTGTTATCGAGACCATAGATAGTGATGAAACTAGCGAAACTATTGAGACCACTGAAACTAGTGAGAAAAGCAAAGACTAGTGAGACTAGCTATATATATCTAGAACATGGTATTTATATTTAGCAGTGTCGTACTCTAATAAAAACATAGGGACTTTGGGTCGGCACCAAAAGGATATTTACTGACACTTTCTGCAAATAAAAAGATTGGTATAGTGTAACCGGGACCGACAGCTTAACGTGCATTCCGAGGCACTATAGTGGTGTTGTCAAACAAATATACATATTTTTTTTTATTAAAAGAACTATTTGGTACACACCGGGATTCGAGTCCAAGGTCTAACCAACTCGGCCACCACGTACAGCTTGTAAATAAAATAATAATAGGTACCTTCTTCAAAATATTTTGGACAAATATTATTATTTTGGAGTCCGTCGATACTAGCGACACAACCAAGACTAGGAAGAGACCAAAATATTATATTATTATCTGAATGTGTTGCCTACTCTGTACCCACGTGGTGTTATTGATGGTAGCCGCAGATAAGACGCCGCTGCGCGCGAGTCCCTCACATGGCGCGTTATGTAAGGGCTTTGTGTTGGCGCCGAAGGGCCAGCGAGTCCAGCGATAATAGCGAGAGATCACCACAATATCACCAGAACCACACCTACTAATACTTACTGTAAAAAAAAATTAGGCTTGTAAATAAAATAAAAATAACTAAAAATATTTTGAAAAAAAATTGAATTTGGTCACAAACTAAGCTTTAGTAATATAATATAATAATAATAATAAGTTTATTCATTAACCAAATTATTTTACTCAATTTTACTGTACAGCTGGGCTGCTCCTTGTAAGTTAAAATAACCAGTATTAGGAGCAGCCCGTCTCCCCACAAGCTTTAGGCTTGTACTATGTGTATAAGAACAAAGACACTAATTACATAATTATAATTTATAAATACCTAAATCATGACAAGGTATAACCAATTTATCTTTTCTTTAACGGGTAGTAACCGTAGAAACTATCCGTACTTCAGTAGTTACCAATTACCAAGGTTAATAAAAACTGATAAAAAATAATGAATGATTTTGGAAAATATTTCGAATAAAAATGTATGAAATCTAAATGATGTCCTTACAGAAAAAAAAAATGATTTGGTTATTCTTTAAGCCGACTAGGTATCATACTTTTGCATTTAGCCAAATTTAACGGAAATGTAACCTAAAGGATTCGTAAAATAAATATGAATAATTAATTTATCTTTAACAACAAACAAAATTGATATCATAAAACACATTTACAACACAAAAAACATTTGTCAACAATCTTGTTAACAGCAAACAAACCACAAAACCCTAACCCAAAAAAATCCACACAAAGCCGAAAAGAAACCGAATTCATACCGTGGGACTATTAATCAAAATTCCACCGTCCCAAACTTAATTATTAGACACGACTTTATTTAATTTATTTCACCGCATCCAATATCTTAGGGGACGTCCCAAATATCCCAACGCCATCAAGCTAACTACGGTCCCGCCCAGCCATTACCGCGAGCGGAGACGGGTCGCCGGACTTAGTCATATATCATGCTCTGGAAATTACTGCACCACTTATTACACGTTTAAACAAAAGCAAAGGTTAATGCTTATACGTACCTACCCATAATATGTGGCCCGCTGGAGCGAGCAGATGTATTTTAACGCTTTCCGATACTTTTAAAATAGCGATGTGGGCGAGAAACAGTTTTATTTATCATAGGCTGCTTATAGAATAATTTAAAGAAGTAGTTAAAGTTATTATGTAGGACATTTTACACATTACCCTGGTCATAAACTAAGGTCTGGTAGGTCTTCTGTCCCCCGTAACACAGGGCGACCTAGCACGGGGAACAGGGAACCAAACCTTCTAAAACATACTTACTTACTTGTTTTGATGTGCATTACCTAATACTGATGTATTTTTGTTTGGTATCAATAAACATATATTTCATTTCATTCATTTCATTTCAAGGACTAGGCTTGTACTATGTGTACCAGATACAGCGATACTAATACAAACTATATTTTATAAACGCAGACCGTGATAAACTTCAAACAGGAAATCATACTAATATTATTTTTGTTCGAGTATGAGTCGAACCCCAATTATACGGTTTAAATCGATATATCGACTAAAATAAGAAATAAAATTTATAAACTTAAAGTTAACATTCTCTTTAAAGCTAACAGCATCTTTAACTATATTAAATGCATTTATCTGAGAATTCGTTATTAAAATTTTGTTATTTGGATATCATTAATTAAAAATTAATGTTTCGAAGGTCAACTTAGATTGACTGTTTATACTTATCTCCTTTTTTTCGGTCTAATATTATATAGGTATATGCATATGTAATGTATATAGTGTAAGTAGTTTTAAAAGTTTAATTTAAGAAATAAAGGTTATAATTTATAAATAAAAAAAGATTACAATATCATTGGATAATTCCATTAGAAAAGGAAAACAATTATCCTAGGACAATTATTAAAAGAAGAAGACTTGTAGAACCTAAAACAAATAATTATAAAAAAAAACAACGTATTCTTGTCTATTGGAAATCATAAACAAAAAGCAACAAATCTGATAATGAAACCCGAACAATATTACACATTAACGGATATTAGCGTTAATCGTTATTCACATCTGTTACAACCGCCTCATGCTCCGGTCAAAAAGGAACACGCAACGATTTCTCATAACGAAACTAACAAATCGGATAACAATCACCATTTTTCAATCGGTTTTTATCAGCCCACAATTAATAATTCGTAAAAATCATTAACAAGCACGACAAGAGAACAAAAGTTGCGGTCCTTTGAGCCCTGCTGGGGAGAAGAAACAAGAAAAAAAAGCGTATTAAAAGAACGGCGAAGTATCCCGCAGGGACCGAGTACATCATCTCAGCAAGTACACAAACCCTGCATCAGAGCTGGTCATGTGTCGACACGGAATCGCCGGTATCTGTCGACGATAAAATCGACTTATGTGCAATATAAAAGAGGGCACTTAGATCTACAAGTCTTTGTAAATGATGAGAAATCGCTTGATACATATTATTTAGTTTGTCAATATTATCTTTAATATTTTGTGTTAAAAAAAGGATTTGTAGAGAGATCTTTTGGGTAGGGTGATGATTTTTATAAAAATAATCATAGGTAGATGTATATGATATTAAGTTAAACACAAACATTTCAAATCGTAAAAGATCTAAAAATGTAAACTTATTAATTTCAAAATCATTAATTTCATCATCTAAATTAATTTCCAACACAACATCTACCCTATTAGCTTTTTCGGTAACAGCGCCATCATTACAATTACATGAGCAATTTTGCCCCCCTACAGTTTCCACCCGCTGCTTTGAACCTTGGTGACAGGCAACCATACCAACCTAAAGCTTCCCCACCGTGAATTAAGATTTGCCACGGAGCACTTCAGGGAGACCGACTAGGCCCAACGTGTTTCTTTGCGTCTAAGCAAACCCATAAAAGCCGACAAGCAGGATATTTATCTGCCTTTAACACGACATCCTCCAATTGGATGTCCTTGTAATTTATATTCACGTGACGACGTTTATTAAGGGCTTTAAGGGCTTGGTAAGAAAGGGCGTTCCAATAACGATGTTCTGTTAAATCTATATCATGCTGCGACATTCTTGTTGGAATCAAATTGAAATATTTAATTAGAAATTTATTTCTAGATATACAATATGTTGCCAGCTGTTCTTCGAACATTTACTGCTGCGATTTCTGAGGATATTACAGTACTTAGTTAATTTAGTATAATGTTTTCTTAATTATTTTATTTAGTAAGTTTTTTTAAATATAATTTATAGCCAAATAATGAATTAGTGTCAAATGTTAATAATTTACCAATACCTTAATTAGAATAAGTACTGTGTATTATTTGTTTGTTTTCCCATATAAAATAAAATATTGTTATTATTTATTAGTTTTCTTCATAAAACTATATATTTTTTTATATATGTTTTTTAACATTATTTTTTTGTCAATTCTTTATTATTTTTATTTATTAAGGCATTGGTATCAAAGACCATCATCATTGGCCTTAATTAAATCTTTATTATATTATTTTCAAGTTTTTTTTTACATTTATTATGTTTCTTTAGGTCTTTTATATTTTAGCCTATTAGTTCTTGTTAATTTCTTTATTACTACATTTTGAAACCTTTACATTATTGACTCTGTGGAATCAAAATCGATCAACTAAAATTTACCCACAACCAAATATAATATTTTATTAATTAAATTTTCTTAAGTTAAATAATCATAATTTTTACTATAATAATATTAAATGTAAAAAAAATATTGAACACTAAAATTATAAAACAAAAATAAAATAAATGTAAATAAATCATTACTTATTTATTATACTTAATAGATATTATTATTGTAATTAATTATATTTTTGTTTTAATCAAATATTCTAGATATTATGTTGAAGAGGTTCTTGCAGCTGCATGGATTATAATATCTGCGATGACCCATAGTCGTCGATCAAAATGCTTCTCAATAATTATATTTAACGACAGACTGACCATAATAGACTATCTAGCTACATTGTGTCGGCAAAATAACTGGCAATTGATAGCACAGATAAGACTCACAATTGAATTGAACCTGGCATTTCAATTAACTAACACTTATTTTTAATTGTTGTTAATTTTATATCATCACTTTTAAAAATCTTTGTAGATAAAAATTTTATAATTGCTTCTGTGGGGATTTCAATCTTCGATGAAGGTTTTGAAGCTATTAAAAAGTATTTAGACCTTGGTATTTCTGTTTATTGAAGCCGTGTTTATCTACCTGTTGGTAAAAAAAAAATAGTACCCTCAAATAAAAATTCTGGTTTTTCATAATTCGTAGCTATCCCACAAGTTTTTGATGCTTTGACTAAAATCATTAATTTTTCAAATAAACCTATCGTATTGGTTGACCCTATTACAGTTACTAGCGACGATAGTAAACACAGTTGAAAATCTCGTGGTGAAATTATTTTGGTACATAGGGTTGCCAGCTCCCGTTCTGTGGTATAGAGGATTTGTTAGGGAAAAATAAAGGATTAAGGATAAAAATAAGGGACATATTGTTTTCATTCAAACGCTCTATTATGATGTCAATAGATTAATAAAAATCACTATAAAATCAGAATAAAGCATAGCTAGTTACTGTCCTTTAAGTCTCTATTTAAAAATATGGGTATTTTAAATTAAAGGAAGTCTAGCTATATAACTGCTGACCCTACTCCTATGAATCTAAAAAAATATTACAATAACTCAACGTGTCAATAAAGCGGCCCCAGCCTAGTGGTTAAGTCACTGCGCAACTGATAACACACTGAGAAAAATGGATATTTGATGTAATTGAAAATCGTCGGTTAATCGATAAATTTTAAGTTTTACGCCGATAAGATCAGTCTTTACGAATGCAATGTCGTTAAACTAACTAATGCCTTTTCTATCATGATACTACGAGGCGCTTCTAGTGGGAAAATATCACAACTCTTCATGTTAAATGTTGCAACGATAAGTTATCATGATGTCTTACATGCAAATCATTTCATGCCGGTCAACTTTTACCGAAACTTTCCTGCTAACGTGTGACTCCGAATATTTTCTGTAATTTCATTTCGATTTTAACAGGATGAGTAATGATATATTAGAATGCTTATGCAAGAAAGGAATACGGATAAATTATTGGTTCGGACGCCTAGTCGTTTTTTATGAGGTTTACGCGTAGCGGGCGCTGATTTCATATTAAAAACTTGGGTATATTTTTCTCAGTGCAAGGTTAAGCAGATGACAACAAGGCCGGCCTGGGATGGGTGACCGCTTTATACAACGAGGCTATTTCATCATAAACACCGCAACAAGCTCGCCACTTGTTAGGTGTTGCCTCCGAATACCATCGGCGAAATGAGGACGGGTTAATCCCTCCGCTGGGTACCCTGAGATCGTTTAAAAAAAAACGGTGCTCGGGAGCCATATAGGCACCTGTGATGGTATTTATTATTTATTTATTTAACTCAACGTGTGCAAAAATTATACCTGAACAACACACATTACAAAAAAAATACGCTGTCGGCCTCCTATAAAGTCGGTCAATAAGGACTTAACTTAAGCTAAAGATAATAATAAAGTTGATGTTAAGTTAAATAATAGTATGGAATACAGAAATATTTAAAACAAACTTAATTTGCATAGTATACAGTCCTTTTAAAAGACAGAGGGAAGCATTGAATATATTTATTGAGTATAATGATATTGATAAAATCATTATACTCATAACAGTCTATAACAATTGGTTTATAGACTGATGTAGGCACTTTTTTTTTATAGACCTGTAGGGTAAAGGAATGCATAGAAATTGTTAAATGTAAACTTGTGTCATAATTTGCGTCGTTATCTAATTGTAACTATGTGTTATCTTTTATAGTAAATTTATTAATTAAATTAAGATCTTTATATTTAAGATTAATATTACTAGATATACTCCATACAATATACGTGGTGGCCGTGTTGGTTAAACCTTAAACTTAAAAACACTTAGGTCCCTGGTTCAAACCCCGGTGTGTACCAATGAGTTTTTAATGTAAAAAAAAATGTATATTTGTTTAACAACACCACTATAGTGCCTCGGGGAGCACGTTAAGCTGTCGGCCCAATTTCACTATACCAACTTGTGAAACTGTTTATAGATGTTTTATTGAGTCCATCCAAACATCGCCACGAGCTAGCCACATGTTTGGTGTAGATATATACCATATATACCATCGGCTACGACGAGGTGGGATTAAAAAGCCCTCCGCTGGGTACCCTGAGACCGTCTCGGGCGCCGTAATGCACCCGTGATGATATATAGATATACTTCATACGGAGAGGTAACGCAGCCAGCCTTTTGGGCCACCCTTCCTTCTAGTAACGATTAAGATAGTTTTTGTTTTGTTTAAAAGAAAAAAGTACCTATTTATAAAATAATTATATACATACTTATACATATTAGATAATAACACATAAGCTCGTTTAACATAATTTACATCCATAGCGACTAACCAGCAATCATTTTCAAATCATAAATAAACTCAGTCACAAAACGCGTGTCAGAACATATATTTTTTTACCATCCTTTACAACATCGGACCCGTCAAATTTTTGACTTCAGACCACGTTTCGGGTCGGCTTTTTTTACAAAGCCTTCGGCGGATTATTTTATTTGAACCAAATGACACAACAGGTGACTGAATTTAACAGAATTGTTATACGTTTTACTGCTGTCCCTTGTCCCTTTCGTGTGATCTTTTAAATTGTAGTTTTTGATAATTTGCTAGTTTAATTTAAACGGCAGATGGTTGGGTTTGGATTGTTAAATGTCTTTGTTTTTCGATGTTTATGTTCATTATTTATAGATATATTTAATAGTTTTTTAAAGGTTTAATTTCTTCCTTTTTTTCAGAACATTTCACATATTTTGCTTTGGTTACAAACTAAGCCCTAGGCTTGTTTTAAGTGTTCTAGAAACAAAGATACATAATATATACGATGACACGTTTGATATATTTAAAAGTTAATTGTGTCAAGAAAAATCCTTAAATTGAATCCTTAAAAGTTATTTTTTTAAATTTTGTATTGTAAAAAGTATTTGCGATAATTTATTGTAGGCTTTTAGATATTTTTGTTATTTCTTTAAATATTTTTGTATTGCCGTAAGTTCAACCTTGAAAATAAAAAAAATAAACAAAAAAAATTTATTAAAAAATATTGAAAATTGTAGGTAGGTACTACTCCTAATATTGAAGCGAGAATCGAACCATGATCTCCGATATAATTTATAGTTATGACCATCTTCCATAATATCTCTACATTTATTACATACCTATTACCTATATTATATTTTTTGTCAAATATTCCTACATAGGTAATTGGATGTTTATAAAGATTCTAAAATTAAATTCAAATCTAAATCATTCATCAAATGTAATTTGACTGATTTAGTCAGATATCATCAGTCAACCTGTTCGAGACAATGGTGGGTAATTGTCTAATAACATGTCCTTATTTCGTATAGTCATTGGCTGGCTACATAAATAATATTGCATAGGTACCAACGTAGAAAACTATAATGGTGCGCGTACGCATGACGTAGTCACTATTAAAACTACATTAGTGATAGGGTTTTGTATTTTAGTTGGTACTTAAATAAGTTTACTTGTTATTTAAATTATTTAACAACAACTTAAGTACTTTTTTTTTTAAATATTATAATTGGATTTGCTGCTTATTTTAACAAATATCTAGTAATTATTTGAGCCATTTGAGGTTAAACAATGGATCAAAAAGCCTATCGAAATTAAATTTACTAATACTTAAGTTTTGCTAAGCTTTTTCTTATTGCTTTAAATTAATTCAAAACGGAGCGGATTAAAAGACCGAACCCCCCTCCCATTATTTTATTATTTATTTTATCTACATAAATCCATTCTAAGTTAAATTTCTATAAAAAAAAATACCATCACGGGTGCCTTTTTAGCTCCGGAGACCGTTTTTAAACAGCCTCAGGGTACCCAGTGCAGCGGAGGGATTAACCAGTCCTCATTTTACCGATGGTATTCGAAGGTAACACCTAACAAGTGGCGAGCTAGTTGCGGTGTTTATATTGTTATAGCCTCGTTATATAAAGCGGTCACCCATCCCACGACCGGCCTTGTTTTCAGTTGCGCAGTGACTTAAACTTTAGGCTGGTTTGCTTTTTTTTTAAGTCTAATTTCTAAACTAAATAAAGCTTTACACAAATCTCCTTAACAAAAAAAAATCACATCGTCAATTCAACCATCAAAATCCAATTTACGAAATCACCCAAACTATTGTCGTGTTGGTTTGTCATCAACCCGATAACGTTAACTTAAAAAAAAAACACACAAAGCTTACCATCAAAGAAGTGTACAAAAAAAATGACTTTGCCCAACAAGTGGATTTGTAAATTCGCACAATGTAGAAGCGCCACCGCACAATTAAGGCAAAAAAAGAAAGTGACATTTTCTACTTGTCATTTTGGGGGGACACCGGGCGTCGAACCCAGACTTTGTCGGCGATTTTTTGTAATCGATGTCCCTGACCACCCACAGTGAGATACGCGTGAAGCAGTGGATTAGAATTGCGATTTTGGTTGCGAATTTTAATTAAATTTTCTGCTACCTAAAGATCGATGCGATTAGGTGGTCTCTATAATATACCTAACCGTCCATACATATGCAAAAATTGTCAAGTGACCTAGTCATATTTCGGGTTTAGTCTGTGGGTTCACTGGCATCGATTTCTTGTCGAGGTTGTAATCGCCATTCAGGATAAAGCAGCAAGGCTATTCACCTTTGTTGCCGCCTATTTCGTAACTGCATCATTTAGCCGCGATATGTAGAGTAATCAATGCTATATTGATTGTCCCCATTCATAGACTTTGTAGGTCTGCTTACCAACCGGTAGATACAAAGTCACATAGATTAGGTAATTTGTATTACCAAATATTTAACTAGAGTGTTACCAGTTTAAAAAAATACTGATTAACGTGTAGAACTTAGCTCTTAAAAATATTTTTTTATTAAATCTATTTCACGAATTACCATATAGGTTTTTTTTTCTATTTTATTTTTTTATTGGAGCACGGCATGTGACTTTGTATCTACCTAAGGTAAGCAGAGCTGCAAAACCATTGAATGGGGTCGATCAATAAATACATTGTTGTTCAACAATATTGACCGCTTCCAATATGCCGACTAATTGTTACGAAATAAGCGGCGACTAAAATCTATTAGCATTAAGAGTCTATTTTAATGCCATCGCTGCTTTATCGTCAAATTAATTTTGTAACCGCATAATGAAAGGAGACTACCTCGATAAGTTATTGATGCAATAGAATTTCACTTTTCTATTAATTCTTTCGTTTATAAGGTAAAACAAAAACTAATACCTTTTTAAAAACTAGGTATCTATATATTTAGAAACGTTTAGATAAACCAAGGCTTAGTTAAACCTCTGATTTCTTCCTGTCACATTATTAAGGGACACAAGGGGCAAAAGTCATTATTACCAGATTCAGGCAAATCCGAGTTTAGCATTACGAATCTGAATAATAATATGTAGGACAATATACAACTAAATACTTTAATTAGAACGTTTTTTCTGTACAGTTTGTTATGGTCTGTGTGTATATAAAATATAATATGTATTGTATCATTGTCTCAAATCGTATCGTTGTCACAAACTAAGCTCTAGACTTGTACTATGTGTACCAAAAACAACGATACAATACATATATTTTATAAATACCCAGACCATGACAAATAGTACAGAAAAACTTTTATTTTTTATTTGTAGGTTTTGAATCCATGACCTTCGGATTCAAGCAGTAAATTGTTAAATAAAATCAAATAGCACAAATTTATGTCATATTTAATTTTATTTATTAGCTTTGCTATTGCTTATAAAAATAAATTGAATGGGATCGACAAGTATATTGTTATTTAATAGCAGTGATTGCTCCCACTATGCTGGAAAATGGTGGTTTTACAGATTGGGCGGTGACAAAGAAGAATTTGCATTACGAGTCATTGTAAAATTAAAGCCTGCTTCGCAACTACACCATGAAAGACAACACAAGAAATCAATGAAATAGTTTCCTGAAAACCGGTGAACCCACAGACTAAAACCGAAACATAACTAGTTCACTTGACGTATGCACCTATGGGCGGTGGTAACGAGGCCGGTGGGTCGGCCTAGTTAAGTTATAGAGACTTTCTTTCCACCTAGCCATAGTCAAAGTTTAACTAGTCTCTCTGTACATTTGTTTGACAATACTAATGGTGCCTCGGAGAACACGTTAAGCTGTCGGTCCTAGTTTTACTACTAATCTTATTTGAATCATTATTGATTCTATCCAAAAGATCGCGACGAGCTAGCCACTTGTTCGGTGTAGAATCATACCATCGGCTACGGCGAGGTGGGATTAAAACCCCTCCGCTGGGTACCCTGAGGCCGTCTAAGCAGTCTCGGGCGCAGTAAGGCACCCATGATGATTTTTATTTTCAACTCATTCAGCACATTATTAATACAGCAGCCAAAGAATTAATAAATTAAAACGCGCTGAAATTTCCAACATTGCGCCAAAGCTAAATCCGCAGTGCAAACGCTTTTTACACTCATCCGGGCTTAAGTTCTAAAAAGCGCTCATGGTGACACCTTCCCATCTCCCTCCCACCCCTCTCCTTAACATACACCTGTCTCTTTCACTCTTTAAACTCTACCGCGACAATATGGGACAATTGCATTTACGTACCCAAACGACGTAAGTTACAACCTTAACTGCAATCTAAAATAGTCTCTACATGGCAGACTATAAAAGCTACAAAGAATAGCAAATGCGACAAATTAGAGGACATTTGCAATTACATTTTAAAACGACGTAACTACTAAACAAGTTAAGCTACTTCAAGCTCTATTTCAAAGCAATAAGATTGAAATAGTAGAGTAGATATAAGTCAATGTTGTAAAGACACTGTTTTCAAATGTCACGGAGTACAGTTGTCTCTTTTCTCCAGAGTCTGTCCTGTCGCATCTGCTGGTCTCCTTTTGCGATCCTTCGTATGTGAGCCCCCTCCCCCGCAGATCTTTCATCCCGCTCTCAAACCATGAAGCCCAGTTTAGCCCAGTGTCCGGCCGGCCTTACTCATGTAGAGTCGTATTGTTGTTTGAAGATAAAAATCGTATTTCGCATGTAAATTTTTATATATTCGTATATATCACAGTTTTAGACTATGAAATGGACTTTCGGAGTGAAGTGCTGCTATTTTCAGTGAAGTTTCATGATTTTAGTTGAAGAGGTTTTCGTGCGTCACCTTCATGATTCAGGTTTGTTATTTTTGTTTTATATTATGTTTTTCTTAGAACTGTAAAATTTACTATTACTGAAAAACTGTATGAGATTTTTTTTAATTTATTATTTTACCCGTATTAATAGGTACTCTATAATTACAAACGAAATTATTGACTGGTTACCTATAACTAAATAATAGGTATAATTAAATACTAACTTAAATATAGAGGTATTTCAGTAAGTCCTAACCAATTTAAATGCTTTTTAATTCTCTACATATTTTAATTATGATATATGAAATTATATACATTACATAATATAACTACATCTTAAATTAAACTACAAATTACAATAGCAATACAATTAAATTATATATGTATCAATAATCATTTAATTAGACTTTTCAATAACTTTCAGAAGGTAGAGCTTAATATAAAATAGTTTATAATATTCATTTAATATATAGAAACGCATATATAATATACAATTATTATATAGTATAGTCATTAATCAATTCAGTTGTCAAGTTTACTTAATAGAATAGCCTAAATTTAGAGACATCCCTGTTTTGAAGCCTTTTAAACTTATAAACATTTTATACTTTTTATGTTGATTGTGATTAAGATGTACCTCATTATGCATAGTTTAACAGTATCTAACGGGTAATACTGACTAAATGGATGTTTTAATACATGGTATAGTCAAAATTCAAAAAAAACATGTTTTATGTACTTATCTGACACATACCTATCTATGAAAAGGAAAAAAAAAAATTTAACAATAAGGTTTTAGAGTGTATTTGGTTAGGATGCTGAAGATTTTGTCTTTTTACCATTTATTTATTTATTTTACACTTTATTGCATAAGAAATAAAAGTTACATACATATTTGGGCAAACTTAAACCCATTTTCTACCTAAAATTAGTTAAACGAAGATGAGCCGGGTGCCTAATTAATTTTTATAAACAAATAATGATACATAAACATAAACATACATACTTATATTATAGATATACTATGCATAAATAGAGTAGGCAAAATGTTACACATAAATGTAAATTGATCTAGAAACACGCTGTTGCTCAATTATTAAGTTTATTTTAGGATAATATGTATCTTATATTAGTAGCTTTTTAAAATACACTAAAATATACATTATAAGAAGATCTACTAATAATGTATTGTTAATATTACTTATTCAGTAACTTTTTAACATGTAGAGACACTATATAATGCTTAAAGAATATCATTTTGCAGTATTTTTTTAATATTTTTTTGTTTGCTTAATAGTTTTTTAAGAAATCCAAGTATAAAGACGACCAATAGTAAAATTTACTAATAATTTAGGTGCTAGTGGAACAAGTTATCAGGATTTCAGATACGGTTACATAATAGACGGATAAAAAGGCGTTTATATAAGAGTTTTCATCGAAACAACCGACCGTTTCATAGTCATATCCTGAACAGAGACTACCGTCTTGAAAATAAGTCTTCTGAAAACTTTAAATAATACTTATTATTTGTTCTAATTTAATGTCAAAGTCAAAATAGTTTATTTAAGAACAAAATGTCTTAAAAAGATGTTACATTAATAATGTTCGCTTTTGCTTCACCTCACAGTATACAAACTTAAAAGGAAACAGTTCGACACAAATCTGTTTCAATTTTATATATGTAGTTATTATACAAATATGCAAGTGTGATATATAACGTAAATAGTATAATGGATAATATTGTTAGGTATAAGAATACTTTAAGTCTAAGACTAACTATTAACTCGGCATTCTTATTAGATAGTTGATAGGCAATCAATATTATTACAGTCTTGAATATATTTTTATATATCTGCAATGTATTGTGCCATATTTAGCTCCAACAATTTGGCAATATATTTAGTGTGTAGGATAATACAAGATTCTAATATAGGAAGATACATATAGATTTTTTTCCGCTTAACACATATTGCTCTAGTATTGAAAGCAAATTATAATTAAAATAATATATACATTATTTTGATAAAAAACAGTTTTGGGCAATAGCTATAATAATTATCAACATATTACCGCCTCCGTAGACTAGCGGACGCCTTTGGCTTGGTATCCGGAAGTCGTGGGTTCGATTCCCACCTTTAGCAAAAAAATATTAGTTAGTTTTTCCGTACAGTTTGTCATGGTCTGAGTGTTTATAAAATATAATACGTATTATATAGTTCTTTCTGATACACATAGTACAAGCCTAGAGCTTAGTTTGTGACCAGAGCAATATGTGTAAATTGTCCTAATATTATTATATATTTGTATTTCTTATTAGGTAAAATATATAAATTGAAGCTATAAAATTTATATATTTTACCTAATAAGAAACACATCTAACACACTTTATTTGTTTCAGATATATATTGGTATTATAAGACAATATAATTTTAGAAAAGTTGTTTAGATTTAATATAATAGTTCTCGTATAATAGTTCTAGTAGGTATAGGATAATATTGTTTGAACTAGAAGCAAGTTAGTATTAAGCAACAAACAGTTTTGTTTTGGCATTATAGTTGGTATAGTATAATATAGTTTTGATATAGGACAGTAGTTTTTGTTTAAGACAATATTGTTATATAAAAATATGTTTGTGCTTATATATTTTATTGTGCAATAGAGTTTTGATAGTATAATTATCATATAGAACTACAATTTTATTAGATTGGAAATTTAGGGACATAGATTGGTATAGCATAGTTGTGACATTTGCTAACGATTTTATTATAAAACCATATTATGGTTCTAATATAAAACAATTCAGTTCTAGTATAGGACAATATAATGTAGTTCTAGCATAGGACAATATAGTATAACAACAGGTTCTAGGAAATCAGTTTTGGTTCTAACTATTGACATATACAAAGTGCGTATGTCACTTAGAGTGCGGTTACGAAAATAGCGAAGTAGTAAACTAATTATATTTAGTAGAGATACCTCATACATAACGCACCTAGCATTTCATGTGGGTGTTGCCGCAAGCAAAAACAATCGTGTGCCTAATTTAATTATTGTCTTTCAATCTATATTTAGACTTAAGTGGTTATTAGGTGTTACTGGTTATGTAACCGACCAATTAGAAAATATAAGTTTTACAGTAGGTATTTATGTTTTTTTTTACAAGTGCACTGCATCTACCTGATGGTAAGCAGACGTACAAAGCCAATGAATTGCGTCGATTAATACATTGTTGTTTTACAACAATGATCACTCCCAGCTCTACATGATGCGATTACGAAATGGGCGGCGTCAAAGACAAATTTGCCTTACGAGTCTATTTTAATATCCTTGCTGCTATATCGTTAAAACAACTGCCTGTTCCGTAACTGCACCACGAAAATATACATAGTTTTGTTTAATTTATTTTAAGTAAGATTTATAAAACAATTAAGCTTATTACAATAGTTAGGTATAATATATAGAGAAGTTAAATTTTATAGTACCCAAAGGTGTTGCATAATTTAATTTCAGATTTGTGTAATGAATTCGTAGGTGTATTCTGTAGGTGTTAGTATCAGAATAACTAATGATCTATTCATTAAAATGAGATGACAATCTAACTATCTAATTGTAAACACCGATTCGTTTGTTTAAAAATATTTAATAAGTAGCTGTGATCCATTTCATAACTTCTTTTTGGGGAAGGGTTTTTGAGACAATCAAATAAATCCTTAAAGCGATATGTGAGGATCTGACTAGTATATATAACAATTAATAATATTAAATCGAAATAAAGAGTATACCTAGGTAGTTTATATTTTATCTAAACTCTATTCCTGATTTGTTTATATGTTTATTTAATTAAAAAAAAAATATTCAACTTATTTATTTAAAAAACTTATTTGGTGACACTAAAAGAAAAAAATACGTATTTCATTATTTTCATCATGGAACACAATTTTCATTTCCACTGTGATTTTCCAAAAAACAAATATTGATGCTCAAATAGGCGGTCTCTCTCAGGCGCCGTAAGGCACTAATCCTTACGGCGCCCCCTAGATGGCCTCAGGGTGCCCAGCGGATGGATTTTATTCCCACATTGTCGTCGTAGCGATGGTATGAGCTACACCAAGCGAGTGGCTAGCTCGTCGCGATGCTTGGATCGACTCAATTACCCATCTATAAACAGCTTCACAAGTTAGTATAGTGAAACTGGGGCCGATAGCTTAATGTTCTTGTCAAACGAATTTTCATACTTTTTTGATTAAAAAAAAATATTGATTCACAGGGTTTTGAACCCACCTGTAGTGTTTTTAAGTCTGAGGAGTCTGAGGTCCAACCAACTAGGCGTGTATTATCGTATTTTACGGTCAAATCTTAACTTGTAATATTAAATTTAAACTTGTTTTATTTTATTTATGTATTTCGAAATGGTTCCATCTTGACTTGACCACCTAGCTCGAAGGTTCATGAAGGCCTAATGGGGTTTTGAGCAAACTATACATTTTCCTGATGGCTGACAATTTATTTCAATAACCGCATCTATGGTAATCACTATACTTTTATTACAAGCCAGCCGGTATAAAATAGGAACTTGTGGACTTGTAATGTTGTATATTTATGTTTATGTAGAGTACCTATATTTATATTTATGTAGGTATTCATGGCTTTGTTTTTATTTATTCAATTATTTTATTTAAATGTTAAAAATAAAAATATTTTTGACCGCCTTCGTGGATTAGTGGTGGTGAGTTCGATTTCGATTAATACGTTTTTCTATACAGTTTACGTTGATCTGGCGTTCGACTATTGAATATCAGCAATACTTTCGCTAATATTTATCCAATATCTCTGAAAGCGAGGCCGGACCGCTTTATACAACGAGGCTATAAGATCATAAACACCGGATCAAGTTCGCCACTTGTTAGGTGTTGCCTCCGAATATCATCGGCGAAATGAGGACGGGTTAATCCCTCCGCTGGGTATCCTGAGGCCGTTTCAATGGTTCTCGGGAGCCAAAAAAGGCACCCGTGATGGTTTTTTTTTTATCCTTGAAATGTAAAATTGCCATCGATTTCTAAAGTTCGATATAAGTTTACTAAAATATCATAAGTTGACTAAAATATCATAAGTACTTTTGATATATTTTTTTATTTCCCCTACCACTAGTGTATAAAGTCACCGATGACAGCTGCTATAAAATGTGTCTATTATGAGAAACAAAAACGGCAAATAATATTTTTTTTGATTAAGAAAAAATCCGTTATTAGCACTCTTTCTTTTTTGTATTACTTAATTAATCTTATTTTTTTTAAATGAAAAAAAAAACTTTTTTAATATTACGTACAATCCAAAAATATTTATTACTCAATTTAAAAATAATAATTGAACTTTGACTAACAACCAAGTTGTAGGTAATATTGGAAGTACGTTTGTGTGTGCGTTAAGACAACTTTAAGCTACAAGCGTTCAACATACTATTTTCAATAGAACATAAACAAGCAATTCCCACACCAACTATGCGTTTGACATCTGCAGAAACATACGATTGCTTGTATCCGTTTTGGCTGACATTTTTATCCAATGCTATATAATCATAGCATTCAAACACAATAATTTAAATTAAATTATCTCTATGTGACTTAATTTGAATATTAAAAAAACGTTATGTTAGTCGTTAACTGTGTTTAAATATTTCTAGTTCAGGAAATGGTTGTTTTTCTATGATTATTATAGTTATTTCTTTTCGTAGCTTTTTGCTGTGTTTAGGTGTACTATAGTCGATAGTAACTATAGATAGGGATCATCTAATGGGATAGGAAAAACTCTTGTTAGAGCTACTGGAATCCAAAGGTAGATTAACTTGAATTACAGCGTTTTTATATTCTTATTTTAATACAATACACAATTAAATTAACATTGTTCACATAGCATTGAGGCATTCTTTTTTTTTTGGCAAAGCCTCTTCCAATGTCTTCCAACTCTTTCCATCATAAGCAGTCTTCTTCTATAGTTCTTCTCCAAATTTAATTAAGTCATCTTCCCATCCAGTCTTTGGTCTTCCTCTGTTTCTTTTTCTCTCTTTAGGATACTACTCTGTCACTTTTGTCCATTTATCTTACCTTAGTCTATCTTCATTTCGATATTCTTATTCTATTTGTTATGCACTCCTTTTGTATGAGGTTTTTTTTTGTTTTCAGTGTACCTATTGACATAGGCCTCTTCCAATGTCTTTCAACCCTTTCCATCATGAGCAGTCTTCCTCCATAGTTTTCCTCCAAATTAAATTAAGTAATCTTCCCATCTAGTCTTTGGTCTTCCTCTGTTTCTTTTTTTCTCTCTAGGATACTATATATATATATACTATATAAACATATATATATATCATCACGCTAATGTCTAATTTAAGGAGTTGCCAGCAATATAGTGATGAATGCTACTTCGTTCGGTCTCTACATACATCCCCCTATTTTATGACTTTGTATTTAATTCTCCGTCAATTAAGTGCCTTGTTAACTAATTTTAATCATAGATTATTTTGTTTAACTGGATATGAGTGACCAATAATGGTCACGAAATTTAGGTTATTAATTGAGTTAATATACATGCGCATATTGCAATAAAAGGACGAGCAGTTTTAAATTAATTTATCTTTACCTATACATACATATATTTTTGGTGGGATTTTGGTGGTTCCGGACTCGTTACCACCGCCCATACAGATGCAAAAACCATCAAGTGACCTAGTCATGTTTCGGTTTTAGTCTGTGGGTTCATCAGTTTTCAGGAGATTACTACATCGATTTCTTGTCGAGGTGGTAGTCTCCTTTCAGGGTGCGGTTGGTAGTGCAGGGTGGTAGTCTCCTTTCAGGGTTACAAAATTGGTTGAATTGACGATAAGGCATCGAGTGTTTTAAAATATACTCGTAATGCAATTTGTCGCCGCCCATTTCATAATCGCATAATTTAGCCGGCATAGTGGGGGCGATCAATTTTGTTTAAGATCAATTATTGATTGACCCCATTCATGGACTTTGTAGAGCTGCTCACCACCAGGTAGATACAAAGTCACATGCTGTGCTCCAATAAAATAAAATAAACCTATACCATACTGTTTATAGTGCATCGTTGACAGAACACTGTAATTTCCTACAGTAAAAATTGCAATAGAAAATTATGGCATAAACACGTTTTCCAATTAATAGACAGATGTTAAAACTAAACGTTTTAGAAACTTCTAACAATTATTATATTTAATATTACGACTTTAATTTAATATTATAGTTAAGTTATAAATTTACCTACGATGTAAAAAATGTGTATTTAAAATTATTTATTACACAAAATTGTAGATAAGTACATAGGCAAGCATTTTCTATCAGCGAACCTAGGCATATACGTATCTCTCTCGTATCGATATAAGATGATATATCGTATCTATCATCTTTAGAGAAATGGTTTAAAGTATATATTTTAAAAACAATTTTAGTTACCTAAAAAAATGCATTTTTTAGGTAAAAAAAAATATACCTGTGCCAAATGGCCTCTCACGTTCATACCTGATAATACATAAATACTACTTACAATAGACACATTGTGTTTATGTGCATGTGTATAAGTGTCTTTGTTGGCGTGTGTATGACAATGTGTGTGTGTGTTGCTATGTGTTTCTGTTTGCAAGAATTATAAGTAGGTATATGACATCAATTTGTTCGAAATAAGATTCTTTACATAATCTCCGCCTCCGTAGACTAGTGGTTGCGCCTTTAGCGTTGTATCCGAAGGTCGTGGGTTCAATTCCCAACAATGGCAAAAAATATTAGTTTTTTTTTCTGTACAGTTCGGTCTGGGTATTTATAAAATATGATATGTTTTATATCGTTGTTTCTAGTATACATAGTATAAGCCTAGCTGTGAGGGCAATATATGTAAATTGCATACCTACATATTATTTTGTGTTATTTAATATATAAATTGTTGAACAATTTGACCTTTTGTAGGTAGAGTGCCTTTAGGTAAAACTTTAGAAAAGTTTAGTTAAACTTTTTTAGGTTTTATTTGAAGTGGGTAATATCACGTTTGTCTTACAGTGCCCGAGACCGCTTTGGGGGCCTGGGGTACGTACCCAGCAGAGGGGTGTTATTCCAACCCCATCGTAGCCGTATTCTAAATATCATCGCAGTGTTAATATAGACTTTTAAATGAATATTTTATAGACAGCTCAACATTCTCTCTAAGGCAAAAAAATATACTAACATAATTAAAACACATTAAAATAACGTACAACTCTAAGTTTATTCAAGATTTATAATAATTTTAACTTTGCTTTAAATAGTCACTTATAAACTTTATTAAAACTAGAAGATATCTGGGTTTGTATATACTTTATATATACTTTAATTTGTATTTTGTTATCTAATCAGGTATTTAAACTTAAAGTTTCTATAACCTAAGCAAGATACTGATCCTATAATATATTTAGACATAAAACAAGCCACGTAAAGCACTGAATAACAACGAAATTGCTTTATTTTGAGTCGCCTCTACCGGCGCGGGCGCAGGATTTTGTAAGCCCGGGGCGCTTTGTCGGCGGCAGTCGCTGGAACTAATAGCGTCAAGCTCGCGGCGTATGCGCAGCTTTTGACAGCTCTCTGTGACGTCAGCGGCTGATGATGCTCCGTAGTTATATTTCTGCCTCATTTCCTGTTATTAAAGAAGTGTTATGCTAATAAATTCATCATCGTGTTCAATATTTATATTTGAATATGGAATATATAAAAAATATGGAATGAATTTTATATATTTGTACTTACCTAAGTCTTACTAAGTTATACTTATGTATTCATATAGTGCCCGCAACTTCGTGTGCGAATTATTTCTTCTTATATCAATACTTACCATCGATCAACAATACAACATACTTAATATTATAAAGCTGAAGAGTTTGTTGGGTTAAACGCGTTAATATCAGGAACTACTGGTTCTAATTGAAAAATTACTTTAGTATTAGATAGCCCATTAACCGAGAAAGGCTATAGGCTATAACATCACGCTACGACCAATAGGAGCGGAGTAACAATGAAAAATGTTGGTGAAAAGGTTTTTTTTTGCTTTTGAGAGCTGCGCGCTGGGTAACGATTAAAGTTACGCAGACAAAGTTGAGCGTGTCAGCTAGTATAATATATAAAGATATATTACCTCTAAGCCTTACGCGAAATTTTGCCAGTGTCTAGTATGAGGGTAGATTAAAATTAGGTTTAAAGAATCTTTATTTTCCATAAGAACATACATACATTCACTTAAATGGAAAATACATACTTTCATTACATCACATTGCTGGCACAACAGAAACAATAATGCTATAACACAGAAACAAAATACACATTATTACTTATTAGATTTACTTAAAACTTTAAAACTTCTATTCGTATTACAATTTATGATTTTAAAATAATATATAAATCAAACAAAACAAAACTATTACAACATTGTAGGTAGACAGAAAAAAAAACAAAAATTGTATATAATATAAAGTAAAAGTGGGATAATGGGATAGACAGGAATAGGGAAAGGACTAGGATGGAATTAGGAATGGTCACATGAGCGTACTCAAACATACGGTATAGTTATAAAGAAAAATATCATCCGTAAAATGGATACCGCCATGGATTTGTTGAGATATCACAAACACCGAGATCACTGCGTAAATGCTACACTTCTCACACTTAAGATCACTATGACTGCTTATTCTACAAATTTGGTACATTTTTGCACAATAATATCCTATAAACTTAACTATGAAAAATATAAACACAAACACACGTCTCACAAAATCAAAAGATGACTTTTGATTATACACAAGTCTGTTAATTTATTAAATACATGCAAGATACAATTACTGAATATAAAGATTAATTATGCGGTTACAAAATGGGTGGCGACAAAGACGAAATTGCATTACGAGTCTAGTTTAAAAAAATATCCTTGCTACTTTATCGTCAAATCAACTACCCGTTTCATAACCGCACATTAAAAGGAGACTATCACCTCGATAAAAAATTGATGCAGTAGTCTTCTGAAAATATACTCCCTGTGCCTTTGTAATTACGAGTAGGTTCTATTTGTCATATATCTAACTAAAATTGCATAGCTAGTATTTTTCTCCTTTTTGCACTCGCCTAAATAAGGCATTAAGTTAAGTTAAGGTTAAGGAAAATTAAACCTTAACGTACTTTGCATTTTATAAACATATTTATATAATCAATACAATACCACTTAGCACCTTATTAAAGATAATTTCGCTTAATAATAAAGCAATTGAAACTTGAGTTAATTAATATATGACAATAACTTTCAGCTGTTACAGTCACATGTTATTAATATTTCAGTATTTCAGAGGGCTAGTGTATAGAACTTTTGTGGTCTCAAACAAATTTACATAGTTTTTTAATTTAAAAAATCATTGGTACACGGGGTTTGAACCAGGGACCTTAAAACTGTAGTGTTTTTAAGTCTGATTCATATATATTTTAAGATTAATTTATACATATATTATAGTAGGTATAAGAGCAAGCTTTTGAAAACAAAACTAAAAGACTAAAAAACTCTTATCTCTCAGATGTCTGGATATGTCCGCACCAAATAATATATCCTAAACTCAGTTTTGGTTGGAATCCCGGTGTGTACCAATGAGTTTTTAATTTAAAAATGTATGTACATTTGTTTGACAACACCTCTCTAGTGCCTCGGAGAGCACGTTAAGCTGTCGGTCCCGGTTTCACTATACCAACTTGTGAAACTGTTTATAGATGGGTTATTGAGTCTATTCAAAACATCGCGACGAGCTAGCCACTTGTTCGGAGTAGACTCATACCATCGGCTACGACGAGGTGGGATTAAAAACCCCTCTGCTGGGTACCCTGGGGCCGTCTAGGCGGTCTCGGGCGCCGTAAGGTACCCGTGATGATGTGTATGTATGTATGTAAACTCAGTTTTAGTAATAGATAATATATTGGATATTTCTCACAAGCCAAGGCCGCAAACTAAGCTCTAGGCTTGTACTATGTGTATCACAAACAACGACATAATACATAGTATAACAAACAATTAAAAAAAAAATCTTACTTCAATAAATAACGTCTGGGCCAGTCTCTACTTGGCGCCAAATATTTAAAACAAGTTTTTTAGCAAAGGCTTTGTCTAAAAGTCCCACATTCGCTTAGGCACTTCAGGTAGTCAGGTTTCCTTTCACACAAAACTCATTCATAATCACCTACCTATACTATCTTTGTCCCTTAATCCCCTATTTACGACATGACCTCCTCGGTTAGAATATATTCGCTGTGTTAATATGCGAAACAATAAGATGGCTATGTGTTTGTAAGCTTCAAAGAAGCCGCTTTGTTTTTGCTAGACAATTCTATGAGCGACTGGGTTTTACCTCAAAATTCTTTTAAATATACAAACATTACCCATGTGTTATTGTAGTAAAACTTCATAAAAGACAATACGAGTAAATACTTACAAAAATAATTATTATCTACAAATAACAATAATTCATTTTACCTATATTGCTTTGTTTCACTTTTTAAAGTTGTATTAGGTTTTACACATATTATTAGTAAGTATTTTCAATGAAATTTTAAACAAAAAATAAAAGTTTGTGAGTGCAAGATAGTTTTAAACGACTTCAGGTGCTGGGACCTTAGAGAAAAATTCCATCGATGAAATTACCTTCAGTCAAAAACTCTGGATTTTGACAGAAGGTCACGCCTAGGGGGGTGACTGAAAAATGTCAAAATCCATATTAATTTGACTTATGACGATTCCATTTAACGCGTATTTTTAAATATCTCTCTTTCGGGCATTTTCTATTGGTTTCTATTTACAATGTCTATTTTTTTTTACTAGAGCAAGGTACATAACACTGTATTTAGATAATACTAAGCTATAAAATCCATGAATGGGGTCGATCCATACATAAATATTTTTTTTAAGTAAAGTTTTCTTTATTAAGCCAATCTTGCTATTTTTTAACAGTAAAGTTTGTTTTATTAAGCTATTTGCTTCATCGTCAAATCAACTTTCGTTCAGTACCGCACCGTGAATTAATATTTTCATAAATTATTTTAATTTTATTTTTCTAACAGCACTTTATTTATTAGAATTATGTGTGAAATATGAAGTATATGGAAAATTCAAGTTGACAGACTCACCAAGCATATCATTATATTTTTTTTATTAAAAATAAATTTAATTCGTCATTGTCGCCCCCCATTTCGTAATCGCATTGTTTAGCCGGCATAGCGGAAGCGATCAATATTGTTTAAGAACAATTATTGATTGACCCCATTAATGGACTTTGTAGGTCTGCTCACCACCAGGTTGATACAAAATCACAAGTCGTGCTCCAATAAAAAAAAATACCTAATAATGGAAATAATCACTAACCCCCTAACTAACACGACCTTTATAACTATAATTTTGATTACCAAATAAAGTAACTCTTAATCTGACCTTAGATTACCTACCTACATATTGCAACCATTCATTAATCAGTGTAGTTCTATGAGTTCGCGACTAACGAACGCCTTTCCAGTTCATCAGTTCATCTATAGATACAACCTTTTAATAACGACAATACGATCCACCCACGTTCTGAATCTTCGTTATGCTATTTGATAATCTTAAAATTTTAGATAGAGCTTCTATATAAAAAACAATCTATGTCGTTCAATTATGATAATTTTTTTTCGCAATTTAAAAGAAAGCTTGTACTTTAGAATGGAATCAACTTTATAATAATTGGTATTATTTTTATGCTAGGTGTTTAAGGATATGTCGCAAAAGAAAAATCAAATGCCTTCTCCATACAGTAATTTTAAAATGACTAGTTTGTTTGAAAAAGCCTAATTTTTATTTCATTTGCAACATATGGTCGACATGCCTGCTACGATATTTCGTAGTAGGTTAAGTCAAAAACATACTTAAGTAATAGGTATAATAAAGTTAATTTTTCCCTAACGCCCGTTTCCCGGTTTTTTTTTATAAAGGTCGATTTATAACATAGGTGGTAGGTGCTCCTTTCAAGATGCGATTAAATACGGGTAGTGGATTCAACGATAAAGTAGCAAAGACTCGTAATGCTAATTAATCTTTGTCACAGCCACTTTCGTAACCGCATCATTTAGACAAAATAGTGTGAGCCATCAATTCTGTTAAAATGTGTTGGTCGCAGTGACTTCTATATAAACTAGACACAAACATTCAAGAAAACTATTTGTAATAGTATTTGAAATACTATCTGTAGGAAATACGAAATAAATTTGCAACTCACGTAAAATATACTTTCAATCTTTAAACAGGGTCTATACTTAACATTTCGTTCAAGGTCTTAGGCCACTTCCGTATATAATTCTTACTTCTATGATCCATACTGACAGTAGTAACAGTCAGTATGGATCATAAAAGCTAACATCTTGACCTAACCCAACAAGTACTTATTACATTGACACAAGCATTAAGCTCCTCCCACAGAAGAGTTGTCTCCAGGGTACGATCACAATCTGAACATGCTAAGCATAAATTATAATTACTGCTAAAATTATTAGGTGCAAAATTATATTATTCATATTATAAAGCCCGCGGCGTGAAACTGGCAATCTGATAGAACGAGCGCATACGTGCCTTAACGCTGCCTCCTCGGTATTATGCATAGACTTATAAATAAGCTAAAAAAGAGCAGTGAGCATGAACAGCGTGATTTTAGTCTGATGTTTTATATAGGTCATGGTGGCCGAGTTCGTTAAAAAAAATTTTGCAGATTTTAAAGTTTTTTTTTTTTTAAATCTATTTGTATTTGATATTATCACTACATTGCCTCGGAGAGCTCGTTAACCTTTCGGTTCCAATTCATCTATACCAAGTTATGAATGTGTATTATTATAGATGGGATATTGAGTCTGAACAAACACCGAGATGAGCTGTATTTTGTTCGGTGAATACTCAAAATACCTCAGACTACGAAAGTATCGCCTCCTCTGGGTACCCTGAGTCTATAAAAAACATATGTCAAAAGAAAAACAATATTATTTTTAAATTTTTGTAAATGATTTTTTTTTATTGTAATTTAATAATTAAGAATTATTTTCAAAATGCGTATTTCTTCGCAATTCGCTTCGTAGGTAAATCATTTAGATAGCATAGTGTGGACGACCAATTGTTTTATTCAACAACACTGACTGGTCATCCTTATTTATAGGTAGATACAGAATCAGGTGCCGTGCTCTCATAAAAAAAACAGCTAGTATGAGCCCATAAATATTGTGTGTCACAAATCACGTACAAATTTTATTTTGAGACGCTTTAGGCTTCACTTTCGCCATTTACCGCTTATTGTACACTTGTTTACAGTTTGCATACAAACAAATCTTTTTCCACGGAGCGGAAAAGTCGCATTTGCAACCGACAAATACATCTGTCCCGGACGGCCCTTATAAGTCATTCTATTTACTGGCGAAGGTCTGTGGTAATACCTAAGACTTAGGCATTATGAGGAGGGACCTAGCCTCCAGTGGTGTCTTTGATGAACAGGTTGATACCCTGATTTATACGAGTCACAACTATAGGTTGGAGCTATGTTTCTTTTCGTCGCAATAGCGCATAATATCTAATACTTAAATAGTTTATTAAAAATCTAGGTATTTGACAATTTATTTATTTTTTCATTAGAGGGAGCTGAATTTCGATATTTTTGTAATCTATCTATAAATACATATAATACAATTAAAAATGAAAAAATGTGTAGGTACATTAATTTGATAAAAAAAAATGCGGAATGGACTCTAAGTAGGCTATAGAATAGTTTTTTTTTAATTCTTGTCTGTTTGTTTGTTTGTTTTATAGAGGCATCACTTAAAAACACGAGTTCAGATATAGAGGGTTTCGGGTTTTAAGAGTCTCTTAGGAAAAGTTTTTAAATACACCAGATAGAAAAAAGTATTGTATGAAGCAAAGTCAGGTATATTTTAGTGATATAAAACTACATTAAAATATTTTGGATTTTATATTTACTTTTTGAGAATTTTAAATTTTTCTAATTAAAAATCTTAATTTTAATGTTTTACGACTGAAGACGCCAATGTAGGCGAAATATATCGTAACCAAATAAAATTGTGTTTTATTTAAACTATTATATAACTATAACACAAAACAAAAAAGATATATAAGAATATTTATAGAATTACTTAAAAGTTTTAGTAAGCGAACTATTTTTGCTAAAAATCCCTGTTAATTACCATTTCGCTAAAGCTCTTAGCGGTTCTATGGAAAATAAACAATAGCATACATATAAGCTCTGTTCTCTCGCCCACACTCTGTTAAATAACTTAGTTTGTATGTATATACACATACACTCTACTATATACACATTTGAAACATTTATCCTAATATAACAATAAAGCTTACCGGAACAGTTTTTTTTAAATGCTCATCTCTGTAATATCCTAGTCATGTTTCGATTTTAATATAAATCTATGCAGGAGACTACTGAATATATTTATTGTCGAGGTGGTAGTCTTCTTTCAGGGTGGAGTTACGAAGCGGGCGGTTGATTTAACGTGACGATAAAGCAGCAAAGTTAAAATGCAAATTAGTTTTGCAAATTTGTTTTTGTCGTTGCCCTATGGACTTTATAGGTACGGTTACCATCAGGTAGATATAAAGCCGTGGCCCAATTGAATAAAAATGGATTTTTAGTTTATTAAAAACCTATTTTTATTGGAAAATATTGGAACTTGAGTGGGGTTGGAAAATTTGTTTTTAAAAATCTTTTTTTGTTGAAAAAGTAGCCCAATTCTCGAGGTTAGTTTTTTTTTAAGGTAAGTATGGTCTATTTAACATCACGCTACGACACTTAGGAACCAGGCAAAAGAATGCTAAGCGAAAACAAATTCAAATTATTTATTGAATGGAAATCTTTAAAAATATTTTAGAATTACAAAAAAAAAATTAAGATTTTTATCAATAAAGTCTCAGAGTGCATTTGGTTAGGCTATTATTCATCACAAAAAAAAATACATCATTTGTTTTTCATTATCTAATTATTATATTATTAAAAAAAAATATTTGAAATAGGGCCTACTACTTAGGCGAACAACCTCACAGTAAATGAAGTAATCATAGTTTTTTTTTTTAAATTAAATGGCTGGATGTTTCCTTAAAGCTAGTAAATGTACAATGTTATTTAGAACTTAGAATTATTGCAAAGTTCTTCATTATTTTTGTCTGAAATAATTTTATTAAAATTGCGTAAACTCGCCCGCGAAAGTTTTCGAACATGTTTGTATTTTTCTTTTCTTCAAAAATTTTTTATAGATTTATTAAAAGGTTTTTTTTTCTGTAATTTTATTATTTATTGTTACTTATTAGGTAAAATACCTAATAGGCTGCAATGCATTTTTTTTACTGGGGCACGTCATGTGATTTGGTGGTAAGTAGACCTACAAAACCTATGAATGGGGTCAATTAACAGCATTGATCTCACTCTGCCGCTCCCACTATTCCGGCTTAATGATGCGGTTTCGAAATGGATTAAAAAGGATAAATTGGCTATATATGGATCACAAATCTAGTATATTATATACCTATAATAATAGTAGTTTAGTTTCAAGTTTATTTCGTATTAGATATTTTCGCGTTAAATATCTAAATAGTACTTTTTTTATTCTTTAATATTTTTTATCATTCTTTTTTAAAGTAAACTAATTTACTAATTTACGAATATATCAGGTTTAGGTTAAGAAAATTAAATACAAAAACATCCTACCTCTGTTTTTTATCAAAATTGCTTTAAAGTACTTGGAAATACGTACAAACAAACATTGATTTTCCCAAATATCAGCTAAAATTAAAACAAAAACTCAAACTTCTAACCATAAAATAAATTAACAATGTGTTAAAAATGGCGACACCTGCATTGCCTGATCGATTACAATACACAGAGGTAGTACTTATTGTATTTAAAAATAAAAAAATAACCAAAATTTTTACTGCCTTTTAACTTCTTCCGGCAAACCTAATTGTCTTTGTTTTTGGGTAAACAATAGACGCCGATAATAGTAACACATACTCAGTTGGCGCATTGTTTTAATTTTGAAAAAGCCGCTTCTAATCTCCAACTGTCTCTTAAGACCCTTTGTGTTAGTAAAGACAAAAAGAAAATAAAGTCTAGTTGAGGCTTTTGTAAATATATAATAATAATATGTTTAAAAACTTCTGTAACTGGTTTGAGTAGGCAGGTGGTATATTTTAAAATTTCTTTAAATATTTTAAGATTTGTACCAATCTCGTTTTCTGTTAATCACCCATGCATCACATTGGTAAATTTTGACACATTTTGATTTTTGTTTCTATGGACGTATTTTCACACTTACTCTCGATTATAATTATTAGTCAAGAGAAGTAAAAAAAAATATCATACGTTTTTATCAGACATTTATAAATAGTCAAAAAAGAAACAAATAAATAAGCCCTAAAGTGTGCGTGTGGTTACGTTGGTATTCCTTCCACACACATTAACAAATGTTGTACATTTGTTGATTTTATTAGCTCAATACTTAATATTGAAATTTAAAACAACTCTTATGAAAAAAATAATCTGAAACAAATAAAGTGTGTTAAATGTGTTTCTTACTAGGTAAAATATATAAATTGAAGCAATAACATTTTATTGCCAAATATTTCGCCTCTCTTTGGAGCGGCGTCATCAGTGACAGTCTTATGAAAAAAGTAACCCAACCGAACCACGTCACATTACAAACTAGTATAAGACTAGGTGGTTAGCTTGTTCCATTGAATATTATATTGTAGATCTATACTAATATTGAACACGCTAATCTCAGGAACTACTAGTTCGAATTGAAAAAAATATTTTAGTGTTGGATAGCCCATTTATCGAGAACGGCTATATCCTAAGTAACATCACGTTACGACAAATAGGAGCGAAGCATCAATGAAAAATGTTGCATAATCGGGAAAAAGGTTGTTATTTTGCTTTTTTAGAGCTTTCGTTGCGTGCGCTGCGCATACGGTTAAAGTTACGCAGACAAAGTTGCGCGGTCAGCTAGTCCATAATAATGAGACTGAAGTACATTGTAAAATCTGTATTGGAAGATTATTTCAAAGCTCTCCATTGTGCTTATTTGCTTATATTCATTTAGATTCAACTAACTCTTCAGACCAATAAAGCGTTTTGCACGTCTTACCTACGTGCGACAAGACACGATCCACTCTAAGTTTTATTTCGTAACCGCACCATTTAGCCAGAATAATGGTAGCGATTAATGCTGTTAAACAACAATGTATTGAACGACCCCATTCATGGACTTTAAACTTTATCCGCTTTTTATGGGGTAGACGAGACAGCCGAGCTTCAATAAAAAAATCATCTCAATAATGTAATCAATGGAAAATATTAGTATATGTAAATATAGTGCACGTTAAGCTGTCGGTCCTATTTTAACTTTACCATCTTGTGAAACTGTTTATAGATGGGCTATTGCCACAATACCTAGAGCTGGCCACTTGTATAACCACTGGAGACCTTGAGGCGGTCTAGGTGGTCTCGGGCTCCGTAAGGCATCTGATATGAGATGATGATACATCTATACTTAATATTATAAAGCGATGAGTTTGTTTGTTTGGTTGAACGCGCTAATCTTAGGAACTAATAGTTCGAATTAAAAAAAAAATGTTTGTATATATCGAAGAAGGCTATATGCTACATAACATCATGCTACGACCAATAGGAGCGAGGTAACAATGAAAAATGTTGCAAAAACAGGGAAAAATTATTCCATTGAGAGCGTCCGCGTAATCGGTTTAAGTTACGCAGACGAATTTGCGAGGATCAGCTAGTATAACAAAATAATATGAAGGACAATTTGCGAGGATCAGCTAGTATAACAAAATAATATGAAGGACAATTTGCGAGGATCAGCTAGTATAACAAAATAATATGAAGGACAATTTGCGAGGATCAGCTAGTATAACAAAATAATATGAAGGACAATTTGCGAGGATCAGCTAGTATAACAAAATAATATGAAGGACAATTTGCGAGGATCAGCTAGTATAACAAAATAATATGAAGGACAATTTGCGAGGATCAGCTAGTATAACAAAATAATATGAAGGACAATTTACACACAGTACTCTGGTCACAAACTAAGCTATAGGCTTGTACTATGTGTACAGAAAAACGTACTAATATTTTTTTACCATGGGTAGGAATCGAACCCACAACCTTCGGATACAACGCCAAAGTAGCAACCACTAGTTTACGGAGGAGGTCAATATGTTTTATTGGAACTCAGCATGTGACTTTGTACCTGAAGGTAAGCAGATCTACAAACTCATGAATGGAGTTGATCATTACATTGTTTTTTAACAATATTGATCGCTCCCACTATGCCCCTATTTTATTTAGGTAATTTTATTATATAAGGAAACTTCGGACATATTACATAATATGTTTCATTGCCATATTCATTTTTAAAATTTTTGACCATGGTAGTTATATACATAGTAACGTTTTGTAAAAAAATATGTTCTACATAAAAGCAACATGGAAGAAGACCACACAAGCCTTCTTTGCGACTGACACGATTATTCCGAAAAAATACAATACCCTTTACTTGCTAATTATCAGTACATAATAGTACAATAGCGGCAAAGTAAATGATCACAAAAGACATATGTAAAACAAAGAAACGCAAAAACAATGACCCTTCAGTTTCATCCCCTCTCGAAAAAGGGTTTTTAAGGAACCGATTTTTAATTATTTAGTTAGTTTATTTTTAACTACCGACCGGAGTGGGTGAAATTGTGAAAATTTTGTGTTAGATGTGAAATTAAGTCAGTGATTATGTGTGAAGAAGGTTTAACGGGATTAAAAGGTTTTGTGAAACGATGGTGGGAGACAGAGGTGTGTAATTTATCTATTATTTATTTATCGTATTTTATATGTTACTAAAGTACAGCGTATAATATAAATTCTATACTTACTTAATAGTTTAATAAAAAAATTAAGACTGAAATATGAGTAAATATGAGAATTTCTGATTACTTTCAAACAATAGTTGTTTATTCTATCAAATTGATTAGTTATTCAGAATTATAAAAAAAAAAATACTAATTTATTTAATAGGTGTTATATTTTATAGCGTGTATGTATAGAGCTGTTTTCTTTTTGTACAAAAATTATTAAAAGTAAAATATCACGAAGTTTATATTAAGTATTTTTTTTAAATGTTCGGTAATTGATAGTTGAAACAACCATATTTTATATTTATTTGCGATCTATAAGTTTAATTTTAGTTATGTGAACTTATAAGTTCATATTACTAAAATTATATATCGATTTTTCTGTCGACGGTACCAATGTAATTATGGTGTTAATTCCGATTTATTTATATCGATCGATACATGTCGTTAAGAGTTAGGTGTTCATTATTTATTATAAAGACAATTTCTTATCGAAGTTTGACCTCTGTCCATAATCCAATTATTGTTAATATTCATATAAGTGTAGGGTGACCATAATTTTAGGTTATACAAGTATAAAAAAACGCGCAAATGGGCAGACTATATACATGGTCTACAGACTTTAAAAGATTGTACTTTAGGCTAATATAAGATTCTACTGATCAAATCGAATAACTTTTCCCATGGAACCATGTGTCGCATTTGTTTTCTCCTTACAAACAAGTAATATTAAAATTATCAATTTGTATGGGGAAGCCAATTTTTTTTTTCATTTGTGACACATGGTTCCGTAGGAAAAGTTGTTCGATTTGATCAGTAGAGCCTCATATTAGATCTTTTAAATTCATTATAACTTTTAAGGTTTTCATTAAAAAAACTGCAAGTCTAGAGTCTACTGAATTATTATTTATTCATTAGATTCACATGGGCCTTTTAAATAGATACTTCTGCTCCTAAATACGCGATTTTAAAACTATTCGTATATTTTATAACTTATCTTAATTATATTAATGAATATAGTGCCTGAAGTATGATATAAATCAATTTTACGGTTCAATGCTAATATTTTGCTAACCACATGTATTTTTCTAAATATAATACCTGTAAATTTCCCAAATTTTAGTTGTTTCTACTTTATAGACATAATTACGATAAAATTAGAAAAATCTAGAGAAAACGTAAAAGGTTCTACGAGAAAGACGCTGTGTAATATTTTTGTTTTTCCAAAAAAAAAATACCATTGAACGAATTTAAGACATGATTAAAATAAAATGCGAAAAAATCCAAGAAAAAAAGCCTGTTAAGAAACAGAGCCAACGAATTAGCTTTTTACTTTTATCCTCCAAAAACAAAAATGTATGGAGTCCCATGTACAGCCTTAAGGTTTAGATTAAGATAAGCAGGGGATGAGCCCGAGTGTCCACAGCATATCATTACAACGTTAAACTTAATGCGGGCGATTAGACCCGGATAATTTCATATGAAATCTAAATTGTATCAAAAGAGACGTTTATTATGAAACAACTATACTTAGAAATATTCATATTAAAATGATTTGTAAGTAAACGTTTTCGTCCGATTTCTTTTATGACTTTTTAAGTGTTGTTAATATATATTTTTTTAAACTTGTCCAGAAAAAAAAAGTTTTTAGCAATTTTTGTCGCTATTTTAATCACGTGTGCGTATTTTTTAATTAGATATTAAGGTGAATTAAATTTAAACTGGCTTGGAAAATATTTTTTCATTCCATTTTGATAACTGTGTGAACCGCAAGGACGTCATTATTTTTTTTGTTGAAAACTGCGGCTCTGAAACAATAATGATTATTCTTCCTAGATGACAAATGACGTCCTTGCGGTTCACAAACAAGAATTAAAATTCTTCGTAGATAACGCAGTTATCAAAAAAGAATCAAAAATTCTTATTAGATAACCGGGTTATCAAACAAGAATTATATTCCTGATTCAATACTGGTTATCAAACTTCGGTTATCTACGCGGCATAAGCGGTTGTTATAAATAAAGCAGTTAGAATATCCTCAGCGAATGTATATCTTTACGTTTACGGTTTTGATTTTTTTCCCACGCGCTCCTCTTCTTTAGGTATAATTTCACTAACATGGCAACACTGGTCAGTCTTCAATCTTCATTTACTTTGTCTTCTTAGTGTTAATTCAATTATTAAACGGACATCGTCTTCCGCCCACAAAACTCACCGTCATAAACGCTTCGCAAATATTACCTTAGTACTGTCTAGCAAGGTACAGTGAAGATATTTGCTTTTGTAATCACTCTATGGCATTGTTAATAAGATTCACTTTAGATAACCTTTTAATAGTAAACTTTGCTCTTCACTATACTGGTAATTTTTATTACAAAAAGTTGTCCTATCCTATTTGGACAAGTCAAGGCATTTTGAATATGTATTGTCATTTTAGTTTTCTATACAAGGAAGGTGTCATTTTTCGTAAGATTAATTTTGTAAACAATCACCTACATCTAATACTAATAATATAATAAAGAGGTAGAGTTGTAGGAAGTAATCTCTGGATCTACTGAACCAATTTTGAAAAATATTTTAGTGTTGGATAGCCCATTTATCTAGGAAGGCTATATGCTATTATCAATATAACATTACAACCAATAGGAGTGGAGCATTAATTAAAAATATTTGGAAAACGGGTAAAATTTGTTCCTTTTGAGAGCTTTAAAGAATACAGGGTATACCTATATCTTACGTTTATGTCTATTATAGCTTGGGTAGAGTTATACCTAATACCTACATAACTTTCTTGACTTATAAAGAATGTTTAAGTACACTGCATTCTTAATCGTAAAGTCTGCGTTCTCCATACAGAAAGAGTTTCGCACTTCCAATAATACTCGATACTACTATTTGTCGCAGAATTAAAATAATATTTTTGTTGGTTTAAGTAGGTTTTTCAATCATTGTATAAATTTATCCAACAGATAACTTGTATGGAGAATTAATAAATTTGGCAGTTCTTCATACAAGTTAAATATCGGATAATTTTATCTGACGATTGAAAAATCAGACCTTAATTATATGAACATATCACCCAGTTAAATATTATTCTTTTGACGTAGTAACGAAACGAGTGGTTAGGTTATTCTTATATTGAAATTGATAAAAAAAAGTTCGCTGAATAAAAAACTAGAAGTACAGAAGTAATTTAAAAAGCGAACACTTATATGTAGGAACAATATGGCATGTCACGACAAAAATAAACCACTGTGCGATGCGTTTAAATTGCATATTTTAAATTGCAAACAAAAACTCTTCACAAGCCATTTTAAACTTTATACCTAGGACATAATAGAGATCAAAGTTGTTCCTGAAAATTGTATGTACATAAGATGAAATATGTAAGTACTTGGTTTTGTAGAGATGAATTGGTCATTCACCCGGCTCATGTTTTTTAAGGTTCAGTAATGAAAAAATTAATAACATAGAAAAATTTAATAAAATTGAAACCTTTTAGTTAAACCGTTTACTAGATATGTATGTATGCCTTACAAGCCTATTATTTCATCTGTTGATTTTAAAACCTTTTAATGTAGTAAATTTTAATAAATAAAAATCAATGCAATATATTTTTTAGTTTTTAAATTTATTTGAGCAATTTGACGGATCAAGAACAATCAATGAAAAAATAATAGGTTATAGTGATTAAATAAAATTAAAGATTATTTACACTGAAAAAAAAAACAAATTACCTACTTAAATAAAATCATACCCATTGTTCTTTACAAATTAGGTTATAAATAATTATCATAATTTTAATTATTATACCTACTTAAAGTTTTTTTTTGCGATTTTCCTTTAATAGCCATAAAAAGCTTTATTAATTTTTCAGAAATGTAAAGCACTGAAATTAATAACAATAAACGTATTAATATTAATTGTATGTTATACAGAACCAATAACTCAAATACTAACCGAACTTAGTGATTTTTTTTCAACTTGTCTTGCTACTCTGTCAAATAACATCTTTGGCTAGATTTTTTTTTAAATCTGTAGACTTAAATCATTTACTAAGAACAATTTAAACCGAGCTGGGATCATCTTGGTCCAAGATTCTGTATCCAAAGATAATTACGTTAAGTACACACTACGTATATTGTCCCTTTATGAGAAATCTCGTGCGAGGCAAAGAGGTATGGTTGACAAAATCATTACATATCAGTAGCATGAGTTTTTGTTACACAATCTTTTATTTATTGTATAGTAAAAAAAATTGTATGGATTTACCAATAAGTGACTATTTGACTTGCCTTGGTACACTGTTAAATAACATCTTTGGCAAGTTTTTTTTAATGTATAGGAAGGGTTATAATAAAAATACAGTAATTGTATCCACTGTCGACAAAATAAAGCTATCCTATTGGTTGGATCCCTACAATTGTACAGTAAGTGAAACATGTGTGAAGAAGTTTTTAACTAAATCTCATAATAGAGGGTACTGGTAGATATTTACCTATATTTTTTATAAAATTTTCATAATTTTTTTAATAATTTTACTTTAAAAAACATGATAAATTCGAATTCTTGCGCTGCGTTGCGTATTTGTATATTATTATTTTTGTAACTTTCAGTTTTCGGTAATCATAATTTGTCGTTTAATATTTGAGTACAGTTCCTATTTTTTTTGATAATTTAAAAGTATAAACTGAAAAAAGATTGTACCGCCTCCGTAGACTAGTGGTTTCCAATGGCAAAAAAAAATAGTAGGTATATTTTTCTGTAGTCTTCCATTGTCTGGGTGTTTATAAAATATAATATGTATTGTTATCGTTGTTTTTTATACACATAGTACAAGCCTAGAGCTTAGTCTGAGGCCAGAGCAATATGTTTATAATGTCCTTTACATTATTAATTATATATAATAGGTATTACCTACATAAACATAACTTAAATAAAAAAGAAAAGAAAAAAAGATTTTTTATGCTACCAGTACTAGCAAGTGCTCGGTTATTTAATTAAAGTATATGAATTTAAGTTCAGTAATGATCTGATTGGTTAATGCCAGGTTGTGGACAGGTAATGCCGCGCCGGGTTCATGCCGTAATGACAGCTTTTTTCCTTTAAAGTTCGTGACAATAAAAATAAAATACTTAATCAAAATGTTTTGTGATTCAAAATATAATTATATATATATTACGCCGATAGTTAGTAATATAAAGTTATTGTAGTCACCCGTTTCGTAACCGCATTATTTTTGGTATAGAAAGAACTACTGATTTAATCAACATTATATTGGTCAGGTAGAAACACAGTCACATGTCGTGTTCTTATGTTAAAAAAAAAAGTTATCATTCGACAATTTCATATTGTTACCACAAATAAATGAATACGGCCGTAAATTTTTTTCTAAATTTTATTTTTTCTTAAAAAAAAAAGTCTAAGAAAAATGATCCACTAAAAGGAATTTAATCATTACAGCATTAAAATAAAATTAATGTTCCAAATCATCCTAAACGCAACAAAAAACCACCTCTTTACAAAGACATCGATACTCTATAATTTAGTCCCAATTCTCTCGACTTTTCAAGCATATATTTTTCTTAAACGACACTTTATTATCCCAATACTTATCCGTTTTAAACCATTAGAAACGAAATCTTTCCCGAGCTCATTTAATTATAATTTAAGTGATATTTCGGTGAAATTACATCTGACGCGACGCCGGTGTGGTCAAACTACAATATAATTTACCCAAGCCCGAATAATGACATGGCAGCAACACCGTTTATTCGAAATAATCGAGTGACAAAACGTTTTTAAAACGTGACAATCAAGAGTGGTTGGCGCGCACGAAATCCAAGAATAAGCCTCGCTCGGTTCCACAATTTAATTTTAAACGAAGTTTTTTTTTTTTAATAAATTTTACAAGTGTTGAAAATATTATACTTTTTATTAATTAACATTTAGGTATTACAATTGAACACAAAGGTTTTTAAAAAAAAACTATATCTAGAATCTAAATGAAGGAGAAAGTAACTTAAAGGTTGGGCTCTTCTAAGAAACCGGGTAGTTAAGTTAGACACAGTTCAACCAAGAAGCCCGCTGCCCCACGAATGGTTACCAAATGTATAGTAATTTAGTTTGTGAATTAAATCGTTCCCAACACGCGACACAAACCTTTCCTATTCTCTACCCCGCCCCGGCCCAAACCATCATTCTACACAATTTTACTCAATTGCTCTCCGTTCTTGGAATTAATTTGATATTAGCCTTTGAAAACGCAAGGTGTGGTTTTGTGTCGGTTGATTATTATTTTGAAGAGGCACCCATTTGCAAGAAACTCCTTCAACAGTCTGTGTTTAGGGCTTACGTTTAGACCACTTAGGAAACTTCGATATTTTTTATTTCACTCTAAATAATGTTATAAGTACATATTAATGTTTATTTTGTTTTTGTTTCAGGAATCCCAATCGAGTGGCGCAGACCGATGGGTCGGGCGAGATGCGGAGCACAACCTGGCTCTTCAACAGATCTTGAAACTTCAAGAGGCTCGCGCTTACCATAAGACATCCCTTTTGCCTCTCTGTAGAGAAAACGGACTGCCTTCACCACCTGGTAGTAGTCACGACCTTGATGAGCATCCCAAACCAGAACATCGTTACAAACACGATCCCTATCACGACACACGCGCCGCTGAAAAAATGAAACTAGAGTCAGAGTTACGTCGCATAGCAGAACAAACTAATGGTCAACTTCACGGTTATGAAAACCGCCTGCCAACCCCAACTGAAAATGAATCGTTTACCTATTTTCAACAAATGCTTGAAGCAAAAAACAGATTTGATTACTTTATGAGTTTACGGGACAAAGAAATCAAAGAAAATACAGCACGGCATGAAAACACATCCGCTAACCTTAAAGTAAAGCATGAACGTATGTCTCCTGAAACTTTATCATCACCTTTACAAAGTCGATCTCCACCAACACAAGGACCATCTTCAGGTGGAACTTCTCCAAATTATAATGTTCCATTGTCTACCTCATCTAGCCCGGCTTCTACTACTAGTCCTATTAATGTATCCCCTTTAAACCAATTAAAAAATATGCAACCCTTTGATTTTAGAAAATATAGTCATAATCAAAATAATAATAAGCCATTAGAAAACTCATTAAGAAATAAGTCCAATATTGATATGAGGCAAACCGAGCGAAATGCAATGGAGTTAATGAATCTTAACATGAGAAATCATTTATTTAATTTACAATTGCCAAGAAATATGCCGATGCCTCCAATGCCTACAATGTCTGCATCATTTAATCACTCCGCTGCAATGGTCGCTGCCCTGAGTCAAAACCCGATGGGTATGGCATCTTTACAAGCTCTTTTACCTCATATATCTGGGAAACCGCCTTCTAATTTAGATAACAAACTGAATAATACAACTTTAAAAACGCATCTCCCAACTCCATCAGAAGATGGGAAATCTGACGATGATGCTTTAAACTTAAGCAAAGATACATATTCTGAAGCAACTACACATGTATCTAGATCAACATTACTTCAAAAAGGTATGAGTCCACCAAAAAGACAATGGGGTACTTCCCAAATGCCATTAAACTTGGGTACCCATTTTATTAATCCAGCTACTGGGAAAAAAAGAGTTCAATGTAATGTATGCTTAAAAACATTTTGTGATAAAGGAGCATTAAAAATACATTTCTCAGCGGTTCATTTGCGAGAAATGCATAAATGTACTGTAGATGGCTGTAGCATGATGTTTAGTTCTAGAAGGTCAAGAAATCGTCATAGTGCCAATCCAAATCCCAAACTACATTCTCCACATTTACGTAGAAAAATTTCACCTCATGACGGAAGAAGTTCTCAGATTCACCCTGTTCTTATACCTCCTCATGCTGCTGGATTAGGAATGTCTTCCGTACTTAACCCACTAAATCCATTTGGATCATTTCCTCTAATGAATGCTCCACCTAACATGAGACAGTTTCCACGAAACATGCCGCTAGATTACAAACATAGTTTGGATTTATCTCATAGGTTTAATTCACATACTATGGAAGATATTGATAAAGATCACGAAGTGCAAGGGGAATCTGATGAAGATGACGGGATAGTAGTTGTTGCAGGTGATGACGACGATGATTATAATGACAGTATAGATATGTCTCGTCAAAATGAAAGTGAATCTTTCAGACACTCTCGCTACAACAAAACTTCGAGTTCTGCTGATGGTTCAGATGTAGACTTTGACGAAAAAAGTGCTAGTGACAATAATGAATTTGTGGTTGATAGTGCTAAAGATGACACATTAAGTCCAAACTCGAATAAAAGGAAAAGAAAAAACTTAAATCCAACAAGATTGCACAATAATGGCATTCCGTCAGTAGAAACTATTAACACAGTACAAAATAACAACGCAGATACCTCAATTGATGATTATGAAGTTCTCGATTTAAAGAAGGTAAAAAAAGAGAAACTTGATAATGATGAAGCAAATTATAAAAAAGAAGAACTAAATATTAATATGAAAATAAAGAAAGAAGATAATGAAGGTACAGAAGTAAATAAAATATCTATAAAAGAAGAACCTAAAGAAGATAAAGAGGATACCCAAGGTAAAGGCAATGTATATACGTCTGAAAGCTCTTTAAAACGCTTAGAAAGTTTATCAAGAGGGGATTTTAATAATAGTTTAACTAAGTATGATAACACCCCTATTCCTTTTAATTTATCAATGCAAGACACAATGGATCATTCAGATAGATCCCGATCATCTTCTGCATCAAGTTTTGACTGTGTGTCAGAAGATAGTCAAGGCCAAATTTATGGACACTTTGAAAATGGAGTATTCATTAGCACTAAAGATATCCCGATTGATCAAGAAAATCCAGAAAAATGTACCGTCTGTTTTAGAATTTTTCCAAACGTGTTTAGTGTTAAGAGTCATTATCAAAATGTGCATCTTAAACAAATGCACAAATGTAATGTCGAAGGATGTAGAGCAGCATTTCCTTCCAAACGTCTTAGAGATCGACATAGTATAAATAATAATTTACACAGAAAACTGTTCTTTACAGATGATTTAAGAAGAAACGATGATAATGCATCACCACAACAGATTTTACAAAAGGCTAAAGACCAAATGCAACTTTTGTCTCAGTATAGCGAAGAGGATAGAGGCGTACCTTACATTGAATTTCATAAACTTAAACAAGCTAAGACACGATCTGAAAAGACTAGATCTGATCATTATCCTGCTCAAATGCCATTTAATCCCCATTACCCACCATTGCAACTTGCAGATACTTATTTCAATAACAGAGACTCTTTAATTGCTCAGCATCCGTTTTTATTTCCGCCTTTTGGTATGCTTCCCAATTTCCCACCTTTACCGTTTAACTTTTTACCAAATTTAAATGGGTTTTGTGGTGATCAAAATTTACCTCCTTCATTAGGTAATCAAAATAAATTGAACTATTGCATTGAAGATGAGGCTCCAAGAGCGGACGAGGAAGGAAATTTTCCATGTCGTGTTTGTAAGGAGACTTTTAAAAGGCTGATAGCGTTGAAGGATCACTGTGAGACGGTTCATAGTCAGCTGCTACATCGCTGCACTTCTAGTGGCTGTAATGCTGCTTTTCTATCAAGAACAAAGCGTAATGCGCATAGCTTGAATCACTCGCTCCTTTCGCATCACCATAACGGTCGAGGAACACATACTAATTTGTGTTGACTGACTTGTGATCAGTGATTTAGTTTCAAATAAGACTGTGTTGTACAATAATCTCTTATTGCATTTGTGATTTATTTTAGTATGAACCAAATATCATAATAAAATAGTTAGTTAAAGTGAAATCCAAAAATTTGTAAATATTGATGTATAGCCAGTACCTTTTAATTCTCATAAATGTTATTGTAAGTAATTAATGATTATTTGTAAAAATCTTAGATACATATTTGTAATAATAGGACATTCCATAGAGTTAATATGTGCAATAATTTAAAAGTATTGTAAATAAATAATAGTTTAAAATATTTTAGGTAGTTTCATAAATATTATACCCATATCTTATTTGTTCTGTTGGTGCTAAACTGTAACTAAATAAAATTCGATGTAATGTATCTTGTAAAATTATATCAATGAATGTACTTATTGTGTAAAACTGGCAATTATACACTAATTGTAAAATGTTCACTTTATCTAGAATTGCATTATATAAAGTTTCCCTCTCAATTCTAATGATTGAGAACGTTTATCGTCTGTATCTATCTACTCAATGTATTTGAAATTAAATTTTATCTATTGTTAATATTCCGCGTGCTATATTACTTTGCCAATCATTGCGATAATAAAAAATCATAATTATATTATTATTTTTATTTATTAAATCAAATCCAAATAGATCCTTTTTATAAACATTAAAACCGACAATATTTTACTGAACAATGAATTTTCTTAAAATATCTTCACGTCCTGCAAGAAATTAATAACTATAAATATTTTCGGTTTTATTGAGAGTCTTTTCATTTTAAAAGTGTTAGTAGATACATTTTAAAATAACATTTAACGTTTAAAATGGAAAATGTGTTTTTCTTGTAAAATTCCTATTTGAAGAGTTCCGAAACGTAATATGGAAAAAAATGTAGATTTAGTTGTCATTTTGATTTTTTTTTAAATAATGTATTTTTTTTACTCGAATGGTTATTGAGATAATACATTATTTCTGAAATCAAATTTCCTATTTCCCTTTAGAAATAGGAAATTTGATTTCCCTTTAGAAATAGGAAATTTGATTTCAGAAATAATGTATTATCTCAATAACCATTCGAGTAAAAAAAATACATTATTTATATAACTTGGAGATAGGTAGGTATCCTAAGAGACCTATCTCCAAGTTTATTTATTAGTTTTTGATTTATTTCAAATCCTGTTCAATAAAAGTAATTTAAAGAGCTTAATAATATTATAATATACATGTTGACTTTTAAAAGTTGTTCAAAAAAAACCCAAAGGCTAATACGAGGTTATACTGATAAAATCGAACTTCAATTCGACGAACAAACCATGTGTCGCAAAAGAAAAAAATAATTGCCATCTCCATACAAACTAGTAATGTTAAAATGACCAATAGACGCCAAAAATGTTTGTTTTCATTTGCGACAATTGTGACACATGATTCCATGAAAAAGTTGCAATTATTTGATCTAGAGCCTCTTATTGCCCAACCTATCAAATTCACCCTGAATAATTTCTTTACTATTCGAATATCAATCGCATTAGACCGATTTTGTTTATTAGAGCACTACTAATTAATTTTTATTTCAATTAAAATAACCTTAATTTCCAAACATTTTAACGTTAAATTCTGTTTAATTTATAAAGATCACTTATTAGACACCTCAGGAGAAGGTGTATTCCTAGGAGGAGGAATAAGTATTTAAAATTTTATAAAACTATTTTGTAATAGTTATGATAAAAATTGCAAAAGAACAATCCTCTAAAAAGCTTGTACTACATCGTCGCAGATGGTAATCTGAATTTAAATCGAATAAATGGCTAGTTTGTCGCTATGTCAATATTGTAAAAAAACATATTTAGGCCCATAAAAACTAGGCAAAATGTAATTAATAAAAATTACAAATTAAATAAATTATACATACTGTATAACCGGAAACATCACGATGGGCCTTAGTACAACAGCATCGATAAGCTCGATAAATCGACAAATTCTATATACTCGTATATCGATTTCATTTTATCGACTGTCGATATACTCGTATATGGATGTGGTTATCCTAAGCCCCGATGTTTCCATTTGGTTAGAAACTAGACTTTAAAACACTAAGTTCTTTTTTTTTAATGGAACACTGCATGTGACTATTATCTCCTTACCTGATGTTAAGTAGACCTACAAAGTCCATGAATGGGGTCGATTAATACATTGCTGTTTAATAATATTAATATCTCCCAATATGCCGGCTACATGACGCGGTAACGAAATGGGCGGCGACATGGACGTATTTGCATCCTACGTGTATATATCCCTGCAGCTTTATCGTCAAAACAATCGCCCGTTTCGTAACCGTACTATGAAAGGAGACCTCCTCGACAAGTAATCGATGCAGTATTCTCCGGAAAACCGGTGAACCCACAGACTAAAACCGAAACATCGGTTTAAGTCCCCTATAACTTCGCTACAAAGATCGTTAAGTGCTCAAACAGGTTACTTGATGTTTTTTCCACCCAACTACCTATGGTAAGGGTTTAAACCCCGGTGTGTACCTGTGAGTTATGAATATGTATTTTTGTTTGACAAATAAAAGTATACTTTAAACTAACTTTCCACTTGTTATGTGTAGACTCAGTTTACAATCTTCTAAGCGAGATGGTAATAAAACACTACTAAAGACTCAGAATAATATTTTATTTATTTTTTTATTATTTTTTTTTATTTTATTTTTTTATATATAAATATATAGCCAGGAAAATGATGCGGTTACGAAATCGGTGGCGACAAAGGATATACGTATATCACGGGTGTCTTACGGCGCCTAAAACCGCCCAGAGCGCCTCTGGGTACCCAGCGGTTTTAACCCATCAATAAACAGTTTCACAAGTTGGTTGGTATAGCAACTGGGACCGAAAGCAAATTACATTTATATTAAGGGTTTTTCAACAAGAACTTTGTTTTCTAAAACAAAATAATAAAAAAATTTAGATGAAGATGATTAAAATTTTTATTGAATTACAAAGAGAAAAGTTCGGCAATTATGAATTAAAAATGATATCTGGCAAATGTCCACCACAAGCACGCTGACAGATCTCGATTCTTTCATCAAAGTTTTTAATCACTTTTTGACAAAATGGCAGGACTATTTCGTTAATCACGGATTTTCAGTTTTAAGGCTGCAATCGATTTGATTGGCTCCGTATAGACCCTGTCCTTAACATAGCCCCACAAAAAAAACCAGTGGTGTTAAATCACACGATCTGGCTGGCCACTTAATAGTTGAGTTTCGTTACAGAAGAAATAATAGTACAAGTTTCGTATGCGATCGGGAAATTTGGTTTGCAATAAATTGATCGTTTCATTGGCTGTGTGACATGTGGCACCGTCCTGTTGAAACCACGTGTCAGTGATATCCACGTCATCAATAATAGACCAAAATTGAGTGGTTAAAATCTCGCGATAGCTTGATCCATTGACCGTTACCGCATTTCCAGCGTGCTTGTGGTGGACATTTGCCAGATTTCATTTTTCATTAATAATTGTCGAACTTTTCTCTTTGTAATTCAATAAAAATTTTAATCATCTTCATCTAAATTTTTTGTTTTTATTTTGTTTAAGAAAACAAAGTGCTTGTTGAAAACCTCTTTATATATCATTACATTAGTGGTGCTGTTAACTAAAAATTTTTTTTAATTTATTTAAAACACCCCCCGCGGTATATACCAATGAGTTTTTCCGGTCCCAGTTTCACTATACCAACTTGTGAAACTCAGTGGAGTGCGGTCCATATAAGCCAAAAAGCCACAAATACTCCAGAATATAGAGAATAAATAATCTAGTGGCTATATATTAAGTTTTCAAACATTTTTTTAAATATATTTAAGATTAATAATTAGGCCCTAGATTATTTATACCCTAGATTTTAAGGTTGAATGGCTTCTTATATGGACCCCATGCCATTGGTAAAACTGTTTATTATTAAATAAGTTTTAATCAACTCGTCTAAAATAGGTATACTTTTTTTTTTTTTTAAACTCATTGGTACACACCGGGGTTTAACTGGGCACCTAAAACAAAACTAAATTGTTGAGTTAGTTCAATCATATAGACAATTATTAACGATAGGTAGTTTTAATCACCAATTACTTGTAAACAAAACCCTTGTCCATACATAAGTATGAAATAACCCCCGCATGTCTACCGTGACATTTGATTGTCGCGACGCGTGACATTTCCATGTCACATCGCGTGACGACGTGACGAAGTCGTGCTTAAATTTTTAAATCTCCTATTATCACCAACCGTCCCCTAATTTACTAACTGTAAATTGAATTTAGAATTTGTTCGATTTTTAAATTGATAGGATTTATAATTAAATTTAGGGGTAAAACAATACATTAAAATAAACGTTGGGGCAAATATATATATTCATAGGTAAGTAAAATTAATAAATATCAAAATAATATGTCTGTTTGTATGCAATTTTTTACTCCCTAAATAGTTTTTCTATTTAAGTTTTTTTTATTATATTTATCCATACTGTATTAAGTCTATTTTAATGAACACTCTTGTTGCTTCATCGTTAATTATGTAGATCGCTCGTTTTACAACCGCACCCTGTACACATAGGATACCACGGTGGTATCCTATATATGTAAGTATATATTATACTAGCTGTGCTCGCGACTTCGTCCGCGTGGAATAGTTATTTTTTTATCATACAAACTTTCATCCCCTATTTTATCCCCTTGAGGGTAGAATTTATCAAAATCCTTTCTTAGCGGATGCCTACGTCATAACATCTACCTGCATGCCAAATTTCCGCCCGATCCGTCCAGTGGTTTGGGCTGTGCGTTGATAGATCACTATGTCAGTCAGTCAGTCAGTCACCTTTGAGTTAAGTATATTTAGATAACTGCCATACTCATATTTTAAAATATATAGCTAGCTATATACTATAAACTTAATTTGTCATGTTTTTAACTATAACTTCTATAACTATCGTCGAAGCTAATAGTTTTAGTATTTTTATCTTTTATTTTATTTATACATAGGTGCTGTATGAAGTACTTTAACGTATGAAGTATATTTTTTTATTCAGTAAAAGACATTTTACAACTTTTTGGATTAAGCGGCTGTATTCATATATATTTAATGAAGTTGCTTCATCGTTAATTATTTAGATCGCTCGTTTTACAACCGCACCCTGTAGCTACATACAGAATACCACCTTTATAAAAATCAATGCAGAACTGGCATAGTCATATTCTTACAATAACTAATATACTTATTTTCTTACAACTCTAACTAATAAACTTGCTGTTCACAGTACCGCATTCGAAAATTAAAAAGCTATAACAATACGGTAGGTACCTACACCGACTCAATAGCTTTTTAAATACACAAAGCTTCTTGAAGCAAAATAAACTGATTTACATAAACAACTCTCATCAGAGCCAGTATTTGCATCCGAAACGCAACGAATTAAATTCAAAATAAGAAGCGATGTTCGTATTTTTCAAAATAAGAATCCGAACGTCTCGCTTGTCAGCAATTTGTTTTGAGGAGAACACTTCTAATTCGCAAAAAGAAGACGGTGTCTATGTTTAAAAAGTATCGTCACGCGAACTTTGATAGGGCGTGTTCATAAGGGATAAGTTTTTTATTTACCTACTATAATTTTTGTTATTTGTAAATTAAATAATAATAATAAAATTCTATATTGCATCAAAAAAATATTTTTCACTATAGTTTTATGTTATCCTGATACCCGTATTAGAATAATATGTATGACAGGTATCAGTTTCTTTCCTGGTAATACTAATAAAAAAGAAATAAGAAGAAAAAAACATTATAACAACTGACTCTGATGGTCCTTTCTAGTTGTCAGTTAATAATAATAATAATAATAATGATTATAGAACTGATAGTAATTATTTAGGTAAAATCAAGTTAAAAACTATAGGTATATGATATCATAGGGCTAAGACATAAACATAAGAAGATATAATTTGAGTATAAAGTTTAATATGCGTAATATGTAGAGTATGTAGAGATATGAGCTAGTGGTGATTACTTAGGACATGAATTTAAGCCCTGTTTAATGTTTTCTTTACTAAAAAAAATTATATACACATTATTTTGTTTGCTATATAGTGCTTTACATAATACATAAGGTGCCTGTCCCAGTTTGTATGTACAACTATGTAAAAATGATGTCAATGTATGAAGATGTAGGCAAAGGCTAGTCTAATAAATTAAATAAACATATTAATACAACTTAGGCTACGAGTAAAAGCAAGTATAAAATTTTAAAAAATATAAAAAGTCATTATGAACACTGCCTTACGAACATCGAATTTGAATTTGAAAAGTTCGAAATGGGGCTTTCTAGAACGATTTATTCGTTTTGTGGGGCTTAATGAGTGTGTGGCTTCTTAGGGAGCTGGCAGCGTTATTATTTCGGCAACCTGCGCTCTTGTGATGCGTAAATTATGCGTAGACGGCCTCGGACGGAACGTACCTACACAGTTCTATTTTTGAAAGCGGGTTTACCATTATTTTTGTAAAGTATAGCGGTTCTTTCGAGAGCGTAGGTACTTATGTTTATCTAAACTATAATAAAATAATAATATGTAGGACAATTTACACTTACTTTAGGCTTGTTGTTTCTGGTACACATAGTACCAGAAACAACGATATAATACATATTATATTTTATAAACACCCAGATTATGACAAACTGTACAGAAAAATGTACTATTTTTTTTTGCTATGTGTGGGAATCGAACCGACGACCTCCGGATACAACGCCAAAGGCGCAACCACTAGACTACGCGGTTATATAGTAACTATCAACTATAGATTACAAAAATGAAAGTAATGTGCTGCTGCAATGCAAAGGTGGAGCAAAGAATGGACCTCCTGGTACAGACATATCCTGACCCGAAAGAGTACAGGCTCCTGGACCTTAACCTGGTCCCAAAGATTTCACTGGCATCTTTGGCGACAAGGGTAAGGAGTAAAAGGAAATGGGTACTACACAAAAGATCCCATAGGTACGAAGTGCCCTGATATAAAGTCAGCCCAAACTCATATGTTATATATATGTAGGATAATTATGGGTACACATATTGCTCTGGTCACAGACTAAGCTCTAGACTTGTACCTACTATGTGTATCAAAAACAACGATAAAATACATATTATATTTTATGAACACCCAGACCATAACAAATTGTACGGAAAACTTACTAATATTCTTTTTTGTCGTGGCTCGGAATCGAACCAACGACCTCCGAATACAGTGCCTAAGGCACAACTACTGTGCAGAAACGGAAATAAGATAAGATAAGCTTACTAATAATAATATAATAAATAGGTAATTTCATACAAATTTCCCTGGTCACAAACTAAGGCTTGTACCTACCTACCTACTATGTATATCAGAAATAACGTACAGATAAACGTACTAATATTATATTGCCATGAGTGGGAATTGAACCCACGACCTCCGGATGCAAATCAACGGGGTAACCCATAGACCACGGACGCTATCAAATACAAGTAGCCAGGTTTACTGACACAAGAATAAAACAAACAATATCTCTACCTACCATGAGTTATTGTTAAACAATCATTCGCTTACTGTATAGTTTAAACTGTATAGATAGATCGCTTAATTTTATTCGACAGTACAAATAAACCCATGGTGGATCGCGTCAGTTTTTTTTTTTTTTAATATGTCGGACAATTATTTACACATAGGTATTGCTCTGGTCACAAACTAAGCTCTAGACTTGTACTATGTGTACCAGAAGCAACGATTCTAGTTTAAACTGTATATATACCTACCTACAGAAAATTTAAAAAAATCTAAATAATTTATTTCCATAGGTCACTGCATGGTGACACTTGAACACTTCCACTATGCCGGCTACATGACGCGGTAACGAAATGGGCGGCGACATGGACGTATTTGCATCCTACGTGTATATATCCCTGCAGCTTTATCGTCAAATCAATCGCCCGTTTCGTAACCGTACTATGAAAGGAGACCTCCTCGACAAGTAATCGATGCAGTATTCTCCGGAAAACCGGTGAACCCACAGACTAAAACCGAAACATCGGTTTAAGTCCCCTATAACTTCGCTACAAAGATCGTTAAGTGCTCAAACAGGTTACTTGATGTTTTTTCCACCCAACTAAAGTACCTATGGTAAGGGTTTAAGCCCCGGTGTGTACCTGTGAGTTATGAATATGTATTTTTGTTTGACAAATAAAAGTATACTTTAAACTAACTTTCCACTTGTTATGTGTAGACTCAGTTTACAAACTTCTAAGCGAGATGGTAATAAAACACTACTAAAGACTCAGAATAATATATATAAATATAGGTATAGCCAGGAAAATGATGCGGTTACGAAATCGGTGGCGACAAAGGATATACGTATATCACGGGTGTCTTACGGCGCCTAAAACCGCCCAGAGCGCCTCTGGGTACCCAGCGGTTTTAACCCATCAATAAACAGTTTCACAAGTTGGTTGGTATAGCAACTGGGACCGAAAGCAAATTACATTTATATTAAGGGTTTTTCAACAAGAACTTTGTTTTCTAAAACAAAATAATTAAAAAAAAATTAGATGAAGATGATTAAAATTTTTATTGAATTACAAAGAGAAAAGTTCGGCAATTATGAATGAAAAATGATATCTGGCAAATGTCCACCACAAGCACGCTGACAGATCTCGATTCTTTCATCAAAGTTTTTAATCACTTTTTGACAAAATTGCAGGACTATTTCGTTAATCACGGATTTTCAGTTTTAAGGCTGCAATCGATTTGATTGGCTCCGTATAGACCCTGTCCTTAACAATCCCCACAAAAAAAAAACAGTGGTGTTAAATCACACGATCTGGCTGGCCACTTAATAGTTGAGTTTCGTCACAGAAGAAATAATAGTACAAGTTTCGTATGCGATCGGGAAATTTGGTTTGCAATAAATTGATCGTTTTATTGGCTGTGTGACATGTGGCACCGTCCTGTTGAAACCACGTGTCAGTGATATCCACGTTGTCAATATTAGGCCAAAATTGAGTGGTTAAAATCTCGCGATAGCTTGATCCATTGACCGTTACCGCATTTCCAGCGTGCTTGTGGTGGACATTTGCCAGATATCATTTTTCATTAATAATTGTCGAACTTTTCTCTTTGTAATTCAATAAAAATTTTAATCATCTTCATCTAAATTTTTTGTTTTTATTTTGTTTAAGAAAACAAAGTGCTTGTTGAAAACCCCTTTATATATCATTACATTAGTGGTGCTGTTAACTAAAAATATTTTTTTATTTATTTAAAACACCCCCCGCGGTATATACCAATGAATGAGTTTTTCCGGTCCCAGTTTCACTATACCAACTTGTGAAACTCAGTGGAGTGCGGTCCATATAAGCCAAAAAGCCACAAATACTCCAGAATATAGAGAATAAATAATCTAGTGGCTATATATTAAGTTTTCAAACATTTTTTTAAATATATTTAAGATTAATAATTAGGCCCTAGATTATTTATACCCTAGATTTTAAGGTTGAATGGCTTCTTATATGGACCCCATGCCATTGGTAAAACTGTTTATTATTAAATAAGTTTTAATCAACTCGTCTAAAATAGGTATACTTTTTTTTTTTTTTAAACTCATTGGTACACACCGGGGTTTAACTGGGCACCTAAAACAAAACTAAATTGTTGAGTTAGTTCAATCATATAGACAATTATTAACGATAGGTAGTTTTAATCACCAATTACTTGTAAACAAAACCCTTGTCCATACATAAGTATGAAATAACCCCCGCATGTCTACCGTGACATTTGATTGTCGCGACGCGTGACATTTCCATGTCACATCGCGTGACGACGTGACGAAGTCGTGCTTAAATTTTTAAATCTCCTATTATCACCAACCGTCCCCTAATTTACTAACTGTAAATTGAATTTAGAATTTGTTCGATTTTTAAATTGATAGGATTTATAATTAAATTTAGGGGTAAAACAATACATTAAAATAAACGTTGGGGCAAATATATATATTCATAGGTAAGTAAAATTAATAAATATCAAAATAATATGTCTGTTTGTATGCAATTTTTTACTCCCTAAATAGTTTTTCTATTTAAGTTTTTTTTATTATATTTATCCATACTGTATTAAGTCTATTTTAATGAACACTCTTGTTGCTTCATCGTTAATTATGTAGATCGCTCGTTTTACAACCGCACCCTGTACACATAGGATACCACGGTGGTATCCTATATATGTAAGTATATATTATACTAGCTGTGCTCGCGACTTCGTCCGCGTGGAATAGTTATTTTTTTATCATACAAACTTTCATCCCCTATTTTATCCCCTTGAGGGTAGAATTTATCAAAATCCTTTCTTAGCGGATGCCTACGTCATAACATCTACCTGCATGCCAAATTTCCGCCCGATCCGTCCAGTGGTTTGGGCTGTGCGTTGATAGATCACTATGTCAGTCAGTCAGTCAGTCACCTTTGAGTTAAGTATATTTAGATAACTGCCATACTCATATTTTAAAATATATAGCTAGCTATATACTATAAACTTAATTTGTCATGTTTTTAACTATAACTTCTATAACTATCGTCGAAGCTAATAGTTTTAGTATTTTTATCTTTTATTTTATTTATACATAGGTGCTGTATGAAGTACTTTAACGTATGAAGTATATTTTTTTATTCAGTAAAAGACATTTTACAACTTTTTGGATTAAGCGGCTGTATTCATATATATTTAATGAAGTTGCTTCATCGTTAATTATTTAGATCGCTCGTTTTACAACCGCACCCTGTAGCTACATACAGAATACCACCTTTATAAAAATCAATGCAGAACTGGCATAGTCATATTCTTACAATAACTAATATACTTATTTTCTTACAACTCTAACTAATAAACTTGCTGTTCACAGTACCGCATTCGAAAATTAAAAAGCTATAACAATACGGTAGGTACCTACACCGACTCAATAGCTTTTTAAATACACAAAGCTTCTTGAAGCAAAATAAACTGATTTACATAAACAACTCTCATCAGAGCCAGTATTTGCATCCGAAACGCAACGAATTAAATTCAAAATAAGAAGCGATGTTCGTATTTTTCAAAATAAGAATCCGAACGTCTCGCTTGTCAGCAATTTGTTTTGAGGAGAACACTTCTAATTCGCAAAAAGAAGACGGTGTCTATGTTTAAAAAGTATCGTCACGCGAACTTTGATAGGGCGTGTTCATAAGGGATAAGTTTTTTATTTACCTACTATAATTTTTGTTATTTGTAAATTAAATAATAATAATAAAATTCTATATTGCATCAAAAAAATATTTTTCACTATAGTTTTATGTTATCCTGATACCCGTATTAGAATAATATGTATGACAGGTATCAGTTTCTTTCCTGGTAATACTAATAAAAAAGAAATAAGAAGAAAAAAACATTATAACAACTGACTCTGATGGTCCTTTCTAGTTGTCAGTTAATAATAATAATAATAATAATGATTATAGAACTGATAGTAATTATTTAGGTAAAATCAAGTTAAAAACTATAGGTATATGATATCATAGGGCTAAGACATAAACATAAGAAGATATAATTTGAGTATAAAGTTTAATATGCGTAATATGTAGAGTATGTAGAGATATGAGCTAGTGGTGATTACTTAGGACATGAATTTAAGCCCTGTTTAATGTTTTCTTTACTAAAAAAAATTATATACACATTATTTTGTTTGCTATATAGTGCTTTACATAATACATAAGGTGCCTGTCCCAGTTTGTATGTACAACTATGTAAAAATGATGTCAATGTATGAAGATGTAGGCAAAGGCTAGTCTAATAAATTAAATAAACATATTAATACAACTTAGGCTACGAGTAAAAGCAAGTATAAAATTTTAAAAAATATAAAAAGTCATTATGAACACTGCCTTACGAACATCGAATTTGAATTTGAAAAGTTCGAAATGGGGCTTTCTAGAACGATTTATTCGTTTTGTGGGGCTTAATGAGTGTGTGGCTTCTTAGGGAGCTGGCAGCGTTATTATTTCGGCAACCTGCGCTCTTGTGATGCGTAAATTATGCGTAGACGGCCTCGGACGGAACGTACCTACACAGTTCTATTTTTGAAAGCGGATTTACCATTATTTTTGTAAAGTATAGCTGTTCTTTCGAGAGCGTAGGTACTTATGTTTATCTAAACTATAATATAATAATAATATGTAGGACAATTTACACTTACTTTAGGCTTGTACTATGTGTACCAGAAACAACGATATAATACATATTATATTTTATAAACACCGAGACTATGACAAATAGTTATACAGAAAATGTACTTTTTTTTTGCCATAGCTGGGAATCGAACCGACGACCTCCGGATACAACGCCAAAGGCGCAACCACTAGACTACGCGGTTATATAGTAACTATCAACTATAGATTACAAAAATGAAAGTAATGTGCCGCTGCAATGCAAAGGTGGAGCAAAGAATGGACCTCCTGGTACAGACATATCCTGATCCGAAAGAGTACAGGCTCCTAGATCTAAACCTGCTCCCAAAGATGTCACTGGCATCTTTGGCGACGAGGGTAAGGAGTAAAAGGAATTGGGTAGTACACAAAAGATCCCGTGGGTACGAAGTGCCCTGATATAAAGTCAGCTCAAACTCATATGTAATATATATGTATGTATATAATTATGGGTACACATATTGGTCTGGTCACAGACTAAGCTCTAGACTTGTACCTACTATGTGTATCAAAAACAACGATATAATACATATTATATTTTATAAACACCCAGACCATGACAAACTGAACAGAAAATGTACTATATTTTTTTGCCATGGCTGGGAATCGAACCAACGACCTACGGATACAACGCCGAATGCGCAACTACTGTGCAGAGGCGGTCGAAAATAAGATAAGATAAACGTACTAATAATAGTATAATAAATAATAAATAGGTTATTTCATACATATTTCCCTGTTCACAAACTAGGGCTTGTACCTACCTACCTACTATGTATATCAGAAATAACGTACAGATAAACGTACTAATATTATATTGCCATGAGTGGGAATCGAACCCACGACCACCGGATACAAATCAACGGGGTAACCACTAGACCACGGACGCTATCAAATACAAAGCCAAGGTTTACTGACACAAGAATAAAACAAACAATATCTCTACCTACCTTGAGTTATTGTTAAATAATCATTTGCTTACTGTATAGTTTAAACTGTATAGATATATCGCTTAATTTTATTCGACAGTACAAATAAACCCATGGTGCATCGCGTCAGATTTTTTTTTTTTTTAATATGTAGGACAATTATTTACACATAGGTATTGCTCTAGTCACAAACTAAGCTCTAGACTTGTACTATGTGTACCAGAAGCAACGATTCCGTATAGTTTAAACTGTATATATACCTACCTACAGAAGCTGAAATATAGAAGCAAAAACCCAATCACATTTCGATTTTAGTCGAATCTGTGGGTTCACCGGTTTTTAGGAGACTACTGAATCGAATAAATAATAATAATAATAATAAAAATCTTTATTGCATCAAAAAAATATTATGTTTCACAATACTTTTAGGTTGTCCTGATACCCGTACCTACTAGGATAACCTGTATGACAGGTATCAGTTTCCTTCCAGGTGACACTAATAAAAAAGAATCAAGAACTAAGAAAAAAACATTATAATAACTGACTCTGATTGTCCTCTCTAAATGTCAGTGACACAATAACAATTTGAATATAAACTAAATTACATTAGAAGAGAGGGTGTGTATATGTGTTATGTGTGTGTATGTTTTGTGGTGTTTGTGTGTGTGTGTGTGTGTGTGTGTGTGTGATAAAAATATGCATATACAAATTTTATGAATGTTATTATTAAGGCTGTGACTAAACAGAACAATAACTGAGTACACAATGATTCCTTAGGAAATAACATGCAATAATTGCTCAGTATCATAATATGTCTGTGTCAGAAACCACTTGGTCACGATCTTATTTAACTTAAATTTAGTGCATGAGTAAAATGATAGAATTTTATTTAAGTTATTATAAATGTATCCACCAAGAAAACAGTAAAACCTGTGTGAAAATTTGCTACTACAGACAAAGGATTCGCATACAATGTCATGTCGTCTCTTATTCTCAGCTAGTCGGTTATTAAAATTAAGATGGGAATGCTTTTTTAGAATTGTATGAAGTACAAAGAGCTGGCGTACGGTAAGCACACCACATGACTGATATAGTTGAAAAGTTGGAAAACGAAAAGGTCTGAAAGTGCTAACCTTAAGCACAGCTCTTTGCGCAATTTCTAAAGGCATCATAATACTCTTTGGAGCACCACCCCAAACCGTCATACAATATGTAATAAGGGACTTACATAGAGCATAATATACCAATTTCATAACTTTAGCTTCAGCAACATGTCTTAAATTTTTAAAGATGTATATTAATTTTCTTATACGTGAAGCCAGGGTGCTGATATGTTGCTTAAAGTTTAGATGACAGTCGAGGATAATGCCCAAGTACCTAACAACACTTGGTCTTTCCAGAGGTATACAAGAACACTCATTACAATAGGGATCGGGGCATGTGTGGGCTGTAATAGAAAACTCCAAAGGTGGTTGTAAGGATTTGCCAATGGAGAAGGTCAAATATTTAGTTTTTTCCGTGTTAAGGGTCAGCATATTTTCCCTCAACCATTGTGTAACCATATTCATACCACTTTGGGCAGCATGATAGGCATCCTCCCAGGTATCACCAGAGAAAAGCAGAGCCGTGTCATCAGCATATGAAATAATTTTTCCATTGGGAGGTACGAGTAGACAAAGATCATTAATATAAATGAGAAATAATGTTGGACCTAAAATGCTGCCTTGAGGGACCCCATAAGTAACAGGCCGGGGCTCACTAATAGAACCACCTACCGTGCAACACTGGTATCTGTCACTCAAATAATCCCTGAACAACTCAAGCTGGGAGCCCCGAATACCCAATGTGTGCAGTTTGTTCAGAAGGATGGGGATTGAGACAGTGTCAAAGGCCTTAGCTAGATCTAAAAATATTGATAACGTTTTTTTGCCTCTATTTATGTTATCGACTATACTATCCGTTAGCTCATGCACAGCGTCATTGGTTGATTTATTAGAACGGAAACCAAATTGAGTAGTAGCCAAGAGTTGTTGCTTTTCCAGATAATCAATAAGCCTTCGATTGATTACTCGTTCTAGAATCTTGGAGAAAGCAGGCAAAATAGATATCGGCCTATAGTTATTGACACAGCCTTTGTCCCCACCCTTGTGAATGGGATGTATTAATGACAGCTTAAGACATTTAGGAAACACTCCCCTATCAACACACAAATTACATAGATATGTAAGCGGAGGGATAAGTACATGTTTTGACTCTTTAATAATTTTATTAGATATATTATCATAACCCACAGCACAATCATTCCGCAAACCCATTATTAACCTTTCAATTTCAGCTTCGTCAGTCCCAAGCAAAACGAAAGAACTTGCAGTTGCATTAACCATACCACCACCAAATTGGGAATTCTTTCCGTTAGCCACCTTCATTGCCAGATTCTTGCCAACATTAGCAAAGAAGTCATTAATTGTATTAATAGATTCTTTTGTCGTGCTATCAATTTTTAACAGTTCCGTGGCAGAGTTCTTTAATTTATTAGTGTGTGTGATAGTTTTTATAGCCTTCCACAGCCTCTTACTATTATTACCCGATTCTTTTAGTTGGTGGCTTTCGTACTCTCTTCTTAGTTTTTTTAACAAAATGTTACAGAAGTTTCTGTACCTTATGTATGTTGATTTAAAGATAAGGTTATCCGGATTTTGTTTAGATTTAAAGTGCAACTTATCTTTGTTTCTAATACATCTTAATAGTCCTGGGGTAATCCAGGGTTTTAAAATTCTTTTCCGATTCGACAGTACGCGGGTAACAGAATTTGCCTTTAAGGCATTTTTCAAAGAAGATACCAGATAGTCCGCAACAAAGTTAGGATCAGTGGAATCAAATAGTGGCTTAAAATCTATTTCATCAATATCCCGTTTGAGGCTCTCAGTATTAATTGTAACATGAGTTCTAAATGATGAGTAGTCTCTTTTTGGTTTAATATTGAGAAAAAGTAGGACAGCCTGATGATCCGTAACCGAAGAACGTGCAATAACAGTCGTAGCCGGCTTTTTGGTTCTTAGAATGACATGATCGAGGCACGCCTCATCCCTGGTGTTTAGGGTATGCGCTGGGAGAAGACCATAAAAAGCAATCAAACTCAAATAGTTTGTTGAGTTGTTGTCATTGGTGTTGATCGGGTTTATATTTATGTTAATATCTCCCACGATAGCAGCATCAGTTGCTGATTTAAGATTTCTAAGGACATGATCTAGAGATTGAAAAAAAATATCAAGGTTTCTGAAAGAGGGAGATCTATATATTGCGATCAAGGAAAAACCGTCCTTAGTATCTATTGACAGGCAATTACCTTCCCGAAACGTGGGCTCAGAAACAATTGCGCGAAGATCTGTCTTGATATAAACTACAATCCCATCATTCTGTAAAATATTGTTTGCAGTGCAAAACATTTCATACCCATTTATTACGGGAATTAGTGGGTTACATGACAACCAGCATTCAGTGAGAACCATTATATCAAAATCAATTTCAAGTTGGTGTAAAAGAACAAAGAATTCAGGCATATTCCTACCAATACTCCTAATATTTTGATTTATTACTTTTAGAGAATTTGTATTCTTAGGTAGAAAAGACTTACAATCTTTGACATCACTCAGGGCAGATTCGGCTATAGCTATATTGTCAATTTCATTGACTACCTCGTTCATATCAACGCCTTTAAAGCAGAAAAATACCAGAATTCTCGAGAAAGACTAGATTCTATGTAATTATGTATATATGAGTGATGTCGTGTTATGATTTGATCATAGATAATAAGTGAAAAGAACGCAATTTTAGGTGGATTGTTAGTAAGTATAGTGTGAATAATATTTAAAGCAAAACTGTAATATATAAAGTGGTAATTATAATACAAGACCTTCAAGGATAACATTATGTATAGTGTAAAAAAGTACATGAATCGAATATTTATGTGTATGTTGTGTATATTGTGTATGTAACTTAAAAATAATATTAACAAAAAAAATGGTGTATGTAAGTGAACAAAATACATTCTCTAAGTGTTTAGTCTTACTCTGCAGTCATATTTTATTCACTTTCGTAAGTGTAGCAAGTTGGATTTCACTTTTCAAAAGTATATATGGTGCTCCTTCTCGCTTCCTTAAATATACCTTTCCGTGAGCAGTCCAGCAGAACTTATAATCTTCGGATCGAGCTAGGTCTCTCGCAAGAAAATGAAGTCTCCTCGCTTTGGCTGTGAGATGTTCCGAAATATAAAATGGGGTTGCCGGTCCTTCTAGTCCCAGCATTGCAGAATGTAATTTGTTTGAGGGATTCTTTTTATTATGTCTCTTTAATATAATTTAATAATCTCTATAATTTAATAGAGTCTTCTTTCAGAATGCAGTTTCGAAGTGGACGGTTAATTTGATGATAGGCTATTTCTTATATCACCCATTTCGCAACAGCATCATTTAGCTGGCATAGTTCGATCAATATTGTTAATCAACAATGTATTGGTCAACCCCATTCATATACTCTGTAGGTCTGCTTACCATCGGGTAGATACGTAGTTACATGCCGTTCTCCATTAAAATATTTATACCTATAGGTGAACAATAAAGATTTTTAATTCAAACAATACGTAATATTGATCACGAACGGTTTCGCCCGGGGCAATCCTACACAGTCCCTACTTAACAATCGAATTTTGAATTCAAATAATTTGAATTTGGAAGCTTTTCGCCGCGAGCGCACGCGTCGCCATCGCCATACCGCACGAGACCAATTTCAGGAATCAAAGTTTTTAGGAATTCCTAAGTAGGTAGCTTATTATTTATATTCGTTTTAGGTCTATAATTTTATTGATAATAATTATTGGTAGGTAGCCATTAATGGCAATTTTTTTTTAAATATCAAAACGTTCCGGCTTAGCATAGGTAGCACAAAATATCTATTCATCATACCAGCCTTTCACGCGTCCACTGCTGGTCATAGGCCTCCCCCAAGGATCGCTACAACGACCGGTTCTGCGCTACCTGTAGCCATCAGCTTCCCGCGACCGTTTCCAGCCCGTCGGTCCGCCTTGTGGGGGGCCTGCCTCTGCTGCTCCTCCAGCACGCGGTCGACACTCGAGAACCTTAATGCCCCAACGGCCGTCCGTTCTGCGAGCTATGTGGCCTGCCCACTGCCCCTTAAGTTTGGCGATTCTGGAGGATATGTCGGTTACTTTGGTCCTTTTGCGGATATCTTCGTTTCGGAGGAAACGCCGAGCTTAGCGCGCTCCAGAATATGAATGATTTTAGGGCTGGCAGGGCCTTTAACCTATGGAGGCCCAGTGGGCACATTAGGATCCCGCAAGGAGCGCGCTATATATAGTGCGCCCTTTGTGTGACTGTTTAAATATCTATTGCCGATATAAAAATAAAAGCACTTATATTAATTCGATCGCTACCAAACCAGGTGATCCTGGCTAGTCTAATCTGAGCATTGTCTGAAAATTGCATCCAAGCCATTTTGGAGTTCATAACTATGATAGACCTGGGGTAATTCAAAAAGTATCCAGGCTTCTTGGGGTAACACTAAGAATGATATGTCATGCCCAGCAGACAGGTTCTTTACCAGTCAGTAAATCATATTTGCAGCTCTCTCTCTATAGATAATAACCCCGTTTAGTTAGTCTATCTATTTCACTGGTATTATTTAAAAAATCTATCTTAAAATATAAAGCGGCTCCACAGCCTAGTGGTTAAGTCACTGCGCAACTGATAACAAGGTTAAGCAGATGACAACAAGGTCAGACCTAGGATGGGTGACCGCTTTATACAACGAACTATATTTTCCTAAACACCGCAATAAGCTTGCCACTTGTTAGGTGTTGCCTCCGAATACCATCGGCGAAATGAGGATGGTTTAATCCCTCAACTGGGCCGTTTAAACGGTTCTAGGGAGCTAAAAGGCACCCGTGATGGTATTTATTTTAAAATATATCTACCGAATATTTTTAAAGATATTTCAGATAATTTTAAAATTTGAAAATAAAATAAAATTTTCGATCGCTACTTAAGCACGCACCAAAAATATTCAGCAAATGCATTTGCATCCATAAAGATCTTATGAAATTCAAATAATTTATAGCACGAGGACCAATCTTGCTAAAAATGTCCCCTTAAGGGGTTTAGGATTATTTTTTCTTTTGATAGTGTTCTTCTTTTTAGAACCTTAAAGCTTTACCCATAAGGTACCAATTTGTACATTTGTTTATAATAAAGAAATGCTTTCACTCAATAAAACATTCCGTGGGAACTAAAATATTTAAACAAGTCGCCACTGTAATTCAAATTATGGAATTCCAAATTTAGATGACTCAGATTTTTTGGTTTTTGAAATTTATAAGAATTTAAAAGCTGAATCGAGAATAAAGCTATTAAATTAATTTTTAATTGATAGGTAAGTTTTTTACATAGACACGTAGGGCGGCACTGAAAATTTCGGGAATCAAGGAAATGACACAACATTACTATTTAAAAATTTATTTATTGCTTTTCGAAGTATTCTCCGCGAAATTTGACGCATTTTTCCATACGATGGAACCAATCATTGAAGCAACCATTCCATTCGGAAGTTGGGGTCTCCATAATGGCCGTTTTGTAGGCGTCCACAGCTTCTTCAGGTGATGAAAATCTCTGACCACGCAATTTATTCTTTATTTTAGGGAAAGTATAGAAATCATTAGGGCTTAGGTCGGGGCTGTACGGCGGATGGTCTAATAGTTCTATGTTTTCTTGCTCCAAAAACTCTTTTGTTCTGTGCGCGGTGTGAGAACTCGCATTGTCGTGATGGAGGATGATGCGGCGATTGCAGTTCTCTTTACGGAGTTCAGAAACGACCTGTGGCAAACAAATGCTAGCATACCATTCTGCATTAACCGTTCTTTGTCCCTCAAGAGGAATAGTCGCAACATGGCCGATTTTGGAGACAAACGTGGCCACAATTTTTTTTGCAACACTCCGTGAACGCATAATTTTTGTTGGCTTTAACTCATTTTCGAACACCCAAACTCGTGACTGATTTTTTGTTTCGGGTTCGTACGCGTATATCAGGATTCGTCACCTGATACGATGTTGTATACAGCATTTGAGGATCCTGCGTGGAATCTTTCGAGAGTTCTGGCGCACCAAGTAACGCGAGCCGCTTTTTGCTCTTCACAGAGCGAATGCGGTATTCATCGGGAAAACAACTTTTTTACACCTAATTGTTCATGCAAGATTATTTGTATTTGACTCATGCCAATGTCTAAAGTTGCCTGAATTTCGCAGTATGTCACATGTCGATCTTCCACAATCAGCTTACGCACAGCATCAACGTTTTCTTGAGTGACTGCAGTTTTTGGACGACCTTGACGGGGATCATCACTAAGCTTGACACGTCCACGTTGAAATTCAGCAAACCAGCGATAAATTGTGGTTTTGGATGGGGCTTCATCACCAAATGCAGAAAGCATCCGATCAACACACTGTTTTTGTGTTAAACCACTTCGAAAGTCATAATAAATCATCGCTCTTGAATTTTCTCGAGTCAATTCCATTTTCTCAACGACTAAACAAGTTTGACAAGTCCTTGTGACAAGACCAAGAATCTTTTTTTAAATAAATAAATGGTATTCGATTTTTAAAACCAAGGAGTTTTCAATTAAAAAGATTTTAATATGACAGGAACAGTGGAAATATTCCATTCCCGATATTTTCAGTGCCGGTTATAAAGAGGAAAGATATAAACAGCTGCATTAGATTTTGTTTTAACGTTCATAGAAGACAACATGTAACTCCGTATTTTGTAAATAACAACCTAGTAGAACCGATTAGAACTTCATATTCTGGACCATATTTTTAAAATAATAAAAAGCAAGACACCTTCATATTTGCACGATAGACTAAAATATTTACGATCCAACCGTAAAGGCCTTATGATGAAAGGCTATAGGTACAATAGAAATATTAAATACGCAGGTTTATTGATCCTCTTGGGTATGGAATAAAATACATCAGGCATAAGAAATATCAAAAATGCAAGTAGTTTGTTAATTTATTTAAGAAAATGCAGAAAAAGGAAATGAAGGACAAGTTTATTATTAAGTGGGTATTAAGTAAGCAATTTAACAATTTTATTATGTATAAAATCTAGGTTAATAATTATGGTTCATCCTGAAAATCACCACCACTATTTATTTAGTCACCACGCATAAGCTGAGGGCATTTTAATAAAATATAGTTTTATTAGCGTTGCCTCGGAGAGCACGTTAAGCTGTCGGTCCCGGTTTCACTATACCAACTTGTGAAACTGTTTATAGATGGGTTATTGAGTCTATTCAAAACATCGCGATGAGCTAGCCACTTGTTCGGTGTAGACTCATACCATTGGCACGATGAGGTGGGATTAAAACCCCTCCGCTGGGTACCCTGGGGCCGTCTAGGCGGTCTCGGGTGCCGTAAGGCACCCGTGATGATATGTGTACGTATGTGTGTATGTGTATTAGAATTGTAATCAAATTTGTTTTATTATATTAATGTAAGTTAGCATAAGTTTTTTTGTATCATTTTTTTGAATAAATGCATATTCTATTCTATTTGTATTTTTGTTGATAATGATAAAAATATCTTTCACCAATGTAAAAGATATTTTTATCATTCAAATCAAAAAACTCTATTATCAGCGAGTAACATAGGCTTTTTATTATTTTCGATCCCATTTTTTTTTAAAGTACAGTTGTTGATTAGGTAATTACCTACCCACTATAATATATGTAGTTAAAAATATATGGGGTAATTTATATAGTAAATAGTTTGACTGTGCAAAAAAAAAGCCTAAGTAGGAACGGATTCAGGATTCCACCTCGGAAAGGGGGGAAATATTTATTATCAAACAAAATTTTTTTTTTTTAAATCAATCGATAAAGACTGATTACAATACCTACTAGCTACTTACTCGAAATATGCATTGTATCGAAAAAAGTTAAAAGTAAAAGTTGTAGATAATTAAAATATCTAAAACTTTTGTTTTAATCAATTTTTAACATTTCCTCAAAATTATCGAGACAAACGATATTTTTGTTTTGTCTTGGTCTGGGTGCGTATGAAATAAAATGTGTATTAATATCGTTGTTTCTGGAACACATAATACAAGTCTAGACTTTAGTTTGTGACCAGAGCAATATGTGTAAATTGTATTTTTTTATTTTATTTTTTGAACCTTGCTTAGGCATCTACTTGTTAGGTATTCTTGTCTATTCTAACAAAATAGTGCTCTGTCAAGGTCATTATCCTAATGTGCCCACAGAGCCTCCAATAGGTTAAAGGCCCCGCTTACAGTGTCCAGGACCCAGGGTATAGGTATATTACCCAAACGCATTGGTTCACATAGAGTTTTTTTTTTTGATCCCGTAACCTAAAATCATTCATTTTCTGGAGCGCGCTATGCTCGGCGTTTCCTCCGAAACGAAGATATCCGCAAAAGGACCAAAGTAACCGACATATCCTCCCGAATCGCCAAACTTAAGTGGCAGTGGGCAGGCCACATAGCTCGCAGAACGGACGGCCGATGGGGCATTAAGGTTCTCGAGTGTCGACCGCGTGCTGGAGGACGCAGCATAGGCAGGCCCCCTACAAGATGGACCGACGATGGCTACAGGCAGCGCAGAACCGGTAGTTGTGGCGATCCTTGGGGGAGGCCTATGTCCAGCAGTGGACGCGTGAAAGGCTGGTATGATGATGATGATGAACCTGACATCTGTTGTGTTGTGTTAAATCTACTCGGTAGTTCTAAGGTAAATTCACCTAAAGGGGCAAGTAGGTAAAAATTGGTAAGTATGTAAACGAGTGCTCTGTGGCTATGCGTGAAAACTTTCGAATGTGGAACGTGCGCTCTAAACACGTTCGAATTAAGAACAATTTACGATCGGCGCACGAGCTTCTGTAGAATGCATTCTAATTTTAAAATTTGAATTTATTGGTCCTTTCCGTGTTGGTATTTCTGAAGCTATATGGATGGAAATTGGTGCAAAATACTTTTTGAATATATTATTTAAAGTCGTTTTATTTTGAATTTGGAATAGCATGACTGACATCTCGTGCCTTCTGTATTCAACTTTTTCATATAAACAAAGTGTTTATCGGTTGAAAATATTTTAAATTTATAATAGTCAATTAAGTATCTACTTTTATAAAATGAGTTTTATTGCTTACCAAAACTGACTATTAATATACTCAGTACATTTTTATGTTATAAAAGCCTATTATAGTTAAATTAGGAAATTAATACCTTAGGTGTATATGAGGTTTAATATACATATAATGTATATATATAGAAAAATATCGATCTCATGTAAGTAAACCTACAAAGTCCATGAATAAGGTCGATCAATAGGTAAGTACATTTATTGCATTGAACACTTCCTTTAAACCGGATAAAAGATGCGGTTACCAAATGACGACGACAAAGTCGAATTCGCTTTGAATCTGTACATAGGTAGGCTAGGTAGGTACTTTAGGTAACTTCCTCGCTCCTCAAGTCAAATCAATATGCCAGTTTCGCAACCGCACCCTGCAAGGAGACTACTACCTCGACAAGAAATCGAAGCAGTCAAGCAGTATTCTTCTGTAAAACCGGTAAACTCATAGACTAAAACAATGACTAGGTCACAAATAATATTTAAAAAAGAATGAGAACATAGTGGGCCTTAGCACAACAGCATCGATAGGCTTGATAAATCGATACATCATCTATACTAATATTATAAAGCTGAAGAGTTTGTTTGTTTGTTTGTTTGTTTGTTTGTTTGAACGCGCTAATCTCCGAAACTACTGGTTCGAATTGAATAATTCTTTTTGTGTTGGATAGTCCAGTTATCGAGGAAGGCTATAGGCTATATAACATCACGCTACGACCAATAGGAGCAAAGATATAGTGGTAAATGTGTAAAAAACGGGAGAAATTATTTCATCTTTGAAGCCTTCCGTTGCGTGCGCCGTGAAAACGGTTCAAGATACACAAAAAATATGTATTAAAGAATAATCTAAATATATATAACTCAAAGGTGACTGACTGACATAGTGATCTATCAACGCACAGCCCAAACCACTAGACGGATCGGGCTGAAATTTGGCATGCAGGTAGATGTTATGACGTAGGCATCCGCTAAGAAAGGATTTTGATAAATTCTACCCCCAAGGGGATAAAATAGGGGATGAAAGTTTATATGATAAAAAAATAACTATTCCACGCGGACGAAGTCGCGAGCACAGCTAGTCATTCATAAACTTCATTTCATTGACTGTCATACTATGTGTGGATATGCTAAGCCCCAGTATCCTTATACTTAATAGGTGATCTCTACCTTTTATTAATTCTTATGTATTTTTTTTAATTTACGTGATATACGTGGTGGCCGAGTTGGTTAGACCTTGGACTTAAAAACACTAAAGTCCCTGGTTCGAATCCCGGTGTGTACCAATGAGTTTTTAATTAAAAAATGTATGTACATTTGTTTGACAACACCACTATAGTGCCTCGGAGAGCACGTTAAGCTGTCGGTCCCGGTTTCACTATACCAACTTGTGAAACTGTTTATAGATGGGTTATTGAGTCTTTCAAAACATCGCGACGAGCTAGCCACTTGTTCAGTGTAGACTCATACCATCGGCTACGACGAGGTGGGATTAAAACCCCTCCGCTGGGTACCCTGGGGCCGTCTAGGCGGTCTTGGGCGCCGTAAGGCACCCGTGAATATATGTATGTATGTATGTTTTTTTAAATTTGTTAAACAAAATAAATATTTTCATTTTCATTTCATTTCACTTTTCATTTCATCTCTATTAAATATGACATGAGTCAATCTACTAATATTTAAACTCCGATAAAGAAATTAAATGTCTCATTAAATTTCAACAAACATTTAATTCTTACTTCTCTACTCTGTAGACGAATAAGAAGAAAGTAGGTTAAGTATATAACCGGAATACATAAACTCAATTTAAGAATGAAATTATGTGTGGGAGTAAAAACAGTTGACATTTCTGATTGGTCCAAAATGTCAACCGTAGCTGCTGCCTCCTGATTGGCTGGTATTGTCACCGTGTCACAGAGCGCGACACTTTTCATTGGTTAACTTACCACGCCTTTAACTGAAAAAAAGGTTTTTCTATTATACAGTTTGTTCTTTTTTAGCTAGTAGTATTTTTTTGTTATTAAGAGTTAAGTAGGTACCTACTAATTAATAATGTGTTAGGTATTTATAGTATTTTTATGTTTTCATTAATTCGCGTTATATTGGTAGGTAGGTTTTATTTGTAGGCAATAACAAATAAATACTGTATGAATATTATTTAGACAGCCTCCGCAGACTAGTGGTTGCGTCTTTGGCGTTGTATCCGGAGGTCGTGGGTTCGATTCCCACCCATGACAATGTACCAAATATTAGTACCTACGTTTTTTTCTGTATAATTTGTCATGGTCTGGGTGGTTATAAAATTTAATATGTACCTATTATATCATTGCTTCTGGTACACATAGTACAAGCCTAGAGCTTAGTTTGTGATCAGAGCAATATGTGTAAATTGTCCTACATATTATTATTATATATTATATTAGGTAGTAAAATACCTACCGATAGCTTTTTACAAAACTATTTTTATTAAACTATTTTTTTAGTTCTTATTTCGAAAATATTACTTGTTTAGGTATGTACTACGAAGGTATTAAGTATGTAGTTACAGTAATTATATTTTAGAATAAAAAAAAAAACAGAAATGTTATTTTAATAAGTACCTAAATGTTTTTTTTATTAACTAAATGTTTGAACCTCAGGACAATTAAAACAATATTTTACTTGATTCAAGAATATATTTTATCTCATCAAAATATCAAACAATATCTTAAACTTGAATGGTTTTTATTCAATAATTGAATCAGGCATTATTTTGCGGAATTCTATTATTTCATATAATAATTTTAATGAATATTAAAAAAAAAAAAAATTAAGCTTAAATTAATTTTCAGTCTTAATTTCTTCGAAAAGAATCGCTAATTACCTATAAAAACATCCTCCCCCAGGTTTACCCCAAACTTATTTTAATAATAACACCTAAAGAGTTCAGTGACCTATTTAATAGTAGATCACAGTCTGTGTGACGAGAGTCCGCGAGATATTCCCTAAGACAAAGACTGGCTGCGCGAAATTATTGATTTAACGCGCTGATTTTAATAGCAACCTGTATATATCAACTTAGCCAGACAACCGATTTTGGACTTTAATCCCTTGGGATAGAGTTGAAATTGGTTTGTTTAGTATTAAGGATTTAGGACTAGTTAGAAGTAGAGTTTGTCAACTTACGTCACAGAGCGTTCTCTCCTGAAGACAAGTAGAGTGTAAGTTTTTTTTTTCATTTGAGGGTAAGGTTTTTTGTTTCGGTATGATTTTGTAGACTAACGTAATTATATTCGTCTCTATTGTTTTGAATAAATAAAATAAATACCATCACGGGTGCCTATTTGGCTCCCGAGAACCGTTTAAACGGCCTCAGGGTACCCAGCGGAGGTATTTACCCGTCCTCATTTCGCCGATGGTATTCGGAGGTAACACCTAACAAGTGGTAGGTAGTTTAAGTATAAATAATAAAAATATTTACAAAAATATATATAAAATAAATTATATACTTGGTGGCCGAGTTGGTTAGACCTTGGACTTAAAAACACTTAGGTCCCTGGTTCGAATCCCGGTGCGTACAATGAGTTTTTAATTTTAAAAATGTATTACATTTGTTTGACAACACCACTATAGTGCCTCGGAGAGCACGTTAAGTTGTCGGTCCCTGTTTCACTATACCAACTAGTGAAACTGTTTATAGATGGGTTATTGAGTCTATTCAAAACATCGCGACGAGCTAGCCACTTGTTCGGTGTAGACTCATATATCTCATAGGTAACTTGACGGTGTTTGCTGGCAAATCTGTATTATTCTGTATGGGCAGTAACGAGACCAGTCGGTCGGCCTAACGTAGTTATAGAGACTTTCTTCCTACCTAAACTACAACCCAAAGTGACGAAGGAAAGTTAACTCAAAATATTTGTAACACAACGAACAAATCCAATCACTTCAGCACAGAGTAATCAATAAGCAAATGTTAAGGCACTCAACTGGAGTTAACTCATTGCTCGGTCAAGTGGTCATAACAACAACTTCTAAACGTTAACTATATACGCAGTAGAAAGCGCAATTCTATAACCGAACCGTTTACGTTACTGTTAACGGATGGTATTCCGAGCCGAATAGCTAAGAAATAAGGTTCAAAACCGTAATTCGCTTTTACTAAATAATTTCATACAATTTTGATTATTAAATAAATCCCACATTTTTTTTTTTAAATATGTGTTTTTTTTTATTTGGCATATTCTTACTTTGACGTAGTGGTTTACACCGCCCATATATATGCAAAAACCGTCAAGTTACCTAGTCATCTTTCGGTTTTAGTCTGAGTGTTCACCGGTTTTTAGGAGATTACTACATTGATTTCTTGTCGAGGTGGTAACCTTCTTTCAGGGTGCGGTTACGAAATGGGTAGTTAAATTGATGATAAAGCAGCGAGTAGGTATATTAAAATATAATCGTAATGCAATTCGTCATTGTCGCCTCCCATTTCGTAATCGCATCATTTAGCCGGCATAGTTAGAGCGATCAATATTGTTTAAGAACAATTATTGATTGACCCCATTCATGGACTTTGTAGGATACAAAGTCATATGTCGTGCACATGGACTCAATAAGTTTTTATCATGAAGGTAAAAACCGTGCCGTCCGCGCGCCGGGACGCGTTTTTTTAGCTTCATGGTTTTTATGAATAAGGCTATAAAAGTAAAACTTATGACATTTATTATTAAAAAAAAAACATTGCTTTTGCGTATTCTATAGCTTACTTTGCTATAGATCCAGGTAATAAAGCTGGGTTTAGCAAACAGCAGTAAAAAGGGGAGAGGCTGTTTCCCAACTACGGAGGAACAGTAAAAAGGGAAATAAACCTTCGCAGGTACCTACCTACTGCTCAACCAAATGAGATGAAATGCAAATGTTGGGTTTATAGATACCTACTGTGCTATAAAACCCAAGACTAAACCTGTTTATTTATTCATAACTAGCTGCAACTTCGTAAACGTATCTATTTAAAATCAACAATAGTACAATACTGCCGCGGTCTATAATGACTACTTTGATGGTCGCACTGATGATTGCCGATAGCGCAGCGTAGCGCAGCTCCAGGCCGACAGAGCACGGTCAGCGTGCAGCACTTGATGGACGAGCTGAGATAATACACTTTATAGCGAGGACAGCAAGGGCTGCAATGATGGCCAAGCTGGAAGGCCTAGAGCGTAGCTAGGCTAGATCGAGGCAATCATAGCGTGACCAGCGAAGCAGTCATAGTGGGCCAAGGCTTGTATAGTGCTTTACTCAAAAATGCAAGTACCTAATCTAAATAAAACCAGCAAGTAATTTAAATATGTAGGTACTATTAAAACGTTGAAACGTCAAAATAGCGGCCGGCAATGTTTTGCCGACCTGTTAGAGCGACCAGCAAAACTTTGCCGGCCGCTCCTTGAAACAGAACGGCAAGGTCAACTTTGCTCAAACAAGGTTGTCAAAATAATGACCACATTACATGCATTTTTGAGTAAAAAAACTATTTTGTTATTATAATATATCCAACTTTGCTTTATAGAACATTTATTTCTACCGGGTGTATTAAAAAACTTTTCTTAAGAGACTCTTAAAATAAATACGGAGGACGTAGGTTTGATTCTCGCTCATGGGAAAACAAAAGTATGTTTTTCTGTACAGTTTGCCATGGTCTGAGACACTCACATATAGTACAAGCTTAGAGTAGTTGAGATCAGGGAAATATATTAAAAAAAAATTTGGTAGTATTAATATTATAATTATTAATATTATATTTTATAAACACAACGCAAATTTAAAAACATACTAAAATGTGCTGCCTTGATTGGGAATCGAACCCACGTCTCGGGGAACACAGCCAATGGCGCCACCATAAGGGACTGAGGAGGGCGGTGGACTTAATTAAATTTAAAGGTATTTTATATTACGTGCAAGCTGTTTTTTTTAACCAATCAAAAATAAAATTATATATCTCATGGTACTCGCTAATATTTTATTTATTTTACTTTATTAAGAATAACAAACAATTGCACAATAGAATAGAATCATCAAATTATATCAATAAGAAACAGTTATTTTGCATAATTCACATCGTTATCCACTGATACATTATACAGAATTGTGACTGAGCTACTAATTAAAAATATGTTAAAACAATATTATATTAAAACAACATTAATAAATACAATTAAAAATTAAAACATTATTTTTATTTATACAAAATCTCACAAAAACATCTAAAACTTGATAAATAGGTACAAACATTTCTTTTTTTAAATATACCAAGAAGCTACACAAATATACATTACATAAATAAGAACAATAATATGGTTACTTAAGAGGTGAATAAATAAATAAAGTAAGTATATAGCTATATCTATACTAATATAATAAAGAGGAAAGATTTGTATTTTTGTATGTTTGTAATGAATAAACTCAAAAACTACTGGACCGATTGCAATAATTTTTTCACAATTAGAAAGCTGCATTATTCAGAAGTAACATAGGCTATATAATATCACGCTAGGTCCTATAGGTGTGGAGCAGTAACCAAAAATGTTTTAAAAACGGGGGAAAAGTATCGTTTCTGAGGCCTTCCGTGGCGTGCGCTGAGCATATAGTTAAAGTTATACAAACCTGTGCGAAGCCGGGACGGGCCGCTAGTATAATATAATACAAGGAATACTAGAAACTGTAATTTAAAAGTAAGTAAATGTTAATTACTACCACCACACCCAGATCGCAGTTTTTGTATTAAAGAAGACCTATACTTATAAGCGGACAGAGCAAAAATGTCAATTTTGCAGAAATTGTCATTGTATGACTGCACTAGTCTTCGTAGTGGCGCTCGAACGCCCGCTATAGTATGACATGCACCAGTAACAAATAGGTGATGAGGGCATACCTCTCGTTGAGGATGTGTAGGTACGCGGTAGCATAGCTTATTGTTAAGATCGATGCAGTCATACTTATTGATACATAAACCATGCAACGTCATTGAGTCTAAAAGCCATCGTCTATTTTCAAGGCTCAAAACAGAGTATTTTTCTAATAGCTTATCATACGTTAACTTGATATGAAAACATCTGTAATGCATGGCTCGAAGGAATTTGCGCTGAACACCTTCAATTTTATCAATATATTTTCTAAAAAGTATATATTTTATAAAAATATTTTCTAATAATAAACCTTGCTATTGGTACATACATACATATCATCACGAGTGCCTTACGGCGCCCGAGACCGCCTAGACGGCCCCAGGGTACCCAGCGGAGGGGTTTTAATCCCACCTCGTCGTAGGCGATAGTATGAGTCGATGTTGAAAAGTGGCTAGCTCATCGCTATGTTAACAAGTGGCTAGCTCGTGTAAAAGAATTTAAAAAAAATTGTTCAGTTATAGTTCTTGAGTTTATCCGTAAGAAACAAACAATAAAACCTTTTTCTTTATATATTCTATTCTTACTAATATTCATTCTACTAAAAATACCTACTAAAAATCCCGTAAAAGTACACCATTGAATTATATTAATTAGGAACGATTGCACTCAAAAAGTTTTACGGACCTATCGAGCGCTGAAAATTTTGAGACGATCGTTGAAAGTTTTAAAATTAAAACGATTGCTGCCAATTAATTTTTAATATCTGGGGGTCAGACTGCCCCCAGGTGGGGTCGTAGGTCACCCCTTTGAGGTGAGGTTAAAATTATCAACGATATAAGTAAGTAACCCCATAATAATATCGTAGACTTTCCGTGTGTTTAGAGTATCGTGGTGGCCGAGTTAATTAGACCTTGGACTTAAAAACACTTAGGTCCCTGATTCGAATCCCGGTGTGTACCAATGAGTTTTTAATTAAAAAATGTATGTACATTTTTTTGACAACACCACTATAGTGCCTCGGAGACATGAAGCTAAAAATACGCGCCCGCGCCAAGTAGCGGCGCGCGGACGGGCACGGTTTTTACCTTCATGCTCGGAGAGCACGTTAAGCTGTCGGTCCCGGTTTCACTATACCAACTTATGAAATTGTTTAGAGATGGGTTATTGAGTCTATTCAAAACATCACGCAAAAAAACCCTCCGCTGGGTAACCTGAGGCCGTCTAGGCGGTCTCGGGCGCCGTAAGGCACCCGTGATGATATGTATGACTTTCTGTGTGTGTACATTAAAGATTTTGAAAGGCGCCAAAAATAAATAGGTAATACGACGTATTTTATTTTTGATTTTTTTTTTTGGACGCGGTGAATTTTTCAATTATTGATTGACCATGGATTTCGTAGGTCTGCTCACCGCTAGGTATATAACCTAGCGGTGAGCAGACCTACGAAGTCCATTGTCAATCAATAATTGACCGTTCTGAAACAGCATTAATCGCTCCCACTATGCCGGTTAAATTATACGATTACGATATGGGCGGCGACAAAGACGAAATGCATTACGAGTATATTTGAAAATTTGTGTCTGTTAGTATGTTTGTACGCACATTACGCAAAAGCCACTTATTGGATTCAAATTTGAATTACTTGAAAAATATATAGATTTATTGTGAGTAGCTTTAAGCGTCTATTACATCATATAACTTTAAGTTTCGTTACCACCACCCATCGGTACAGATGCAAAAACCGTCAAGTGACCTAGTCATGTTTCGGGTCTAGTGTGTTGGTTCACCGGTTTTCATGAGATTACTGCATCGATTTCTTATCTAGGTGGTAGCCTCCTTTCAGAGTGCGGTTATTAAATGGATTGAATTGACGATAAGGCAGTAAAGTTTTTTTATTTTGATTTGACAGTACAGAAAAAACGTACTTTTTGCCATGGGTGGAAATCGAATCCACGACCTTTGGATACAACGCCAAAGGCGCAACCACTAGTCTACGGAGGCTGTCAAAAATCACAAATAGGAACTGGGGCTCTACCAGGAGGCCACATGAAATTCCGATCGCCACGTCGATCGATCGAAAGCGAAAATAATATGTATGTGATTTGACGTTTCTGGCGATCGAGTTCTACCTATAGACAATATTTCCTATACAATTTTATCCATCGACACGTCGATCGGTTTGTCGATGTGGCTTCCCTGCTACGAAGCCAAACGATCGGAAACGCTACGAGCTGTCACAACCAGTCGTAGTTCCCATAAGTTATTGTCATAGCTGACAAATATTCGTGCCATGACACGCCGAATGCCAAGCGCCAAGATTCCAAGACGTGAGTTGGCAAATCTTGACGTTCCGAAATCTTTTGTTTTGTTTGTTAAAATGTTCTCTTTCTCAATGAATATTTTATTTATGACGAATGCTTTAATAAATATCGAGTCCAACAATAATATTAATCTCTTTGTTTTTTATTATGACTGTTTAATATTTAATTCAATTAAGTAATGTACATTTCAAAAGCGAGGTTTTTCGAGGACGAAAATTTACATAGCAATTTTACTATACTGTACCATCAAAGACGGCCGACCGTAGTGTCCGATTATATTCTTATGGCCGCCTCCGTAGACTAGTGGTTGCGCCTTTGGCGTTGTATCCGGAGGTCGTGAGTTCAATTCCCACCCATGGCAAAAAAATATTAGTGCAATTTTCTGTACAGTTTGTCATGGTCTGGGTGTTTATGAAATATAATATGTATTATATCATTATTTTTGGTATACATAGTACAAGCCTAGAGCTTAGTTTGTGAACAGAGCAATATGTTTAAATTGTCTTACATATTATTATATTATTCTGAATCACCGAACAAGTGGTCTGCTCGTCGCGGTGTTTGGATAGACTCAATTATTTTTCTACAGTAACAAAAATAATAATAAATTAGTTATTTAATATAGACACAGACTGGTGTCGTTACTACCACCGCCCATACAGATGCAATGTTTCAGTTTTAATCTGTGGGTTTACCGGTATGAAGAATTATTTATTTGCGTGACTTTTTTTAATCATTATACATTTGCGAGCTAATAAATGGAATCACCTAGTTTTGTACTGAAGTAGTGCTTTTTCAAGTGTTATGAGAGCTAGATCATAATTTTTTTTTATTGCTAAATAACTTCCTGTTTTTGTATACGTGGTTGCCGAGTTGGTTAGACCTTGGACTTAAAAACACTTATATAGGTCCCTGGTTCGAATCCCGGTGTGCATCAATGAGTTTAAAAAAAATATATAAATAATTAAAAAATGTATGTACATTTGTTTGACAACACCACTATAGTGAGCACGTTAAGCTGCCGGTCCCGGTTTCACTATACCAACCTGTGAAACTGTTTATAAATGGGTTATTGAGTCTATTCAAAACATCGCGACTAGCTAGGCACTTCTTCGGTGTAGACTCATACCATCGGCTACGACGAGGTGGGTTTAAACACCCCTCCGCTGGGTACCCTGAGGCTGTCTAGGCGGTCTCGGCGCCGTTCCCTTTTGTCTCGCTTCATGGCTTTCTACGTCCAACACAATACATTAAGAACATAGCTAGTCTTATACTGAGTGTTTTTTTAACTATAATTTTTTTTTTTGATGCCTCCAGTATCACTTTTAGAACCCATTTTTAAAATAAAAAAGGTAGGTAAGTATTTTTTTCTTCAAAAAAAAAAGTCCGAAAAATAAATTATTATATGAACAAACGTCTATATGCTTAAAATTACTCCTACAAATACATAATAAGTCTTCGTATCTAACAAGTAAAACACAATTAGATATGGGTATGAAAATTAACGTGATTTTTAGATCTATTTTGTTATTAATCTTTGTTTTTGTATAGGCGACACTAAAAGGAAAAAATACGTATTTCATTATTTTCATCATAGACACAATATAAATTTTCATAGTTAAAAAAAAACATCTTTATTTTATACAGGATAAAATAAAGATGTTTCTATTCCAAAATAAACCCTGGTTTAAAAGTGAAGATAGTGGTACAGCATTTCCTAATAAGATGACCTGTTAATTTGTCTGTCTGTATGCACGTCAGCCATAGGTATAAGGAGTTAATAAAGCGAACCCGTACCCCGCTGTGCGTAACTATTTGCTACCCACGATACTGTGAGCAATGTGCATGGATTGCATGGTATGGTAACCCATGCAATTAATGATTGTATGTGCAGATTTTTTTTATTAAGGACACTACATTCGTAATCGCGAAGTTTGCGTTCTCCATACAAAAAGAGCTTTCGCACTTCCAGTAATACTCGATTACTGTTTGTCGCAGAATTAAAATAATATTTTTGTCGGTCATTGTATTTGTTAATATTTCTGTGATGAGTTATTATTTCGAAATAAAATATATATTATGTATTACATTTATTATATTATATCTTACAGTATTTAAGTAGTTTAAGTATTGTTATGCATCTAATGCATAACAATACTTAAAATTATATGTATATCCTTCTATCGAAAGTTCCGCACCCTAAGCATATTTCACTCTCTCAAAGGTTAGCTGGTAGAAAATGCCTAAGGCATTAATTAATTTTGTGCAATAAAGAATTTTAAATAAAAATAAATAAATATATATATATACAGGGTGAATTTGAAAGGATGTACTTTGGGCTAATATGAGGTTCTGCTGATCAAATCGAACAACTTTTCCCATGGAACCATATGTCGCAAATGAAAAAAATTTTTGACTTCCCCATACAAATTGGTCATTTTAACATTACTAGTTTGTATGGAGAAGGCAATATTATTTTTCATTTGCGGCACATAGTTCCATGGGAAAAGTTGTTCGTATTGATCAGTAGAACCTCATATTAGCCCAAAGTACATCCTTTCAAAGTCACCATGTATATATATATATTTATTTATTTTTATTTAAAATTCTTTATTGCACAAAATTAATTAATGCCTTAGGCATTTTCTACCAACTAACCTTTGAGAGAGTGAAATATGCTTAGGGTGCGGAACTTTCGATAGAAGGATATACATATAATTTTAAGTATTGTTATGCATTAGATGCATAACAATACTTAAACTACTTAAATACTGTAAGATATAATATAATAAATGTAATACATAAACATACATACCATACCTAACAAAAATTATATTATAATCAATATAAAAATAATAATTGAATTTCGACTAACAACCAAGGTGTAATATTGGAAGTACGTTTGTATAGGCGTCAAGTCGACTACAGATGCCATAAGGAGGTGTACCTGAAATCTTGCTGGGTATTTTTTTGGGAGCTCAGCATGTATCTTGTTGTTCAACGGACCTCGAAAGTCTATGAATGGGATCGATCAATAAATTGTTGTTTAACAATGTTAATCGCTCCCACTATGCTAGCTAAACGATGCGGTTACGAAGACCGAAACATGACTAGCTCATGTTCCCTGCCACTTAATGTATGGGATATACAGGGTGACTTTGAAAATTGTACTTTGGGCTAATATGAGCCCTATGGAGAAAACGAACAACTTTTCTCATGGGACCATGCAATGTGTTACAAATGAAAATAAAATTGACTTCTCCATACAAATTAGTTATTTTAATATCATTAGTTTGTATGGAGAAGGCGTTTTTTTTTCATTTGAGATACACGGTTCTTTGAGAAAAGTAAGATTTTACCAGTAGAGCCGCATATAAGCCCAGAGTACAACCTTTCGAAGTATCCATGTATCTATATTGGTACATGGTAGAATATTCTATATTATGCAATACTTAATTCAGAATTAGTCTGCTTTCACTTTACCAAGTAAGAATTCTAAAAATAATTTAAAAAATAATTCTGTTCGAAATTCAAAATAAAATAATAAACGTAATTGAGTGGACGATGGAACCCTAGTTCGTAAGTCACTGGCAGGTCCCTGAACGCTTCTATAAACAATGCCATTAGCGCCACGAACGTTACGGAGCAGATTTTAAATTTGGAACGCGTTCGCCCAAACCGCCATTCGTCATGTCGCCGCCCGCGCCGCGACATTTCGCTGCTTAGTCAAAGGAGTTTGTGATCAAATGGTTTTGATAGTTTCGCGATTTTTTTTTAAGTATTCAATACCGCCTCCATAATTACGTTGGTTACGCCGTTGACGTTTTATCTGAAAGTCGTGGATTCGATTCCCGCTCATGACAAAATAATACCTATATAATATGATTACATCGTTATATTGGGCCACCACGTATGTTGGTTAGACCTTGGACTTAAAAACGCTAAGGTCCCTGGTTCGAATCCCGGTGTGTACCAATGAGTTTTTAATTTAAAAAAATATATACATTTGTTTGACAACACCACTATAGTGCCTTGGAGAGCACGTTAAGCTGTCGGTCCCGGTTTCACTATACCAACTTGTGAAACTTTATATAGATGGGTTATTAAGTCTATTCAAAACATCGCGATGAGCTAGCCACTTGTTCGGTGTAGACTCATACCATCGGCTACGACGAGGTGGATTAAAAACCCCTCCGCTGGGTAACCTGGGGCCGTCTAAGTCGGTCTCGGGCGCCGTAAGGCACCCGTGATGATATGTGAATGTGTGTGTATAAAAACGTTCTACGTTTTTATAACGATATAATCATATTTACTTATTAATATCGTTATTTCTATATAGTGCAACCTATATCTTAGTATCTACACTAATAATATTATAATGGGGTAAAGTCTGTAGGTACCTACAGACTTACAATATTGATTGTAAAAAATATTTCATTAAGGCTGTATTCTGAAAATCTAGAACTACAAAACTAAAAATGTTTGTTAAAGAAATTTACTCGATACTCACAGACAACTATTATTATGCAAATAGTAACTCTTTAACTTGAAATGTATGAAGAGATTAATATAGTCTCCCATATATTATTTCAATAAAAAATGTATTTATATTTTCCAAAACATGAAAATTTTGTATTTTTTAACATCGCTGCAAGCGACAAAACTACAACAATTTATAGTGGTAAAAAAATAGATATCAATAGTTTATTATGTATTCTAAAAATGTATGGAGAGATTTTTGCAAGTTTAATAGAAAATTATTAATTAAATAATTACAAAAACTTGCCAGACAGAAATCTCCATACAAAATCCATGACAGGCCGTCATTGTGCGGGCGATCCCGTCTGTGAAAGGTGGCTCCGCGTCGCTTTTTTCTATTTCACTATCGGAACACTAAATATTCACTGTTGGGAATTTTTTAAGACAAGTACATATTTATTTTGATTATATTCTATGTTTTTACACCTTTTAACACGATTAACTACAGATTCAGCTAAAATAAATATGCAATTTTCACCAACTGTCACTGTCAGTATAACCTTACAAACAAAAAAAGACAGACTGTCCGATGTAACTAAAACTACGCAACAGCTATTTATTTTGGTCGCTTTTATATTTTTAATAAAATGTATCGTCGGGCGCACATTATTTTACAATTTTTAAACATATTTTACCTATTTATTTTAATTGTTATTTTTTTTAATATATTTTTTTTTTATATATGTCCAAAGCAAAGCTCAATAGGGTTCCATCCATAATCCAAAACTTTATTTTTATAAATGTCTGCCATTTATAAAAAAGTAGTTCAACAATTTTATTATCTACCTAACATTTTAATACTAACATAATAATGTATTGTCTTATTTTATCATCATTAATATTATTACAAAATCAAAGTTTTTTTTATTATAGCATGTGTGACTGTTTGTATCTAACTCATGACAAACATACAATATTTATGAATAGGGACCAATACGATGTAATTTGTATAGAATTAGACCGATTTACTATGGCCTATGGATTCATTTGGCCAATAATGCTGTTACCAAATGGGCGGCGATAAAAAAGAACAATACGAAATAATAATAAATAATATATATACATAGAATAATTCGAACTGTGTTTTAGAAACTGGCGTGGGCAATTTCTAGAACATTGTTTGATTTATTTTACGCTAAGTATAAAACTAAAATACATTTTTTTTTTTTTTTTTTTTTTTTTTCTTTTAGGACAATTTGCACATTGCTCTGGTCACAAACTAAGCTCTAGGCTTGTACTATGTGTACCAGAAGCAACGATATAATACATATTATATTTTATAAACACCCAGACCATCACAAACTGTACAGGAAAAACGTACCATTTTTTTTGCCATGGGTGGGAATCGAACCCACGACCTCCGGATACAACGCCAAAGGCGCAACCACTAGTCTACGGAGGCTGTCAAAAGGCTGTCATATTGAAAATATTACGCTAAAAAATAATTATTATCATTCCACATGATAGTTATTTTACTATAAAAAAACTAATTTATTTAAAATAAAATATTTTACATAAAATTATTCCAATTAGGTAACTCCGGAATATTTTTAATGTAAATAGATGGGTAAGTAGATTAAAGTGACGCAGACCCCAATCCTTAGTAATGTCAATTCATATGACAGCATTTTTTTAAATAGATACTAAGACTGGCTGAATTAGTCCAAAATAAAAAAAAAGTTTTGTTTAATATAAATTAGTTTATTACGGAGCGGAGTCACTCTTACCAATGCCTTATAATAAATTAAAACTGTTAAAATTAATATATATTAATAAAATGTACCGGTAATATCACACTTTGTACGCATGTCTGGAAATTATAGTAATACATCAATTTTATTGAAACATTAAATCCTCGCATATAAAATTACATATCTTGACTATTTCGACAATACATTACTTAAAATAAAATAGTAAGATTTCTAAAAGTAGATATCTAAAATAATAAACTGTAACACTCCATACAATGAAATTTCAACAGAGTGACTTTTGGGCTCAACTGTCCATAGTTAGAATAAATTGAAGAAACAATCTCAAACATTTTTGAGTGAAATCTGACAGAAGGTGATGACGTCACATATACGAATTCCCCCTTAATATTAATTATTAAACTTTCAGGGTGGATATAGGCTATACTTTATTTTGATAAATATAAGTTTTCAGTTAAATATTAATATTTGTAATTGATATACAAAGTTGAAATTTCTAAGAAATGGTTTCAAGGGGAACTATTTTATGCAGACATTTATATTCATTTTTTAAAAGATAAAATGCAATGAAAAAATCCTGGTGGGCGGGACTCGAACCCACGGTCCTCGCTTTCGCGGCAAGATATTCAACCACTGAGCCAACCAGATTCCAGTCATCCCTCACGATTTTGTCATTGCTTGCTTACTTATAATACACAGACGCCCTCTGTATGCTTTTCTTCTAATTACTCATTTGTGTGAAGTTAGAAGTCCTAGTTTCTAAAAATTTACTAGATGGCAGAGATGTTTGTTTTTTATTTTTACTATTTTCAGTATTTTATATTTTTATAAATTCCTTATCAGGATAATCTTATATTCACATATTATATATATTTTTTTAAGAAAAATGCATTGCAATGAATTATAAAATAAGTGATTGCTTGTTATCAACTTATACACACACTTATATACAGACATTTTTTTTTTAATCCTTAATATAACGTGCACGAATTACTATCCTTTTATAAACTATAATAAATACTAGTACAAAGTCCTTAAAAATCAATTAAATTTGTTGAGACCCAAGTAATTTTATAAATAATTATTAAAGTATCAAAACACCACAATCCCAGTACAAAATCAGACTGACTGACTAATGACGTCACATGTCCCGAGCAGCGCGACGACCGAGCGGGCAAATGACTCGCGATGAATTTTAAAACGAACGCTAACGAGAAAGGCGGAGGGATCGTAAGTTATTGCTTATTGCGCAGACTTGTCGCGGTAGAAGCGCTCTTAACTACCCTCCCCACGCTTAGCGCTCAGTGCTAAGTGAAATGGAGTACAGCGTGAACACCAAATTGCGATGTTTACTGGTGTAATTTATAAATCTTTTAATGTACTGATCACGCTTAAGTAGAGATAATAGCGTTAGCATTAGTAATCTTTAGGCAGTTTACTGTTAGTTTTTTTTTATATAGAAACACTATGTATGACCTTGTCCTGGAGTCACAATAGCGAACTCCGCGTTCTCCATACAAAATTAGCTTCCGCACTTCCAATAATACTCGATTACTGTTTGTCGCAGAATTAAAATAATATTTTTGCCGGTTATTGCATTTATTAATCTTTCTGTGTTGGGTTTTATCTTTTTTTTTTTTTTTTTTTTCGAAATAACAAAAACATTTTTAATATTATAATACAAAAAAAAATACCCACAACAGAAAGATTTTTACGTACAATTACGAATATAAAAAATAAAAAAACTTCGATAAACAGCCAAGTACCTACATATTATTATATTGGAAGTACGTTAGTATGGGCGTCAAGTCGGGGACTTTAATGTTAAGTAGACCTACAAAGTCCATGAATGGGGTCGGTAAAATTTTTTTGTTTAATAATATTTATATCTCTCACTATACTGGCTTAACGATGCGGTAACAAAATAGGCAGCGACAAAGGCATATTTGCATTACAAATCAATTATAATATCTCTGCTTTTTTGTCATATAATTCGCCCGTTTCGCAACTGCACCATGAAAGGAGACTACCACCTCGACACCATGAACACGCTGAAGTTTAGGAGATCTCAGGCACATAAAATATGCCTAAATAATAAATAAATAAAAACACCCCTAAGCACCATTTTTGTATTACTCGTACGTAGATCGATGTTAAAACTCCTGCTACAATAATTTGAGACTTAAATAAGTCTGATTCTCAAAAGCCATTAAAGTACGGATGTTAATCGGTATTCTTTGGTAATCTATACTAATAAAACAAAGCTGAAGTTTGTTTGTTTGTTTGTTTGTTTGTTTGGTTGAAAGCGCTAATCTCAGGAACTACTGGTTCGAATTGAAAAATTATTTTAGGCTGGATAGCCCATTTATCAAGCAAGGCTATAGACTACACCAGCAATTCTTAACCTCGGGCACTACTTGTACTATTATTTATTCTGTGCCTCGGGTCGCAATAGGTATTGGGTTGGGTCGAGGAAAGCCCCCAATGACTTTAAGGAAGTGATAAAATTTTATGTTTTTTATTGCATTTTTTAAATATCTTTATTAATAGACTGATTTTACACTAGTATTGTCACATTTATTACTACTCACAGAACTAACCTAGTCACTAATTACTCTGCCGTATTTTTTTTTACCATTTTAATACATTACATTTAAATAAATTTGTTTATTTCTAATTTTATAATGACATCCTATAAAATTAAAATAAATAATATGTCATTTTAGTTCCTGTCACTGGAAAATTAAATTAAATTAAGTATAATATGTCATTTTAGTTCCTGTCACTGGAAAATTAAATTAAATTAAGTATATGTCATTTTAGTTCCTGTCACTGGAAAATTAAATTAAATTAAGTATATGTCATTTTAGTTCCTGTCACTGGAAAATTAAATTAAATTAAGTATATGTCATTTTAGTTCCTGTCACTGGAAAATTAAATTAAATTAAGTATATGTCATTTTAGTTACTGTCACTGGAAAATTAAATTAAATTAAGTATATGTCAGTTTAATTCCTGTCACTGGAAAATTAAATTAAATTAAGTATATGTAATTTTAGTTCCTGTCACTGGAAAATTAAATTAAATTAAGTATATGTCATTTTAGTTCCTGTTACTGGAAAATTAAATTAAATTAAGTATATGTAATTTTAGTTCCTGTCACTGGAAAATTAAATTAAATTAAGTATATGTCATTTTAGTTCCTGTCACTGGAAAATTAAATTAAATTAAGTATATGTCATTTTAGTTCCTGTCACTGGAAAATTAAATTAAGTATATGTCATTTTAGTTCCTGTCACTGGAAAATTAAATTAAGTATATGTCATTTTAGTTCCTGTCACTGGAAAATAAAATAGAAGATTAGGTTTAGGTTCGCGGACTTCAAATATATTTCTACTTTGGGTCGCCAGCCAAAAAGGTTAGTAACCACTGGACTACAAAATAAAAAATGTTGCAAAAACGTGGGGAAATTATTATTTTTGAGAGCATACTCTGCGTAAACGGTTAAAGTTACGCAGATGAAGTTGCGCGGATCAGCTAGTTCTGGATAAAGCACTAACCCAGGTAACGTATATATAATAAGTTTTATTCCAGCTCAGCATGTCGTGGAATTATAAATGCTGGTTGTATTTATTCTTGGACCTGCATACTACTTTCCATCAGGTGGATTTAAGACTTTAGAAGTTGCATTGTAGATTCACCTGATAATTGCTTCTGAATATACAAACTATATATTTTCTTACGATTGTACATCAGCACTTTTACCCGATGATATTTTTCATCAAAATACTAATGACCGAATCAAGATTGAATAAAGTGTTTTCGATATATTTTTTATCATCATCAATATTTAAATATGTTGAAAGGGTCTCTATAACTTCGTTATATAGATAAATAAGGTTTGGTCTGTGGATTCACCAGTTTTCAAGAGCTTACTGCATCTTGTCGAGGTGGTAGTATTTCTATGCCTTTCAGGATGCCGCTACGAAATGGGCAGTTGATTTAACGATAAAGCAGCGAGGATATTAAAAAGTTTATTAATTGTCTTTGTCACATGCCCCTTAGTAACCGCATTATTTAGCTAGTATAGTAAGAGCGACCAATGCTTCTATACAACAATATAACAATGAAGGCGAAAAATTGGTCCTGTTCGTCAAATTGTGTTTCTACATTTTGATCGACCACAATAATGGACTTTGTACGTTTTGCTTACAATCAGATTGATACAATGTCAAATGCCGCGGTCCGCCCTAATTAAAAAAAAAATATCCCAAACCCCGAGTTGTGAGTGTGTGCCATGTGTACCTAAGTGTGTAGGATGTCAATATTAAAAAAAAAGAACTCAATAATATCCCAAACCCCGAGTTGTGAGTGTGTGTGTACCTAAGTGTGTATATCAACTAGTGTTGCCAGATTTTTTTTCGGACTATAAGGGACAAATGCTTAAATGGGCAAAACAATACAGATTTTAGTTTTTTTTATCCGGGACATGAAAAAAATGATGAACGGAAACAAAACATATTTTTGTTGGATTTAACATATTTATGAAAAATAAAACGTTAGTGATCATTTTAAGTTATTATTACAATTTTATTGTTTTTTTCTTAAATATGTTAAATATTATAAATAAAAATATATTATACAAGGGGTACATTTATTTCGTACGAACGTATGTATGAGTACTTGTCAGCAGTAGAACGATTGACTGGGCAATAACAAATCGAAATAGAAAACAAAGTCAGTCCCGGCAGGACATTTAAAATACGTCCGAAATACGGTCCGTCCCATGATATACGGGACGTCTGGCAACACTTATATCAACCAACATTTGACTTGTATCCAGAGCCGTTAAATAAATTAAAAAAAAAAAACAACATTTGACTCAAGAATGACTTGAGTTCAGACAGGTGTAAATTCAATGCGTGACAGACTTATTATTGCTTCGTATAATTTGGCAGTGCCAAATTGATTTTGTTTCCTATTGAATCATCACCACACACGAATATGTTCAAGATATCATTTTGATGGATTACTCTGTAATCTTCCGGCATTTTAGTTGTATTAAAATTTTAGTTACATTAAACTGGAATAATTATTCCAATTCTGCAAAAAGCAGGAAACCGGTGCCCTCACTTCTTGATTTTTATTTATTTATGGTTATTTTTAACATTTTCGATGCTTTTCGTTCATCTGCCCATTTCGTATCGGCACCCTGAAATACATAGAAAGACTACCACCTCGACAAGACGCTGTAAGCTTTTGAAAACTGGTAAACCCACAGACCAAACCTTTTATTCATGTGTATAACAATGTTATAAAGACCCTTTCACATATTTCAATACTGATGATGACAAAAAATATATCAAAAACACTTTCAATCTTAATTCGATCAGTATTTCGTTGAAAAATATCATCGATAAAAAATGCTGGTACAATCGTAAGAAAATAGATACTTTGTATATTCAGAAGCAATTATCAGATGAATTCGTAATCCACAATGAAGCTCCTAAAGTTTTAAATCAACATTTAAGGGTACCTATACTTAGAGACAGACAAACACCGCGCAGTAATTATAATTATCAATACACGCGTCAAATTATGCCAACATCCACAGAACTTAAAATAAGATCCAATAGAGACCGCATTTAAAATCTAGCAGTTGCTTAACTAAGAAACTACATAAAAAGGGCTCTTAAAATAAATTACTTAAGTGCAAAAACTTAAATCAATTAATAGAAATAAAATTTAAGTAATAAAAGATAACTATAATTTAATAGAGGTCCCAGCCTAGTGGTTAAGTGACTACGCAACTGATAAAAAGGTTAAGGTGAAAGCAGATCACAACGAGGCCGGACCTGGGATGGATGACCGCTTTATACAACGAGGCTATACCATCATACACACCGCAACAAGCTCAGCACTTCTTAGGTGTTGCCTCCTAATACCATCGGCGAAATGAGGACGGGTTAATCCCTCTACTGGGTACCTTGAGGCCGTTTAAACGGTTCTTGGGAGCTAAAAGGACACCCGTCATGGTATTTATTATATTTATTTAGTTCCAAAAAAAAGATTTAAAACAAATTTATATTAGGAAAGATACGGATCCTTTTTTTACTAGCTGTTTTCCGCAACTTCTATTTAATCAAAAAATGTATATTTAATATTGTAATCATGACTACCATGCTATGCCTATCGTTTCTCTTCCATAATAGAAAACTGCTTGCGCCCTTAAAGCATGATTTTGAGTTTTGTAAGTTATTATTACTTAAACGTTTAATTAAATATCATTCGGCCCTAATTATTTTAGACACTTCCAGTAGGTCTCCAGGTTCCTTCTGCTCAACCCTCCGAGCAGTCCATCAACTAGATTGTGATAAAGTAGACGCCACTAGCGTAACTGCTCTAGTCTAAAACTAAGCATGTCGGTATGCTATGCATACCTGATACAGCGATACTAATACTAGTACACATATATATGTGTACGAGTAATAATAATAATAATAATAATATGTAGGACAATTTACACATATTGCTCTGGTCACAAACTAAGCTCTAGGCTTGTACTATGTGTACCAGAAGCAACGATATAATACATATTATATTTTATAAACACCCAGACCATGGCAAACTGTACAGAAAAAGCGTACTAATATTTTTGTTGCCATGGGTGGGAATCGAACCCACGACCTCCGGATACAACGCCAAAGACGCAACCACTAGTCTACAGAGGCTGTCTAATAGTATCGCTATATATAAGCTGTTAGGTACCACTGAATGACTGAGACAATTGTTCTCCCAGTTCGAAGTGTGGTACAAGTCGAATTGGATAACCAAAAGAAATTGACATTTACAATGGTTTCATGAGGATATTTGTTTGATTTTATCAGTAGAACCTCATATTAGCCCAAAGTACAACCTTTCAATGTTACCATGTATATTTTACAAATACCCGGGTGATGATTTGTACAGAAAAACGTACTTATATACGACACCAACGTCCAACGTCCTTACCTCTAGACCTAATATATCTACCAAGACTACTTAAGGAGGTAAGTGGTCTTGGTAGATATATTAGTTGATATTTTTTATCATCGGACATCTTCCCATAATTTTCCAGTCTAAGAAAATAGTATTTTAAGCTTAGAAGCACCCAAAAAAACAATAAAACTTGAAACTTCCCAGCTCTAATTTGAAGGCGCGTGGCATCTTCACGAATTAGCACCGCGGCGTATGGCATAATGCGATGGGCAAATGTGCTAGTGCTAACCTGATTGGCAGGCAATGAGTGCCATTAGCGAGCCAATGCCAAAATGGGGCCAACCTGACTCAGCTTCGTGACACGGTAGTGGAACTTGTGATTGCACTTGGTCTAAAAATAGTTTGTGGGTAATGTAGGATTTTTTATGGTGAAAGTTTTTTTCTTCATTAGACAAATATAATTTCCACCAGAGAATTCACAATTCATTTTATAATTAAAGTAAACTGTATTATTGCGGGAAAATACACACTCGTTGCATAAGTTACATTTAAATTATCTAAAATTTTAATTCAGAAAAAGAGTCTGGATAATGTAATGTTTTAGGTAGAAGGAAAGTTTCTATAACTTCGTTAGGCCGACCAACCGGTCTCGCTGCCACCGCCCATACAGATGCAAAAACCGTCAAGTGACCTAGTCATGATTCGGTTATAGTCTTTGGGTTCACCTGTTTTCAGGATTACAGCATCGATTTCTTGTCGAGCTGGCAGTCTCCTTTCAGGGTGCGGTAACGAAATGGGTGGTTGAATTGACTACAAGGCAGCGAGAATATTAAAATATACTCATAATGCAATTCGTCTTTGTCGCCGCCCATTTCGTAATCGCATCATTTAGCCGGCATAGACTTTGTAGGTCTGCTCACCATAAGGTAGATACTCCAATAAAAAATAAAAAAAACCCTCAAAAAATCTAGGCACTCTTTTGGACAACACAAGCTTTAAAATTGCAATAGGGTTACGGGTAGGAGAGAAAGTGTTTGAAAGACATATTTGTCCGTGTGGTAATGACGCAGACCAATTTGGACATAACGGGCTTAGTTGGTGCAAAAATAGAGAGCTTCTTCTGACATACCTCACTAAATGATATCCTGAAAACATCACTTGCTGTCAGAGCTGTTCCACCCCCGAGAATGTTCCGGAGTGACGGTAAGAGACCACACAGAGTGTCATTAATTTCATGGAAGATGGATCGGTGCCTAGTGTGGGATACCACCAGCGTAGACCTTGGCACCGTCCCCGTCGTCACCCTGGGGCCGTCTAGGCGGTCTCGGGCGCCGTAAGGCACCCGTGATATGATACCATTGTTAAGCTTTATCCATATTTTTTTTCACAATTTTAATAAATTTATGAAGGGATCAATTACTAATGAAAATCTTTGTCATCAACTGTGTCAATAGCTCAAACTATAAAATTTATCCTTCAGTAGTTTCTTTCTCTAAATGACTTTCTTACTTTCAGGAATTGTCTAACATAGATGTTATGATGATAAGATAGATTTACAGGGTGAATTTGAAAGGTTGTACTTTGGGCTAATACTTATGTGGTTCTACTGATAAAATCGAACAACTTTTCCCATGTCTGAAATTTAAAAAAAATCTCCTTCCCCATACAAATTGGTAATTTTAACATTACTAGTTTGTATGGAGAAGGCAATTTTTTTTTATTTGACACATGGGAAAAGTTGTTCGATTTGATCAGTAAGTCATTATGTACCTATAATAAATATGTTTCATATACTTTTTAAATAATTTTACATAATCAACGGTTTTAATCGTCAAAACAGTACATTTAATTGTGATCAATGACGTTCCTAAATATTTTTTAATGATTCCCTAAATAACTCCTTAAGGGCGTTGTAATTAAAAACAATTCACGTAAACATAAACATGTTTTAATGACTCTTACAAATGGACAGACGGACATACAATCTAATTACTAAGTGATATAAGCTGCAGGCTTTGTCGAGGAAGAAAAACAAAATAATCGGTCTCACCTTGAGATGCTCGAATTTGGGCAAAAACTAACACGCAACGGGCAACACTGTACAATGAGATAAGGCTTCATCTTATTGCTATATTGTTTATGTTTACCACTGGGTATTAAGATATACGTGGTGGCCGAGTTGGTTAGACCTTGGACTTAAAAACACTTAGGTCCCTGGTTCGAATCCCGGTGTGTACCAATGAGTTTTTAATTAAAAAATGTATATACATTTGTTTGACAACACCACTATAGTGCCTCGGAGAGCACGTTAAGCTGTCGGTCCCGGTTTAACTATACCAACTTGTGAAACTGTTTATAGATGGGTTATTGAGTGTATTCAAAACATCGCGACGAGCTAGCCACTTGTCCGGTGTAGACTCATACCATCGGCTACGACGAGGAGAGATTAAAACCCCTCCGCTAGGTACCCTGGGGCCGTCTAGGCGGTCTCGGGCACCGTAAGGCAGCCGTGATGATATATATATATATATATTTAGATAATCTACTATTTTACATTACTTAATTTTACAATAAAGCAAATGATGACAATTACATGAATATACAATGTTATAAAACTGCGCGTAACCTCCACTAAGGTGTGTGTATTAACTTTTAGAACTATGGCAATTTTTAATAGAAAACTATAGTAAATTCGGTTGCGGCAATCGGCAACTTTATTCTGTTAGCACAAATCCAATTGCTAATTGCAGTTCTAAAAGTTGTTACGTATGCGGAGCGCCTAAATGTCACGGTATTGTATAATGTATGGAATTGTCGATTCGTACCTACTCCCATTTACATATTTATCAGACCAGTGGATGACTTCCGACTGAGTGACCAAACCTACATATACATACAATGCAGAGGCTCGCAGTTTTCAATTAGAAGATTTCAACCCCAGTATTTTGGTTTTGTCTTAATCATTTTTAATAAAAAAAAATCAAATCGTTGGTTTAGCTGCTTACCAACTGCTATTTTTACCGATGGTAACAATTGTTACTAGTTTTTGCATTAAAGTACGGATAGTTTCTATGGTTATCTAGTACCCGTAAAATATAGATAGATTTTGGTAAATGGCCGTAAGTCAATATCTGTATTATTGTGGCTTTGTTAATGTGACTATTTGATAAAGTGAAACCTTATATCTTATATGGCTAATTAAAATAGTAGTTATAAAAAGACTGACTGATTGAGTCCGTTTCAAAGTTATTTTAACTAGTAGAGGAGTACAAAAATCCTTAGGACTGGAAAATCCAAAAATAAAGAAATAAATGCCATATAACACAATAAATAAATAAAAAACAATACAAATAGGAATATGTTATTGTACCAGGAAAACCGAATTCAGATATTAATTTTAAAGTGTGGTGGAAATAGGGTCATCAGCTCAGCTATTATAACCCATAGGAGATATTATACCAATAATAGAATCTTACAAAACAGTCATACATGATGTATGACCAGTGACGGATTAGGACTACTTGATGCCCTAAGCAATTCATGCCTGTGGGCCCCCCTATCCGTATGTCAACTAGAATCGGTCTTTAAACCTTTACCACCTAAAAACATTATTTTTTTGTAACATAAGATGATGAGATGTAAAGAACTTTAGAAGTGGAGTAGGTGCGACAACAATAAAAATTAAAGCATTATTTATTTATTAAAATGCGCCTTGCGGCTTTTCCGAGCATTGAATTCACGCAAGATAGTCTTAACGTCAACGTTTTTAACATGTCAGACTCTATGTACAATAATAATAATTTATCTAATTATTGAGCCTTTCTTGTATCATCTTTGTCCTTTTTTAATTTTTTTAATTTAGAAAAAGAACGTTCTGCTGAGCAATTTGTCGAATGCACTTATTCTCACTTTCAAATTAGTCCTAGAAACTTTTTTGGTGTGGTTTTTGGTGACGTGAGAGTGATCCGTCACTGTGTATGACTGTAATGTATGCACAGTCCTGTAAAGTTTGTCATGGGCTGGGTGTTTATAAAATATAATATTTAGGTATATTGTTGTTTCTGGTACAGATAGTATAAGCCTAGAGCTTAGTTTGTGACCAGGGCAATATGTGTGTAATGTTTTTCATATTATTATTATTATGTTAGACTTAGTCAAATACTCTTTAGGCAATCCATACAGTTGCACAGTTGCAAAAATAGTCAAGTGACCTAGACAGGTTTCGCTTTTAATCTGTGGGTTTACCGGTTTTAAGGAGACTACTGCGTCGATTTCTTATCGAGTTGCTAGTCCCTTTTCCTTTCAGGGTGCTATTACGAAACGGGCAGTTAATTTGACAATAAAACAGCAAGGATATTAAATTCGTCTTTATAACCGCATCATTTAGCTGGCATAGCGGGAACGATCGCTACAACAATGTAAATATGTCTGCTTACTTTTAGATGAATACAAAGTCAAATGCCGTGGTCCAATAAGAATAAAAATTAAAAACTTTAACTTTCTTTTGTTTTTAATTAACAGAACAATTTATTATTTACAAACTTCAAGCACTTGGCCTAAGACAGCATCTTGTTAACCAACGTAATTAATAAACCGTAGTTAGCTAACTATCTAACGCAATTATAATAGCAAAAATCATGTTCCTTCCAATCTCGTCCAATCAACGTAGTCACGTCTAAATATCATTGGAGCCAGATGATTTTGGTTCTCAGTCATCAATCAAGCGATCAATTTTCGTTGTCATTAGCTGTTGATCATGTTCTAAGATCGACTCGATATCGTGAGCCAAGGACATTTCCTTGTTGTTAATCTGTATATAATAATAAAATTGTATTTGAATCAGTAGTTTTTTATTGAGATGCATACTTAATACGTGTAAGGTAGAGTGACATTGGTTTTGGATTTTTTGCAAGGATTAGGAAATGTTTTTTTATGGATATACCTGTTATTTTAATAAAGGAACATTTAATATTTTATAAAGTAATAATAATAAAGATAACCTAAAAAATAAATTATAAATCTACACTAAATAATAGATATCGCTATGCACCGGGAGGGTACCCAAAAGGCTGGCTGCGTTACATCGTTTTGTATAGGGATGCTTATGCGCTGTCCGAGGATCTATCCAATCCTTTGGTCATCAAGAATGAAAGATGCGTCGATCAAACGCTTTGATATATATGTATATATATATAATGTGCTCCTGGCTCCCAAAATATATGTGTATTATGCGTCGTTTGAATTTTTTTATCTTCTAATGTAGAAGCGGCGGCCGCCTGCCTTTTGCGATGTCCCTGGTGTGCGAGACGGCGCAAAGGCATCGGCGCACGTTGCGTCCCATACCAGATAACGTCCACCTGCCCGGTCTCTGGCCATCGTCTCTGTCCAAACCGTTTGGTTCTAAGATCGCAAGGATAGAGGAGCTGGCAAAAGCCCGACGTATAATTTGATAAATACATATTATACAGACTGTTTGTATACTTTATCATTAAACAATTCCGCCTCCGTAGACTGCAGCCACTAGTCTACGGAGCCTTTGAATCCCCCCATAACAAAAAATAAGAATACGTTTTTTTTTTCTGTACTGTTTATCATGAGGTCTGGGCGTTTATAAAATATGTTTAAGGATCGTTGTTTCTGGCACACATAATACAAGCCTAGAGCTTAATTTATGACCAGGGCAATATGTGTAAATTATCCTATATACGAGTATTATCTTATAATATATAATATAATATTATAAAGCTGATATATAATATAATATTATATAATATTATAAAGCTGAAGAGTTTGTTTGTTTGTTTGTTTGTTTGAACGCGCTAATCTCCGAAACTACTGGTTGAATTGAATAATTCTTTTTGTGTTGGATAGTCCAGTTATCGAGGAAGGCTATAGGCTATATAACATCACGCTACGACCAATAGGAGCAAAGATATAGTGGTAAATGTGTAAAAAACGGGAGAAATTATTTCATCTTTGAAGCCTTCCGTTGCGTGCGCCGTGAAAACGGTTCAAGATACACAAAAATATGTATTAAAGAATAATCTAAATATATATAACTCAAAGGTGACTGACTGACATAGTGATCTATCAACGCACAGCCCAAACCACTAGACGGATCGGGCTGAAATTTGGCATGCAGGTAGATGTTATGACGTAGGCATCCGCTAAGAAAGGATTTTGATAAATTCTACCCCCAAGGGGATGAAAGTTTATATGATAAAAAAATAACTATTCCACGCGGACGAAGTCGCGAGCACAGCTAGTTATTATATATAACTCATGCTGCGTTTAACAACAAAGACAGTGGGTTGGCAATAGGATCGAAAAGTCACCATTGAGATCAACATCGCTAGAAAGGCAAAAGTATGATGCTAACTCTTGCTTCGGAGGTCTTTAAAGAAATAACGATATCATTTTAATAAACATAGTTAAAATTTATAACTATTTAATAATCTCAAAAAATCTTTGAAATGGGACGGTCAGAGTCCCTTAAAAATGGCAAATGTAACATTTTTTTTTAAACTTATAAGCTTCGTCATTAAGAGCCAAACAGAAGATGATTGATGTGGTGGACTAGGTATCTCGTTAAACCCTCTTAAGTACAGTCCACAACATATCCATGTAACATAAAACTATCTACAATCTTCTCCAATTATACGTGGTGGCCGAGTTGGTTAGACCTTGGACTTAAAAACACTTAGGTTTGAATCCCGGTGTGTACCAAGGAGTTTTTATTTTAAAAAAAATGTACATTTGTTTGACAATACCACTATGAGGAGAGCACGTTAAACTGTCGGTGCCGGTTTCACTATACCAACTTGTGAAACTGTTTATAGACAGGTTATATATCTGTTTATAGAGACTTGGTGTAGACTCTTACCATCAGCTACGACGAGGTGGGATTAAAACCCCTCCGCTGGGTACCCTGGGGCCGTCTAGGCGGTCCCGGGCGTAAGGCACCCGTGATGATATATGTATGTGTCTTCTCCAATTTTAAAGTTACTTCATGAAGTAAGAGGACTACAATGATAATATATATTTTTTTGTAAACTCCCAGACCAAGATAAACTGTACCAAAAATCGTAAGTACTAATTTTATTTTACCTTGACTGGGAATCAACCCACAACCTCTGATCAGGTACAATACACCACGCAAATCCCCTAAAGGTCGTTTTCAATATATTTAATGTTTTTTTTTATTGTGACATTTGCTTAAATTATCATAGAAAATTTCAATCGGCGTATACGACTTATATGCTACTTTGCAGCTCAAGCGAAAAAAAAAAACTATCAAGAAAAGCGAGGAAAAAAATGCATGCTTCTAATATCTAGTTGTTGCTCACTGTACTATGAATTTCTTAACGAAAGATCTGCGGAAGCAAAGCAAGGCTATAAATTACTTAGCCATTAATGTTAATAGTTAAACTTTAGAGTTTGGTTACTAAAATTAAAGAAGAAAGTTGCCTTTACAGCTTTTACACATATCAAGCTGTGTAATCCACAGTGAAAATAAAAAAAATCAGACATGTGCAAAGTCGACTTTATGGGTTTCCAATTTTTATTTTTATAATAGGTCTCGTGGTGTCCAAAAAAAAAACTTGAAAAACACTATAAGGGTCCTATAGAAACATTTTACTATTATTTTTTATTAAGAAATCGTAACTAGTCGTTTTTCCAAATACTACTTAGTTCAAGTTTCAAATTTGATATTTGTTCAAATTGTTAACTGCCGCAATTTGAACAAAGATTTCTAGATAAGAAAAAATGTATGTAATTTATAAATATAAATTAGATTTCCATTATAATAAACATATCAGTAAAAATCAACCAAGAATTTTAACAAACCGTTGACAAGGTAAAATTAACTTTAACTTAACCTCAAGATAAATCGTTCGAAGTTCAAATGAGAGTGTTCTTTTTTTGAATCTTCCATCCTCGTTCTCTCGGCCCGCCCTTGTGTCGATCCGCGATAACGACGCTACGTGTCGCGGATGCGCGCGCGCTGATTGTCTTTAGCTTCGAGTTAGAGATACACATGTAGAGCTTTTTATTTTCGCATACCTTTAAACAACTGTAAACCTACTAATATAAGGACTTGTAGTATTCTCGTTTAGTAACCGTAGGGTGCTGGTTTAATTAAAATAAGGAAACACCTCGCCAAAAACAATGCAGTAGGCTCTTGAAAATGTTTATAGGAAATTTCACATAGGTATCTTTTTATATATATAGCTTATATTATATTTCTCTTACCTATCTCATTACACCCAGACCTGCAATAAACTATAAAAGAACAGTGTAAGGTTGGTGCAAATGCTATATAATATGAAAATGCTCCCATGAATGAATACTTAAATCTTTTTGAACACCTAAATAAGAATAAAGTTAAACTAATTTATATCTTAATTTTATATTGGGTTAAAGTGGCTAATATAAAATTAAGATGCTAAAATTGTAGCTTTTATACAGTATTTTCATTATACATATAGGTGTTCATTCATAGAAACATGTTCCCATTATAGTATAACTACCCTACCTATAGTTAACTACTCTTATATTAGTGCTTAAGTCTTCAATCACCTTGAAACCTATTCGAAATGTCAATTTTGACGAGCAATCGCCTCCAATTTGTTGCATTGTGTATGGCTCAAGCAATTATATTGATGATTGCACCAATTGCGACATGGTAGCTATCTTAATAAAAGGCATTTTTTGTATTTCTATATAATCTATAATTACAGGTTAGATTAACAAAATAGATCTTTGCATCATCTATTGAAGGATCTTGGTCTTCCGAGATCGGCTGTCGGAACTTTTATGGAGCGTGTTTGCAAGATGGCGCTAACAGGATCATATAGTATTTTGTTGAGTAGAGAGGGTAGTGTACACAGTGCAGGTGAGAGTTAAATTGCCTTTAAACCTACTTCGCGGTCTCAAGTCCGAGAACGCTGCAGTTCATTCCCCTGCCTTCCAACCACGCGATGGACCCGGCACCCGCACGGAGAATCCATGTATAGCTAAGAACATTGTCTCTCTAGAATAAATAAATCATAGTTAAAGAAACTGGGCCCAGATTTTGTCGATTTCGACTTACGTGTCGGTTTGATATATTCGAGTGAAAAGTGACAGATCTACATGGAAAACTGTGAGTTTCATTCGAATACATCGAGCCGAAATGCATGTCGAAAGCATGAGAATTGCCTCCCTGATGAAATTATAATCATAAATACATTATTTGTTAGCTGCTTTTCTTATACTATCTAAACAGAAAATCTAAATGCGCTTACAAAATAATAAAGTAAAAAATACAGAGCCACTCTGATTAACCAGTCTTAAAAAAGAATAATTATGAAATGCGATTTAGAATTGTACTACACCTATCTTAATATATAAAAAAGACATGGTCACTATCTTAATATATATGGAGCGTTGTAGGTATATAAATTATATGTATTTTAAAGAAAAAATGCAATGAAAATTTTCCTGGTGAGTGGGACTCGAACCCATAACCCTCGCGGCAAGATACTCAGCCAGGTTCCAGTCACTCCTCACGAAATTTGTCACTGCTTTTTATCTATTCACAGACGACCTTTATGTGCTTGCTTCCAATTACTCTAAATAATTAGATGTCTATAAAAAAACTCTATATTACAGAGTACTTCCCCGTGAAAACAAGGGTCGTGGATTCGAGTTCCATACAGTGGATTTTATCTTATAAAATATATAGATATATCTTGCTAAGAAATTTCTAAAAATATAATAATAATATATATATTATATAAAGACATAAATATATAAATATAATATCATATTCATATCAATGCTAATTTATTATACATGCTTCCTATTTAAAAGTAAATCGTGCATCGAAATTTGACTACAATAATAAATCAAAATTGTGATTAACATTAAAAATAAGTATGACAAGCAAAGGTCATTATTAATGATACCAGTCCTAACCTAGCCTTAAATAGATTCGAAGAAAATTAACTCGTCACAAGTAACTTTATTAAAAAAAACAAGTAAGTATAGATAGATATATAAATAACATTATGGACAATCATTATCCGAACCTAAAACGTCCAGCAATTCCTTGATATACCTAATCACGTCTATGATTTATGGTCGGTAAAGTGGAAGGTGCAATTATTACACTGGCCGATTAAGAATACCGACCGTCATTATGTAGTCCCTATGAAACATTTCGCAGACTGTTATTAACCAGGTAATGGTCTGGTGTGGCATATGGACCCGCTACTTTATGGCTTCTTTCTGCCCCCAACCCGTCATTTCGAACTTAGCAAAACGATTGTCTTTAATTTTTTCTCTCCCTGACTCGAAGTAAAAAACACGACGGTCCATGAAAAAAATAGCTCGTGCCATATGGGTCTTTAAAAAGAAAAAAAATCTGATCGTTTGCGATAGCCGTGGGCTGTATTTATTTATTTTGTGGAAAGCGTTATTTCCAAGAATCACTTACTTGACTATGTAAGGGGAAATGAGAACAATTCTCAAAGAAACTAAGTTACAAAGTGACAAAGATATATTTCTCATACTGCATCTTTTATGTTCATAAAATAAACCCATTACTCTCATAAATGTTACCATCCTTAGGGTACGCTATTGTTACACTTTATCGATGCCAGCACGACATTTAAATATTCCCACAATTGAGAAGCGACACGACGCGACCGCTCGCCTTGACCGCCGCGGGGTAAATAAGTGTAAACTTCTTTTTTTTATTGCGGGATGCGTGCGGGTAGTTTGCAAGGAATGTGACCAAGCGTGCGATATGACACGCCCATCTCATTTTTATTCGAGACAAAGTCTTGCGTGTAATTCTTTCCGAAGAAATTTGATATCTATACAAATTATATGAAGGCATTGTTATACGAGGCTTTAATCTACGATCTAATGTTTTATTTAACGTTTCTCTCGTAGTAAAATAAAAGTTATCGAAGGTATATTAAAGTCATCATAACTGATTAGTCGAAACTAAAAAAAAGGATGAGATATACCATCACGGATATATAACCTAGATGACCTCGGGGTGGTGTTTCATTCCCACCACGTGGATCCCGAAGTATTCTACACCTAACAAGTGGCCAAATCGTCCCAGTGTTTGAATATACTCAATAACTCATCTACAAACTTTTTCACAAGTTGATATATTCTCTCCGAGGCATAGTGTTGTTAAACAAATGTAAAAACATACATTTTTTAATTAAAAAGTCATTGGTACATACCGGGGTTTGAACCCGTAACATAAAAACGGTAATGTATTTAAGACTAAGGCGATAATGTTGATTTCAACTTGCCTTACCAACAAATTAACCGATAACATCTAAAAAGAAACTTCGACAGATATGCAAAGGTACCTATTGTTATTACAGCAAGTTTATAATGCCCACTATACCATCAAATTCGGTTGCAAAATAAAAACGACTGTACAATAAACTAAACAATGGTCTATTCACAATAGGAGGTTGCCCATCGCAAAGCAAAGGCCTCGGCCAAAACTGCTAAATGTCAAGTAATAGAAACTTTTGTTCGACCAATTATCTTCAAATTTCACGCTGCAATTGTAATACAATTATAATTCTTTTAAAGTTTGCGACTAAATCGGTATTCTGTTTGGTCATTTGGACAATGGTTGTATGACATAGATATGACGGGAGGACCGCCCAGAAACACGGGTAAAACTTATTTTTAATTTTGCACGCGTGTGTGATTTTTAACAATTATATTTGGGAGACTGTCTCGATGTAATTTAATTCGATTTTCTTTAGTTGAATGATTTTTAGTTGATTTTAATGGGAGCTTCGGTGTAGGGCGGCGCCTAATAGAGCTTGTCGAATATGATTTAGTTAGAAGGACGGGCAGGTAATTTGAAATTTTCTAACTTGCCTTATTATATTTTATTTGTATTAAAGAAATGATATTAAAAGGTTTGTTATAAAGCTCATAAATACTATTGTTTAGAAATAGTTTATACGTGCTCTTAGGCTTCTATAACTTCGTTAGGTCAATCGACCGGTCTCGTTACCACCGCCTATACAGATGCAAAAACCGTCAAGTGACCTAGTAAATTTTCAGTTTTAAACTGTTTACTGGTTCTACTGCATCGATTTCTTGTCGAGTCGGCTTTCAGGTGCGGTAAAGCACAAATTTGTCTATTACGTTACCGCATCATTTAGCCGACATAATGGGAGCGATCAATAGATATTGCTTAACATTAATTTATTGATAGACTTTGTAGATATGCTTACCACCAGGTAAATGCAAGGTCACATGTCGTGCTTCAATAAAAAACTATGTATATTAAATTTGTGGCCACAAGTTCAAACGCCGATGTGTACCAACAAATGAGTACCAATGATCAAATGTGAGTGCCTCGAACAACAAGTTAATCTGTCAGTTAATTTCACCATACCAACTTATAAAACTGTTATAAGTCTAGACATACACTGCGACGAGTTGGTCACTTGTTCACAAGGCACCTTTAAAAAGTTAGAAATACTAATTTGCTCCTCAAAACAAGGATCATAAATTATAAAAAGCATTAACTACACTTCGACAGCCTCCGTAGACTAGTGGTTACCATGGCCTTTGGCGTTGTAAACGGAGGTCGTAGGTTTGATTTCCACCCACGACAAAATATTACAGTTTGTCATGGTCTGGGTGTTTATAAAATATTATATCGTGGTTTCTAGACTTAGTACAAGAATAGAGCTTAGTTTATGACCAGAGCAATATATGTAATTTGTCTTACAGATTATTATTACTATAAAAGCTTCTTAATAAGAGAGCTAAAAAAACTTATAAAATTATTCCATAGCTCTTGAAGTAATTAGTAAGGTATTTGAAGAAAGAGATCCCGAGTATCAATACCGATCCTAAGATCGATACCAGTGACGAACAAGTGGCTCCACAGAAAGCCCCATCAAATTTAATGCCCATTTAAAAGAACAGAACTTTGCGTACTAAATGAGTGTACAGACAGCACTGTCAATTGCTAAACTATAATAGGTTCTAACTTCATATACGTGGTGGCCGAGTTGGTTAGACCTTGGACTTAAAAACACTTAGGTCCCTGGTTCGAATCCCGGTGTGTACCAATGAGTTTTTAATTAAAAAAATTATGTAGGTACATTTGTTTACCACTATAGTGCCTCGGAGAGCACGTTAAGCTGTCGGTCCCGGTTTCACTATACCAACTTGTGAAACTGTTTATAGATGGGTTATTGAGTCTATTCAAAACATCGCGACGAGCTAGCCACTTGTTCGGTGTAGATTCATACCATCGGCTACGTCGAGGTGGGATTAAAACCCTGGGGCCGTCTAGGCGGTCTCGGGCGCCGTAAGGCACCCGTGATGATATGTATGTCATAATTAAATTAACGTAAAGTAACAAATAATAAATAATAAATAAAAACTCTCTTGAAAGGGATGAAAAATAAAATGGATACTCCATACTAATTGGTTATTTTAACATTACTAGTTTGTATGGAAAAGCCAATTAGACCGCCTCCGTAGACTAGTGGTTGCGCCTTTGGCGTTGTATCCGGAGGTCGTGGGTTCAATTCCCACCCATAGTACGTTTTTCTTTACAGTTTGTCATGGTCTGGGTCATTTATAAAATATAATATGTATTATATCGTTGTTTCTAGTACACATACTACAAGCCTTGAGCATAGTTCGTGTTTGTGCCCAGAGCAAAGAGCAGAAAAAAAAATCGAAAAAATTGCGAGACATGGTTCCATGGGAAAAGTGGTTCTATTTGATCAGTAAAACCTCACATTAGCCCAAAGTACAACCTTCTATAAAACCATATCCAATTAAAACCTGCACCTGAAAAACTTACATCAAATTCAACAAAAAAAACAACAACATAACCCAGTTTAATTGTCTAATTGATCATACTAACCAATTATATTTTTATCCTTTGTATCCTTATGATTTTGCTGCCACTACTCAGCAATTAGCAGCTAAGTACCGTCCGCACAGCGCCAATCGCTGCAAGGCGCAGTCGATACGCAAATTGCCCGGCGGCTGTTTACAAAGAGTTCCCCCCTCCCTTACAATTAAGCATCCCCCACTTGTAAGGATTCGCACCAAAAGATCCTTTTTTCCCATGGAAGCAGGACATTGAGACATGCGATTCCCTTGCTTTTTCTGCTTGTCTTTAGAGCAATTTGCGATAAAAAGAAAGAGACTAATGGCGATTTTTGGTGGATATTGTCTTGTCTTCTTGTCAGCCGGTAATTGTGGATCGCCATCTGTGTGAGCGTGGTAGGGAGCCAATTTTGTATTTGTTATCTTTTAGGCTTTTTCTTCTTTGTTGCAACTAATGTTTACCTAGTACTTTAAACGTTGATTAAAGTTAATACATTATTAAACTCGATTAAAATTCTTATTAAATAGTTGTATGGTTTTATTTGTGGACAGATAATCGACTTTTACCGTAGACTATAGTGGTTGCGCCTTTGGCGTTGTATCCGGAGGTCGTGGGTTCGATGTCCACCCAGAAAAAAAAAGTAGTATTTGCGCTTTTTCTATACAATTTGTCCTGGGTGATTACGCGCAACGCTAAGCTAAACTTTAATCATTTATTTTTTTTACATTTTATATTACAACGATATAATACATTTAATAATATGTATTATATCGTTGTTTCTGGTACACATAGTACAAGTCTAGAGCTTAGTTTGTGGCCAGAGCAATATTTGTAAATTGTCCTACATATTATTATTAGCGTATTCAACAGATAACTTGTATGGAGAATGTCTGTATGTTGTCGGTCGAATAAATTTCTGTCGATTAAAAAACTCAGCCTTAAATGGTTAGCTGTTTTCATTGGCTGAATTTAGGTGAAAGTGAGAGGATATTAAAGTAAATTCAATGGGAATAATTTTGGCAGAATACCTAATATGATTTTTAATTCATTAAAGGCACTGCGTTCGTAATCGTGAACTCCGCGTTTTCCATACAAAATTAGCTTTCGCCCTTCCTAACACTCGATTGTTCTTTGTCGCAGAATTAAAATAATATTTATGTCGGTTATTGCATTTATTAATATTTTTGTGTTGGCTCATATTTTTTTTTCGAAAACAGAAAATAAAAAGTAATAATACAAAAAAAAAATGCCCACAACAGAAAGATTTTTCAATTACGAACATAAAATAATAATTGAACTTCGACCAACAGCCAAGTTGTAATATTGGAAATACGTTTGTATGAGCGTCAAGTCGACTACATGTAGGCTAAATTAAATTGATATAAACAGCAGCTATTGCAATTTGATTAAAATAACGTTATTTGATTAAACCCAATAGCTTGCTACTCTTCGCGGGGTTTGCGTAGATTTATTGCGCATTTAATTTCGATATGAACAAGCAATTTTTTTTTGTTTCTAATAAGAATCATTTATTTACTCCACAAAAGAAAATAAATACAAACAAAACTTAGCTAAAATTAAATTAAAAACAATGAAAATACAACAAGTCTGTGAAAGAATGGCAGAAACACACTTTTGTTTACTTTTCATAAATGCTGAAAAAGCTTTAAAATACCATAAATTGGGCTTCATCTACAATTAGTTTTTATTTATTTTTATTAAAGCTCGGCATGTGACTTTGTATCTACCTGGTGGTGAGCAGTACTACGAAGTCTATGAAGGGGGGCAATCAATTATTGTTCTTAAACAACATTGATCGCTCCCACGGCCGGCTAAATGATGCGATTACGAAATGGGCGACGACAAAGACGAATTGCATTATGAGTATATTTAATATACTCGCTGCCTTATCGTCAATTCAACCACCCATTTCGTAACCGCACTTTGAAAGAAGACTACCACCTACACTACAATAAATCGATATAGTAAGCTCCTGAAAATCGGTGAACCCACAAACTAAAACGAAACATGTTTAGGACACTTGACGGTTTTTGCATCTGTATGGGCGGTGGTAACGAGACCGGACGGTCGGCCTAAGAAGTTATAGAGACCTTCCTCGCACCTAAAAAATATAGGAACTTAAATTTCCAATTTATGTGATGGTCTCTAGAGTTCTTGTTTCTCCTTATCAAATAACACTGTCAATATACGTGGTGGCCGAGTTGGTTAGAGATATACGTGGTGGCCGAGTTGGTTAGAGATATTATACGTGGTTGCCGAGTTGGTTAGACTGTCGGTCCCGGTTTCACTATACCAACTTGTGAAACTGTTTATAGATGGGTTATTGAGTCTATTCAAACCATCGCGACAAGCTAGTTACTTGTGCGGTGTAGACTCATACCATCTACGCTACGGCGGGGTGGGATTAAAAAACCCCTCCGCTGGGTACCCTGGGGCCGTCTAAGCGGTCTTGGGCGCCGAAGGCACCCGTGATGATATGTATATGTGTGTAAATAAGACTGTGTATCATTCATTGATTAAATTATAAATATCCATCTTTATTATATAACAAATACTTAATTATAGAAAACATTGAATAAGTAGTCATTAGTTAGATACGTACTAGCGATTTGTAATATAGTGACCATGATTTATAATACAAAAGATATTTTGACGGATAGTAAACAAAGAAACTATCCGTAAATTAGTACAAATTTTAATAGTCAAAATAAAAATAGATTGATTCAGTTTATGGGTCCTCTTGAAGTTAAAAAACTGGCAAACAACTGGGATAGGCCCAATTTTTCGCCAACATACATTATTATCTTCGCTGGTTCAAAATTTAGTATCATCTACATCAGAAGCATGATTTTTTTTTTTTAATATGGTTAGTTTCTGTGATTTCTCTTGGCCAGGGGTTTGATGACTAAAACAATTGTTTATATAAAAATAATTGTTTATATAATAACTAGCTGACCCGCGCAACTTTGTCTGCGCGTTTAAATTTAACCGTTTACGCAGCGTACGCTCTTAAAAGGAATAATTTTACCCCGTTTTTGCAACATTTTTCTTTGTTACTCCGCTCCTATTAGTCGTAGCGTGATGTTATATAGCCTATAGCCTTTCTCGATAAATGGATTATCCAACACGAAAATATTTTTTCAATTCGAATCAGTAGTTCCTGAGATTAGCGCGTTCAAACAAACTCTTCAGCTTTATAATATTAGTATAGATATAGATAATTAAAGTTAAAGATATAGTTTAGTATAGTATAGTACAATTTCATTTGTTTGTTGAAATTTAATTTAATTTGTTATTTAGGTAAGTGTAATAACTTACTTTCTATGGGTTGAATAACAATATTTTTTTTAATAACAACTTTTGACTGACATCTGTTTTTTTGAAACTTGCACAGAACACAACACATACCTACATAGAACACAAAATATTACAAATTAATAATACAATTATTATTATATATTATTGGACTAAATTGTGGCCCAATTAGACAAATACACAACCTTTTTTTTTTTCTACTAGATATAATATAGTAAAGTTTACTCGTTAGTGAAGGACATTTGGATAACTTTTCCATACTATCCTTTATTTTAACTATCCGTAAATAGTTTTAAAAAAATCCCCTTAAAATAAAAAAAGCACAGTCACCCTAATCAAGGAAGCTGCGTGTACGCACACATTAGGATCACTCGGGACCGTGAGAATACTCCAGAAGTACTCATTACGGCACCAAAGTCTTTCCAGCTTAGTGCCGAGGATGCGAGGTGGTTAATTTTCTATCAGCTATCTCTGGAACACGCGTCGTTTCCCCATTTGCTATTATTATTGTAAATGGTAAGCTGTCGGTACGGAAGCATGTATAATCTTCAGTAGTTGCTTATGTACCTACAATTTTAACAATGCATACTACGTTTTTGTAATATAATATCAAATGCGACGAACGTTTTCATCTGTTTAATTGTTTATATAAAAAAAAATTGTGACCTAGTCGGATGAATTTCTTGTCCAAGTCGTAGTTTATAGTAAGTAATTAAGGGTGCGGTTCCGAAACGGGCAATTTAATAATTAGGTAAACAGCATCTCTTCTTTCTTTTGTGTTTGATCTTTTGTGTTGTATGTATCAGTATCTATTCAAGTTTATCTTTGTTACCGCCAGTTTCGTAACCGAATAATTTAATTGGAGCAATGTTGTTAAACAACAATTTATTGATGCACTCCATTCATGGATTTTGCACTTTGTATTTAACTGATGCTGTATACCATCAGTTAAATGTTGATGCGAAAGTCAAATGGCATGCTTCAATAAAAAAAATAGAAGGAACTCTAACGGCCTTTAACTGCTCCTAAAAAATATGCGAATTTAACCGATTACCGATTACGTCTAGTCTGTGGATTTACCGGTTCATAAAAGACCACTATATCAATTTATTTTCGAGGTGATAGTCTACTTTTGGGATGCATTTACGAAGCCGGCAGTTAACTTTACGATTCAGCAGCTTCGTAATGCAAATTCGTCTGTCGCCGCCTGTTTCGAAACCGCATCATTTAGCCGGCATCCTAGTGAGAGCGATCAATGTTTGATCGTCCTCATCCATATACTTTGTAGGTTTGCTTACCATCAGGTAGACAAAGTCATGTATGTCGTGATCTAATAAACAAAATTAAAAAAAAAAAGGCTAGAGATTTTGTTATTATTGGTACCTACTAAAGGTATTATCGGGCGTTAGACGATTTGTCGTCTCGTGATCGTATCGGATCGTAATTCGGGCTCGGACAATGCCGTGCGTGGCGGAAGCTTCGGCTGACATTAGGGCGGTTATACACTATACTTTTAGGCCGACATAAATATTGTCGTCTATGTCTGGGACACAGGATACAAAACTTTAAATTCAATGAATAACGAAAACTCGTATTTTTTTATAAATTTACCTACTTGCAAAAAATATAAATATTTTTTTTAAGGATTCAGTTACAAAAATGTAGATATTGAAGAAGTTTAAAGACATTTTATACTAATGTATTGGTTTGACATTTTATCACGATCGATAAATCATGCATATTTTTTTCAAGTATAAATTAACGTGCATATTTAAAATGGAGACATCATAAACGTTAAAAATTAAAGAAGTTTTTTTTTATTGAGCAGACCTACAAAGTCCATGAATGGGGTCAATCAATAATTGTTCCTAACCAATATTGATCGCTTCCACTATGCCGGTTAAGTGATGCGTTTACGAAATGAAGGGCGACAATGATGAATTGCATTACGAGAATATTTTAATATTATCGCTGCCTTGTCCTCAATTTAACTACCTATTTCGTAACCGCACCCTGAAAGGAGACTACCACCTCGACTAGAAATCGATGCAGTAGTCTCCTGAAAACCAGTGAACCCACAGACTAAAACCGAAACATGACTAGGTAACTTGACGGTTTTTGCATCTGTATAGGCGGTGGTAACGTGACCGGTCGGTCGGCCTAACGAAGTTATAGAGATCTTCCAGTATTAGGAGGATTACGATGACTTTCATCATCATACCAACCTTTCACGCGTCCACTGCTGGTCATAGACCTCCCCCAAGGATCGCCACAACGACCTCGCTATTCTATCAAACCAATAGTTAGTTTCTTAATAAGATTACTACGTCAACAAGAAATCAATAAGTACCTACTGTAACTCACTTAATCATAATTTAAAATTGCATGGTTTTACTTGTAAAATTCTTAGCTGCTTTTAATACTATAATTATGAATATTGCGATAAGCTTGTCATTTGTTTGGTGTACACTTAGTATACCGTTAGGAGATGACAAAATTGGTATAATACGCTGGGTACTAATACTAACGTCAATTTTTTCGTACTGGTGTCGCCGAAGTGTCCCGTTTTTAATTTTTATAAGGATCAACACTAATGAAAACTTAAAATCTCTATTATAAGAGGATATAGACTTTTTAAAAATATAATAACTAATTGAATATTCGTTATAGACACCTGAAAAAACATAACCCCTGATTTATTTCTCAAACCCATGTTAATAACGAAAGGCAATATTCAAGACCGTCAAGTGACCTAGTCATGTTTCGGTTTTAGTCTGTGGGTTCACTGGTTTTCAGGACACTACTACATCGATTTCTAGTCAAGGTGGTAGTCGCCTTTCAGGGTGCGGTTACAAAATAGGTAGTTGAATTAACGATAAAGCAGCGAGAAATAAACTTGTAATGCAAAAATACGTCTTTTTTGCTGCCCATTTCGTAACCGCATCATTTAGCCGGCATAGTGGGAGCGATCCATATTGTTAAACAACAATATATTGATCGACTCCATTCATGGACTTTGTAGGTCTGCTTACCATCAGTTAGATACAATGTCACATGCCGCGCCCAAATAAAATAAAATAAAACTTTTTAAGAATATATTTCTTATTCAAAATCATCATATAGAAATTTATAATTAAATCATTTATTGTGTCTCCATAATTTCCACAATGTCCCATTTTAAGAAAAATATAAATGGTTACGTTACGTATACCCAGAGACTCTACCATAGGTTTGCGCATTGTAGCAACGTAACGTATTTGTATACGCATACGTGAAACAACCAATAGGATCGCTTATTCAATCCTGTTACCAAAAATAAAGCGGCCTCTATCATGCGTTTGCGCATTGTGGCAACATAACGTATTTGTATACGCATACGTGAAACAACCAATAGGATCGCTTATTCAATCCTGTTACCAAAAATAAAGTGGCCTCTACCATGCGTTTGCGCATTGTAGCAACGTAACGTATTTGTATACGTATACGTGGCAACAACCAATAGGATCGCTTATTCAATTCTGTTACCAAAAATAAAGCGGCCTCTACCATGCGTTTGCGCATTGTAGCAACGTAACGTATTTGTATACGTATACGTGGCAACAACCAATAGGATCGCTTATTTAATCCTGTTACTAAAAATAAACGGCCTCTACCATGCGTTTGCGCGTTGTAGCAACGTAACGTATTTGTATACGTATACGTGAGCAACAACCAATAGGATCGCTTATTCAATCATGCTACCAAAAATAAAGCGGCCTCTACCATGCGTTTGCGCATTGTAGCAACGTAACGTATTTGTATACGTATACGTGGCAACAACCAATAGGATCGCTTATTCAATCCTGTTACCAAAAATAAAGCTGCCTCTACCATGCGTTTGCGCATTGTAGCAACGTAACGTATTTGTATACGTATACGTGGCAACAACCAATAGGATCGCTTATTTAATCCTGTTACTAAAAATAAACGGCCTCTACCATGCGTTTGCGCATTGTAGCAACGTAACGTATTTGTATACGTATACGTGGCAACAACCAATAGGATCGCTTATTTAATCCTGTTACCAAAAATAAAGCGGCCTCTACCATGCGTTTGCGCATTGTAGCAACGTAACGTATTTGTATACGTATACGTGGCAACAACCAATAGGATCGCTTATTCAATCCTGTTACCAAAAATAAAGGGGCCTCTACCATGCGTTTGCGCATTGTAGCAACGTAACGTATTTGTATACGTATACGTGGCAACAACCAATAGGATCGCTTATTTAATCCTGTTACTAAAAATAAACGGCCTCTATCATGCGTTTGCGCATTGTAGCAACGTAACGTATTTGTATACGTATACGTGAGCAACAACCAATAGGATCGCTTATTCAATCATGCTACCAAAAATAAAGCGGCCTCTACCATGCGTTTGCGCATTGTAGCAACGTAACGTATTTGTATACGTATACGTGGCAACAACCAATAGGATCGCTTATTCAATCCTGTTACCAAAAATAAAGCGGCCTCTACCATGCGTTTGCGCATTGTAGCAACGTAACGTATTTGTATACGTATACGTGAGCAACAACCATTAGGATCGCTTATTCAATCCTGTTACCAAAATAAAGCGGCCTCTACCATGCGTTTGTGCATTGTAGCAACGTAACGTATTTGTATACGTATACGTGAGCAACAACCAATAGGATCGCTTATTCAATCCTGTTACCAAAAATAAAGGGGCCTCTACCATGCGTTTGCGCATTGTAGCAACGTAACGTATTTGTATACGTATACGTGGCAACAACCAATAGGATCGCTTATTTAATCCTGTTACTAAAAATAAACGGCCTCTATCATGCGTTTGCGCATTGTAGCAACGTAACGTATTTGTATACGTATACGTGGCAACAACCAATAGGATCGCTTATTTAATCCTGTTACCAAAAATAAAGCGGCCTCTACCATGCGTTTGCGCATTGTAGCAACGTAACGTATTTGTATACGTATACGTGGCAACAACCAATAGGATCGCTTATTCAATCCTGTTACCAAAAATAAAGGGGCCTCTACCATGCGTTTGCGCATTGTAGCAACGTAACGTATTTGTATACGTATACGTGGCAACAACCAATAGGATCGCTTATTTAATCCTGTTACTAAAAATAAACGGCCTCTATCATGCGTTTGCGCATTGTAGCAACGTAACGTATTTGTATACGTATACGTGAGCAACAACCAATAGGATCGCTTATTCAATCATGCTATCAAAAATAAAGCGGCCTCTACCATGCGTTTGCGCATTGTAGCAACGTAACGTATTTGTATACGTATACGTGGCAACAACCAATAGGATCGCTTATTTAATCCTGTTACTAAAAATAAACGGCCTCTATCATGCGTTTGCGCATTGTAGCAACGTAACGTATTTGTATACGTATACGTGAGCAACAACCAATAGGATCGCTTATTCAATCATGCTATCAAAAATAAAGCGGCCTCTACCATGCGTTTTAGCGCATTGTAGCAACGTAACGTATTTGTATACGTATACGTGAGCAACAACCAATAGGATCGCTTATTCAATCATGCTATCAAAAATAAAGCGGCCTCTACCATGCGTTTGCGCATTGTAGCAACGTAACGTATTTGTATACGTATACGTGGCAACAACCAATAGGATCGCTTATTCAATCCTGTTACCAAAAATAAAGCGGCCTCTACCATGCGTTTGCGCATTGTAGCAACGTAACGTATTTGTATACGTATACGTGGCAACAACCAATAGGATCGCTTATTCAATCCTGTTACCAAAATAAAGCGGCCTCTACCATGCGTTTGTGCATTGTAGCAACGTAACGTATTTGTATACGTAAACGTGAGCAACAACCAATAGGATCGCTTATTCAATCCTGTTACCAAAAATAAAGGGGCCTCTACCATGCGTTTGCGCATTGTAGCAACGTAACGTATTTGTATACGTATACGTGGCAACAACCAATAGGATCGCTTATTTAATCCTGTTACTAAAAATAAACGGCCTCTATCATGCGTTTGCGCATTGTAGCAACGTAACGTATTTGTATACGTATACGTGGCAACAACCAATAGGATCGCTTATTTAATCCTGTTACCAAAAATAAAGCGGCCTCTACCATGCGTTTGCGCATTGTAGCAACGTAACGTATTTGTATACGTATACGTGGCAACAACCAATAGGATCGCTTATTCAATCCTGTTACCAAAAATAAAGGGGCCTCTACCATGCGTTTGCGCATTGTAGCAACGTAACGTATTTGTATACGTATACGTGGCAACAACCAATAGGATCGCTTATTCAATCCTGTTACCAAAAATAAAGCGGCCTCTACCATGCGTTTGCGCATTGTAGCAACGTAACGTATTTGTATACGTATACGTGGCAACAACCAATAGGATCGCTTATTCAATCCTGTTACCAAAATAAAGCGGCCTCTACCATGCGTTTGTGCATTGTAGCAACGTAACGTATTTGTATACGTAAACGTGAGCAACAACCAATAGGATCGCTTATTCAATCCTGTTACCAAAAATAAAGGGGCCTCTACCATGCGTTTGCGCATTGTAGCAACGTAACGTATTTGTATACGTATACGTGGCAACAACCAATAGGATCGCTTATTTAATCCTGTTACTAAAAATAAACGGCCTCTATCATGCGTTTGCGCATTGTAGCAACGTAACGTATTTGTATACGTATACGTGGCAACAACCAATAGGATCGCTTATTTAATCCTGTTACCAAAAATAAAGCGGCCTCTACCATGCGTTTGCGCATTGTAGCAACGTAACGTATTTGTATACGTATACGTGGCAACAACCAATAGGATCGCTTATTCAATCCTGTTACCAAAAATAAAGGGGCCTCTACCATGCGTTTGCGCATTGTAGCAACGTAACGTATTTGTATACGTATACGTGGCAACAACCAATAGGATCGCTTATTTAATCCTGTTACTAAAAATAAACGGCCTCTATCATGCGTTTGCGCATTGTAGCAACGTAACGTATTTGTATACGTATACGTGAGCAACAACCAATAGGATCGCTTATTCAATCATGCTATCAAAAATTAAGCGGCCTCTACCATGCGTTTGCGCATTGTAGCAACGTAACGTATTTGTATACGTATACGTGGCAACAACCAATAGGATCGCTTATTCAATCCTGTTACCAAAAATAAAGCGGCCTCTACCATGCGTTTGCGCATTGTAGCAACGTAACGTATTTGTATACGTATACGTGGCAACAACCAATAGGATCGCTTATTCAATCCTGTTACCAAAATAAAGCGGCCTCTACCATGCGTTTGCGCATTGTAGCAACGTAACGTATTTGTATACGTATACGTGAGCAACAACCAATAGGATCGCTTATTCAATCCTGTTACCAAAAATAAAGCGGCAAATTGGTTGTTGCTCACGTATACGTATTCAGCAACAAAATGTGCCAAATGTAGCAAACCCATGGTAGAGCCTCTGATGTCGTTTACGCGATAACGTACGATATTAATACCCGACCAATCTACTGAGTGTACCAATGTGTCATCGGCCTTAGACCGTGTCCAAGAGTTCTCAGCGAACCGCTCGTGAGCGATGGGACTGCTCGATAACACATAGCTTTGTTTCGTTGTAAAACTCGAAAATTAACATCATTTGCTAGCACCGATTGCCGTAGTGATACTTGCGTGGCTACTTACTTCAATGAGCCCAATGCTGTGAGCGACAACACAAGATTGCCTTTTAATTTTTAAAGCCCTTATTTAATATACTTACATATTTTTTAATGTAGGTACTTTATTGGTAGTATTTTTTTCTTTGTGTCACTGTTTTGGAATTAATTTATATTTAATGTGCTTTGTATAGATTTTTATTTTATTATTATGTTCAAGCAAATATAGGCCACTATACTCGAATATATTACATGTAATGTTCTTATGATGAATCTTTAAACATAAGGTCGCCAAATTGTACTTTCCTATTACTATTAAGTCCAGTATATTTGTGAAATAAAACTTCTTAGTTGTTTTAATAACACTACTATAGTGCCTCGGAGAGCACGTTAAGCCATCGGCCCCAGTTTCTCTATACCAACTTGTGAAACTGTATATTGATGGGTTAGTGAGTCTATCCAAAACATGGCGACATGATCCAATTCTGACGTAATGCAAACCCGGTGACAACTAAGTCATTTTGGTTAAAGTTTAGTTTAACTTTGTGCGGCCTACAAAAATCAAACAAATTTGCTAACACAAGATATTTCAAAACTGTCATCAGAAGTTGTCCAAAAGACGAGCTAGCACCTACCTAGTAGATAGGAGCATCGCGTCTAATGCGCCGCCGCCACAGTAATAGCTTTGAAGATATCAGAAAGCACGTTATGCAATGCTTTGCAAAACTATGGACAACATTTTGTTAGGGATTTTTGAAAGGGATTGCTTGTCAAAATCTTACTGTTAAGTTTTTTTTATTATTTTGTAATATATTTTAGTCTTAAATTAACTCGTCTATAAAGGATTTCACAAGTTGATATAGTGAAACTGTGGCTGATAGTTGAAAGTACCTTATGAGGTACTTGTGTGAAGCAAAGGTTTTTTTTTTCAAATCCAAACCGGTATTTTTTTTCTTCAAAATAAAGCCTAATACTTAAAACTAATATAAGCATATTTACTTGCTTAAGGTCTACATACATCTCATGGCAAATAGGGATATTTCTTGAGAACTAGGCTTTTTATGACATTTTTATTAAAATAAAAAGGCATCACAAAGTCTAAGCAAAAGATGACAAATCTTTTATTTCAGTCAATATCATTATTTGCCTGCAAAGATGTAGTTTTAAGACTCTTCAAAAAATTTTACTAATATGCGTTTTTTTATTATAGCACCCTCTGCATCCACCTTATGCGGGTATGAAATCAACCAAAAGTCATGAATATTAGTCTGTTGATTGCTTTCACTGTGTGTTTATGTTATGTGACGATTCACGATTCGGATTCTATATTATAGGATTCTGGAAATACACCGACTGGTAGTGAAGCCTTCTTTTTAATAGGGCTCTAGTTAATGCTATTTTAAGGTTAAGTTAATGTTATTCGAAAAGTTTGGTTCTACCAATAGAAAACGTTTATTCATCGGGTTTTCAAAAATAAAGAATTCCTATTGGTGGTTATTTACGTAGTAACGTTAGGTACTACGTAGAAAAGAAATACCTAATATCTATTTAATTGATAGCAAAAACTCGTGATGGACCCTCTGAGGCTTAGCCTGACCTAGGTATTACGGAATTAGAGGCCAGTCGTGTTTTTAAACTATTTATTCACAATTATTCGCCGTCAATTATAACCATTAAAATCCGTCCGTTTCTCGTATCTACGGTAACGTCAAACTTTCCGTCAGTAAGTGTCATTTTAAAATCGTCTGTAGTCAAGGAGTCAAAGAAAGGGGACATGGTTCACAACACTAGGTATTAAACTTCTTGTACACAGTCACAAGTGCTAGGGACTCGAGCCTAATTCTACAGATTCTACATGTGGGGTCACGAAATAAATTTATTTTTCCGTGTAAATTTATATTATTCCTATAGGATAGATATGTTCACATACATACATACATATCATCACGGTTGCCTTACGGCGCCCGAGACCGCCTAGACGGCCCCAGGGTACCCAGCGGAGGGGTTTTAATCCCACCTCGTCGTAGCCGATGGTATGAGTCTACACCGAACAAGTGGCTAGCTCGTCGCGATGTTTTGAATAGACTCAATAACCCATCTATAAACAGTTTCACAAGTTGGTATAGTGAAACCGGGACCGACAGCTTAACGTGCTCTCCGAGGCACTATAGTGTGTTGTCAAACAAATGTACATATTTTTTTTAAATTAAAAAACTCATTGGTACACACCGGGATTCGAACCAGGGACCTAAGCGTTTTTAAGTCCAAGGTCTAACCAACTCGGCCACCACGTATATTATGTATAGATATGTTTATCGGTTATTTAATCTCCTACAAAGACTACCTAACACCTGTATCCTTACTTGCATTCTGTTAAATTTACAGTACTTTTCCAGCTTCAGCTCCTGAAGCACATCGCCTAACCTGATAAGTTTCTTTTGACAATCGACTGTATATGTACCTATTCAATGAAAATTATAACCAAAGACATACATACAAGAAGACCTACTAAACACCCCAAAAAGTTAGTTAGATTTGTGTGAGTGATCCGTAAAGTATGCAATTTAGTAATAGGCCATAAGACAAGGTTTCTGGCGCTTCAGGATAAAATTACGATTCCATGGATGGAATCGCCATCAGTCATATTAATATGGATTTTGACATTTTTCAATCAGCCGTCTATGTGTGACGTTTGCTCTCAACTATCAAAATCCATATTTTTTTGACTGAAGGCTATTTCATCGATGGAATAGAGTGATTTTTCTCTAAGGCTCCTGATTATAACATATCTTTTTCCTTCGTAGACTAGTGGTTGTAGAAGTATCCGGTGATGGTGGCTTCGATTTCCACTGGCGAAACTATATTAGTGCGTTAATCTGTACAGTTTGCCATCTGTACAGAGTTGTTTTTGGTACACATTTAACTCATTTTAACCTCAAGTTTGTAAAATAAAAATAAATTAGGGACATGAGATTCTTTTTCAAATATTTTCCTTAATACTAAACGGATTAAAGTAAGGTTTACGTGGTTCGAGAGTAGGTATTTTATTTTAACAAACTAATGGCCTTATTCAAAAAAACTTATTCAAAAAAACTTATTGAGTCCTTCAAGAACACTTTAGTTATAGAAGGTTTTGTCTCTTTTATTTAGCAACAAAAATTAATATGCGTAAAAGAGACAAAACTTTCCATAACTAAAGTTCTTCAAAGCCTCAATAAGTTTTTTATGAATAAGGCCATAAATATATTATCTAAGCGTGTTAGTAGCGTAGATTTAAAGATATTAAAGTGTACTTTAATAAAAACGTCAGCACAGAGGGTCAACTATAATCCCAAGTAACTTTTATACTTTAAGTTTTACCAACTTAAACTTAAAATTTGCTAACTGTGGATAAGAATTATTAATAAATTCTTTTTTATAAAAATTGTGGCCTGATGCTCATTTTTGAGCAATAAGTGTGCAATGCCCTACATATAAAAAAAGTATCAGTCTGTAACATTATAGTAAAAAAAAAACAAGATTTTGATATGTCATGAAAAAAAAACGGAAGTCATGGGTTCGATTCCCACCCATGGCAACAAAATATATGTACGTTTTTCTGTACAGTTTGTCATGGTCTGGGTGTTTATAAAATATAATATGTATTATATCATTGCTACTGGTATACATAGTACAAGTCTAGAGCTTAGTTTGTTCCCAGAGTAATATATGTAAAATTGTCCAACATATTATTATTATTAATGAAGAAGAAAAAAAACTACTATCTTGCTTAAACATTGACTGTACTCAAGCAACTTATATAACACAAGCGCATAATTACGACACCCAAATTGCTGGGTAGATAGGCCTAAGTTATCTATCGACCTGACCTGGGTATACCATGGTACCACGCCATACGTTTGTGCAGTCTGCGGTGATAAGCAGAAGGCATGGCGGAGATTACGCGATTAACACGCAAGGTTCTTCGGGTTTGTGCCATCTTGATGCTTAACCGACTTTTAAAAGCATTAGGGTTAAACTTTAGTAAGTTTTTTAAGACAAACAAAAGTAAACTTTTCTCACGCTTTTTGTAGACTTTTTTTTGTTTGGTGACTATTGATAGTCTATAGATGATTTTACTTATTTTTTTTTAATTTAAAAAAAAATCGATAATTTGTCGACAACCTCCGTAGACTAGTGGTTGCGCCTTTGGAGTTGTATCCGGAGGTCGTGGATTCGATTTCCACCCATGGCAAAGAATATTAGTACGTTTTTTTCTGTACAGTTTGTCATGGTCTGGGTGTTTATAAAATATAATATGCATTATATCATTGCTTCTGGTACACATAGGTACAAGCCTAGAGCTTAGTTTGTGACCAGAGCAATATGTGTAATTTGTCCTACATATTATTATTATATAATGTGTACCTATTAATAGTGATAATAACAAGATGCCCGATTTTCTGAAATTGAAATGAGATAAAATTGCATTTATTTTTTTCTGTAGATTGAGACTCGAACATCGCTTTCAGGGCAAGATACTTAGCCGCTCAGCCACAAGTCACTCCTCACAAGATTTGTCTTTTGTGGTTTTTCTTATTTATTTTTTCACACGTCCTCTTTTTATGATTTTTTTACGTCTATATATGTCTTCGAAATAATCCGTATAGAGTAAAGTCCTAGTTTCTTGCTTCTTGATGGCAGAGGAGTCTGATATCTATTTTCTAGTAATTTTTTGTAGGTATTTATTTATTTTATGTATTTATTTATTAATATTCCTAAAAGCTAACTTGTTACGTATTATCCTATATTTCAATATTAAATCCATAAAAAGCAAAAGGAAGACTTTAACTCAGTAACGGGATGAATTTTATAACTGAAATATGAAGCTGAATTAATCCTTTTCCTTTCCTTAAAAATAAATCATTGCTTATTTTTAAAAATAAAAGTAAAGTTTTTATTTTTAGTGACATTTTTGTCAACTTTTTTAGATATTTTCTTACATTATCTTCAAATTCAAGTTATCCTAAACACAACAAAACGAAAATAAATCAACGAAAAAAAAACTAAATTCCATTACAAAATTCTAACATCTAGATTACCCTTGCAACTAACATCAAACTGAAACAATTGTCCATGTCGTGTGACCAAACAGTCCGATCCGACACGATCGGCCGGATCCGATATCCGCAGACTCGGATCCGATATCCGCAGACTCGGATCCGATATCCGCAGATTTACTGCTCTATCCGAGGATCCATCCTGCAACCGTGCACCACATCACGACCATGTCGCGCCTGCTGCTCCGCGAGATGAAGGTTAGATATAGGCAAAGCTGTACAATTTATTATTTTATTGTCTGTTGTTTTTATTGCTTTTTTTTGCTGAAATATTATGTACTTTTACATAAAAAAATATTGAAGCCTTGAATAACACTGGCTTAGGGAATGTTTTGTCTCTTTTACACGTATAGATTTTTGTTACTAAATAAAAGAGACAAAACCTTCTATAACTAAAGTGTTCTTGAACGACTCCATAAGTTTTAATGAATAAGGCCAATAATTTTTAATATTGATAGGTTTTTTTATTTATACCCATATATATTTTCCTAATTTAACCAAGTATTTCTCTACCAAACTGAATGAATGAATGATTTGAATGAATGATTTATTTATTTCCATAAACTTAATCTAGTAACATTACAAGGAGTTAAATTACAACTACAATTACATCTAGATTAAACAATCTTACGGTTAGCAACCAGCTCCTGAACTAAGTTTGAAACTTGTATCTCAGGAACTGGAATCCTTCCCTCGTACATACATTTCATTTCGTATTAGTAGATGATAACAGTAATATATAAAATAATATTAATAAAATTGTAGTAAATATGTTGTTAAATGAGTGTGTGTTTGTATGCATGTGTGTGTGTGTGTGTGTGTGTGTGTGTGTGTGAAAACAAACAAAAAGAGAAAAAAAAAACCGATCACTAAATTGAAGTTATAATAATTACATTGATTGCGAAATAATGTGACAAGTTTATTAGTTAATGTATTTTATATTTTATTATATAATGTAAGAATGTGTATGTGAATATAAAAAAATGTGCAACGTTAAGTAAATTTTTATATTATATGTAATTGTACTGACTGTTGGAGTTTGCTTGTCTAATTATTCTATTACTCTTAGTATTTTTTCAGTTTCAATATAATTATATTTCATAAGAAGATTAGTTAGTTCTCGCTTACATTTATTTTTTGTCATATCATATATCCTTTTTTTTTTGTTTAGTAAGTTGTATATGTATACTCCTAGAAAAGGAAAAAACTTTCTAATAAATGAGGTTTTAATTATTAAATTATATGGAAAAATATAGGGTTTTCGATTATTGTTAAGTGAATTATCGTATTGAAGCTGGGTATGTTTTTTGAGGACTGCATATAAAATAAATAATTGGCGAACGTTTAAAACCTCACATTCTTGATAGAGATCGTGCGTGGGGTATCTGATTGGACGAAATGTGCTTACTTTTAAAACTGCTCGAACAGCTCTTTCCAATGGTAGAATCGTAGAGGTACTTGTTCCGCCCCATACAGTAATGCAATATATTACTAGCGATTGGCATAATGCGTAGTAGATTGATTTGGTTAGTTTAGGATCCGTTACATCACGTATAATTTTAAAAACATAAATAAGCTTACGTATTCTATTTGTTAAAGTGTCTATCTGTTTATCAAATTTCATATGCTGGTCAATGTGGACACCTAAATATCTAGTTGAATTAACTTTTATAAGAATGTTGCATGAGCATGAGTTTATATTATTAATATTTTGGTTGCAAGTATGTGCTATTATTTTGAATAAATTATCCGGTGGTTGAGCATTTTTTCTAATAGAAAAGGTCATGTAGGTTGTTTTAGTAGGATTTAATGTTAAAATATTATCTTTAAGCCATGATGTGACAGCATTAAACCCTTTTTGAGCTGTAACGAATACTTTCTCCCATGTTTTTGCATAAAAACATAGAGCCGTGTCGTCAGCAAATGAGACAATTCTGCCTTGATCGAGGGATAGACGACATAAGTCATTTATATACACCAGAAAGAGCGTCGGTCCCAATATGCTACCTTGGGGAATTCCATAGTGTACCTCGAGGTCGTTACTGATGTATTCGTTTATTTTTACACATTGTAGGCGATCTTTTAGATAGTCACTCATAATCATAAGCTGATTGCCTCTAATGCCGAGATGTTCTAGTTTATCTATTAAGAGTGGGATGGAAACTGTGTCAAAAGCCTTCGCTAAATCAATGAATATTGCAAGACATTTATTACCGTTATCCAGGTTATTAACAACGAAATCCGTTAAGTCGTGTACTGCATCAGCAGTAGATCTATCCTTTCTGAAGCCATATTGTTGATTCGAAATAATTTTGAATTTTTCTAAATATTTAGTTAATCTTGTGTTAATAATACGTTCCAGTATTTTTGATAATGTTGTGAGGATTGATATAGGACGAAAGTTGTTGACACAGCCCCCATCACCTCCTTTGTGTATCGGACGAATAACAGACCTTTTAAAAGCTCTAGGGAAAGTACCACTAGTCAGGCAGAGATTATAAATATATGTTAGTGGTGGAACAAGGTAATTTTTGTAGGTTTTTATTATATTAGACGATATACCGTCCCACCCGACAGCACAGTCATTTTTAAGCGATATGATAATTTCCTCGAGTTTTTTCTAAGAGTTTCATATCAGTGTCCTCAATTACAAAGGAATTAATAACTCTATTATCATTTGGTAGATAATTGGAAAAGTCATTTCGAGTAGAACTATTTTTAATTTTATCGGCAAGATTTTTACCAACTTTGGCAAAAAAACCATTGACTTCATTTATAGATTTGTTTGGACTTCTCATTATTAGATTTGATGCTTTATCCTTAGTTATTTTAAGATTACTAATATTTTTTATAACCTTCCAAATTTTTTTACTGTCAGTCCCAGCTTTTTTAAGTTCATCCCGATCATATTGTAATTTAAGTTTCTTTAGTAGTTTATTACAAAAGTTTCGATATCTTGTATATATAAGTTTATTGGTGATGTTATTAGATGAGGCTTTGACATTGGCGTGCAGTTTATCTCTATGCTTAATACACCGAAGAAGTCCTGGAGTCATCCACGGTTTCAATAACGTATTTCGCCTAGTGACTTTACATTGAGTTTCATTTGATTTAATAGCATCTTGTAGCAACCCAATGAATATATCAGTTGCTAAGTTGGGATCTTTTGTATTATAGATATCAGTATATGTTAATGATTTAATTGATTCTTTTAGGCTTTTATGATTAATGTTTGTTTTAACAATTTTTTTGTTTATTTTTTGTTTTTGTAGATTTAATGATAGTAGAACCGAATCATGGTCTGTTACGGATGAGTTTATTATGAGAGTTTTAGCAGGAAAATTACTTTTTAACATAACGTGGTCGAGGCAGCTATTGAACCTTGTTGGTAATTGATGAGCAGGTAACATGCCATGAAAAGCAATTAAATCTAAATATTGTGACGAGTATTTATTAGTTGTGATAATATCAATGTTAATGTCACCCAATAGTATAATATTCTTAAATTTAGACAAAGATGTTAGAACCGCATTTAATGTTTCACAAAAGCTATCAATGTTTATATTAGATGGAGATCTATAGATAGCAATGATTGCTATATTACTATTCATTTTTAAAACTAAGCAGTTTGAATTAGGAAAGTCAACTTCTTCAACTGTCACGTTCAAATTATTTTTTGTGTAGATAACTAGACCATCGTTCTGATTAAATGTACATTTTGAATAGTGGTAGTCATACCCAGTCATATTTGGAATAATAGGGCTACATGATAGCCAACATTCTGTTAATACAATAATGTCGCAATGCAATTTTATACGTGTTAAGACAGTGAGGAAGCTCAAGTAATTTCGTTGGATGCTTCTTATATTTTGCGTAATAATATTAAAACTGTTGTTATAATCCGGGATTAATGAAAGACAATTATCGGGAGAAAAACTATATAAATAGTTTGTCGGCAGATTGCTCTCGTTACATTTTTTGGTGCTTAATTATTTATTTATTTATTTAAGGACAACCAGTGGTCGGATACATTAATACTTCCTTAAAACATAAGTAATTTTTTTAGCTAAATGTTCCACCTTTAGGAGCCACAACATGCATTAGTGTGGATAACAAAATATAACTTAAAATAATATTTAAAAAAATATGCACTGTACCTATATTGATTTGATTTGAAAAGTAAATATTAAAAAAAAACAATTATAATATACTTAAAATCAAGGTACAGTCTACAAAAATGTAAAGCTAAAACAAATATATATATAAAATCAACATAGAATAAAATATCTTAATATCTTACTTGTCTAGTAAAAGGAACATTTTAACTTATATATTTTAGACTTAAATATAAAAAATGTATCATTGAAGACGTCTATTGTTTGGCCAGATTCATTATACGTTTTTGATTGTAACAACATGATTGATGATGATTATAACAACAATAACTACTTTACGTACTTTATTTCTTAAATGTATTTTACCTATTTTACCTACTTACTTCTTAATTTGTCCCAAAGGTTTGACTGGTACAGAATGCTAGGCATTAAGTCCACCATTGTACTACATTGTGCAATAAAGTTTTTAAATAAAAATAAATAAATAACATAAGGAAGTACAGATTTAAAAACTGCTTAGTTTGGAAGAAAGACTATTTATATTTGATACAATCTGATCCAAAAAACAATTTTACCTTGAATTTTATAGGTGACCTTTTTGACGTTTAGTTTATTTTTTTATTTTTCCATTTTTAGTAATATTTTTCAAAGATCGCTCCTATTGATCGTAGCGTGATGTTTAGTATGATATATAGCCCTTACTCAGTAAATGGACTAGCCAACACTAAAATATTTTTTTCAATTCGAACCAGTAGTTATTGAGATTAACGCGTTCAACCGACAAACAAATTCTTGAGCTTTTTAGATAAGTAATAAAATTTTGACTTATAAGTAATTAAATATCGTGGCTTTACTATACAATAATCAAATATTGATGGCAGACATCCAGTAGAAAGTTAAAACAATTATAAAAAAAATATGAAATGTATGTATACATACTCAAAAAGAATAGATCAACACTAGGTATAAATATATTATTATAATAAGTAGGTCAATTAAACTGCATCGATTGCTTGTTGAGGTGGTAGTCTACTTTCAGGATGCGGTTACGAAATGCGTGGTTGAACTGACGTTAAGGCAGCGAGTATATTAAAATATACTCGTAATGCAATTCGTCTTCGCCCATTTCGTAATCGCATCATTTAGCCGGCATAGTGGGAGCGATCAATGTTTTTTAAGAACAATTAATGATCGACCCCATACATGGACTTTGTAGGTTTGATCACCACCAGGTAGATATAAAGTCTCATGCCGTGCTCCAATAAAAAAATATAAAAAAAAAAACATTTTGTGCATAGGTATTATATAGATAAGTGGTAGAGGATCCTATTAATATAGATAGGTATTCCATTTGGCTCCCATTCTCATTTTCCTCTGGATTTAGTGTCGCCTTCACATACCCCATAAAAGCTAAACTTTAATAACTGTAATAAGTAGAAAGAAGTAAAAAGGCCACAGCATTTTACTTGTCAAAAAATACTCCACATATCTCTGTTCCCATAAAGTTTATATTTCCTTAAAAACATTCGAATTCCTATATTTTTTTTTAATAAACAAAATCTAAACCTATATTATTTAACTACAACCAACACCAAGACAGTTTCATCTCAATGCTGGAATAGGCAAACGAAGCGTCACGACTTGCATTTAGGCCTTCCTCGAATTGCATTAGATTCTGTTCTAGGAAATAATTTTATTAAACTAGAAAAGCAGGTGGAGCTTGCTCGCTACTTGCCGAGGTCGGTGACAGCCCGACAGGCAAGCTCTTGGGGTTAAAAGTTAACCAGCCATCTAGTTTAAGTTAGCAGTTACTGGATAGCACGCCTGGAATGAAGCTTAGAGACAGCTACAGGGCCCGGATTTTGCTGTGCCTTGGTGTTTGTTTTGTTGGGTTTGTTAAGAAACGCGAGACCCTTATGGGATTCTGTTCGTAGCTATTGCTCCTAATGTAAGGAGCAATCCTCGCACTTTCGACATGCATTTCGGCTCGATTTTTTGAGTGAATCTGTCAATTTTCTATGGAGATCTGACTTTTTTCTCTTGATTGTGCGAACCGGCACTAACTAAAACTAACTAACCCTGTAACGCTAAAACTTGTGGTAGAGCTACTGGGTGGTTACTACTGGTAACCACTGACTTTGTTACTGTGAGATCTCGTTTGAGTTGAGATCGAAAATGCAAAAAATCGTTTGAGTTTATCATTGCATACCTGGTTCAATTTTGATTAGGTAATTAGAATTACAAAAATTGTGTCTAATTTTATCTTTACATCTATTTTCTAATCTTGAAAGCCAAAACAAAAACTGAGAACAAAAATTTATATAACTCAAGAAGAGATATGTTTGACATTTTGTTTCAAAACTTTAATAAACAAAAAAAAATCTTTACATATTAACTTCAAAACTTTTTTTGAAATTGAGTAATTGAAAAACACTTTATTTATATTACAAGGTTTTGACTCGTTTTATTAGCAACAAAAATGAATATGCGTAAAAGAGACAAAACCTTCTATAACTAAAGTGTTCTTGAAGGACATGCAGATATTAATGAGTAAGGGCGAGACTTATAATTTTTCTTTGCAAAGTATCTTACAGCACTTCCGAATTTTATTCATACTTTCATGGCTCTAACCAACTCGGCCTCCATTTACACAGCAGCAGGTAGATGAAACACTAAATTAGATGAACGATTACATCAACTTTCTACTTTAAGCAAGCTAAACGAACCATGAAAACGCGAAGTTACCTTCATTTTAACCTTCAAAGGCGTTGGGCCCTATAGTTTCTTTGTTACTCTACCAGCCATCACCTGATGGTGGCTTCCGGAGTGTGGACAACTAAATTGCCTGACATTGATATCAGACCAACATTCTTAAATACCCAAACAAGCCCAAATTAAAATCTAACTTTATTCCACAGAAATACGTTTCAAATTACATTGGCTGTTCAAGCTAAAATGTATAGCTAAGGTGAGAGAGTGCATAACCTTAAGTCGGACATATGGACGTACAAACTAACACCTAATTATGTATAATAGCCCAATTATACCCTGTCGTACGAATTAGAAGGTTTAATAGTGCTGAAATCAGGTCACTATATAGTGTCTTTTCAATGTTATAAATACCTTTATTGACTACGAATAATTGTAAGAAAAGAATAAGTTTGCTAAGAACTGAACTTTACTTTACCTGATGGTAAGAAGACCTACAACGTTCATGAATTGGGTCGACCAATAAATTGTTATTTTGAGGCAGTGGATCTTAACTATAATAAAATAGCAATAATCGATAGCAGTGTTACAGTATAACATATATACCCAATTATTTATATATCTAATTATTAATTACACGTTTAAAATCCTTTGTTTAATAACAAATCTATTTACAAGTAAGAACCCCTTGTCTATGGCTAAACTTTTGAGTATTGTGTTCCAATGATTAAATCTCGTATTAGCCAGAGACAAACTGGAACAAGCCATTACGCGAAAATGTTGTCCAAATTAATTTGGACCCTGTTATTTTGAATATTACAATTTTAATATACTTATTGGGCAATTAATATCCATTATAAATTAACAAAATAAACTTAAATAACAGAAATAAAAAACTTAAATATACCTATTACAAAATAAATCCCTAATAAATTATAAAATAAATATATTATAACAAAAACACTTCTTCCAGATCGCTGCCAGAAGGAAGTGTGCCCAAAAGGCTGGCTGCGTTACCTCGCTGTATTGCAAAACTAATAAATATGTTGGGCAATTATAAATTTAACCAAAAACATATTATGTGAAAGTTGGTGGGTTTTATTTTGCGGTCGTGCTTTACCAAAAAAAACTACAATCTTATTTCTGACTGAGTATTGCAATAATTTGATCACGAATTGGTTCGTTTAAGGTGCCTAGGACCATTCTGGTTGCAGTATTTCTGGAAACTGCATTTTCTCGACATTATTATCGGACCGCTGGTTTTACATAGATAATAGAATGATAATGGATGCGGCAACCCGTAGTTTGTAGTGTATATCCAGCTCAACTTTATAAAACATACCATATTGACAGTTTCTACTAAACAGTCGGAGCCACAATTATGCTATACCTACATTTCTAAAGCAAATTAAACCCCCTTGGGATTATAAAACCTTGCAAATTGTAATTATAACTGACAACAGAGGTCGCAATTTGTGTGGTAGTCAAAGAAGTTCGTGAAATGAAAACCATAATACACCATGATTCACCACTGCTGTGCATAAAAAGCTTACCTTTAATTTTCTGCCAAATTAAAAGCTATCAAACAAAAAATATAATTTTATATTATTAAACAATAAATACTCTACTCATTAATTTAGTTTTGGACAATTCTGGCACTTACTTTATTCGTGTCGGCTCTATATTTTCGAATGAAACTGGCACATTTCTATGGGGTCAATTTTCATTTAAATACATTGACCCGACTCATAAGAAGAAATTGCCAGAATTAGGTCTCAGTATTGTAGGTACATTTCAGAGTTGGTACCATAGAGACAGATACTTACATAATGAGAATAGATGACACCACTGTATGTATACCTATAAGATTTATGTGACAGCCATGTTTTTATAGATATATTGGACCAATAATAACTTACAAAAAAGATAGAGATTTAATATTAATAATAAGTCGGTGTTGTTTAATTTTTTATATTTTTGTATGTAGGTACTAAATTCATGTTATTATATTGTATGAATATGGCTATAATGATGCCACATACTGCAATGCCTGAGAAAGGGCACTTAATTATTAAACTTATGTTTAATTACTAAGACCACACTTTTAGTTTAGTGGATTAGTGGTGGCCGAGTTGGTTAGACCTTGGACTTAAAAACACTTAGGTCCCTGGTTCGAATCCCGGTGTGTACCAATGAGTTTTTAATTTAAAAATTTATGTACATTTGTTTCACAACACCACTATAGTGCCTCGGAGAGCACGTTAAGCTGTCGGTCCCGGTTTCACTATACCAACTTGTGAAACTGTTTATAGATGGGTTATTGAGTCTATTCAAAAAACATCGCGAAGAGCTAGCCACTTGTTCGGTGTAGACTCATACCATCGGCTACGACGAGGTGGGATTAAAACCCCTCCGCTGGGTATCCTGGGGCCGTCTAGGCAGTCTCGAGCGCCGTAAGGCACCCGTGATGATATGTGTATGTACACTTTTAGTTTATTATTTCATAATGGCATATCCATTATCTTATATGATCCGTGATGACTTGGTTCCACTATGGGGACGGGCAGACGGGCGTGATGTCGTGCGAAAACAACAATCATTCTGCAACGTGATTCATTCTGACTAAATGGCGGTAATGAAAAGAGCGGAAAAATAAGTGTTACACTTCTGTAATTCGATGGGTAGTTAATTACACGAATTTCTTGGAAATTGTGTAACTAGTAATAACGTCATTTTCGAGTAAGTAAATAATCTTGACGACAATAAGGGTGTGATAAACTTGGTGCGAGTTAAAACATTTCTTCCTTCAGCATCTTTTTTTACGTATTATTTCAGTTATTATGGAAAATACAAAAAATCGTAAAATATAAAAATCAGGGAAAAAACTAAGACAAATCAAAAGGGTTTTAAATGCGTTGCGCGTAATGAAAACTCTTTTTATTAATTCTAAATAGTTTAAAAACTACACAAAATTTCATAATGAAAACCTAGAAAAATATATAATAGGTAGGTACCTACGTAAGATTTTTTTAAATCATCATAATATACTTTTTAATTTGGATATAAATGGCAAATTTTTAATTTATTCAAAAAAAAACATAATACTAAAAAAAACGAAATTAAAAATAAAATCTAACTACAAAATAAAACCTGCCTATAAATTAAAATTTTCCTCCAAATCGCTGTCCATGGGCATGGTGCCTAAGATACTGACAGCATTTCCTCGCTGAATGCCAGCCCTCGGGTCACCTGAAACGTCAACCAACTTTGGAGCAAGTTATTTATAGAACTTTAAGGCATCCGCCCCCATGGACCCATCATGGGACTAAATAATAAAAACGGCCGTAGACTTTCGGGGCAGAAAATAGATCGCAGGAATTGAGGCATAGACCATAAAACTTCTATCATAAGTTTGTCAAGTAGTATTTTATTAATCGTAAAATTTCAATAATATTTTCCTTTGTTTAGAGAATTCCGAGTTTAAAAAGTGCCCCCCGACAAATGGCCAAAGAGCATTGATGTCGCAGTTTGCCATCGAGGGCGGTTCTCTCGTTTTTCTGTAATGCGTGTCAGCGACGCCGGGGGCGGAGTGAAGGCGATCTCTCACGGAGACTCGACGCACCGGTGTCTTGGTGCCATTCCCGTGGTAAGCACTAATATATGGTGCTTCATTTATTTCATTTTTTTTTTAATGTTTCGTTAATACATGGTACCTTTGGTAGGTTGTGTTTGGGCTAATATAAGGCTCTACTGATCGAATCAAAAATCTTTTCCAATGGAACCATGTGTCGCAAATAAAAACAATATTACTTTTCCATACAAATTGGTTATTTTAAGATAAGTTTCTTATTAGGTAAAATATATAAATTGAAGCTATAAAATTTTATTGCCAAATATTTCGCCTCTCTTTGGAGCGGCGTCATCAGTGGCAGTAACTAAAGGTCGTTGTCATAAATTTTGAATAAGAAATTTTATTTCTATTAGCACTAGTAAAAGATAATGCACTATACAGTTTTGTATTTAAGATTACTATATTGTATGGAGAAGTCAACCTTTTTTTTTATTTGCTACACATGGTTCCATGGGAAAACATTTTTTACTTGATCAGTACCTCATATTTAGCCCAAAATACAACCTTTCAAAACTACCAGTATAGGTAATAGGCGTACATTTTTTTTTAATTAAATAAATGAGTGACAGGATATTTATTACTTGATTCATAAAAACTTTATTGAGTGTTTTAGATAAAATTATGTTTATCCCCTTTCTGTCAAAGATAATTTTTATTTGTAAGAAGTGGACGAAACACCATTTTACTCACAATTAAGTTTTTATGAATATAAGGGTTAATTTTTTTTTTTAATAGATACCTTTTTTAAATAAGTAGCTATACTTCACTAGTTAATTTATTTTTACAACAGTTACCTACTTTATTTTAATATATGTTATTAAATAATTTATAAACAAACTCCTAATGGAATGTTACATCATATTGCATGCACAAAACATACATTGATGCCACAAGCTATTTCTCACGGAATTCGATAAATATTTAAAAACCATATCAAAAATTCGAAATTTCTGAGTCATTCCAATTTGGAATTCCATCATTTAAATCACCATAGCGACTCATTTACATCTCTGATCATGAAAGTTTGTTCCCACGTCTGTCTATATTGAGTGAAAGCCTTTAGAAATAAATCAACATAAGACAATTTCAACTTTGTTGTTAATATATAAAGTCTAAAATACGTGTTAGTGTTAAATTATATTCCCGAAACCCTTTAGGGGACATCATTAGTAAGATCCTCGTGCGGTGAATTATCTGAATTTTATAAGATCTTTATGGATGCAAATATGCATTAAAATTTGTTGAATATTTTTGGTGCGTGATAAAGTAGCAGCTTCGCTTTTTTTTTTTTTTATGCATTTTATTAATACAGATTATAGGGTATTATGTACGCATACCTACCACTTGTGAATGTTTGGATTCGCTGATAAAAATAACAAAATTATTCTCCTCAAATACGAGTAGGTATTTAATATTTGAGTCTAAAACCAGTAGGTATTATTTATTCAATTTTAGCTAGTTTTTTGTCGTAATTTTATTTTTGTTCTATACAATGGAAATCGCACTTACAATTTCTACTTTTATTTTCTAAATTCCTATAATTGGCGGTAACGAAACGTTATCCCTATAAAAAAATGTTAACGTGTGTCATTTTTATATGGGTACTAGGTATTCTTTATACCACTGTTACAGTAATGTGATATGGTATCGTAGATTGGTCCGTTGTAGCAACGCGCATCAAAAGTTCCTATGCGAACATGTACCTATAATGTTGCACTGCAATTTTGTTTGCGAATTATGTTGTATTAATATTCCTCCGGTGGACAATGCTTCTATACAAACGTACTTCTGATATTATTAATCCAATTTTTGACAAAATAAAATCACTCAATTAATTATTCGTACTATTTAATAATATACTAAAAACTAGAGTCCTTGAAGCTTAAGACTTTAGTTAAAATATGTTTTTCTCTTTTACGCGTAGTTATTTTTGGTGCTAAAAAAAGAGACAAAACCAGCCAACTAAAGTGCTCTTCAAGGACTCAATAAGTTTTCAAGAATTAAAAAAAAAACAGTAATTAATGATAACGTGTAAGATTAAAAAAAAGAATAATAATGAGAATACGTTTGTAAGGAGCTCTGAGGCTCTACCATGGGTTTGCGCATTGTAGAAACGTAACGTATTCATTTACGTATACGTGAGCAACAACCAATAGGGCCGCTTTATTTTTGGTAACAGGATTGAATAAAGCGATCCTATTGGTTGTTGCTCACGAATACGTAAATGAATACGTTTCTACAATGCGCAAACCCATGGTAGAGCCTCTGTTGTTGACTGGAGTAACCTTAAAACTAAAATAAGATGGAACAGCCTGTATCTATCGGACTAAGTGCCATGAGTGCGTTATTGTGCGAATTAAAAAGGGCAGTACAATCGTCCGGGCACCATCAGTACGCACCTGGCCCCCGGCATGTCACGACATTGTGGTGCCTCTTTACACGGGACTTAGTTGGTGCCTTTACCTAGGTCATTTAAGTATTTTTTATAGACCTAGATTTCTCTCGATAAGATAGCTATGAAGGTTTTTGATTTGGTAAAATAAATGCCATCACGGGTGCCTATTTGGCTCCCGAGAACCGTTTAAACGGCCTCAGGGTATTTTTGATTTGGTAAAACAACAAAATATAATTGTAATTTAATTGTAAATCATAATACCAAAATCTTTGACTCTGAGGTCGTGGGTTCGATTTTCACCCATGACAAAAAAAAATTAGTACGTTTTCTGTAGGGACCTACAGTTTGTCATGGTTTGGGTATTCATAAATTATAATATGTATCTTTATTTCTAGTTTACATAGCACAAGCCTAGAGCTTCGTTTGTGTCCAGGGCAATATGTGTGAAATATCCTAAATATGATTTTACCGAAAGTATTTCTTACTTGGTGAAATATATAAATTGAAGCTATAAAATTTTATTGCCAAATATTTCGCCTCTCTATGGAGCGGTGTCATCAGTGACAGTGACTGAAGGTCTTTGTCATAAATTTTGAAAAATTAATTTTATGTCTTTTGCAATGGTAAAGACAATGCACTATACAGTTTTGTAGTATTCTAAAAAATAGAAAAATATCATCACCACCTAGCCCATCATGGAAAACATCATCAGCATGTTATGTCCATTGTTGGTTCGATATTAATAAATTTACAAAACAAGTTAGACAAAACCTAATGCATTACATTCAGACCAGGGCTATAGTGTGCACCAAGCTGCCATATAAAAGAGCTTTCCCATGTTTTTAAATTAATAGACCGAATAGTTTTAGGAAAACTCTTTAACACTCTTACTGTGAAACAATTGTTAAAGGTAGTGTTATGTATACGCGCATGGGCGGGCACAGGTAAAATATTATTAATTTGAGAATCTACTGAATGTCTGTGTCCATTCTAGAGTTTACGAAGGGGTGTCGTAGTCTCTCCCACATAAAAACTGTTACAAAATCTGCACTCCAGCATATATACGCAATAAGAAGTAGTACATTGTGCGAAATTTTATATGGAGGTGCTGTAATCTGTCTCGCTCGTACTCATTCATATGTAGATATGAGCATTGACTGGTTAGAGCACTTCTCTTATTTAATTCATATATAAAATGCTGCAACTAGCGCCGAGTCTGCGGAAATTAAGTTAATGAGCTCATTTGGGTCGTTCGTTTGCTTGTTAACCATAAGGTACCTATATAAGAAAAAAACAAAAGAGACAACATTAAATGAAAAGTTTAATAAAGAAGATCAAGAAGGGGATAATAGGAAAAATTACATACCTAGGTACTTACGAAGAATTATAATTACCTACATAATATTGAAAGAAGACATGACTTACTTACCAAAAACATTAACAAATATGACAATGAATATAAGACTTAGCTATATACGGCCTTACTAGTTATAATTAGCGAAATTTAATTCAGACTTGGCTGTATGGTTGAAAAATCTTTGCCTTTCCAAGTATGAAAAAAAAAGTTCTTAGCCAGGCTAGCGTATTTACCTGTATATAAACCTATAGGTCAATGATTGACAGACAACAAATTATATAAGTAGTTATATTCTATACAAGGTATACCTTGTTATATTGAAATCTGGTTTTCTGATGGAATGGTAGCGCCGGCGCACGACATACGGGCGTTTATTACTCAGGTACTTTCCTACTTTAAATTTGATAGATATATCAAGAACAATGAAGTAGTTTTAACACGAGAATTATTTTTTGATATAAGTCTGCCTCCGTAGACTAGTGGTTGCGTATTTTTAGTTATATCCGAGGTTAGATTCCCACCAATGGCAAAAAAAAATTAGTACATTTTTCTATACAGTTTGTCATGAGCTGGGTGTTTGTAAAAATATAATATGTATTATATCGTTGTTCCTGGTACGGTTACGAAACGAACGATTGATTTGATGATAAGTGGTACTGGCGTTTAGGTACCTAACGGGTACCTAAAAGCCTGGAGCTCGAACTAATATTGTACTTAGTATGTGTTGTGACCAGAGCTATACTACTTTAACGGACACTTTGGTGAAACTGGAGCTAAGGCTTAGTTGCACCAAAACGAACCCTCTGTAATTGTAACGATTAAAGTTTAAAATGGCATTCGAAGCCATTTTTTTTTTTACTTTAATCGATACAATTACAGAGGGTTCGTTTTGGTGCAACTAAGCCTTAGCTCCAGTTTCACCAAAGTGTCCGTTAAAGTAATTGTAACTATTAAAGTTTTATTTTGAAATTCGAATGACAGCTAGTACATTCGACGCCATTTTTAATTTGAATCATTACAATTACTTTTCGCTTCGGTGCAACTTAGCCTTAATATTACGACGGTTGCGACATTATGATAGTGGTGTAAATGGTTTGTGATGCTTATTTATCGTCTAACACATGGAGATATCTAATAGACAAGGAGGCGCCTTTAAGCCTTAAATCGCCTTTCCAGTCTGAGAACAGAAGATGGCCGCCGCCATACAAATAAAAAAAAATGAGAACAAAAATAATTATAAGCAATCACTGCGTTGATTGATTGAAGTGAGAACAGACTACCTATAGCGGAAACAACAGAGATAATAACTCTGTGGCGGCAATGAAAGCGTTTGACATTTCGTTTTATAGGCCATTTAAAGCTTTAGGTCGTTCCATATATTGTTATTAGTTTCATGGTCTACCCCTAGTGTGAGTTTTCTAACTATTACTTTGCGTTTGAGTTAACTAAAATTTGTATACAGCGCTCCAAGCGGAAATTTTGAGTACTAAAAATGCGAGCATGTGATTGGTGAAAATGTTAACGCACAGTATAGTTAGTATAACGCGAAAGTAAACATCAAAAAAACACACTCGGGCTACTGTTGCGCTCTCTATCAGATTTTCTAACCGAAGCAATATCAATATCTCGCAAATCTGATTACTTGTAACCAGTGTCACGAAGCCATTTGGTGAAACAATTTCGATAGGTATCGGTCCAGTGTTACCTACTTAAATAATTGGACAGGTAGCTAGATTTCAAGCTATACCTTCTACCTATGCTTTGGATACCTATAATGAAATAATATTTTTTTAAGAGATGAGCTTTAATTTAATAATTGCGTCGATAATTACGTATTTTACGAAATTTACTGTTTTTGGACAAATAACAAAAAATCTTAATCTGGTGGATATTATTGATATAACTGTTGAATCTGAAACGTAATATAAAATAGTTTGTTTGGTATAAATAATTCCTGAAAATAGTTTCTAAATTTTTTTTTTCGGGTTTTATGACATTACCATAAATGTTTAACATTAATATATTTTATAAAGTGTATTTGATAAATAAAAAAAAGAAGATAGAATCATTTTTAACAATTTTTATGTAATTAAATTAATTAATTATTAATACCATCACGGGTGCCTATTTGGCTCCCGAGTACCGTTTAAACGGTCTCAGGGTCCCAGCGGAGGGATTAACCCATCCTCATTTCGCCGATGGTATTATGGAATTTTTATGTAGTTTTTTTAAATATTTAAACGCATTGTAACTTACGACATTTTGTTCCCGTGTGACTTTTGATATACGACGCCGCTGCTTACTCACATCAGAAATCGTACTTAAACGCTGAGATAAAACATAAGGGTGCAAATTCGTAATTTCACTGTCGAACATACCTCACCTTAAAAAAAACTATCAACGTTAGTAGGTATGTTTTCAACATGGTGATATATATGAAGAGCCGCCCTAATGTAAAATATCGCCTTTCCAAACGCGAGAACAGAAGATGGCCGCCGCCATACAACCTCAAAACAAAAAGAGAGAACAAAAATTATTATAAGCAATGGCTGAGTGGTTGAAGTGAAAACACAATATGGCGACAGCGAACACGTTTCGACAGTTCGTTTTATAGGCCATTTTAGGCATTAGGGCGATTCCATATATGTTCTTAGTTTTAAGGTTTTCAATAAGTATAGAGCTGGAATCGTTCTTTTTAAAATTAAAAACTATGCACTAGTCCCAAGGTAGGTGTGTCCTATGTATACCATCAACAATGATACCAATATAAATAATTACTTATATTTTTATAAAAATATAAGTACCAAATTGATACCAATGAACTTTTAGTTTAAAAAAATCAGTTACCTTTGTATGACAACACCGCTATACCGCCTCGGAGAGCACGTTAAGCACTCAATCACAGTTTCACTATTCCAACTTGTAAAACTGTTTGTTGATCTATACAAACACAGCGACGAACTGGCCACTCGTTCGGTGTAGATTTAGAATACCATCGTGAAGGTAGTTACATACGTAACAGACAAATGACACAGGCAGAATTAGCGGAACACAAAAAAAAAGGGAGAGTATAAAATAGTTAGCTTTATTTTTAAGCAAATAATAATTAAACATGAAACAACAATTAAATTAATATGTTTTGACATTAATTTGCAACACCATACTTAAATAAACAAAATGCATTTTTAGATTTCGTAGTGACAGAGAAACAGTTGAAAATTTTAGATTTTATGAAGGTTTAAAATTAATTAAATGAATGTTTAATAACGAGTGTTTCCCCCGCGTGCCCTGATTAAGGTTTCCATCCGTCTGGGCATGCTGCGAATGATGTTGTCAATGATTTCTTGGGGCAACCTCTGCCATTCTTCAACTAATGTGTTTTTCAGCTCGCGCAGATTGTTAGGAGGTGGCATTCTTGATTTGGCACTCCTCTTTAGCAAGTCCCAAACGTGTTCAATATGAATTCGATTGATCCGATCCGGGGACTGTGCTGGCCACTCCATGGTTTAGGTATGCCTGTACTGAACAAGCACTGTGAGCCCGAGAATTATCCTGCATTAAAATGAAGTCGTTACCAATAAATGGGGCAAATGGCACAACATGTTCATCTAAAATCTCCCTGATATACCAATCAGCATTCAGATTCCCGCCGTCGACTACCACTAACTCCGTGCAAGCTCCTAAATATATCCCTCCCCAGACCATAATTGAGCCGCCGAGATATGCCACTGTATTTTCAAAATTAGACTGTAAATAACGCTCTCCTTTGCGTCTCCATAATGACTTACGCTGCTTTCCATCAATCTGATTTAACAGAATTCTACATTCATCAGTAAAGAGAACCTGTCCCCACTCGTCAGTCCCAATGATAATGTTCACGAGCAAAGTATAGCCGGTTTGTGCGGTGGTGTCTCTCAAGTTTTGGTGCTTTGGCGGGTATAACTGATCCTATACCAACTTCCTCGAATCTTCTGCGAACTGTCCGCTCACTCACTCATACTCCTCGAACCTCCTCCAATGCATTTCGATGCAATTTGCAATGCAAGTCTCGTGTTCCGACGAACTTGAAGTTGTAGAAAACGGTCATCTCTCCTTGAAGTACACCTTTTCCTGTCTTGTCCTCTTCTCCTCACTAGAGAATTCGTCAATCCGTACCGTTTGATGCTACGATGAATCGTTGATAACGTTCGACGAAGTCTTGTTTCAATTGATCTGTAGGTTTGACCATTACTTCTCATTTCATCTGCCCTGATGATTTCTGATAGCGTTAAATCAGGCATACTTAGATGTTCGTAACTTATCAATAAGCAAGAAAACACAAAAGTCTCACAAAAATGCAATATGTTTTTCAAATGGAATTTATAAACTCTTTTTTTTTTTTTCTTTTATTATGGCAACTCGTGCAACTTGCACATTTCTGCCAGTGTCACGTCAGTGTATAATTTTACGAAAACGGAAAATCTACTTCGAAGCAGTTACATAGAGATGTATGAATGAAAAATTAAAACAAACGAATGAAAAAAAATACTGTTGACATTTTCAAATTAGACGTTTTTAAAAAAAATATGTAAAAAAAATTAAAAAAGTAATGTAACCGGCCAGTGCTACGAAAAAGATATATTAATTCTTCCTTCTTTTTGTGTTCCGCTAATTCTGCCGGTGTGTAGTACTAAAAATAATTTACCCGGTCGAGAATCGAACCGAGCTTAAAAGTAGAGCTAAGTATATATAAAAATTCAAAAAAAAAATTTAACCATGGTTAATTTATAATTTAATTTATATATATATAGGTATATTGATATTCACGTAACCGTCAACTCAGTAATTAATTTAATTGTAAATAAAAATATGCCAAAATAAGACTCCTTTGTCAGACTTATACAATTAAGAAGTATGAATTAAAATCGCCTTTTCGAACATGAGATTTGAAAATATGGTCCTAGATCCATTTGAAAATTTATGAACAAAAGGTAGTTACCCATTTATCTCTTTTCTATATGTATGAACATGACAGATTAATATTTGTGATTCCTACTTCACAAGGTGTGTCACAACCTCAGATTAATAATAATAAATTATTAATGTGAGGTCACAACACACCGTATATTATTCATACAGAGCACTTAATTGGAACTGTCTGACAGCAATTTTGTTTTTTTAATAAAACACTTGTGGCTGAAATTCTTGTTTCCATGCCATAATAAATAAAAAACACTCTCGGTTTGAAGGCGAATATACTTCACGAACTTTTTCATTTTATTTATTTCATTCTCAAGGTAAAAGTATCGTTTATATTTTTTTAATAAAATTTTAAAAATTTAATAACGATTTTTGTACTATATTTTGTTAAACACATAGATAGTCCTTTAATTAAAATGTTGTCCTTTGATGTCCTTTAATTAAATATTTTTTTCATAGAATATTTAATTCTACCCACAGTCTATATTTAAAACTTATAAATAAAACTCAAGCATTCATTTTATTTCCTTTTTAATACAACTTTTTTTATGTTTTAAAATTTGTACAGGTGTTAAATATAATATTTCTTTACATATATCACAAGTAAATTCTTTACAATTCGGATTGATGGATGCTTGAAGTTTGGAAGCCTCTGGTTTGATGTCCTCAGTTCTAGAAGAGCACATGTAACGCTTGTGCTGTATTCTCTCTAAGGGAGATAGGCATAGGGTAAAACTGCAGTCAGTACAAGTATAGGGTAAACTGTAAATTTCTTGGTAGTTATTGTAACTCCACTCTGAGTCTGTTATGCTGTAAAAAAAAATATGACTTGAAAAAAAATTGTTAAAAAAGTGAGCAAACTAAAACTAAGTCGAAGTTCAATTATTATTTTTATGTGATAATTATACGTTAAAATATTTCTGTTATGGGTAATTAATATTTTTGTAATATAATATTTATTAAAATTCTTTATTCCACTAATAAGTTAGGCGAGCTTAATTCCTTAGGCATTATCTACGAGCTAACCTTTAGGAGAGTGAAAATTGTAATATAGGGTGCACAGATTAGTGTAAAGAGAAAATACATAAACTGCATAGATACAACCACATAAAATACATAAATAATATAGCAAAACTAAATACATAAATATATGTTTAAACTCAACCTAAATTATGATAATGAAATATTGTGTGTATAAGTTTTTTTCTGATTGATAAAAAAATCAAAAAACAGAAAGATTAATAAATATAATGACCAACAAAAATATTATTTTAATTCTGCTACAAAAGGTAATAGAGTATTACTAGAAGTGCCAAAGATCATTTTGTATGGAGAACGCGGAGTTAGCGATTACGAATGCAGTGTCCTTAAGGTCTAACCAACTCGGCCACTACTTATATTATTTTTACAACATTAAGGGCATTAAATCATGAAACTAATAATAAAATATGGAACCGCCATGTGCCTTAAATGGCCTATAGAATGAAATGTCAAACGAGTTCGTTGCCGCCATATTCGGTTCTCACTTTTTATTATTATTTTGTATGGCGGCGGCCATCTTCTGTTCTCAAAACTGGAAAGGCGATTTAAGGGCCATGGTCACCTCCCTATTATATCGCCATGATTTAAATCCACATATATTATAATAACAACCGGTGTTAGAACTAAACAAACTAGACGTGTAGAGTCCTAATCTTTTTAATAAATAATTTCTGGATATAAAAAAACATGGCGAAAATTGTCCGCCATATTGGATTTTTTAACAATATGATAATTTAACTAATAACAAAATATTACATACCAGTTATAAACAATATTGTCTGTAACATTAACTCCTCCTTTTTTCTCATGTGGATGAGTTTGAAAACCTTCTTGAAAAGGGTTAGGATCAATACTAGGATATGAAGTGGTTTCATCAAACCCAACGTATATAACCTTCAGGTCTCCGGGCAGTAGACGCTTTAGAGTATAGTAAACTTCACAGTTCATATAGTTTGCCAGATCACAAGATAAATTATGTTGTAGTTCTTCGTAAGATTTCTGAGGCTTTAGTTTAGATTTCGCTAGTTCTGATTCTAATGATTTTTGGGGGTTTGCATCTGTAAATAATTCATTTATTTATTTAATTAAGGTTTTCATTAAGATAAATTAGGTTAGGTTTTGGATAAAGTTTTTGTCAGGTTCAATTATATCGTAATTATTTAACTTTGTATCTACAGTAAGCAGACCTTCAAAGTCCATGAATGGGGTCGATCAATACGATCCCACTATGCCGGCTAAATGTTGGATTTCGCATAATTTGTAATCTCCTGAAAACCGGTGAACCCAGACTAAAACCGAACCATGACTAGGTCACTTGACTGTTTTTGTATGGACGGTGGTAACGAGACCGGTCGATATGGAAGTTTAGGCTAAATGCGTGTGTTATGGTACAAACCTGCAAGTCTTCTGTTTATTAAATCGTCCCATCTTTGTCGCAGTTGTGTAGCTTTTAATAGCAGATTGATTCCGGAATCAGGATACGGAAACTCAAGGAGAAGCCAACTGTCACATACTATCCTGAAAATATTATGAGACTGTAAATATTAAGAATTTGAAAATATTTAGGAATTTTTGAATATCAGCGGGTGATATAATACATATAACTAGTCAAAATTGACATCGATCTTATTATGAAAAACAAGAACGACGTATTGAACGACAAATAATATTAGGTACATTCTGTGATTATTATTATCTGTGGTAGGGGGGAGAGGGGCACTCGTATGTCACCCGATGAGATTCAAAAATACCAAACACCAATAATCGCACCCCAGTGTGCAATTAAAAATACCATATTTATAGCATACATAATGCACAGATATGTTATGTAATTTTTTGGATGAAAATGAGTTAAGTACAGACACAACTTGTAATGATTATGAAATTTACTATGTACGTATGAGGTAAGTACTGGATATAGAATTTATAATTTTAAACTTATTTAATTAACTTTTATGCCCGATTTCAACAACGATCCCTCTTTAAGAAAGCCCTTAAATAAGAATTTTGACATATTTACTATGCAACAACTGCCATTAATTGCCCCTTAACTTTGTTACGGGCTCCCTTAGAGTTGGTGAAATCGGGCATCAGTATCTCCTGTAAATTTTTACAGGAGATACTGATGCCCTACATTATTTTCTAACTATTATTTACACATACATACATATCATCACCGAGACCGCCTAGACGGCCCCAGGGTACCCAGCGGAAGGGTTTTAATCCCACCTCGTGGTATGATGGTATGAGTCTACACCGAACAAGTGGCTAGCTCGTCGCGATGTTTTGGATAGACTCAATAACCCATCTTTAAACAGTTTCACAAGTTGATATAGTGAAACCGGGACCGACAGCTTAGGCACTATAGTGGTGTTGTCAAATGTACATTTTTTTTAAATTAAAAACTCATTGGTACACACCGGGATTCAAACCAGGGACCTAAGTGTTTTAAGTACAAAGTCTAACCAACTCGGCCACCGCGTATATATACCTATTATTTAGCGTTTAAGTTACCAAAATTTGTGTGGGAAATCCACCAAGCGGAAATTTTGAGAACTAAAAATGTGAGCGTTGATTAGTAAAAATGTTAACGCAATAGTATAGTTAACTAGAAAGTAAATGTTAAAAAAACCCACACTTGGCTTCTGTGCACTATATATATCGCCGTGCATGTATAAGAAGACTTATGAGAAAAAGGTGAAAGGTAGGTCTAGAACGGTCATAAAGATTCAAAAACCGTTAAATTACCTACAATATACTTATATATTATACAGTCCATTCCACAAGAACTGATAGTGACGTCATCAGACTTTAACAGACAATGCAGATGTACTACTACGCATGACTAAACAAACACCGGCCGGCCGGTACCACGAATTGTAGCTTTGTTCATTTAAATGACAGTATTACATTGTTAATATAGACAATAAACGAGATAAAAACGATATTTACATTCTTGTGTATAAAAGAGTACGGTGGTTCACTATCAGTTCTGGTGGAATAGACTTTAGTCATGTTTCGGTTTTAATCTGTGGGTCCACTGGTTTTCAGAAGACTATTGCATAAACTTCTTGCCGAAATGGTAGTCTCCTATCAGGGTGAGGTTACGAAACGAGCGGTTGAATTGACGATAACGCATCGAGGATGTTATTAAGGTAAACTCGTAATGCAAATTTGACATTGGTGCCCGCGGTTTCGTAACCATATTTAGGCGGCAAAGTGGGAATGATATATGCTGTTAAACAACAATGCATCGATGGACCCCATACATGGTCTTTTTTAGTCTGCTTACCATGTCACAGCCGCCTTAACGCCTAAAAAGATTTTCCAATCATGAGAACACAAGATGGCCGCCGCCATAAACAGTGAGAACAAAAATATATATAACCAATCTTTGAGTGTTGATTGGTTGAGGTGCCAACAGAATATGGCGGCTACATGAATATCATGGTGAATTTGAAAGATTGTATTTTGGGCTAATATGAAGCTCTACTGATCAAATCAAACAACTTTTGATACCATGTGTCGCAAATGAAAAAAAAATTGTGCTCCCCATACAAATTGGTAATTTTAACAGTACTAGTTTGTATAGAGAAGGCAAATATTTTATTTATTTGCGTTACATGGTTCCATGGGAAAAATTGTTCGATTTTTTCAGTAGAACCTCTTAACTTTAGCTTAAAGTCGCTAATATAGAGGAGCCGCCCTAATGCCTAAATTCGCCTTTCCAAACGTGAGAACATAAGATGGCCACCGCCATACACAGCCTCCGTAAACTAGTGGTTGCGCCTTCGGCGTTGTATCTGGAGGTCGTGGGTTCGATTCCTACCCATGGCAAAAAAATATTAGTACGTTTTTCTGTACAGTTTGTCATGGTCTGGGTGTTTATAAAATTATATCGTTGCTTCTGGTATACATAGTACAAGCCTAGAGCTTAGTTTGTGACCAGAGCAATGTGTGTAAATTGTCCTACATATTATTATTTTTATACAATAGCAAAACAAAAAATGAGAGCAAAAAATATTATAACTAAGCTTTTGAGCGTTGATTGATTGAGATGCGAACATAATATGGCTGCAATGAACACGTTTGACATTTTGTTTTATAGGCGATTTTAGGCTTTAGGACGATTCCATATATAATTTATACTTCCATGCCCATAAGGGATCTGAAGATAAATAAAATAATTAGTAAGTGAGATCAAAAGTGGGACAGTTACCTTGTGAATCCGATGTTAGTATCTATAGAATGCGACAGAAGCAGTAACGTCTGCGCGGCCGGCATGCGCATAGAGTTCACTATGTACGGCTTTGTGGTCTCCAGCAGGGATCTAAAATATATTAACAGTACATAATAAATAATTTACCCGATTTTTTTAAATTACCTGGTGCCTAGGCATTATTAAGTCCGCCGTTTTGTAATAAATAAAATGTTAAATAAATAAATAATGTATCATCACGGGTGCCTTACGGCGCCCAGCGGAGGGGATATATTTCCCAACCTAGTCTTAGTCAATAGTATTCTAAAGTCTATACCGAACAAGTGACAAGCTCTTCGCGGCATTATAATAATAAATAATTCATTAATCCCATTAGAACAAAATTTTACAACAAGGATAAATATTTCTTGCCGAGGTGGTCGACTTCTTTCTGGGTGTGGCTACAAAACGGGTGGTTGAATTAATAAGGCAAGGAGGATATTAAAATATACTCGTAATGCAATTCGTCTCTGTCGCAGTCATTTATTGACGACCCCATTCATGGACTTTGCAGGTGTGCTCACCACCAGTTAGATACAAAGTATAATATATTAAATAATAAATATCATAACTGCCTTTTTGACTCCCGAGAACCGCTTAAACGACCTCAGGGTACCCAGCAGAGGGATTCACCCGTCTTCATTTCGCCGATGGTATTCGGAGGCTACGCCTAACAAGTGGGAGGCTTAATGCGGTGTTTATGATGATATAGCCTCATTGTATAAAGCGGTCACCCATCTCAGGTCCGGCCTGCTGTCATCTGCTTTACCTTGTTATCGGTTGCGCAGTGACTTAAACACTAGGCTGGGCCGTTTTTTTTTTGCATTAATCATAAGAAGAAATACAGGGTGAATTTGAATGGTTGTAATTTGGGCTAATATGAGGTTCTACTGATCAAATCGAATAACTTTTCCTATGGAACCATGTGGCGCAAATGAAAAAAAAAATTGGCTTCCCCATACAAATTGGTCATTTTAATATTACTAGTTTGTATGCAGAAGGCAATTTTTTTTTCATTTGCGACACATGGTTCCATGGGAAAAGTTGTTCGATTTGATCAGCAGAACCTCATATTAGCCCAAAGTACATCCTTTCAAAGTGTATACTTACAAATAACATAACAGTTGATGCTTAGCGGACAAAGGCAGTCGGTTTTTGTACCCCATAGGTATGTCCGTCTGTATGTCCGACTCGCACAGCTGTAGCACCCGAGGCTGTTTGCCCAGGAAACTGGTGGGGTGCAAAAACACGAACGGCTTGCTCCACGTGTGGAATATTTGTTCTGACTGAAATATAAGATTTTTTCGTGGCATTTTTTTTTTCTTATATTTTGAAAAAAAAAATAATAAGCAGTTTTTTTTATTATATTCGCGAACTCGAACATGTAAACGTTGATTTTGGTAAAATTAAAGAGTATTTAAAAAAAACATGAGGCAACAGCATTGATAGGCTCGATAAATCGATACATATCCATTTTATGAATGAATGTTTATTCATAAACTTCATTTTATCGACTGTCATACTATATCGATGTGTTTAAGCTAAGCCCCATAGTCTTTTTTTATATATATAGTATCTTTTTTTAATTTTTAATAAAAAAAAATACCATTGTAACAAAAATCACCCAGAAAAGTTATATATTTCTGTAGACGACTTATTTGTCAACTTAGTTTTTTAAATGATAAGAAATCTATGTATAGTTATATAAAAACATAAACACACGGAATGACCCTAACATCTATAGACGACATTAGTAATGTTTGGCTTGTTTTGGCTTATTTCAATTTTGTATTACTGCAGTGTTAGTTATTAAATTTAAAATATGATTGTCTGGTTTATATATTTTTTTATTGGTTTATGTGTTTTCAAATAAATGTTGTGTATAACTTTAATAAGTCAACTGGTTTAGATATTTACATACATTATTTATAATGTATATAAATATTGAACAGTTTTCACAACCGTTCAATATAACTTTAGTAATAAATAAAACAAAATAAAAACTCACCTTACAATGATTAAATTCATCTGCTACAGCTATTTGAGGATACAAAGCTCGACACAACACAAGCTTTAAGGTAATCAAGTCGCGTCCGCTAGAGGGATTCGAACCTGAGATCAACGCCTGTATTCTCCCAGCATCATTGGTCATTCGAAACTCTATGTCACGAATATCCATGACAGAATCCTCCTCTTCCAAAGATTTTTCGTCTATAACTTCCCAAGAATCGATTTTAAGACGTTTTTTCTTTTTTGCGTCTTCTGCTGATTTTTGTTTGTATTTTCTGAGAACGAAAAATGAAACAATAAAAAAAAAAAAAAAAATAATAGAAGATATACAGTGGTGTGAGATTTATAACATTTTGCGTTTGAGTTAACTAAAATCTTTAAGGTCCCAAGCGGAAATTTTAAGAACTAAAATGCGAACGTGTGATTAGTGAAATTGTTAACGCAGTAGTATAGTTAACACTAAAGTTAACGTTAAAACTCACACTGTGGTTACAGACAGTAGATATAGTCGGTGAGGTAAACACTTTAACATGTTTGGTAACGATTAACAGATCAATGGAACCAGCTAACCACCTAGTCTTACACTATGTAGCGTTCTGTTTATACAAAGACACAAGTTGCCGTTCTATTGCACGTTTAATTTGATATCAAGCTAATAAAAGACATTTATTATTTGGGTGGGAGGAAGGTCTCTATAACTTCGTTAGGATGACCGACCGGTCTCGTTGCCACCGCCCATACAGATGCAAAAACCGTCAAGTGACCTATACCGGTTTTAGTCTGTGGGCTCACCGGTTTTCGGGAGACTACTGCACCGATTTCTTGTCGAGGTGGTAGTCTCCTTTCAGGGTGCGGTTACAAAATGAGTAGTTGAATTGAAGATAAGGCAGCAAGTATATTAAAATATACTCGTAATGCAATTCGTTATTGTCGCCCCCATTTCGTAATGGCATCATTTAGCCGGCATAGTGGGAGAGATAAACATTGTTTAAGAACAATTATTGATTGACCCTATTCATGGACTTTGTAGGTCTGCTCACCACCAGGTAGAAACAAAGTCACATGTCGTGCTCCCAAAAAAAAATAGAAAAAGGTAAAAAATAAACAAAAAACTATTGCTGGCGTTGTAGCCAAAACCACCCTCACCTTCGTATTATAAGTCGTATTTTCCACTCCACTTTCACTCAAGGATACTCTGACTCATTCTATCTTACTTTCTTGTGATGATATTTTGTGGAAAGAGACAGACAGACATTCCTTGACTGAAGTGGAATGGAAAACACGATTTAGATACAGGGTTAGACCTTATTGCTAACTTAGACTTTATAACTAACAAATAAGGTCTAGAGTACGCTAGAGTGTCTCAAGGGTGCGTTTTGGTTAGGCTGTTATTCATCACCAAACTAGCATCAATAATTTTTCATAAGCTTGAGATATTGGATATAGAGATTAAACGCGCAATGAAATGGCAATTTATGAAATTATATGAAAAATACTAATCAACTAAACGCACACTACATAACCAACTAGTGTAAGACTAGGTGGTTATCTGATTCCATTGACCTGTAAATCGTTATCTGCTATCCAAGTGAACCACCGAAGCGCCATACCTCGCCGACCATTATTGTTAACACTACGCATAGTATTAAATACGATTTGAAAATAGAAAATATTTGAATTTTCCGTCTATGGATTTTGACTGCAAATAAAACTGCCATCAAAACTTTTATGGAACTGTGGGTTCACCGGTTTTCAGGAGACTACTGCATCGATTTCTTGTCGAGGTGGTAGTCTTCTTTTAGGGTGCGGGTAGTTGAATTGACGATAAGACAGCGAGTATATCAATATATACTCGTAATGCAATTCGTCATCGTCGCCCCCCATTTCGTAATCGCGTCATTTGGCCGGCATAGTGGGAGCGATCAATATTGTTTAAGGACGATTATAGATTCACCCCATTCATGGACTTTGTAGGTCTGCTCACCACCAGGTAAATACAAAGTCACATGTCGTGCTCCAATAAAAAAAACGTGTTTCCAAGATGGCGCTAACAGGATCGTGTAGTATTTGGTTGGGTAGAGAAGGTAGTACACAGTGAAGTAGAGAGTTGAATTCGAAAAGATCTTTAATCCTGCTTCCCGGTCTCAAGTCCGGGACCACTGCAGTTCACTCCCCTGCCTCCCAACCACGCGATAGACCTGGGGCCTTATTCCGAGTTTGCAACCGTTAATCACGACAAGACGTTGCGCAAACTATAAATATGGAAATATAAGCTCTATTCCAATGGTATTATAGTATGTATTAGGTTGGCTATTATAATGCCGCCACCTGAAATACACGAATTCTTCGCAAGTTTAAACATGTATGGAGCATTGGAATTTTAACTTTATAATTAACATGATAGAGCTTACATTTTAATACAATACCCGTACTTTACGCATAATGCGCGACGGTGAACGTGTCAAAACTCGGAATAAAGCCCCTGACAACCGTACGGAGAATTCATAGATAGCTAACTACACTGTCTCTCATTTAAAAGGGAGCATTGATTTATAATCCAAAGCTAATAGTCTCTTAAATATTGCGTTGATTCAGAAACATCCTATATATGTCACATACATAGTCCTACATACCAACAAAGTAATGTTTTAACTTACGCAACCCTCATAAGGTACATACAGATTTTCAGAAGACTATTGCATCGATATCTTATCGAGGTGGGAGTCTCCTTTCAGAGCCGCGTTCGGTAACTAACACTGCGTAGGGTTTTTAACAGCGAGTAGCGACACCGACCGTTCGTAAAGGTCAAAAACCATTGATTGTAAATGGCAGTGTCGGCCGATGACGGCAGAACTCTACGCGCTGTCGCAAAAACGGACGCGGCTCAGGATGCGGTTATGAAACAGGCATTTGATTTCACCATAAGGCTAGAACACTCGTAGCTAGAATATTAAAGTAGACACGTAATGCAAATTCGTCTTTGTTGCTCCAATTTCGTAACCGCATCATTTAGCTGGCATAACAATCAAAGCTGTTAAACAGCAATGTATATTGGCGACCCTATTTAAGGTCTGCTTACCATTAGGTAGATAAAAAGCCACATGCCGTGCTCTAGTAAAAAAAGGTACAAACCTTCTCATGTCCTTAAGTTGCCTCATTTGTCCGTGGCGCTGTGCTCGTTCAGTCGAAGTCATATTATCTTTTGTAGGAGCTTCCATTAGATTATTGTCCTGAAAAAAAAACTTGTAAATTTGATCAAAATATTCTATAACCAAAATTAGATAACAATTTAAGGCACATGATTGATGGAAATTATAATTAAATTTTGACAGTCTCCGTAGACTAGTTGCGCATTTGGCGTTGTATGTTGATGTCGTGGGTTCGATTCCCACCCATGACAAAAAAATATTAGAACGTTTTTCTGTACAGTTTGTCATGGTCTGGGTGTTTATAAAATATTATATGTATTATATCCGTTTCTGGTACACATAGTACAAGCCTAAAGCTTAGTTTGTGATAAGACCAATATATGCAAATTGTCCTACATATTATTATTAGTATTATAACAAAGGTTGGCTTATGGTATTTGCGCTGTAGCATGGTGCGGGTGACAGTTGCCTGTATGACGTTGACTAGGGATGTGACGTTATGCAATTATTTTTTATCGCTAACGATACTCGCAGAATAAATCTAGTTCTCTTTAATATAGTCATCATTAATAATATCCGTCACAGATTCAAGTGATCAATTTAGTAATAATTCAGATGTTCTTTACTCTGATATGAGTTTAGACGAATAAAAGGTATTTTTTTCTTAGCAACCTTACCCTATATGTTCTGTTGTTTATTTATTTATATACTTTTTAACAATAAAAAATACTACGCACAATATACGTTTTTTATTATAAAAACATCGACTATCCATCGTAGCAGTACATCCCATCCCATCACTAAATAAGACTTTGGCGTTACGTTATACGCATAACTTTGCTTAATTTTTCTTTCAGTTTGATTTTATTTGTAGACTAGAACATTCTGGTTGGGTTTAATTTAATTTACTACAGTTATTAATGATTTAATATATTACGAATGTGGTACAGCTAAAATACTAAGTCATAATTTTTAAATCGCGGCAACTTTCAAGAGTGAAACGAAACGTTACTGAAACTGTCAACTGCACCATGAAGCCAAAACCAATCCTAACCTGAAGCAATCCCCTTAACTGAGCAGCCAACTTAGTAAGTTCATACAGCCTCTGTTCTTCTATGCCGCGTCTTCTGCACCAACCCCTAGACTCCCCTCTGCGTTCTGACTTGACGCACAACCATGCGCAGTACAGGGAAAGCAGGCATAGTGGGTCCCCGTGATCTGACTCGTCGGGCTTTCTGGCTGTCTGATGAAACAAAAGCAAAACAACAGGCTGATAGAGTATATAATAAGCTGATAGATAATGCCTAAGGCATTAAGTTCGCCTATGTACATAACTTTTGTTTACTGTGCAATAAAATGTTTAAATAAATAATTATAATTTGACAGCCTCCGTAGACTAGTGGTTGCGTCTTTGGCGTTGTATCCGGAGGTCGTGGGTTCGATTCCCACCCATGGCAAAAAATAAATATTAGTACGTTTTTCTGTACAGTTTGTCATGGTCTGGGTGTTTATAAAATATAATATGTATTATATCGTTGCTTCTGGTATACATAGTACAAGCTTAGAGCTTAGTTTGTGACCAGAGCAATATATGTAAATATATTAAAAATATTAATTAGATACAATTAAATAAAAGTATTACTTTTAGTGTGTTTTTCTTAATTCTACCCTTTTTGAAATCTATTTAACCACAAACAATTAGCTTTGATTGCACTACTCAAAAATTAAGCATTCACACGAAGTAATAACATAATTAAGTTTACGTTAAATTGTCGATCCCAGTTTTACTATACCAACTTGTGAAATTGTTTGTAGATGGGTTATTTAGTCTATTCAAACATCACGACGAACTAGCCTTGTTCAGTGTAGGTAGACTCATACCAACTGCTATGACGAAGTAAAATAAAAATCCCTTTGCTGGGTACCCTGAGGTCGTCTAGGCGGTCTCGGGAGCCGTAAGGCACCCGAGACGATATTATTATTATTATTTTCTTACCTCACAATCAAAATCTCTGTGAGCCTTAGTAGTGTAAATAGACCGTATGCCCAACGCCGCTGCTAAGGCCAAAGCAGAGTCCTTTTTGTGGTACGAAAGCGTAGACGTCCCAACTATTAGGGCTTTCGCTAACGGTACCTCTACTGGCAAATTGGATAAAGATTTGCCTAGGGCCGTCATTTTTTCGTTGGATGATATTGCTCCCTGAAAAATCAAAGTACAATGAGAGATGAGAGACAATGTTATTAGCTATCCATGGATTCCCCGTGCGGGTGTCGGGTCCATCGCGTGGTTGGGAGACAGGGGAGTGAACTGCAGTGTTTCCGGACTTAAGACCGCGAAGCAGGGTTGAAGGTGTTTCCGAATTTAACTCTCCCCTTCAGTGTTTATTACCCTCACTACCCAACCAAATACTATACAATCCTGTCAGCGCCATCTTGGAAACACGTTCCATAAAAGCTCCGACGGTTAAAATCGTTCTTGGATGGCTAAAATCTTTCAAAAAACTATGCAACGACTTTGCTGGAATTCTTTTGCACCGACTTCCGCTACATAAAGTTGAGTTTTAAACTGGTTGATGTAGATGTAGTAAGTATTCTGCTTTGCCGTCCTCGACTTTCGGAACTCTAGTCACTCTAGGAACTAAATATATATAGAAGATAAAAATGCAATGAAAAAAATCCTGGTGGACGGGACCCGACCTCGCTATCGCGGCAAAGCGCTCAACCGCTGAGCCAACCAGGTTCCAGTCACCCCTCACGAATTTTGTCATTGCTTGTTATCTACTTATACACAGACGCCCTCTATTAGCTTTCTTCTAATTTTCTTTATCATGTGATTTAAATTTGTAGTTCCAATTCCAGTGATAATAAATTTGTAGTTCCAATTCCAGTGATAATAAATTTGTAGTTCCAATTCCAGTGATAATAAATTGTGATAATTATGTTTTTATTATTTGAAGGATTCATACAAAACTATCACTGATCTTGTTTTTTTTCTAATTTTGTTTAGAATGGAAACAGGTGTTACAAGGACTTACACAAAATGCAAATAAAAAAAATATACTCTCAAGTAGGTACATGTATAGACCGATAAAGTTAACTGTGAAGTGGAGAAAACTAAGACCTAAATTAAATAGGAAGGCCGCCATATTGAAATGGCATTATAAGTGTGTTTGTAAGGTGAAATCATTTTTTAAAGAAAAGGACCGGCAGCAGTCTTCAACCATTCCATTTAAAAATTTTATATTCCTTTTAAAATAGCTATTCTCATTCACTCATTCTCATTATTCATTCATTCACTTTTTTGTCGAGGGATCTCTTTTGGAATGAGAAATAATTGATAGAGCCTTAAAATAATCTAAAACTGGTTTATGTGAATTCTTTATTAATAATCAAATATGTAATGTGGGGTATGTATGTTTTATTTTTATTTTTCATTATTTTTTTACTTTATGTTGAAATATTCAGATACATTTTTTTTTCTCTGCTTATTTTTTTTTTCATAACAATAATAATATGTAGGACAAATTACACAAATTGCTATGGTTACAAACTAAACTCTAGGCTTGTACTATGTGTACTAGAAACAATGATATAATACATATTATATTTTTATAAACACCCAGACCATGACAAACTGTACAGAAAAACGTACTAATATTTATTTGCCATGGGTGGGAATCGAACCCACGACCTCCGGGTTTAACGCCAAGGGCGCAACCACTAGTCTACGGAGGCTGTCTAAGACCAACTAATAATGACCAACAAGTATAATGGCTGATCCCCCACAGAGGCTTTTCAGAGATATCTGCTTTAAAAGTTATTTATAAACTTTTATTTTATAACTTACATGTTGTTTAAGTTCCAATAGAGCATTTTCAATACTTTCAGATGGTGGTGCGTCGAGGAAGGGAAATTTTCTGACGTCACTCATGCCAAGTGACGTCATCAGTAGCAGTAAGCTGGCCAGAGGAACCCTGGCTATTTCGGGGGTGCTGTAGGGTTCTAACTCAGAAAACTCATTCTCGGAATATATTCTGTAGCAGACACCGGGACCTGCGGAACAAATATTTGCTTATAACATCAACGTGGGAAATAGTACATTGTTCACCGAGGGGAGAAAGTCACCGATTACTAACGAGGGCGAAGTTTGAGGCCCGACGCGAAGCGGAGGGCCTTAATTCGCTCGAGTTAGGAATCGCACTTTCTCGCCGAGTGATAACATAGTGCTTTATACTACACCTACGAGGAAAATAAAAAATAAAATCTCTATTAATTAAAGTTTATATTAAAATTATTACAGTTGTTAAAACTTAATAAATCAAAAATGCAAAGAAAGTAAACAGCCAATAAACCAATACTTTTATTTTATTTTGATTAAAATTTCGAACTTGTAAAAAAAAACTAGGCTGTATGGCTTTGAACCCTTGCCTTTCCTAATTTGGAAGAATTGAAGAAAAAAAATTAAAAAAAAACTAGCACGTTAACAATGAATTTTCATATACTTTTTCCTCCCGCTTAAGCACGTTAACAATGGATTTTCATGCACTTTTTCCTCCCGCATATTTGTACGACTACAAAGACGTACTTTCTGACCTATTCTTACGCAAGTAAGAACCTACTTTCCGAGCAGGTGTAGTATAAAAATAATTGTGCGTTCCGTTAATAGCAATGCTAGCACGAAATGCTGTTTAATTTTGGTATTTACATTTTATCTTCTAAATATATATAACTCAAAGGTGACTGACTGACTGACTGACATAGTGATCTATCAACGCACAGCCCAAACCACTGGACGGATCGGGCGGAAATTTGGCATGCAGGTAGATGTTATGACGTAGGCATCCGCTATGAAAGTATTTTGATATATTCTACCCCCAAGGGGATAAAATAGGGGATGAAAGTTTGTATAAAATATATTTGTAAGCTACCTAATATAGTAATAACGAGTAAACGAATATATGTAAATTCATAATCAAATTTATTCCGATTTTAAACTGCTGATTTTAACGGCATGTAAAATTAAAATGAAGAACGAATCCTTACCAGTTCTACCAGCTCGACCTTTTCTCTGATCAGCGCTAGCTTTAGAAATCCAGAACTCTTTCAACCTCTGCATTTTTGTACTTGGGTCATAGCTCATTTCTTTTACCTAAAAAATAATTAAGTTTTAAGAACTATGGGTGAAGATTTATTTTCCTAGATTTTTTTACTTTTGACTTAGACCTTTTTTAACTAAACCTTTTAAGAACATTTTATTTATATAATTTTCCTACCGTACGAGCGTACGAATTACAATCAAGGCCTGATTCTACCTTTTTTGATTTAAAAATTTCGTTACCCTAAAAGTCAGATAATATACCCATAGCAGGCTTTGTGATAAAAGATGGAGTTTTACTAAAAAGTTAAATAGTTACCTTTCCAGAATCAACCACAAATCTTATTCCATCTATAGTGACTGAAGTTTCAGCAATATTCGTGGATACAATGCATTTTCTTACACCTTCGGGGGGATAGTCAAATACCTATAAACATAAAAAATACATAAAAGGTCTGTAACCCTGCATCCCGGTCTCAAGTCCGGGAACACTTCAGTTCACTCCCCTCCCTTCCAACCACGTGATAAACTACCCGGAAAATCGATTGATAGCTAACAACATATGATGATATATAGCCTATAGTCTTCTTATAAATGAGCTATGCAACACTAAGATTTTTAAAATATGAAAATATGAAATCATAAAATAATATACTACCCACACTACATATATACTATCAACATTCACACAAACGCATACACACACACTCACGTTTAGGTACATTCAAATTTTATCTTATTGTGTTGTATGTAGATTTATAACTTTTAAAATGTAATATTGTTCTTTGTTTGATTTTATTATTATTTTTCCGTGTACTATTTTTGTTACTAATATATACTTACTTTAATTTAGTTAAGTATTGGTTTTAGTATAGAATTAAAATTATTGATTATATTTGATTTGGTTAAGTTAACTATAGATTTAAAATTATTGATTTTATTTGATTTTGTTAATATTTTATTTTAATTTGTCTAATTGAATATGCTGCCATAAAACTGTACTGTATAAATGTTTGTAATGACCCCACGGGACAGGCTCAGCCTAGTGTGGGGATCAATGATAATGCTTGTATGTGAAAGAAAAATATGTTAATAAAGATATTTTCTATTCTATTCTATTTTTTAAATACAGTTCAGTAGATACAGACATTACCCTCTACAACCTCACAAACTTTTCCTCTTTATAATATAGATAATACGTATGTATTAGTGTATGGTACACATAGTACAAGCCTAGAGCTTAGTTTGTGACCAGGTCAGGACAGGTTTTAGTCTTAAAGAAAAATAACATCATGTAACTTCAAGTAAACAAAGCAAGTCAAAATTATGTCAGAAAAAAACATTGTCATTTAATTATGGTAAAGAAGCAGTTTGCAGAAATCTCTATTTATCAAAATTCGTATTCAGTTTTATTATAAAGTGTAAATTCAATTAAATATATTCATCAAGAAAATTATTTAATTGAAGATTCACCAGTTTAAACCTAAAAATAAAGTCCACAACATTCAGGGCCGTGTTCGGAAACGTAACACTTTAACACTGGGTAGTGTGACAGAGTGCGATAAAAATATTGAAAGATGCTTAGAGAACAAGAGATGCATATAGTGTAGTGACATTACCCAGTGTTAAAGTGTTACCCCCGTATTCTAAGACGTATCCTTAACTCCACTTTTCACTCAAGGAACGTCTGTCTCTTTCCACCAAATATCAACTATAAAAAGCAAGTTGAGACAGACGCTCCTTGAGTGAAGAGTGGAGTTAAGGAAACGTCTTAGAATACGGGGGTTAGTTTCCGAACACGGCCCAGGCAGATAACCTTACATTCAAACATCATTATTATATGTAGGTACTGTAGCCTTCTCTATTGTATAGTAAGGCTACTACTGGCCATAACTATTGTTAGTTTTTTTATTTGAGTATTTATGACATTTGTGACGGGAATAGAACAAATCGAAGGAACAAAAGAGTAGAAAGAGAGATCAATAGAGGGACACACGATGGAAGTGTGATTGATTAATTTAATAGAAAACGAATATAAACCGCGATTAATCCTCACAGTTTAAGTTTATATAGCTTCGCAGGGATATTATATTCTATAGGGAAATAAAAGGAATATAAAAATAAACGTATAAAAGGTATAAAGATGTTTTTAAAGAAGTATCTGGAGGAGTTACCTGAGGAAATCGGGTACGGTGACCGAAAAGTGAAGTAAATCATATCTTCGGTCACAGTATTAGGTGTTATATGATGTGTGGGTGATGTTGATAATAACAACATCATCATCATCATCATGGCAGCCTTTCACGCGTCCACTGCTGGACATAGGCCTCCCCCAACAACATCACCCACCTACATATTATTACTTCTTATGTACTTCCCATGTACGTAACCAGCCTGATGGTGATTAAATTGATTAATTACATCTATACAAATACTTAACATGTACATAGGTGGTTAAGTCACTGCGCAACTGATACAGGATTAAGCAGATGACAGCAAGGACCTGGGATGGCTATACCATCATAAACACCGCAACAAGCTCGCCACTTATTAGGTGTTGCCTCCGAATACCATCGGTGAAATGAGAACGGGGTACTCCGCTGGGTACCCTGAGGCCGTTTAAACGGTTCTCGGGGGCTAAAAAGCACCCGTGATGGTATTTATTATTTATATAAAAAAACATACCTTGTCCTGATCAGCCAAAGACAATCCACTATGTAACTGTAAAACTATCCACTTTTTACATTTCTCGGCGTATTGTAACGCTGCATCGCTTATTGCAGTGATTTCTTGTACACCAGACATGAATATTAACAAATCCCCTCTCTCGTTGCCTAAAAATAGAAAGAGTTTAAAATTATATTTATAACTTACAGTGTTCCATGCAACTGAACATAAATAATGGGAATAGAAAAGTAAATAATTTTGATTTTAGGAAGAAATAATTATATGGCTTCACCGTGCGGGTCCATCGCATGTTTGGAAGGCAGGGGAATGAACTGCAGCGTTCCCGGACTTGAGACCGCGAAGTAGGTTTCAAGGCCTTTTGAACTCTCACCTGCACTGTGTTCACTACCCTCTCCACTCAACCAAATAATATATGATCATATTAGCGCCATCTTGGAAACACGCTCCATAAAAGTTCCGACGGCTGATCTCGGAAGTCCAAGATCCTTCAATAGACGATGCAATGTTGTTTAAGAATAATTATTGATTAACCCCATTCATAGTTTGTAGGTCTGTCAACCACCGGTAGATACAAAGCATGAAGCTAAAAAATCGCACCCCGCGCCAATGGAGTAAGCATGATACATAAATTGTTTCATAATAGTACGATACCGGTGTCGCCAATTTTTGAGGCGAACAAATGAAGAACGGGGAAAAAGGTGTGGCTTCAAATAGCAGCTCAACGCTTCTGACACTTAAAAAACTGCTTGAGAAAAAAAGAGATACAAGCAAACACGAATGTGTGCGCGTGTCTATGAAGTGTATTGTTTTTTTATTATAAAAAGCTAAATATTTAATTGCATACTTAATAGTTTCGATAGTGTTGCCACCGACAACAAATATAAACTTATCGATATAAACCAAATATTTTGGGATTTATAGAGATCATCAAAGGTTAATAATTATTTATCGATATACAATTGTAATACACACACATAACATCACGGTAACCAGCGAAAGGGTTTTAATCCCACCTCGTCGTAGCCGATGGTATGAGTCTACACCTAACAAGTGGCTAACTTGTCGCGATGTTTTGAATAGACTCAATAACTTTGAAAAATATAATTTGGGCTAATATGATCAAATCAAACAACTTTTCCATGGAACCATGTATCGCAAAAGAAAAAAAAATGGCCTTCTCCATACAAACTAGTTACGTTAAAATGACCAATTTGTATGGGGAAGTACATTTTTTTTTTCATTTGCGACATATGGTTCCATAGGAAAAATTGTTAGATTTTATCAGCAGAACCTCATATTAGCCCAAAGTACATCCTTTCAAATCCACCCTGATAGACACTTTCGCATTTATAATACTAGTGGATTTAAAAAATGTAGGTATATAATAATATAACAATAAGTTAAAATACTTTTTATTAAATTAAAACACATGCACAACTAACTACATGTACCTACTAAACTCATTCTCAACATTTTTGACCGACCTCCAAGGGGAAGTTATACTCAAACTACAAAAGGCGAAAAACAATTAAATCGTAGCTTGATTCGTCAAAATGTACTGAACATACACGGGTATTCATGTTGGTTACCAATTTTCTTCTCTTTTATTAGCCTCTACCCATTTACGTTTTAATGTCGGATCTTTCAGGAAACTGCATCATGTATAGAAAATATAATTAGTATTATATGAAAAAAAAACAATAATTGTATAATATCTCATAACCATGAAAGTATTTACAAAAATCGAGTTTATCAACTATAAAATCACATCACTAAATAGTAACTGACAAACCTCGTTGGACGGTTCTGTCGTCGCCATACCTTTTGATTAAATTAAATTGAAAAGATTATAAATTATTTTAAAGTATCGAAATTCTCATTAAAAATAAAAACACATGACTAGTTCTTCAACTTCTAACTGTTGCACATAGTTTGACAGTTACCGTCAGATTTTGATATTTTAATTATGGATTTTATTAAGGTTTAATATAAGAAAAACATGTTAAATACATACTTGAAATACGTGACACTAGGTACTTTTTTTTAATAGTAGTTTCTACACAGCTTTAATGCACAATTAACCATTTTTCCGACAATAAAAGCGGAGCTCTTTTCGACTTTCTCCGCCGAACGCACAAATCAGACTGAGGATGTAAAAAATGTGAAAGTGTGTGTGAGTGACAAATTTGTCACTCGCGCGGCACCCTGCAAATTGAATGATGCTTACTCCAGTAGGGGCGCGCGGACGGGCACGGTTTTTACCTTCATGATACAAAGTCACATGCCGTGCTCCAATAAAAAAATAAAAAAACTTACTTGGATATTTATTATCAATCAATTGCATGATCTGTACATATGGCTGAGGATCTAGTCTGTCGTCTCGAGTGGGTTTACCATCGATTATAACTGGACGGTAATGAAGATCAATTGGATGTAATCGACCTGGCACCTGTAATTATTTTTTTATGAAAACATATTAATTAACTTTTAAATATATAAGTATTTTTAGACGGGAGGGAGGTGTACCTACCTACCAGTTTCATTACCACCGCTCATACCTACCTACTAGTTTCATTACCACCGCTCATACCTACCTACCAGTTTCATTACCACCGCTCATACCTACCTACCAGTTTCATTACCACCGCTCATACAAATGCAAAAACCGTCAAGTGACCTACTCATGTTTAAATCATAGTCTGTGGGTTAGCCGGTATTTAGGAGCATAGTGTCCTTTCAGTCTGTAGTTACGAAACGGGAGATTATTTAACGATAAGACAGCACGGATACCTAGGGATTCTTGTCACGCCCAACAATGCTGTTAAATAACAAATAACAATGTAATTATAGACAAATAACAATGTAACTTTACAGGGGCTATAGAGAAAAAGCAGGCGACATGTCGCGTCGCCTCAGTCAAAAACGTATGTATTTTGACAGTGACAGTAGGCGTGAGGTACGCTGTCACCTGCCAAAGTCTATACAGTTTTGATTAAAGGCGACACGACACGTCGCCTCGCCTGATTTTTCTCTAAGGCCCCTGGTCTGCTGTGATGTCGGGAGTCGATGTGTGGATTAAAATGAAACACGTCCGTTCTGAGTGCACTCTTTAATACGACTAACTTAATACTATACCTATGCTACATCTTCCCCCCAAATTATTTAAAATTAAACAACTAAGTTTTAATTTTAAAACAAATTAATAATGAGAAAAAAATAAAAAAAGGTATTAATATTATTTTATATAAACTTAAATGTAAATACCTAAATAAAAACCTGTTGGGTTTTAGTTATTTAATAAATGTTATATAAACTTAATACATATTGTTTTATTATTGCTAAATACACTAACCCGATAATAATAATTAGTTATTCCTTAAGCTAAAATACATTTCAATTATAAACCAAAGAAAAAGAACACCAAAGTTCTAACATTACAATGCCTAGTAACAATGGTCACTGTGGGAATTAGGTCAGTTATGAACTACACTGAAGCATACAATATCACACTTACGTCATTTTAATTCTTGTTAGTACAATTAATATTAACCATTATTTACGTAAAATAGTTTTGTTCGGTTTTTATGAACAATTTCTTTTTTATTACCTATTAAAATTTCTACATTGGGTGTCATGTCTCGTACTACTATAAATGGACCTAAATATAACTGATCTAATTTAGTACAATTTTCATTTTTAACTAACAATTTATCATTAGGTTTATACATTATAGAATTTATGTATTTATCTTGTTTTACTTTTCTTTTAACTTTTCCGTTTAACAATATTTCTCTAGCCTCCTTTTGTGCTGTTTGTATTCTATACTTTAATTCTATCGGATAACTGTCGTAATTATACATTGGTTCTATATCATTATTTAAATTAGAGGGTAATATACATTTTTTTCCATAAACTAACTCGTATGGACTATACTTAGTTTCTGAATGTATAGAAGTATTATAAGAGAATGACCAATAAGGTAACCACTCACTCCATGTTTGTGGATGGTTATTACACTGAATTCTAAGAAATGCACTTAAATGCTTATGCGTATTTTCTAATGCGCCTATACTTTCATGGTGATAAGCTGTAGAATTTATTTTATTTATCTTTAATAATTTACACATTTCTTTGAAAGTACTACTCATGAATTCTGTTCCTCTATCTGTTGCTATACATTTTGGAATACCATATCTTAAAATAAAATTATTTACTAATGACCTTGCTACTTCAACAGTGCTTTTTGTTTTTAATGGGTAAACATCTACGAACTTTGTAAGTTCACATTGTAGGGTTAATATATAATTATAATCATAATGGTCTCTTTGTAAAGGACCTTGAATGTCTAAAAATATTTTTTCGAATGCTGAATAAGCTGTTGTTGTAACAGTCATTGGTTCTTTTACGTGAACAGTATACTTCTGTTTTTGACATTTTTCACATCGCTTAACAAAGTCGGTAACATCTTTTTCCATGTTGGACCAAAAATAATATTTTTTTATATTATTTAGCATACGTTTTATTCCTGCATGCCCACTCGTGGGTAACATGTGGAAATCATTTAAAATTATTTTTATATCGTCGATATTTTCTACTCTTTTGCATTTTTCTAATATGCATAACCTTGGAATAGTCCAATTTCTTATTTTACTTATCGTTTTAGCTAGCATTTTAATAAAATCTTTATCATAACATTTTTCTTTTAATATATATATCTCTTTCACATTAATTAACTCGCAAAATTCCTGTAATTCCCTCGCAAATTCGTCTGGCGATATTTTCGATCGGGAACCCGAATTAACAACTACGATCATTTTACTTGGAACATAATTGAACGTTCTACTTTTTTTTATTATCATATTTTTCTTTTCATATTCATTCATTTCTTTTTCATTAATAAACCTTAATTCAGTAAATTGCTTAGGTGTATTATGAACTTCCACGACTCTTGGCTGTACACACCGATTGTCTTGAAAATCAATAATATCCCTAGCCTTACTTTCACCCTCGTTTTCACTCTCACTTTTACCTCGATTTCGTTCTGTCTCAATTTTCTTTCTTTGTGCTCTTGTCATTACACATATTACGCTTTCATTCATCTCTTTTAAATCGTTACACGTCAAATTTATTCTCGATAAAGCATCAGCATTACAATTATTTTTACCTTTTACATATTCTAAAATAAAATCATATTCCTCTAAAAGTAATCTAAATTTTAATAACCTACTCGATGGATCTTTTAATCCAAATAAATATATTAACGGTTTGTGATCCGTAAATATTCTAAATTTCCTACCATACAAATATGGTTTAAAATGTTTAATTGCCCAAACTATTGCTAGTAACTCTTTTTCTATAGTTGGATAATTCTTTTCTGCCTTATTTAAACTTCTACTTGCATATGCTACTGGTCTATTGTTGGAATTGGATAGCACTGCGCCTATTGCGTATCCTGATGCATCCGTTTGTACTCTAAATTCATTTTCTACACTAAGATCTGGATATTGCAATACCGGTGGAGATATTAAAGACTGTTTTAATAATTCAAATGATTCTAAACACTTTTGATCCCAAATAAATTTTACATTCTTTTTTAAAAGATTATTTAATGGTTGTGCTATGAAAGCAAATTTTGGAATGAATTTTCTGTAATAGTTTGCGAAAGCTACGAATCTCCTAACTTCATCTGCTGTTTGTTGATGTGGATACTTATTTATTATTTTAATCTTTTCTGGGTCCGGTATTACACCTTGCTCTGATACAATATGTCCTAAATAAAGCATCTCTTTCTTCAAAAAATCGCATTTCGTAATGTTTAACTTTAAATTAACCTTTCTTAACCTCGTGAAAATATCCATTAAATTTTTATTATGATCCTCTAAATTACGTCCATAAACACATAAATCGTCCTGATATACTAGACATTTTTCGAAATTTAAACCTGTCATTGCCATTGTCATCATCCTTGCAAACGAATTTGGACTGATTTTAAGCCCCATGGGCATTCTAGTCATTTGGTATCGACCAGAATCGAATGCTGTATATTTCCTACTTTCTTCACTAAGTTCGCATTGATAAAATCCTGATTGTAAATCTAAATGAGAAAAATAGACACATCCTGAAAGTGAATCTAAGACTTCTGTCAAATTTGGTAACGGAAATAGATCATTTTGTATACACTCATTAACTTTCCTATAATCTATCACTAACCTCCATTGTTTATTTCCTTCATTGTCCGATTTTTTTGGTACTAATAGTAGTGGTGAAGACCATTCGCTATTTGTTTCCTCTATAATTCCTTCATCAAGCATTTTATTTATTTGTTTTTGAATTTCCGATTTCTGTGAATGAGGTAATCTATATTGTTTGCTATAACTAGGAGTAATCCCTGGTTTAATTGTAATATTTTGTTTGTATAAATTAGTTGTACCTAATTTGTCTCCTTTTAAATAGAAAATATCTGAAAATTTTGAACATAAATTAATTATAGAATTCCTCTCTTCTTGATTTAAATGATTTAATTGCAATAAGGACAACATATCCTTAACACGTTTTGCACTAATATTTGATCTATCAAAAGAACATATATCATAACTATCTAATTTTTTTAACTCTGGCTTTAAACTGTCTAACTTTATTTCTTCATCTGTGGTATTTAAAATTCTAATAGGTATTTTTCTGTTGTATGGTTTGACTATAGTACTTGCTATAAAAACTCCTTTGTTTAATTCTGCTGAACAAACTAAATACTCCTTATTCTCATTACTAACTTCTACGAAAACATGACGCAATACCTCACATCGTGGTGGGATAATAAAATTACTGTTGTCGCTATAAGGACTACATTTGTTTAAATCGTATTCATAACTTATGCCATTGTTATTTAATGTAATAATATTGTCATTTAAATTTATATTCGAACAATAATCACGTATAAAATCCATACCTAGAATTCCATCTGCTTGTATCGGCAATTTATTTACAACATGAAACCTCTGATTTATTTTTAACTCGTTATTATGAGTACAAATTGTAGCGTAAATACATCCTATTGTTTCAACTTGTTTGCCTATTCCATTTATGGTTGTATATTCCCTATATATTTGTGTACTATTTGAAACTGAACACCGTTTTATAATAGATAAGGACGCTCCGGTGTCTAAGAGATATTTTTGAACAACATTATCAATTTTAAAATATAAATAGACTGTATTTTTGTTAGAAAAACAAAGCGCCCTATGACTCAAAAATTCTGATTTTTATGTAAAGTGTCTGGTTCCACTGGTTGCTCGGCGGTAAACGCTCTATTATTAAAATTCCTTGATCTACCTTGATTATAATGATTCCTATTTGTCCTATTCATAGAAGTAGGACCTCTATGATTGTTAAATGCTCTACCTCGTGGTGGCCTATTTGAATAATGAATTGGGAATCTTTGCGGTTGTTGAAACCTATGTTGATAATTGGTATTATTATTATATCTTAAAGGTGCGCTATACCTCGGTACATAGCTGTTTCTCCTGGAATTGTTATGGTACCTACCTCGTGCATGCATTAGATGACCTCTTGGGCTCGTAGGTCTTTCTAACTGCTCGTCTTGTGCTGCTCTGACAGCTTCCTGTAAATTTTCGTAATTCCTGGCAGCCATAATTATACCTAGTCTTTTATTATTTAAACCATCACTGAATTTTTTTATAGCCAATTTCTCATTTATTGGTCTTAGTACTTCGTAAGCCTTAGCATTACCATCAGCCTGGGATATAGTTAGTTCCGAAAATAATTCCTCTATTTTGGTACCGTACTCATCTATACTTATATTATTTTGTCTACAATTACTTAACTGCGTTATCAATGACGTGGCAGATTTTTTTATTAACAGGAATTTTCTCATGTCAATAATTAAATTCTTTAGTGTATCATATTCCTGTTTTAATTTTAACTTCGCATACTTGTTTAATCTAGTCTTAAGAATAAAAATTATTAATAATTTTTCGTCATCTTTATTACACCCTAAATATAGCTCAATAGCATCAATTAATTTCTCTGTCGTTTCTAGCTTGCCGTCCATAACAGGTATTAGACCTGTGGCGGTTTTAATATCAAACTCCATTTTTGGGTCTTTTTTTACAACACTATTTGAATAACCTAAAATTTTTGAAAAAACACTTTTCGTATCATCTATTGTTTTTTCTAAATCATGAATTTCTGATTCGTTACTTTTACATTCTTCTTTCACATCTATACTTGATACAATTATTTCAAAATCAATATATAAACTTTTAGCATACCTAAACTTTTTATCTACATAATCTAACCGTTCATCCCTTCTATTTGGACCTAACTTTCTTAAAGTAACATATATATTTAAAAGTTCCTCATAAATAAATTTTATTTGTTCGTTCATTTACTACATTATTTTCACATACACTTATATTCACTCACTAATTCACGTATAGTTGGAAATAGGTACATCGCTACCTATTCGAGACTGAAGGCAGCTGACCTGGTCCTATGCGGAAACCACTCGTCCGGTCGCAGACATTCTTGATTTATTCCTCTCCATCCGACGTAACATTCGTCGTACGCGTCGAAAGCCTGGCTTGAACTCGTCTCAGGAATGCATTATTAATTTCTTTCTCGATAAATTTTCGATGGCACTTTTTAATGTTTTTATATATTATTATTGCTGCTCCAATGTAAATAACCGCTGCAATAACACTGATCACTATGGTATTTGCGGATATCTGCGATTCTATATTTATGCTGTTATTAATGTTTTGGTTATTAATATTGTCATTATCCTGTTTTATTGGTACACTTTTCTTACCCCCCATTTTTAATTAACACTAACACTAGTTTATATATTTATGATTCTACATTGTTTTTAATTAATAGCGGGCCGGCCGGGCGCCGGCGCCGCGCCGCGCGGGCGAGCCTCGTGCGTGCGCTCTTATCCGCGCTCACTTTTTTTCTGGTCTGGCAGGGTCGCCATGTGATGTCGGGAGTCGATGTGTGGATTAAAATGAAACACGTCCGTTCTGAGTGCACTCTTTAATACGACTAACTTAATACTATACCTATGCTACACTGCTTACCATTGGGCAGATACAAGTTCATATGCCTTGCTCCAACAATAAAAAAAAACATATCTATGTTGGATCGACTCATGTTTTGATGAAAAGAAAGCATTGTTAAAAGAAACTCTATTAGGGTTAAGTTCATCATAACAATTACAAAGGTATTTAATATAAGTGTGTAGATAATTGAATATAGCTGCAGGTGAATTCATGTGAACCCATCATGATTGGTTGAAGTCAATTTCAACTATTCGTAACAAGGGTCATACTGCACTTTTTATATATTTTCTCAACACTGTGCATCGGAATTTTATTTCCTTACAGACCTCTATGGTTTAAGATCAAAGAATAAGTTCAAAAGTAAATAAAAATATGTATTACCTGAATAACAGCTGCTGATTCTGCAGAAAAATATTCTTCAAAAAGTTTAATATTAATTGTAGCTGACATCAGAACTAACTTAATATCATCCCGGCTGTGAATAAGACATTTTAGGACTCCAAGCAAGAAATCTCCCATTAAATGTCTTTCATGGATCTCATCTAGTATTATAACATCATAACTTGGCATATTTTCTGATGACATCTGAAATGTGATAAAATTTTAAGTTAAATACAATACATATTAGGGTTATGAAACACAAAACTTAATTTAAAAAATGAATTCTTATTTGAAATTCATGTCAGTCTGTCTGTCTGCATGAATATCTACTGTAGCACTACTTACATAAGTTTTTAGTACAGTTTAAAACTATAAACAGTAGGGATCCACCAATAGGATAGCTTTTTTTTTTACAGTTTAAATATTCTATTGGTAGGATTGGTTATTTTAAAACTTAAACTTAAGTGAGATGTTGTTTAACAATAACTCAAGTGGAGAGTTTTGGAGACCTGAAGAGCATCCTAATATACTCGTAGCTGTAACTTACTTCACAGTCACATCACAAGTACACAAAAAAAGTTATATAAAAAACTAGACCTGTCTTAACAGCAATCCTTCAGTAATGAAGCAAATCTTTGTATCTGCAGTTTTACTCTTCTCAAAACGTATTTGGTACCCAACACGAGTTTGAAACTGGGTCAATGTCTCAAATGCTACTCTTTTGGATAAGGAGACACATGCAATTCTTCTAGGCTGGGTACATGCTGAAATTTTTTTTAATTTTAGCATGTCAGTAATGGTTGGTAATCAATTATTGCTACGGTCCAACTGAACAAGTTCAGTCCAAGAATGTCCAAATTTAATACAAAAAATATTGCAAGAATAACAATAATTATAATATAGCCCTGGTCACCAACTATAGTGCCTCGGAGAGCACGTTAAGCTGTCGGTCCCGGTTTCACTATACCAATTTGTGAAACTGTTTATAGATGGGTTATTGAGTCTATTCAAAACATCGCGACGAGCTAGCCACTTGTTCGGTGTAGACTCATACCATCGGCTATGACGAGATGGGATTAAAACCCCTCTGCTGGTTACCCTGGGGCCATAAGGCACCCGTGATGATATGTACAAACTGTACAGAAAAACATACTAATATTGTTTTGCCATGAGTGGGAATCAAATCCATGCCCTCCGGATACAACATTAAGAGTGCAACCACTAGTCTATGGAGGAATGCATGAATAAGATAAATGTTAGTATGTAAAGCTTATACTGTAATTAGGAAGAGAGTAACCTCAGCGCCTGCAGTTATTTTCGTTACTAATACATAGAGAGACTATGTTCTTGGTTATGCATGAAAAGTCCATCCGGGTGATGGGTCCATGGCAGGGGCAGAACTACAGTGTTATCAGACTTAGGACCTCAAAATCAGTTGGAAGGCTTTTGACAATATCAACCCTCTACCTTTTCTACCCAACCAATTATTATACTATACTGTCAGCTCCATCTTTGTAATGGTCTCCATATAAGTTGCTCCAGATGTTGATTGTTGATGGTCGAAGGCATTAAGTTTGGTATTTTTATATCTGCTTACCACCAGGTACATAAAAACAAAAATGGTTATATAAATTACCAATACTCTGGTATCCAGCTTCATGAAGATACTGTGGAACCTGTGTAGACTTTCCGCAGCCAGTGTCTCCTGCTACAACTACAACCTTTTGATTCTGTACTGCTGATACTATTTCATTCCTAAAAACATTGACATAAAGCTTTAAATTGACAAATTATGCTACTTCCATTTGCTATTTAAACTCTTCCATGAGTTTTGGTATATGATTTTGATAGTGTATAAAGTTAAAAATGTACCATGTATTGGTAGATTCATAACTTTACACTGTTTACAAAATTCATGATAGAGCTATTGGTACCAAAAAATTCAGAACAGAACAAAAATGTATTACAAGACTTGGACAGAAAGTACCTATAATACATAATTTTGACTTTTCCAGGTTTTCTAGACATTTTTTTTTGCATTTTTCCCTGGCCATTAAAATCTAATTTTTGCTTAAAAAAAAAGGTTTTAGAGAAAAAAATCTTAGAAAGTAAATTCATTGATTTTAGCTATATTTTCAGAAAGCATATCAAGGTTTTTTTTTGCTGAAAAGCCATTATTTTACAAATCTTCATTGATAATAGAAAAAGTCAAGCAACCCGCCAATTTTATATGACCCTGATATTTTTCCTGACCATCAAAGTTTCCCAGATATAACATTACTTTGACATATTATTTTAGGCTCAGATATATAGGTGTTGTGTTAAAAGTGAATGAAGCAATGTTGGGCATATTAAAATGATATAAATCGGCATTAAAAATACTTTCTAACATTAAAATTCACATTTTATGTTAGAAAGTATTTGTATATATGTAAAACATTAGATTTCCTGACGTTTCAACCAAGTTGCATTGATTATGGTCACGCAAAAACTATAATCCGCAATTTTTATATATTAATTTATAATGACAGCAACAATGTTTAAAGCTGATAAAAAGTTTTTTATTCATTAAAAGTTGTTCTTTGTAGGAAACTCTCTAATATAGCAGTGACATGATGGTCAATAAGGCAAGGTAGCCATAGTCAAAATATTTATTGTCCAATAATAGGTAACAAATAGCAAATAGTTTTGCATTAAACTAACACACACCCACAAAGTTGTGGGCAAAAGCTAAAATCATACAAGTGCTACAACAGCTGCTCTATGAAAAGAAATTGATCCAATCAGGCTAAGTATCAACGCTTAAATTATTAAAATATCTTATGTGTCAGAGACTTGACTAAAGTAATCCAAGCCAAATGATATGTAGGACAATTTACTCATACAGCTCTGGTCACAAACTAAAACACTGATACTAATACATATTATATTCTATAAACACTCAATTTTTGTGTCATGGGTGGGAATCAAACCCATGACCTCCGGATGCAACGCCAAAGGCGCAACCACGGAGCAACCACATATGGAGGTGTTCAAATATATAAAAAACAACAATATAAAATATATAACTATACCTGTAACTTGCTACTGGTAACTCTTTTTGTGCCTGTCTTAATTTTCTTAACTTATCAAACTTCTCTTTATTTTTAAAATCCAAGTAAATAGCTACAACTTTTAAAAATACCTCAAAAATGGCTGTGGTTAATTTCTTGCCACCTTTGTCATCTATGTAAGTATCAATAAATTTAAATTTACAAGTATAATTGATACAGTGCCATTTAGAATATAGTTCTGGAAATCCTTGTTCATTACAACATAGACTTTCAATGTCGTTTACCATTATTGGTTTCCCAGCTTTGTTAAGTGTAGCTTCATACTTATTAATAAATATCCATAAATCATCAAGATTGGTAATCACATTATTATAATCTCCGTTATATGATAATATTTTATTTAAAGCACGCTTATAACTTAAAAATGAAAATTTTGTGCTGATATCTTTTGGAGGCGATGGGGTTGTTTGCCGATTTCTTTTATAACTACTCCATTCTTTAGATCTATCCCTCTTTCGTTTTCTATAGCTTTCAGAACTCATTTTAAAATTTTAGTTAATAGGTATTTTAAATTATATATATTAATATTTTTGTTTATTTACATTTTTTAAACCGGCAGTGTTACCAATACCTAAAAATTATTACCCCTAGCTAGACTAAAGTCAAAAACCCCTAAAATCGCGCAAATTACTTAGAAATTCCCCTAAAAAAAACCTTTAAAGAGTATAACAAATATACTCATTATTTATAAATTAAGTATTGCCTATTTCTAATATAATTTCTCTTTTAACCGACTTTAACCCCTTTATCTACGCCTGCGAGGCGGACCAATTGAAAATTCTTTATTTTCTTTCCAACGGTTGAAGTTAGCGCCTGGTGCTGTTTAGACATCCCAGTGGCCAATGGAAGCTTGTCAATAGTGTTTGTGTCGTTTAGCTAAGTCCCGCTATTTTGACTTATTGAGGTACCGTACGCCTGCGAGACGTATGTATAGGCTTTGTGTAACTTTTCAAAAATAAAGATTATTCATGGAATATTACGTGCAATAACTGGTTCATATCTGTGCCACTGGTAAAAAATCTACTTCAGCAGCCTACTAGGTACTCTAGATTCTAGTAAGCACTATTCAGATCACCCCCTGTTGTTGTCAGTTGCATGTTTTGATTTAAATTCATTGGCCTTCTGCAACTTGTATCTTACAAGGCAGAACCTGTAAAGAAGTATTCGTCTTATCCTCTTGTGATGTCAATGCAGTAAATAATAATTCGAAAATATGTTATTCAATGTCGTGTAGCCGCAAAACTAATAGATGGTAAATGGCTGTATTCTACGGCATCCTGCCATGGGTTTCATTACTTATGCTGTTATTATTGACGGTTTTATTAATTAACGGCCGCAATATGTTCAGGAATAATAAAAAAGCCGGATAAATGAAGAAACTCAGCACAGATTTGGTCAAGCCTTGGATGAAGTGACTTGAAGCTTCTACTTTGAATAGATTTTTAAGCCAATTTGAGAAAATATAAACTAATTTATCAAAAAACCTATCGATGGATAACTGTTTAACTCAGGCAGAAGAATCAGAGCCTAAAAAATCTAAATACTGCGCCTTTTGCTCCAACAAAACATAAGATGTCGAAATAATTTTGTAATTTTCGATTTTTAGCTTTTAATTTGTTTTTTGAATTTAATTTATTTAATGTGAGTATTTAAAATGTTTAGTACTAATTTATTGCAAATCTCAGTTTGATATGGAATTTATGCTTTTATTTAATGTTTAATTTGATTTGTCTAATGTGTTTAAAGTATTTACTAATATATTTAGTTTGATGTTAAGTATAGCTCTTATTAGGACTCCAAGTTTACCTGGTATCTTTTAAAAAATGTGCCATTAATATGTACTTAACTTGTTGTTTCGTGTTGGCTGTACCTTTTTTAAAAAATTAAAAATAAATTAGGGTCCCAAAATTCTGTATATTGCGAAACACAAACTTGCTGTCTGTGCAGATTGCTCTAAAATAATAGCTAGTGATTAAAAGATTGCCGATTACTTTTAATATGTGTCCTAATAATAAATATTTGATGTTAAAAAAAAATCAGTATATATATAACAGTAAAAAAATCAGTATATGTATAGGAAAAGTTGTTCGATTTGATCAGCAGAACCTCATGTTTGCCCAAAGTACATCCATCTAAATTCAACCTGTGCTTTAAGGCAAAAACTTATACAAATTATACAAGGTTCCCCTGAAACTTATAAAAACTTTGATCCAGCGGTCCAATAGTAAATATTCATAGGAAGTATAATAGGAATATATTTAATTAGAATCTTAATTTGAATTTAGTATTCCATTATAATTGGACCGTAATAAGAGAGAAGTTGAATTGGTGGGACGAGGTTTTATGGGTGGAAGAATATTGTATAGAGAAATATTCTGATTGGGACATCCAAATAGAGAGTGTTCTAATGTTCCCAGTCACACAAGGGGCTCTCTCTAACCCTGATTATATATAAGTGGCAAGGTAAACTACTATGGCCCAGTTGAAGTCAACAGATAGTAGAAGTAATTTGTCTAGTCAATTGTTTTAATGTAAAAAACCAAGGTTTAGTGACAATAGTAGGTCGGATTGATCTATAGTGTTTAGCCTTAATGGGATCAGAATTCCATATACTCTTCCATGAGCCAACTTGATCCCTTCTAGCCATAGGGATCAGGTCCTGCATGACATAACATGATGTTATGAAGCCTCCTTGGCAAGTAGGTCAACTGCCTCGTTGCCCACTTGGCTTGGAATCCACGCCAGTATAATGTCCAGTCCAAGACAGCTGCATTGCCATAGTTGGTGTTTAATTTTCAGAGTTAGGAGATGGAGGTTTTCACAAAAGGGGTTGAGCGAAAGCCCTTTCAAGCAACTCTGGGAGTCAGAGAACATTATGTACTTCTTAATATTTTAGGATTGGACATATTTCACAGCCTCTAAAATAGCAAGAGTCTCCCCGGAGAAGATTGATGCTTGAGGAGGACTTCTTAAATTTAAAATTATGCTGAACATGGGTATCCAGACAGCTGAACCCACAAACGATACCAGATCAAATTTTGAGGCATCGCACAATTATTTTAAAAATAAACGAAATTAGTTAGGTACTTATTATAGGCTATATGTTTTTTTTTTAATTTCGCCCATTCGAGAATAAATTCGGAATAAATTCCAAACCACTTATTTAACCCTAAATTTAGGGGGGAAAGCCCGAATTCGGGAACCCTGACTGGAATTCAGCTGAAGGACTTGATCCCAAGCCATAATAAATAAATAAAAACGTTTATTCCGCAATATGATAAAAATCGAACATTAAATACGCGGACCAATAATTATTATAGGACAGGCACACACAAAATATGAATGTATATAATAGGGAGCCGCCGGTCTAATATGAAGAAAATGGCCCATAAACGAAATGTTAAACATGTCCTATTTCCTGTTCTCACTTCAACAAATCAATGCCCAAAAATTGGTTATTTTTTATTAAATTTAATTCTCCTTTTTATATTGGGTTTGTATGGTAGGCAGCCATCTTCTATTTTAAGTTCGAAAAAGCGTTTTTATGCTCTGCCCCCCTAGCCAAGAGCATGAGCGCTAAAAGCGCGCACGAAAGGTTTGTATGAAGATGACATTTGGTTATGACGTCACGTTCGTTAAATGCGTTGACAGAACAAATTGCCAGCCAAGAACACGGACGGTGAGCGTTGGGCTTTCGTTTTCGTTAAAGCGCTCGCGGGAGGCCAATCTCCCCATACATTTTGACAGAAACCGCTACATACTCGGAGGGAATTGCCAGACAAGAACACATTTTTGTTCGTTTTTTGCGAATGCTAGACGTAAATTCGACTGTATACGGGCGGGTGGTCGGGGTCTCCCTTTCGAGCTATATTCTATCAAAACGACGCCATTGTTTTGATTTAAATTAACTGAAAGTATTGTTTTTTTTGTTTTAGAAGTTTTTTATTGCGTTGTGTAAATTAAAATGCATAAATAAAATTTATTAGTAAGTGCAAATAACGAGTGGCGTCTTCATCGACGCCACAAATATAGATTAGAGCAACGAAAAGTTCTCTCTATTTCATACTTACAAAGCATCTCTAAACACAAGAGTGTGATCAAACTAGAGAGTATTAAGTTCCTTGGATCAAACTAAATATTCAAGAATCATAAGGAGTAATATAACAATTTTAAAACTATACCTACAGCAAAAATACGACTAGGAAAAATTGGAGAAGAATTACGAATAAAAGGAGTCCGACAAGGAAACCTATTATCCCTCAAACTCTTCTGGGCTGGATTGGAGGAAATTTTACGTTAATTACATTGGTTGGAATTATTTGGAATAGCTATGAGCTTAACATAAATGGAAGTAAAATATCTCAACTGAGATTTGCGGATGACCTAGTTCCAGTTATTATGCAAACAACTAGCAACAGAAAAGTGAAAAAGCGGGGCTTATAACAAACCAGGTGTGAAAACCAAAGCTATGACAAACAGACATAAACAAACCCTGAAAGTAAATTATCAAGAAATTGAATACTTTTATTTAGGTCAAACAATTGCTCCAAAACTTTAAATGTAGAAAGAAATACATAGAATAGTATGTATGTTCTCGGGTCTCTGAAGAAAAAAGTATAAACAAATCAAGATATCCCAATGCCGAGTAGTTGGAGACCGCTGCCAATGGTATTTGCTGGAGAAAGCATATGTCCGAGAACAACCTGAACTAACAGATCTTGATTGATAATAGTGGATAGAAGTGTTACATCATTAAATTAAACAGAACAATATTAGGCAAAAGGTTAAGCAAAAAATTTATAAATTCTTGTAAAATATCAACAAATAAAGTTTAAATTTATTTATTTCTTTGTTTTTAATGAAAAGTTCACATTTTCAAAGAAATAGGGGATATTGGGGAGAGTTTAGGTAACATTTTTGGCTTAACAATGGACTTTTCAGAGCCTTTGTGAACACCTAGAATGTTTCACAAGCCGCACACACTTATGGTTTAATATATTAGTATTGCTATATTCTTCTTTAATCATATAATTGTATAGTTTCCTAAAAGGATTTGATTTTCTTTGACCATTCCTAATAAAATTTGTTACACCATAAGGTCTAAAAAAAATCCAATTCCAGGGACTGATGATGGTCTTTGTGGTTGTACAGAATGACTTTTCACCCCCTTGACTTTCAAATTTAAAAGAATCGTTTTATAGCGGTATATTATTATTAAAAAAATATATACCTAGCCTTAGTAATAATAATACAATTTTTATTCAGCCACTATAGATATTTACAATATTTGGTATTTTATTATATACACTATATGATCCAAACATGCACACACATCCACACAAATATTCACTTAATGCTATAATATATATTATGTATAATATTGTTAAGTAAAAACTACTTAGTACAATTATATAAATGGTACTAAGTATGTGTAGTATGTACTATTATACCTATATTGTTTATACAAGCTCTTTTATTTATAGGAATTTTAATTCCCATGCAAGCATAGATAGCACTATAAATAGCTAGGATGGTACCTTGAGTAGCGTTTTATTATTTTATATTAATACTATTAGGGAATTACATATATGTATTTAATCTATGGTAAGAATATCTACAAAGCTTAATATAAAATACAATGGTATACATAAAATAACTTTTTGAGTCCTTGAAGAACACTTGTATATAGTAGGTTATCTATCTTTTTTCAGCAAACAAAAATAAATAAGTAAAAAAGAAACAAAACTTATTTTAACTAAAGTGTTCTTCAAGGACTTTATTAAGTTTTTATGATTAATAATTTAAACATAGAGTATTGAATAAGAAATGCTAGTATCCTTATTAACATTTCTTATACTTGTATCATTTAAATGGGTCAGATTAATGTTAATTAATAATGGTAACCATTAATAATTAAAATCCAATATATTTATATTTTATTAACCTGACCCAATTAAATGACACAAGTATCAATAAGAAATGTTAATAATGATACTAGCATCTCATTATTATTAACATTCAATATAAAATTTATTCATTTTCATTAATCTGACCCATTTAAATGATACAAGTAGCAATAAGAAATGTTAATAATGATACTAGTATTTCTTATTCAATACTCGTTTAAATGGGTCCATCCGACAGACCTAGACACCTTTAAACTTATATTATCCACCTATGTGTCTATTGATTCTGTTAATGTATATTTAATGAAATATTTCCCAGAATATTGTTTCCCTAAAATTTGGATATACTAGTATTCACAATAAAACAAACAAATTAAGAGTAAATATTTATTTAATAATTTTCTTTGGCTTGGGCCACTCTAAAACTTTGAGCACCATAGTTTGTGACCTCTCTTGATGGGGAAGGGGGTAGCTGTCCTTGAAACTCTGCAAAGTATAAAAACCTGAAATAAAAATAAAAAATAATTGTACTTAGTTTTATAAAAAAATAAAATGACCTATTTTTTTTAAATAACAAAAATCACAATTGCAACATAACTGGGTTGGAGTCAGGTTTTACCATCTGTGTCAGTTGACTCCGCGCTTCCACATATAGTAGGAGAGTGAATAACTTTAATTAAAAAAGTATGCGGACAATTTGTAATTTATTTTTCTTAACTCACCTATAGTGTAACATCATATTGGTTATTATGCTGCACAAGCCATTACAATTAGGGAAGAATCTTCAGAATCATAGTGCAGAACTCTGTATATTCCAAGGTATTTTAATGACCCCCTAAGATAACCATTTGCCTGCTTCACACATATCCTGACTTGGCAGTGTATTGGTCCGCTGAGGTATTAATTCGGTACGGCATCCATGACAGGGGAAATCAATCATGGTTCCAAGGCATATCCAAAATCACCTGCCCCCCTAGCCAAGAGCATCGGCGCTTTTTGCGCCCAAGCGTCACAGAACGGACAGTGATCGACAGAAATCGGTAGCCATGAACAATTTTTGACGTTAACTTTCATTCTGTTGAACGCGGGAGGGTGACCGCTCGGCCCGATTATTAACGTTCCGATATTATATTCAAAACCCGCGAGTAATTTTGAGTATGATGTTTTATAACACATAATAATTATATTACGAATGAATTGAGAATATAAATTAAAAGCAATATACATTTTTTATCATATTAATGGTGTAAAATTTATTGTACAGTTTTTACACCTTTGTATAGTAATGCTTATATTAACTTACATGCCTAATCGGAACGATATTCGTTATTTTAGTGTTAAAGAGAGAGAGATAATAAAAATTAAATCCTATTGGTGTAACTATGTGATATCTCGTTTTATTTTACGGGCCAATGCTTACATTTGATTTCAAACAAACCTAACCTAGTAGAAAATAGAAACATTGCAGACAAACTCTTCGGCATTATTAATATGGCACTTTTAAGTTGTTAATATAAACTGAAGAATTCTAAATATAAATTCGAGGCATCCGGGGCGGCCCACGTCTAATTAATTTTTTAAAACTCTGTGATCAAGGAAGAAATGGTGCAGTTATATCGGATTAGAAATTTCTTTTTGAATAGGTAAGAATCAAAATAAATAAGTGCTTCTAAGGTTATATATTTAATAATTGATTAGACACGTTGTTAAAACATTTGTATGCTGAATATGCGTAACAAAACGGACCTTTGTGTTTACAACACCCTTCTATTTACCTTTGTTTCTCATACAAATAAATGTTATTTCAGGTGATTTCGAATATGCCTTGAAACCATGATTAATTACCCCTGTCATGGATGCCGTACCTAATTAATACCTCAGCGGACCAATACACTGCCAAGTCAGGATATGTGTGAAGCAGGCTAATGGTTATCTCAGGGGGTCATTAAAATACCTTGGAATAGACAGAGTTCTGCACTATGATTCTGAAGAGTCTACCCAAATTGTAATGGCTTGTGCAGCATAATAACCAATATGATATTACACTATAGGTGAGTAAAGAAAAATAAATTATAAATTGTCCGCTATTTTTTTTAAATTAAAGTTTTATTCACTCTCCTACTATATTTGGAAGAGCGGAGTCAACTGACACAGATCGTAAAACCTGACTCCAACCCAGTTATGTCTCAATTGTGATTTTTGTTATTTAAAAAAAATTGGTCTTTTTATTTTTTTATTAAACTATTTACAATTTTGTATTTTTTTTATTTCAGGTATTTATACTTTGCTGAGTTTCAAGGACAGCTACCCCCTTCCCCATCAAGAGAGGTTACAAACTATGGTGCTCAGTTTTAGAGTGGCCCAAGCCAAACAAAATTATTAAATAAATATTTACTTTTAATTTGTTAATGTTTCATTATGAATATTATCCAATTTTAAGAAATCAATATTCTAGGAAATATTTAATTAAATATACAATAACAGAATCAAGAGACATATAGGTGGATAAGTTTAAAGGTGTCTAGGTCTGTCGGATGGATCCAATTAAACATACAGTATTGAATAAGAAATGCTAGTATCATTATTAACATTTCTTATTGATACTTGTATCATTTAAATGGGTCAGGTTAATAAATTTTATTATGAATTTTAATTAATAATGGTCTTAATGATAAAAAAATAATAAAGTCCTTGAAGAACACTTCAGTTAAAATAAGTTTTGTTTCTTTTTTACTTATTTATTTTTGTTTATATACAAGTGTTCTTCAAGGACTCAAAAAGTTATTTTTTATGAATACCAGTGTGTTTAAAATTAAGCTTTGTAGATATGCTTACCATTATGTATAACCAATAAGTATATCTACAAATGCCCACATTAAATAGATGTAATTCCCTAATAGTATTCATATAAAATAATAAAATGTTACTCTAGGTACCATCCTAACTATTTATAGTGCTGCATGGGAATTAAAATTCCTATAAATAAAAGAGCTTGTATAAACAATATAGGTCTAATAGTACATACTACAAATACCCTACTTAGTACCATTTATATAATAGTACTAAGTAGTTTTTACTTAACAATATTATACATATATATTACAGCGTTAAGTGAATATTTGTGTGGATGTGCATGTATAGGTCATATAGTGTATATAATAAAATACCTAATATTGTAAATATCTATTGTGGCTGTGTATAAATTGTATTATTATTACTACATCTAGGATTTTTTTAAAAATAATAATATACTGCTATAAAAGCATTCTTAAATTTGAAACTCAAGGTGAAAAGTCATTCTGTACAACCACAAAGACCATCATCAGTCCCTGAATTACCAAAAGGTGTAACAAATTTTATTAGTAAAGGTCAAGGAAAATCATATTCTTTTAGGGCACTATATACAATTATATGATTAAAGAAGAATATAGTAATACTAATATATTAAACCATAAGTTTGTGCTACTTGTGAAACATTCTAGGTCTTCACATAGGCTCTGAAAAATCCTTTGTTAAACCTAAAATGTTACCTTAACTCTCCCCGGTATCCCCTTTTTTTTTGAAAATGTGAACTTTTCATTAAAAATAAAGAAATAAATAAAAATAAACTTTAATTGTTGATATTTTACAAGAATTTATATTTTTTTCTTATTTTTTTGCCTAATATTGTTTTGTTTGATTTAATGTTGTAACACCTCTATCCATTATTATCAATCAAGATCAGATATTTGTTCAGGTTGTCCTCGGACATAGGCCTCCTCCAGCAAATACCATTGGCAGCGGTCTCCAACTACTCTGCATTGGGAAGTTTTGATTTTTTTATACTTCTTTCAGAGACCCCAGAACATACATACTATTCTATGTATTTCTTTCTCCATATAAAGTTTTGGAGCAATTGTTTGACCTATTATGGGTTTGTTTATGTCTGTTAGTCATAGCTTTGGTTTTCACACATGGTTCTTATAAGCCATGCCATATAATATATATATTAATAACTGGAATTAGGTCATCTTCAAATCTCCTGTGAGATAGTTTACTTCCATTTATGTTAAGCTTATTCCAAGTAATTCCAATCCATGTAATTAATTGACGGAAAATTCCTCCAATATACTCTTTTTATTAGTAATTCTTCTCCAATTTTTCCTAGTCATACTTTTGCTGTAGTTTTAAAATTGTTATATAAACTCCTTAGATTCTTAAATATTTAGTTTAATCACGTTGGTTTTAAGCACAATTCTGTATTTTGAGATGCTTGTAAGTATGAAATAGAGAGAACTTTTCGTGGCTCTAATCTATATTTGGCGTCGATGAAGACGCCACTCGTTATTTGCACTTACTAATCAATTTTATTTATTCAATTTAATTTACACAACATAATAAAAAACTTCTAAAACAAAAAAAAACAATACTTTAAGTTAATTTAAATCAAAACAATGGCGTCGTTTTGATAGAATATAGCTCGAAAGGGAGACCCCGACCACCCGCCCGTATACAGTCGAATTTAGCGTCTAGCATTCACAAAAAACGAACAAAAATGTGTTCTTGGCTGGCAATTCCCTCCGAGTATGTAGCGGTTTCTGTCAAAATGTATGGGGAAATTGGCCTCTCGCGAGCGCTTTAACGAAAACGAATGCCCAACGCTCACCGTCCGTGTTCTTGGCTGGCAATTTGTTCTGTCAACGCATTTAACGAACGTGACGTCATCACCAAATGTCATCTTCATACAAAACTTTCGTGCGCGCTTTTAGCGCTCATGCTCTTGGCTAGGGGGGCTGAAATAACATTTATTTTTATGAGAAACAAAGGTAAATAGATGGGTGTTGTAAACACAAAGGTCCGTTTTGTTTCGCCTATTCGGCATACAAATGTTTTAACAACGTGTCTAATCAATGTAAATATATAACCTTAGAAGCACTTATTTATTTTGATTCTTACCTATTCAAAAAGTAATTTCCAATCCGAGAACGATATAACTGCAATATTTCTTCCTTGATCAGAGAATTGTTAAAAATTAATTGGTCGTGGGCCGCCCCGAATGCCTCGAATTTATATTTAGAATTCTTCAGTTTATATTTACAACTTAAAGGTGCCATATTAATAATGCCGAAGAGTTTTTCTGCAATGTTTCTATTTTCTATTAGGTTTGTTTGTAATCAAATGTAAAGAGCATTGGCCCGTCAAATAAAACGAGATATCACATAGTTACACCAATAGGATTTATTTTTTATTATATCTCTCTCTTTAACACTAAAATAACGAATATCGTTCCGATTAGGCATGTAAGTTAATATAAGCATTAATATACAAATCTGTAAAAACTGTACAATCATTTTTACACCATTAATATGATCAAATATGTATATTGTTTTTAATTTATATTCTCAATTCATTCGTTATATAATTATTATATGTTAGAAAACAACATACTCAAAATTACTCGCGGTTTTTGAATATAACATCGGAACGTCAATAATAGGGCCAAGCGGTGGCCCTCCCGCGTTCAACAGAATGAAAGTTAACGTCAAAAATTGTTCATGGCTACCGATTTCTGTCGATCACTGCACGTTCTGCGACGCTTGGGCGCAAAAAGCGCCGGTGCTCTTGGCTAGGGGGGCTGATGCTCCCTATTAAATACGCTCAAACATAAAATATATAGGTAGATCAGTTGATTTTTGACCTCGGCAAACAAACTAAGGTTGCTTTATTAGTCCGCGTATTAAAACTGTTTATAGCAATGTTAGCATGAAATGAAGGGGGAGATTAATTAATCTGCCCCCCTAGCCAAGAGCACCGGCGCTTTTTGCGCCCAAGCGTCGCAGAACGGCCCCCCTAGCCAAGAGCATGAGCGCTAAAAGCGCGCACGAAAGTTTTGTATGAAGATGACATTTGGTGATGACGTCACGTTCGTTAAATGCGTTGACAGAACAAATTGCCAGCCAAGAACACGGACGGTGAGCGTAGGGCTTTCGTTTTCGTTAAAGCGCTCGCGAGAGGCCAATTTCCCCATACATTTTGACAGAAACCGCTACATATTCGGAGGGAATTGCCAGCCAAGAACACATTTTTGTTCGTTTTTTGCGAATGTTAGACGCTACATTCGACTGTATACGGGCGGGTGGTCGGGGTCTACCTTTCGAGCTATATTCTATCAAAACAACGCCATTGTTTTGATTTAAATTAACTTAAAGTATTGTTTTTTTTTGTTTTAGAAGTTTTTTATTTCGTTGTGTAAATTAAAATGCATAAATAAAATGTAAGTGCAAATAACGAGTGGCGTCTTCATCGACGCCAAATATAGATTAGAGCAACGAAAAGTTCTCTCTATTCATACTTACAAAGCATCTCAAAACACAGAGTGTGATCAAACTAAATATTCAAGAATCATAAGGACTAAGGAGTAATATAACAATTTTAAAACTATACCTACAGCAAAAGTACGACTAGGAAAAATTGGAGAAGAATTACAATAAAGGAAGTCCGTCAAGGAAACCTATTATCCCTCAAACTCTTCTCGGCTGTATTGGGAGGAAATTTTTCGTCAATTACATTGATTAAAATTATTTGGAATAGCTATGAGCTTAACATAAATGGAAGTAAAATATCTAAATATCAACTGAGATTTGCGGATGACCTAGTTCCAGTTATTATGCAAACAACTAGCAACAGAGAAGTGAAAAAGCGGGGCTTATAACAAACCAGGTGTGAAAACCAAAGCTATGACAAACAGACATAAACAAACCCTGAAAGTAAATTATCAAGAAATTGAATACTTTTATTTAGGTCAAACAATTGCTCCAAAACTTTAAATGTAGAAAGAAATACATAGAATAGTATGTATGTTCTCAGGTCTCTGAAGAAAGAAGTATAAAAAAATCAAGATATCCCAATGCCGAGTAGATGGAGACCGCTGCCAATGGTATTTGCTGGAGAAGGCCTATGTACGAGGACAACCAGATCTTGATTGATAATAGTGGATAGAAGTGTTACATCATTAAATTAAACAGAACAATATTAGGCAAAAGGTTAAGAAAAAATGTATAAATTCTTGTAAAATATCAACAAATAAAGTTTATTTTTATTTATTTCTTTATTTTTAATGAAAAGTTCACATTTTCAAAGAAATGGGGGATACCGGGGAGAGTTTAGGTAACATTTTTGGCTTAACAATGGACTTTTCAGAGCCTTTGTGAAGACCTAGAATGTTTCACAAGCCGCACACACTTATGGTTTAATATATTAGTATTGCTATATTCTTCTTTAATCATATAATTGTATAGTGTCCTAAAAGAATATGATTTTCCTTATATAATAAAATTTGTTACACCTTTTGGTATTCCAGGGACTGATGATGGTCTTTGTTGTTGTACAGAATGACTTTTCACTCCCTTGAGTTTCAAATTTAAAAGAATCCTTTTATAGCGGTATATTATTATTAAAAAAAAATTTCCTAGCCTTAGTAATAATAATACAATTTTTATTCAGCCACTATAGATATTTACAATATTAGGTATTTTATTATATACACTATATGACCCATACATGCACACCCATCCACCCAAATATTCACTTAGTGCTATAATATATATTATGTATAATATTGATATATGACCCATACATGCATACACATCTACCCAAATATTCACTTAATGCTATAATATATATTATGTATAATATTGTTAAGTAAAAACTACTTAGTACAATTATATAAATGGTACTAAGTAGGGTATGTGTACTATTATACCTATATTGTTTATACAAGCTCTTTTATTTATAGGAATTTTAATTCCCATGCAAGCATAGATAGCACTATAAATAGTTAGGATGGTACCTTGAGTAGCGTTTTATTATTTTATATTAATACTATTAGGGAATTACATATATGTGTCTAATGTATGGTAAGCATATCTACAAAGCTTAATATAAAATACAATGGTATACATAAAATAACTTTTTGAGTCCTTGAAGAACGCTTGTATATAGTAGGTTATCTATCTTTTTTTAGCAAACAAAAATAAATAAGTAAAAAAGAAACAAAACTTATTTTAACTAAAGTTTTCTTCAAGGACTTTTAAGTATTTATGATTAATAATATAAACATAGAATATTGAATAAGAAATGCTAGTATCCTTATTAACATTTCTTATACTTGTATCATTTAAATGGGTCAGATTAATGTTAATTAATAATGGTAGCCATTAATAATTAAAATTCAATATAAAATTTATTAATCTGACCCAATTAAATGACACAAGTATCAATAAGAAATGTTAATAATGATACTAGCATTTCTTATTCAATACTCTGTTTAAATGGGTCCATCTCATTATTATTAACATTCAATATAAAATTTATTAATTTTCATTAATCTGACCCATTTAAATGATACAAATATCAATAAGAAATGTTAATAATGATACTAGTATTTCTTATTCAATACTCTATGTTTAAATGGATCCATCCGACAGACCTAGACACCTTTAAACTTATATTATCCACCTATATGTTTATTGATTCTGTTAAGTATATTTAATGAAATATTTCCCAGAATATTGTTTCCTTAAAATTTGGATATACTAGTATTCACAATAAAACAAACAAATTAACAGTAAATATTTATTTAATAATTTTCTTTGGCTTGGGCCACTCTAAAACTTTGAGCACCATAGTTAGTGACCTCTCTTGATTGGGAAGGGGGTAGCTATCCTTGAAACTCTGCAAAGGAACCCTGAAATAAAAAAAAATAAAAAATTGTACTTAGTTTAATAAAAATAAAAAATCTTTTTTTAAATAACAAAAATCACAATTGCAACATAACTGGGTTGGATTCACCTTTTACCATCTGTGTCAGATGACTCCCCACTTCCAAATATAAAAAAAAAAAAATCTTAACTCACCGATAGTGTAACATCATATTGGTTAGTATGTTTCACAAGCCATTATAATTTGGGAATATCTTTCAGAATCATAGTACATAACTCTGTCTATTACAAGGTATTTTAATGACCCCTTGAGATAACATTTGCCTGCTCCACACATATCCTGACTTGGCAGTGTATTGGTCCGCTGAGGTATTAATTAGGTACGGCATCCATGGCAGGGGTCATCAATCATGGTTCCAAGGCATATCCGAAATCATCTGAAATAACATTTATTTATATGAGACACAAAGGTAAATAGATGGGTGTTGTAAACACAAAGGTCTGCTTTGTTTCGCCTATTCGACATACAAATGTTTTAACAACGTGTCTAAGAAATTATTAAAGATATAACCTTAAAAGTACTTGTTTTGATTCTTACCTATTTAAAAAGTAATTTCCAATCCGAGAATGATTCGATATAACTGCAATATTTCTTCCTTGGTCAGAGAATTGTTAAAAATAAATTGGCCGTGGGCCGCCCCAGAAACCTCGAATTTATATTTAGAATTCTTTAGTTTATATTTACAACTTAAAAGTGCCATATTAATAATGACGAAGAGTTTGTCTGAAATGTTTCTAACCTAAGTTTGTTTGTTTGTTTGTAATCAAATATTGAAATATAATGCATGGCCTATAAAATAAAACGAGATATCATATAGTTACACCAATAGGATTTATTTTTTATTAGCTCTCTCTTTTTAACACTAAAATAACGAATATCGTTCCGATTAGGCGTGTAAGTTAATAAATTAATAAATTTTATATTGAATGTTAATAATAATGAGATGGACCTTGAAGAAAACTTTAGTTAAAATAAGTTTTGTTTCTTTTTTACTTATTTATTTTTGTTTGCTAAAAAAAGATAGATAACCTACTATATACAAGCGTTCTTCAAAGACTCAAAAAGTTATTTTATGTATACCATTGTATTTTATATTAAGCTTTGTAGATATGCTTACCATACATTAGACACATATATGTAATTCCCTAATAGTATTAATATAAAATAATAAAACGCTACTCAAGGTACCATCCTAACTATTTATAGTGCTATCTATGCTTGCATGGGAATTAAAATTCCTATAAATAAAAGAGCTTGTATAAACAATATAGGTATAATAGTACACATACCCTACTTAGTACCATTTATATAATTGTACTAAGTAGTTTTTACTTAACAATATTATACATAATATATATATTATAGCATTAAGTGAATATTTGGGTGGATGTGTGTGCATGTATATGTCATATAGTGTATATAATAAAATACCTAATATTGTAAATATCTATAGTGGCTGAATAAAAATTGTATTATTATTACTAAGGCTAGGAATATATTTTTTTAATAATAATATACCGCTATAAAAGGATTCTTTTAAATTTGAAACTCAAGGGGGTGAAAAGTCATTCTGTACAACCACAAAGACCATCATCAGTCCCTGGAAAACCAAAAGGTGTAACAAATTTTATTAGGAATGGTCAAGGAAAATCATATTCTTTTAGGACACTATACAATTATATGATTAAAGAAGAATATAGCAATACTAATATATTAAACCATAAGTGTGTGCGGCTTGTGAAACATTCTAGGTCTTCACAAAGGCTCTGAAAAGTCCATTGTTAAGCCAAAAATGTTACCTAAACTCTCCCGGTATCCCCTATTTCTTTGAAAATTTGAACTTTTCATTAAAAATAAAGAAATAAATAAAAATAAACTTTATTTGTTGATATTTTACAAGAATTTATACATATTTTTAACCTTTTGCCTAATATTGTTCTGTTTAATTAAATGATGTAACACTTCTATCCACTATTATCAATCAAGTTCTGGTTGTCCTCGTACATAGGCCTTCTCCAGCAAATACCTTTGGCAGCGGTCCATCTACTCGGCATTGGGAATTTTGATTTTTTTATACTTCTTTCTTCAGAGACCTGAGAACATACATACTATTCTATGTATTTCTTTCTACATTTAAAGTTTTGGAGCAATTGTTTGACCTTAATAAAAGTATTCAATTTCTTGATAATTTACTTTCAGGGTTTGTTTATGTCTGTTTGTCATAGCTTTGGTTATCACACCTGCACCTGTAGCACGGCCAAGCCAAGACAAGATATAAAGTCGCGAGCGGATGTCAAACAAAACATTTTTTTTATATCAGCCAATCAGGTGCAACTTTGCAGCGCTCTGATTGGAAGATTTAAAAAAATAGTTACTTTTGACATTGGTTCGCGACTTTATATCATGTCTTGGCTTGGCCGTGCTAGGGGTGCTGGTTTGTTATAAGCCCCGCTTTTTCACTTCTCTGTTGCTAGTTGTTTGCATAATAACTGGAACTAGGTCATCCGCAAATCTCAGTTGATATTTAGATATTTTACTTCTATTTATGTTAAGCTCATAGCTATTCCAAATAATTCCAATCAATGTAATTGACAAAAAATTTGCTCCAATACAGCCGAGAAGAGTTTGAGGGATAATAGGTTTCCTTGTCGGACTTCTTTAATTGTAATTCTTCTCCAATTTTTCCTAGTCGTACTTTTGCTGTAGGTATAGTTTTAAAATTGTTATATTACTCCTTAGTCCTTAAGATTCTTGAATATTTAGTTTGATCACACTCTGTGTTTTGAGATGCTTTGTAAGTATGAAATAGAGAGAACTTTTCGTTGCTCTAATCTATATTTGGCGTCGATGAAGACGCCACTCGTTATTTGCACTTACTAATAAATTTTATTTATGCATTTTAATTTACACAACGCATTAAAAAACTTTTAAAACAAAAAAAAAAACAATACTTTAAGTTAATTTAAATCAAAACAATGGCGTCGTTTTGATAGAATATAGCTCGAAAGGTAGACCCCGACCACCCGCCCGTATACAGTCGAATTTAGCGTCTAGCATTCGCAAAAAACGAACAAAAATGTGTTCTTGGCTGGCAATTCCCTCCGAGTATGTAGCGGTTTCTGTCAAAATGTATGGGGAAATTGGCCTCTCGCGAGCGCTTTAACGAAAACGAAAGCCCAACGCTCACCGTCCGTGTTCTTGGCTGGCAATTTGTTCTGTCAGCGCATTTAACGAACGTGACGTCATCACCAAATGTCATCTTCATACAAAACTTTCGTGCGCGCTTTTAGCGCTCATGCTCTTGGCTAGGGGGGCTGTACATAATCTTCTTCTTTTACCTAAATGGCCTTCTACGCTTTACGCATAATTTTGCCAATGTCAACGTGGGTAGATTTATAAATTATAATATTGTACAGTAAAGGTGGGATAATAGGATGGAAAGGAATAGGAAAAGAGCTAGGTTAGAATTAGGAATGGCCACATGACCGTATGCAAACATACGGTATAGTGATGCCAGTGTCAAGTGAAGGAGGGAGAAATAATCAACAGTAAAATGGGTACCGCCATTTTGCTGAAGATAAAAGGATTCGTTGAGATAGCACAAACACCAAGATCACTGCGTAAATACTACACTTAATATTACTATACGAATGCTTATTCTATAAAATTAGTACACTTTTGCACAATAATATTTAATAATCGACTTGATGCCCATACAAACGTACTACCGTCAAGATACCAAGTTGTAGTGAATGCGCCCTCGTGAAATGGAATGTAACCGATCATCAAAATTCTCGAGAAAATTAAAATAAGGCGTCTTTACAAAATGTAAGCGACCATCATCGTCTGTTAAAAATGTTTATTAGCAATTTGTAATTATTGTTGGGACTCCCAACTTGGGAGGGAACTAATAATGCCTATACAGATCAACTTACATGGACCTAATATGTATCTAAACCTCTGGTCTAAACGAAGAAAAGCTTTAAAAGTTGTTACATTATATACAATTTTTATAGTATGGGAATTTCAAATTTAAGTCAATGCCGTGAGTATTTTAATATGTGTATAGGAATATCATCTCTATTGCGATCATCAGACTATTTGCATTAGTTTGGCAAAGTGCCCTTATTATTCCACGTATTTGGTATATTGGAAATTTGTAAATGTAAACTGTGGGGGCTGCTGAGGTGATTGAATTAAAGTCCCACATAGATATATAATAAGTATATTTTGTCTGTATAAATGAACTATGCTAGTGTTAGAGTTAAAGCTAGGAGGAGACGCGGTTGGCGAGAGCGGTCTCGCGGTGAGTGCAGGTGCGCGAGCGTTCGCGATGTCGGTCCTGGGATGCACTGTATGCGCGTGCGTACGCGATGATGTCCCAGGCTGCACTCCACACCGATGCACCGAAGCGTGCCTCGGCGTGGGCTCCGACGGGGGGAAACGCTGGTGCATTCTTATTGGCTGTACAGAAATGCTGACATGGCAACCGTCGCTCGCTACCATATTTGGTAAGCGTGGAGCGGACAAAGGAGATTACGTCATGTTGCCATGCGCCACGTGGAATGCAGCCACATCAGCCCCCTCGGAGACCTTTAGATCGATACAAAAGAATATATTTAAAAAGTTATATAATGCAAAAGTAAAAATGTATAAAGTAAGACAAAATAATAATAAAAAAGAATGAATATAATGCAAAATAAACATGTTACCAAGCAAATGCATTTGTACATTGAACTTGGCAACAGCGCGATAAGTAGGCAAAGGAATTTGCTGATGTAGAGTACGTAACAATTCAAAGTGTGCGAACGTACGAAATGATTCACAGGTATACTCGTATGACCTAATTAATTACACAATAGATAAAATAAGGCGTGGTTTAAAAATATATAGATTTTACACAAAAAATATTAATAAACTATTATAAAATAAACATTTATAAGTAAAAGGGGTGACAAGGGATTGCGGGTTTGCTGCGGATTCCATATAGTTGCTGCGCGGCGTTCGGAGACCAGGCGGAGGAGCTGCTCGTGCAGCGCTGCGTCCCGCGTCACTATCGGTAGATTGCCCAGATAGAGGAGGCAGACCAGGTCTCGGGGATCCCGTTCATGTATCGTGGTGTGTTTGCGCTCGTTACGCAAACCGAAGTTCATGAACGGGGCGTGCTTGAACGTGCCGCATGGAGTTATGCTGGGTTGCGGTGTGGATAGAATGCATATAGTGACTTGGTTTTCCGCATCGTGGTTCGGATATCACTAGCTAGGCGAGTGCGTTTATACTTGCTAGTAGCTGAAGTGATGCGTGGAGTGACCGTATGCGGTATGAGCTCGTGGAACCGATGACCGGCGGACACTATATGCTGTTGCGCTATCTAATTTTTTAACTGCAGCGTTGACGCACTTGTTGGCGGAATTTGCTGCGCCTGCAGTTTGCGTTATATTGGCGGGAGCGGGAGCGGGAGCGGGGACGGCGGAATGATAAGGCGGACGACAGCGCGACGGAGCGATGAGTCATCTTGCGTCGACGTGGCGCTTGAGGTCGTCGACCTTCGTAGTCCATAGGCGATGCGAGGAGTTTCTACGCCCGCGCGAGGTGCTACGCCTCGAGCGCGGACGCGGGGTAGGGGGTTGCTACGCCTCGAGCGTGGACGTTGGTGCGGGGAGCGGAGTGCGGGCATTGCGGGCGGGAGGGGCGACCTCGACCAACCGGTCGACGGGGGGAAACGCTGGTGCATTCTTATTGGCTGTACAGAAATGATGACATGGCAACCGTCGCTCGCTACCATATTTGGTAAGCGTGGAGCGGACAAAGGAGATTACGTCATGTTGCCATGCGCCACGTGGAATGCAGCCACAAAACTATAAAATAATAGAGATGAATATAATGCTCCTACTTTTTTAATTAGACATTTGTAACTACCACCAAACACACTAATAAGTTATTAATTACCACCCAATGGTCTAATTAAAAAAGGATTTCTTGACATATCTCTATTATAGCATTGAAAGCATTAGCATTAAGAACGACGGGAATTAAAATTTTCATGATCCTAATAATTTATGGAACCGCCCTTATGCCTAAAATCGCCTATAAAACGAAATGTCAAACGTGTTTGTTGCCGCCATATTGTATTCCTACTTCAACCAATCGACGCTCAGTGATTGCTTATAATAATTTTTGGTCTTACTTTTATTTATGAACTTGTATTTTGTGTTCTCACGTTTGGAAAGGCGATTTTAGACATAAAACGGGTTACAAACGGCGCCAATTCAATCAAAAATGTTTACCAACAAAATTAGCTATTTATCTCATTTCCATATGTAGATTTAAATAAGTGCGAACGAGACAGATACATGTATGTGACTTCTTATATTATAAGGTAATTTGCAACAGTTCCCTATTATTACTAGTTTCATAGGTACAACGCACTCATTAATACATATGCCAAAGAATGATATGAAAACTCTAATTACTCACACATCAACACTAATTCTTGTTCAAATATTGTAAAAACTTATATTTACATGCAGTAGTGAATGTCAAAAGCTAGGGGTATGCAAAGGTCGACATATCACATAGCTATATATCGATAAAATAAGGAATTCAAAATAAAACAAAAATAAACTAAGTAATATTTATTTAAAAATAATTTTTATTTATTTTCAAGGGTAGAAATTTGTGTAGAAACAGTAAAATGGGTACCGCCATTTTACTAAATATTTTGGTATTATTAGAGATAGCACAAGTACCGAGATCACTACGGAAATGCTACACTTATCACTATACGAATGCTTATTTTACAAAATTAGTACACATTTGCACAATAAAATTAAATTAAAAAAAACACGCGTGTACTGCAGGGTGATTACGCGTCTTAAGTTCGCTCGCACGCCAATCGCTATGACGTCATTCTGACGTAGATCAAGCTTGGCTTCTTAACAATGGCTCCAAAAAATCTTAGAAAATTACGTCATGACGATTGGCGTGCGAACGAACTTATGACGCGTAATAACCCTGCAGTCTTCGGGTTACCCTCAAAGAATCACACTCATCAATTATTATACATCTGCCAAAGAGCGATATGAAAACGCCAACATCTACACTAATTCGTGATCAATGTCAAAGTCAAAGTCAAAGTCAAAATCATTTATTTCATGTAAATCTTTACAGATATTTATGAATAGTCAAAAAAAAAAAAAAGTTTAACAATGAGGTCTTAGAGTGCGTTAGGTTAGGCAGCTATTCATTATCAAAATAACGACAAATATTAATTGAACTTAGACACGATGGAATGGAAATCTTAATATGAAAATTACTACCGAACCGAACACACACTACATAACCAACTAGTGTAAGACTAGGTGGTTAGCTGATTCCATTGACCTGTCAATCATTATCTGCCATACAAGAGAGCCACCAAGGCGACCAACTTCACCGACCATATCCATGCCTTAAATATTTGTTGTAAATAAAAGCTAAGTAACCAATCACATATAAGTAAAGGTATAAGGATCGGTATTTTTAAGGGCATAAACACTAACTGTAAAGTCGATCCCCTCAGAGACACCCCGGAGAAAAAGAAACCAGCAAGTAAAAAACTCTAGTGCTTCACACAAACTAAAAGAGGGGTACAGCTATTGATTGACTTATGCTATATAGCATACATATATATAATATATATATATAGTAACATACTCAAAATGCACCCCACTGATCAGCATGCGCAGAACACCCTATGGCAGATTATTTGTTACGGTACCAATGTACATAACTACACAGTATACTATTAGTATAAATTAAGTATAAATAAGTAGGTAATCATCAATGATTACCTTATCCAAAGACAAAATTTACATAATGTAATCAATTATTGTAAAAACTTACATTTCCATGTAGTAGTGAATGTCAGCGGCTAGGGCTACCCAAATGTCGATATTGCTATATATCGATAAAATAAGGAATTTACAATAAAAGCAAAATAAACTAATAATATATATGTTGCACGATAAAAAGTGGAATGCCTTGCCTGCTTGCGTGTTCCCTTCTTCCTTTAATCCAGAGTCCTTTAAGCGTGGCGTGAATAAGTTTCTCAAGCAGACATAGTGGAATCAACCAATTGAAGCAAGCACCATTCTTGGACGTTACATTGCCACTTACCACCAGGTGGATGTAGGGTCACATGTCCTGCCCTATTAAAAAAAAAAAAAAGTAGCTAATATTAATTTATAAACAAATATTATTTAAGTAAGTTTTTTTTATAGGTAGAAAGAATAATGGTCACCCCCATACCATGGTTTTAGCTAAGGGCAGATTTGTTGCGTCTAATAATAAAAAAAATATCTACCCTATTAAGCGTCAATTTCCGGGCATATTCATAAAATATTTAAAACTTAAGTCTTAGCTTGGATTAGCACAGCAGCCTTAGCACGGCCAACCTATTATTATTAATCTGAGGGCCAACGAGGGTTTAAAAGACCCACTTTTAAAAAAAGTATAAAAGTCCCACTTGACGAAAACATGATTTTTTTAGTGGGATTTTTTTTATCGTCCCACTTTTTTTTAAAGTAGGAAAAAGTCCCACTTGACGAAAATTACATTAAAATGATTATGAATGTTTAAGTGGGAAAAAACCTATTTTATGAAAAGTGGGAAAAAGTCCCACTTGACAAAAAAATATTTTGCGAAAATGTAACTTTTTTTAATCCTTTAAATTATAGTAAAAAAAAAAAAAAAGTGGGAATTACGGGAAAATAAGCATTATGGTAATAAGAGAATTTTGGAAACGTGGGAATTGTAAAAAGTAGTATAAAGGTGGGAAATTGCTTATAAGAGAAAGTTTGTTATGACGTGAGGATTTTGAAAAAGCAGGGCTGTTCAGATAACAATTTGGGATGAATTTTAAAAAGCCATCTGAGTTGTACAAACATCTAAGTGTAACTAAACAACAAATCCTGAGTAACTCTCTGTATAATCTGTTTGCATCTCTCCATTATTATATACGTGGTGGCCTAGTTGGTTAGACCTTGGACTTAAAAACACTTAGGTCCCTGGTTCGAATCCCGGTGTGTACCAATGAGTTTTTAACTTAAAAATGTATGTACATTTGTTTGACAACACCACTATAGTGCCTCGGAGAGCAGGTTAAGCTGTCGGTCCCGGTTTCACTATACCAACTTGTGAAACTGTTTATAGATGGGTTATTGAGTCTATTCAAAACATCGCAACGAGCTAGCCACTTGTTCGGTGTAGACTCATACCATCGGCTACGACGAGGTGGGATTAAAACCCTTCTGCTGGGTACCATGGGGCCGTCTAGGCGGTCTCGGGCGTCGTAAGGCACCCGTGATCATACATACATCTCTCCCTAAAGACTCATTGGTCTCTGAGATGGAGACAAGAATTCAGTTCCATAAATCATTTATGAGCGGTGCACAGATCAGCAGAATGTTAGATGGAAGAAAAAGTAATGTGATAAAGATGTTATTAAATCTTTTCTTAAGGACGATGAAGAGCATAGCTACAGAGTTCACGCAATGACCCTAGAAGTACAGAATAAATGGCTTACTATGGGGGAATTTTGTATTACTCCAGCCCTGAAATGGCGCACACATTGGTCTCCGGCACTTATTAAGTTCTATCTTAATGCCTTGCTTTCCCATGCTGTTGCTTTCCCCCATCTTACCAGAGTAATCTGTAAAGCAACAGATAAGTCATGTACATTGTGCGGTGTTGCTGTAGGGGATGCCAGACTTATACTTGCTGGGTGCAAGACTCTTGAAAAAGGCCATTATTCGCACTGACAGGATAAAGTTCTAGAATTATTCGTATAAGCTTAGGATTATCAACAAATGAAAGACTAACTACTTTTGTAAAGGAGGGACAACTCAAAGTAAACCTTTCTTAATCCTGGACAAAGCACAGGACTGGAAAATATTTAAATACACATTCAAAATACATTACAAAATTCCAAACGAACATGCAGTTTCAGCCTATAGACCAGACATACTGGTGTACTCTCGGTGCTTGAAGAAAGTAATACTTATAGAACTCAACGTTCCGTGGGAAACCAATATTCCTAAGGACAACAATATCAAGCCTAACAAATATTTTGATCTCACAAACGAAATTACTAGAAACGGATTTAAAATTCAACTTTATGTAGTGGAAGTTAGTGCAAGAGGAATTCCAGCAAAGTCTTTGCATCGTCTATTGAAGGATCTTGGCCTTCCGAGGTCAGCCGTCGTAACTTTTATGGAGCGTGCTTCGAAGATGGCGCTAACCGGATCATATAGTATTTAGTTGAGGTGAGTGAACACAGTGCAGGTGAGAGTTCAAAAGGCCTTTAAACCTTCCTTGGGGTCTCAAGTCCGGGAACGCTGCAGTTCATTCTCCTGCCTTTCAACCACACAATGGACCCGGTACCCGCACGGTTTGAGACACCCAGGGTTAAAAGATAATTCTTAAGACCTTTGAACTTTATAGGTTATGTTTATTATTTTATTAATTCGGCGTTGAAATAGTTCTAAACAAGAATATATTCGTAATCATATGAAAAGGTATTCATCAAATCTCACATTTTGCTAACTTACTTCTGACTAGCCTTTTCAGCAGTCTGATTTCAAGTTTATTTTTACCACGGAAGTCTGCGTATAGGTATATAATAGGTGTATTGTTACCTTTCCCTATAGAGGTCATCCCGTAGGTACTTTACAACACGAAAAATACTAGTATAGGTACCTCAAGTTAAACTGCATTACGGGTCAGTTACGGCACACACCAAAAACTGAAAAATAGGGCAACTTTGCTTGGTCGCGTTGTCTTGAGAGCTTGATTCGGTCTAATAAAAAATCCGTATACAAATAGTTTTGATCATCTTTTTCTTCTGACCATCAAATATGGAGAATGGAGATGACTGTTTGTATTGGTAACCAAACAATATTATCCTCATTACGAGACTTTCTACTAACGCGCCTTGATTTAACAATACATGCATAGCCTTCTGGGACCTTTATTGAGTCCAATTTTTTTTCTGGAGTCTAATATTTTGGAGCATCCCTATTTACCCCCATGCGAGTGACATTAAAAGGGGGAATAAAGAACTTAAATTCTTTATTACGCCATATTTTACTATAAATAAATTCATTTGAATCCTACTTTGGAAAATTTATGGATAAACGGTCCCTACCTAGGACCATTAATAGTCCCCAGTACAAGGAACTAAAATTGTTTTGACACATACAAATGTAAAACTTTTTCAGTGTCTTTTTTGTGATGAGCCCGAAAAAACTTTCTAATGCGAAAACTTTCGGCGCTGCTGTGTTTTCAAATGCTCGATTTACGGAATTGTAGATATGACGTCATTATGACTCTCCGTATATACAAGTTTGCTTTTTCGATTTTTTTTAAATAAAATTAATTTAAAAATAGTGGTCAACTTGTCCGATAAAAATCATGCTGCGTATGGGGTATCCACCACCCCGAAAATGTCGATATGACGTCACTATGACTCCCTGTATATATGTATACAAGTGTGATTTTTCTTTTTTTGTCAGACTGTAAGTTGTAAATTTATTTGATTGATGGGATTAATATGTGAACTGTCATTTTAGGTATTTATTTATGATTTACCAATATGTATCCGTATGCCTTGGTTGCTCTGCATGGTTTGGAGCAATGTGGATAATAAAGTAAGTTGAAAGTTTCAGGTTGAGAGAACAAGTTTCTTGAGGTTGGAATGGAATCGACGCCGACGGCAGAAAAATCTTGAGGCATATAACAGGGTTATGTTTAGTATCTTTTTCGTGTCGATAAATTTGTAAAAAATAAAGGATTTCCAATTAAATTTTATTTATCTAAAATAATAATTTTATGTTAATTAAATATATTTATATAATAATAATAATAATATAATATAATATGTAGGATAATATACACATATTGCTCTGGTCACAAAGCTCTAGGCTTGTACTATGTGTACCAGAAACAATGATATAAATGTATTATATACACTTATTTCATTATATTTTTATAAACACAAACTGTACAGAAAAATTATATAGGTACGTGAATATTTAAGTTTATTTAGTCACAAATTGACCAAAAGAAGTTTACCATTAGTAATGATTTCTTTTTAATTTTTTGGTCAGATTGACTTTTTATTCAACTAAATATATTTCTCAGACAAGTCGAAAGGCATTCTCCTAGCATTTTGGTACTCGCTCCAATAGCAATCATTGTGGTGTCATTGGATAGGTCTTTTAATATGCCAAAAATATTTACTATGGCGACTTGTCCCAAATCCTTGTCCGAAAGCCACGGGAAGCCCCCAAAAGTTCCAGTTTTAGTAGATATCATAATTGCAAAAATACGATATTATGTACCTATCATGGTTGAAAAAATACGAAAAAAATAACAATGTAAAACAACAAAAAACGAGAAATGTATTGTATTTACTATTCATGCATAATATATCGTGATAATGATAATGGTGATGACTTTTAAAAAATCTTAAAAGTAGTAATACTTTTAAGATTTCTGTTTTTTGTTGCTACGGTGACTGTTAGACCTCGGGGAAAGGGAACTTTCCACTACTGATGGAAGAACAGATTATTTGACTTTCTTTGGGCACCTATCAACTGAAGCTGGCCCGAACCTACTGCAGCGAGCATTTGTCAAATGGACTATACATTTTAAAAATATATAGTGAAAGCGCTCTCCAAGATTTATATGAATATGGCATAAACGAAGATGCTTGGCTTTTACGTGGACGCATACAGTCGCGTCACGTACGGTCAAAAACTTATTATTGCTATGTATTGGTAAAAAACAATGTTAACGAAAATGAAACTAATATTCATAACATTTTATGCAATTATTACTGCACGTGTTTGACCGGACGAAGAATTGTCGGCACTTGTGCTCACATAGTTTCAATCGTGTGGTATCTAAGATTTGCCAGACATGAAGGCTTCACTGCTCCTGCAGGATTCCTCAACGTTTAAAAAAAAAAGTTTCTTACTTTTACAATTTTTTCTTTTTTATCCCTGAGTGTTTATTCATTTTAGTACTAAAAATAAATAACGTTTCTTACTTTTCTATTTTTTCTTTTTTATCCCTGAGTGTTTATTCATTTTAGTACTTATTAATTAAAACACACATGATTATATACAAGACAACGGTATAATATCACCATTAACTTAACAAAATGAAACAAAAATAAAAAATATTTAACACAAAATAACTCCGTTCCGACAGCAAATTGAGACAAGCGACCCGGTTATCATTAATCCTTGTAAAACGACCTTTTCAATGATATATAGAAATTATGGCTATTGGGCCGAGTACCGGGCTTATATATTTTTGGCCCATTGTCCTTTGTATTTAGAATACAGTTTCTATCATTGTTATTTTTGTCCGACATGTATGTACGGGGAGACATAATGACGTCATATCACACACATTTTCGGAAAGGTGGACTACATATGCAGCATGATTTTTGTCGGATAAGCTGAAAACAATTTTTCAATTATTTTTACTAAACAAATTTCAAAAAATTCAAACTTGTATACGGAAAGTCATAGTGACATTTTCAGTGGACACCCCATAAGCAGCATGATTTTTGTCGGACAACTGACCACTATTTTTAAATTAATTTTATTTAAAAAAAATCTAACATGTATACCTACATGTATATATGTAACATATATACCTACGGAGAATCATAGTGACGTCAAATCGACAATTCCGGGAATCGGACATTCGAAAACACAGCAGCGCCGAAAGTTTTCGCAAGTTTGTCGGACTTGTCGTAGACCTGGGTCGGTCGATCACTTTTTGTAACCCGAGTCGATCATGACCCAAGGGTTTCGTGACCCGGGTTAAAACACCCGATCGCCGCGACCCACAGGTCTCGACGACCCAGTGAAGTAAACAAACCTCAGTACATCATAAACCGCGTCGATCCTTGCGACCCACCGGTAAACTTTTTTTATTACCTAATAATAATGTTTATTAAATAGGTAAAATCATTTGGTATGTATGTTTTTGGCGTTCGTTTTTAATTATGTGCACCTTATGGAAATATTTGGCAAGAGTGAATTTCGGTTTTATTATGAGGTATCTAATATTTATATTAAAATCTTTTTCATGTATGGCGGTCTTATATTCGCCACCCCAACCAAGCAAATAATTCTTTCTCCTTCACTCCCTCCTTAGCGCTCTTCATTTGTGTCGTCGCCCGTCTCTTGAGTTCCCGACTCGAAAGAGCGCGCGGGTCTCGGGTCACGCGACGATCGGGTGTTTTTAGAATACGTCATCGGGTTACTCACCCGTGGGTCGTGAGCGGGTTACTGTGATTCGATCGATCATGATCGACACAGGGGCCTTATTCCGAGTTTGCAACCGCTAATCACGACAAGACGTTGCGCAAACTATAAATATGGAAATATAAGCTCAATTCCAAGGGTTATATAGTATGTATTAAGTTGGCTATTATAATGCCGCCACGGTGAACGTGTCAAAACTCGGAATAAAGCCCCAGGGGCTTTATTCCGAGTTTCGACACGTTCACTGTCGCGCATTTTGCGTAAAGTACGGGTATTGAAATGTAAGTTCTAACTTGTTAATTATAAAGTTGAAATTCCAATGCTCCTTACATGTTCAAACTTGCGAAGAATTCGTGTATTTCAAGATGGCTGAATTATAATAGCCAACCTAATACATACTATATAACCATTGGAATAGAGCTTATTTTTCCATAATTATAGTTTACGCAACGTCTTGTCGTGATTAGCGGTTGCAAACTCGGAATAAGGCCCCTGGTCTAACTTGTCGCAAAAAAGGCACTCACAAAGTTTTACATTTATATGTGTCAAATTTTAGGTCCTATGCTCTGATTTAGTGGTCGCGTCTATTATAATAATATAACATTACTTTTAGAAGACTCCTTCACTCCGTCAAAAAACAGAGTCATTGTATAAAATAAGCGAGCATTTCCTAAGCGTGCAATATTGGGGTACCGTAATAACGAAACCGCCCTCTAGTGGTATAAAAGTAGTACTATTATCGTAATTTATTCCGCCATTACATTCCGCCATTTTGCTTGGTTGAGCAGGGAGTGAACGGAGAGTGTTCATATGTATTTTACGTGGATTATAAATCTTTTATTTTAGTTTAGTGTTTTTATACACTAATGGCTTGCTTAAATACTCTTAAGTTAGAAATAAAGACATTAGAACAAGTGTTTCCTAGAAGCCATGATCGTTTTCAGATAATGTCCGCAAGTGTCGACGAACTGACCTGCAGATTCGTTGGCATAAATGGAAGGAAATATGAAATTCATGCAAATATTACAGTGAGTATTATTTATTTACACTACAGAAAATATATTTTGTTCATTTTTGGTATAAAGGTGTAGTCTATCGATTAGTTAAAGCGGAACAAAGGCTCGTGTTTATGAGGGCATGGCTGTCAACAAAAGGACTTTACGGAAGTTTATTAATTGTATATTTACATAAACTCATGAAACTGAACGTGGATCGTGTTAAACGATTGTTTTCTCTAATGTTTTATAAACAGAGAGCTTGTTTATTTATCGATGGCGTTTGCGATCGAACGCCGTGACTGCGCAAGGTTTCAATACATAAATCATGTTTAATCACGGGTCCGGAGACTAGTCCGTACATTTCGTGACGAATTGCTCTATTGATTTTATACTCTTGAGGCGTATAGAGTGTAGCAAATAATTTCGTGACCAACTATAAAGTCTTTTTCTTCCATACCTACCTACTTTTCGTATTTCTCGCTAAGATAACGGTAATCTGCGATTTTCGGACAATGCCATTATCCAACCAATTTTTTGTCATGCATTTTACGCCTGGCTAGGTTTTTTTGTTGTTTTATTGATGCAGGTGCTTCTTTGTGTGAAATTTCACTTAAGAAATTATTTGTTTCTTTGAATTGATTACATTTAGTTATTTAGTAAAGTCTTTTACATAAAATAATATGCTCACAATATTATTTATCATAGATTTTTCAATACTGACTGTATTTATATTCTCATACCTGTAGACCTTTTAAGGGTTAGACAGAGAGTAGTAGGTACACAAATTCACACAATCACAAATTCACAAATATACATGTTTAAAGGAGAATGATTAATAATAATAATAACTTTATTAAACAAAAATAATCCCAATTTATGGATTAGTAACAATTGCCTTATTCAATTCTACTACTACTACCAAACTTGTTGAAAACTTTATTTCAGGAGTCAATGTTTTCCAAAATTTTGGGCCTGATTAACTATTTAGGACAATACATAGATGTTAAGTTATTTTATCAGAACAGGTAGATAATAATATATTAGAGAAAAAACAATAGTATTATGAAATCTAGCAATTATTTATCAGCACATAGCATCTTTTCAGATGAATGAAAATAATTTATTGTTTAAAAACATAAAACTAATAAACATAGGAAAGCATAATGGCTTGAGCAATATCATCACAGGTGCCTTATTACATCCAAAATGCTTTCTATACAATGACGTTTATACATTTGCTTGAATTCACTCTTCCTTCAATATATTATTCATATCTACCATTGCTAATGAAAACACACTGATAAATTTAATTAAAAAAAAATAGCTACATAAAAATATAATGCTAATTATAAATGAGAAGTGTTAATATATTTTAGTGTGAATGTGTGCCAATCAAATTGATGATGACAGATTGATGAACATCTATGAAATTATAATTTCTATCAGCATAAATGTTGAAGTCTTAAAGGCATTAAGCTCGCCTATGTATAATAGTATTAATCTTTTATGCAATAAAGAATTTTATCGAGTCTCAAATGTCGAGTTTCAAATGTACAAAATTATTATTAAGTCTTAAAATTTGTGCTATTGAGTTTTGGAGATAGTTAGTGGAGTAGCTTGGAGTATTAAGTTTGATTATATTTGCATAGGATTATTTATATATGTAAATACAGGTGTAATTTATATACAATGTTATTTCAGGAAACCTATCCCAGTAGCCCACCAGTATGGTTTGCCGATAGTGATGATCCAATAGTGACAAATGCGGTCCAGATTCTTAGCTACACTCAAGGCAGAGATAATCATGTGATTAACCAGGTAAGTTGATATATTTTCCATTTTCCAATCAGCACTTTGATTGCAGTCCCATCCATTATGCTATACAGGGGTCGCTGGTCAGATAAATCAGATAAGGTCAGTTTTTTGTGCATTGGTTAGAATAAGTCAGATATTTGGGAAAGTAGTCAGTTTTTTAACAAGAGAGCATTCATGTATGCATGAAAATGTGAAAAATGGTCTACTTATATAATTGATTACTTAAAGAAAACACTAACCCCCGTATTCTAAGACGTATCCTTAACTCCACTTTACACTCAAGGAACGTCTGTCTCTTTCCACCAAATGTCAACTATAAAAAGCAAGTTGAGACAGACGCTCCTTGAGTGAAGAGTGGAGTTAAGAAAACGTCTTAGAATACGGGGGTTACAGTTCTTGTAGTAAGTATGTAATGTTCACAAATTTTAATTTCAGGCATTATTGTTAATTCATGCAAAAGTTAAAACTTTGTATATTTTATCTATAGTTGATTTGGTAATCAAACATTGGACAACTCTTAGACATTGAAATATATAAACATTTAAATGTATAACCCTTTTTATTTGGCTGTAATATTATGAATGTATATGTCATTGTAAGTTATCTTTGCATGTTTGTGAGTTTTTGTAGGTGTTACTAACTTAATAATAAGAATAAAATAAAAACAAACATGTGATGATGCTGGAACGTGAAAAGATGGTGCTGGTTGGCAATAGGGACAGTGGAGGCCAGTTACTAAAATAATCCAAGGGCTAATATTTCAATCGTCAGATAAAGTTATTTAACAGAAACTTGTATGGAAAATGAATACATCTGACAGTTCTTCATACAAGTTAACTGTTGAATAACTGTATTTGGGAATTGAAAATTTTTATCCCAAGGGCTGATTTTTCAATTGTCAGATGAAGTTATTCTACAGTTAACTTGTATGAAGAACTGTCAAATTTATTAATTTTCCATATAAATTATCTGTTAAATAACTTTATGTGATGATTGAAATATCAGCCTTAACAACTACATTACAACAATTCTATTTTAATGCTCAATTAAAGTCAGTACTTTAAAACCTGAGTGAGCATAATCAGTTTTTTTGGACTATACTACAATTAGTATTTGAGGTTAGGCCTAATGACTAACTTGTTGTCATCAGTATTTGTTTCATCCACGTGGCAGTCTTGTCTCATTTTATATATTATTATTCTAGCTGACCTGCTTTGCACGTTTAATGAATCATTGTACTAAGTTTTTGTTCTAATCACATTGTCCAATACAAAATTATGTAGAGTAATATTTAGCTATTCGTTTAATGAATAAAATGACTTAATTAGTTTTCTAAGGTTTATAGTAATTAATGAAGGAACTATGGTAATTATTTAATAACCCTACCTGTCACATCATACTCTTCCACCTATCTACATTTGAATGATTTGAAAGTGCCCTAGGACTATTGTTATTTGGCCGCCATACAAAGAAATAAAATAAAATCTCATCTCCATAATATGTATATTTGAATGAATGTTAGGAAGGCACATGAATATTTGTGATTTCTATTTTAAAAGGTGTATCATAGAACTTTCATATTATTCATACTTTCATGATCTATATGCACTATAACCACTAGGGGTCGCAATAATCTTTTTTTTTTGATGGTTAGTAACTAAAGCAACTACATTGATTTGATTATTAAGACTGACCTATAAGATTTTGATTTGATTGTACATTTAACATCAATAATAAAACTTTGTTGTTTGACATTCAAGTATGAAGCCTTACTTTTGTGTTTATATTGTGTTATTCATGTTTAGGTAGAGATTGACACTAATTTATTTGTCAATATATTATACCTTTAGATATTAAACAATTTGAAAATACAAATGTTGGTAGATCTTTTAAGTTTAGAGACTTACTGGACACCTTGTAGGCTTGTGTTCCAACTTGTGTTGTTTGTTTTTTTTAATAACCTTAATTTTTTTGGCAATCATATAATCTTGTTCCATATATACAGTGGTAATTGCAAAAAAAAAAAATTGGACAAAAATAAAAGACATTCTGTTAAAAAAAAAATTATAAACTTAGTTAACCTTTCTTTCTATACCTTACTTATTTATCTCTAGTTTTTATTTAGATTTCTGAATTAAACCCTTTTTCATTGGAAGGGTTCCAATGAAAAAGGGTTTTTTAGTTCACCCTTGGAACTTTTGGATAAGTATGGGTCAACAAGATAGATAACCATTCTAATTTTGAAGTAAGTTTGACTACTGGTTCTCAATGAGAACCATTAGTTCATGCGGACAAACCAAACCACAGACAGATATACGGACCCACAAGTCAACCTTTTTAGAATAAAAATAGTATGGCTTCATAACTTATGATAATAAAATGATTGTGATATTAAAATGTGTATATTTTCAAACATAACTTACTTGACTTTGAAGTTGTTTATTTACTTATATAGTTAAATTTTGTGACTGGTATTAAAGGTTGTTATACTGTTTATGGACTAACATAAAAAAAAATTAAATGTATGCAGATTTATATTAGATATGATATTAAACTGATTCATTAATTTTACAAAGACATTTTGCATTGTTTCCATAAAATGTTTTGTTATAAGTTTTATAATTGTGTCAATGTGTTTAATTGTTTGGATTATCTTTAATTATATGATAAAAAGATACAATACCTATATATAGACAAAAGGTTTTTTGTGCAATAGGTATTAAAAATGGTCTAAACCTATTAATTTATCTATGTACTGAATAGTGTACAAGTAATTAAGTTATTTTTAGATAAAAATGCCTATTTGATGTGTTCGAGAATATGGATTTCTATTTGTCTATTTTTGTTTATTTTCACCACTCATTGCCAAATATGTTAGTATGTTTTTGTGTAAAGTTTGCCAGGGTCTAGGTGTTTATAACATAGAGTGTGTTTTAGTATTGTTGTTTCTTGAACACAAAGAAAAACTTTTTTAATATACAAAAATATTTAATATACACAACAGAAAGATTTTTGGGTACAATTACCAGACTAAAAATAATAATTGAAATTCGACTAACAGCCGAGGTGTATTATTGCAAGTACGTTTGTGTGGCCGTCAAGTCGACTACAGAGCCCTTAAATACTTGACTATGACATCTTAAATATTAAAAAAACACACACTACTTATATCTGTTGCTCGCGCACTATATACCTTGTTATAGGTTGTGATTACTAGCATTTTTTTTTTATTTAAACAATGGTCTGACACTACTTATCTTTGTTGCTCGCGCACTAATTTATTGCCGACTCCAGACAAGTGTGTGGGGTGATTGTGGGCTGCACTTAAAAAAAACCTTTCATTCTTTTCAGGTCGGCATATTGCTGCGAGAACTGTGCAAATTGCACGATGTTCCAGAGCCTCCAGATCTGGATTCACTGTCGCTGCCCGTTCACCCTGTACCTCAGCAAAGGTTTTTACTTTACCCTATTTACACTAAGTTTAGGTGGGGGGAAGGTCTACAACTTTAGGTGGGAGGAAGGTCTATAACTTTAAGTTGGAGGTCTATAACTTTAAGTTGGAGGAAGGTCTAAAACTTTAGGTGGAGGAAGGTCTATAATGTTAGGTGGGAGGAAGGTCCATAACTTTAGGTGGGAGGAAGGTCTATAACTTTAGGTGGGGGGAAGGTCTATAACTTTAGGTGGGAGGCAGGTCTATAAATTTTAGTGGAAGGAAGGTCTATAACTTTAGGTGGGAGGAAGGTCTATAAATTTAGGCAGCGAGTATATTAAAATATACTCGTAATGCAATTCATCTTTGTCTCCGCCCATTTCATAATCGCATCATTTAGCCATAGTGGGAGCGGTCAATGTTGTTAAAGAATAATTTTTAATTGACCCCGTTCATGAGTTTGTAGGTCTGCTCACCACTAAGTAGATACAAAGTTAAATGCCGTGCTCCATTTAAAAAAACAAGGATAAAAAAAAATCTTGATCCAAGATATTATTTTTTTAATTAGGCGGAATGATATGAATGAAGGAAATATTGTTTTAGTTGTCTTGGGTTAAAAACGTCTTTATTAATAAATATTAATTTGTATTCTTCACTGAAGAATTTCTTTTTATCCATGTAACGTTTTTTTGTCAGAAATATATATTATAAAAATTAGATCAAAATAACGAGGGTACCATCAGGTTGCCGTGCGGCTGCCAAGACCGCCTAGACGGTACCCACCTAAGGGGTTGACCCAATTGATTAAGTGGCAAGCTAGTCGCGTTGTTTGACACGACGCATAAGTGTGAAACTGGGTTCGACAGCTTAATATGCTCTTTTCTTAGATATCATTTGCTGACATAAAAATTTCTATACTAATATAATAGCCAAACAGTTTCACTTTGTTTGGACTAGTTAATCTCAGGAACTACGTTGGAATTAAAATAATATTTTATAGTATTGGATAGCCTATTTATCGAGGCTATAACCCCACGCCCCAAGACCAATAGGGGCGGAGGATCAATGAAAAATGTTGCAAAAACGGGGGAAAACTATTCCTTTTGAGAGCTTCCGTTGCGTGCACTGCGTAAACGGTTAAAGTTACGTAGACGAAATTGCGCATGTCAGCTAGTTTATAATAATAGGAACAATTATTTTTAGGCTGCCAAGTGTAACTTCCAATGGTGCAGAATCAGGCACCGAGGAAGATGAAGAAATGTTGGCCGAGGAAGACGATTCTGATGCTGAAGACGATCTGCCATTAGAGATGGTAGATGAAACTAGTCGCAGCAACAAAGTAAGTAAACACGTCTATTACTGTAAATATTTAAATATCATTACGGATCTCAGGGTACCCAGCGGAGGGGTTTTTAATCCCACCTCGGCTAGCTAGTCGCAATCTTTAGATAGACTCAATAACCCACCTATAAACAGTTTCACAAGTTGGTATGTTGAAACTGGGACGGACAGATTAACGTGCTCTCCGAGGCACTATAGTGGTGTTGTTAAACAAATGTACATAATTTTTTAGATTAAAAATCATTGTTACACACCATCCTAAAATTGTTTTAATTCTAAGGTCTAACCAACTCTGCCACCACATATATATTATATCTATTACTGGCCTTAGAACAATAGCATGCCCATTATACAGGGTGATTTTAAACGGTCGTACTTTTGGCTTATATGATTTCTACTGATCAAATCGAATAACTTTTCTCATGGACCATGTGTCGCAAATGTTTTTTTTTGCGAATTTCATTTGCGACACATGGTTCCATGGGAAAAGTTGTTCTTTTTAAAAGTACTTTAAAATCCAAATAAAATATACCCAGTTAACAAAATAGTTTCATTGGAAGTTATAGAGGGGTTCAGATGTTGCCTACAAGTCGAAAGTTGCAATAAACTATAACATACAATACAATTTGGACCTTATGCAGTGTGCTCAATATCTTATTTTGTTCACAAACATGTCTTGTCTTATATCCAATTGTAATTCATAACCTAGCCACTTATCACATTTAAGCTGTACAGTAACTACAGTAAGAATTTCTATTGATAATGAAAAACTTCCTCTTATCATTGTGGTAATTTATATTTGCATTATGTTGGACCAGCTATTATTTATATCTCCTTTGTATGTATTAATCAATGCATAATTGTATTATACATCTTAAGTTTAATTTAATTAGTTATATACATTTTTCAAAATATAATTAACACCTTGAAACCTTGTCTTGGACATTTGAGTTTATACTTATCAATTCAAAGGACCCTTCCCTTACAACTATATATAGGGTGATGGTCCTAATTATCAGCACTTTAATAGGGCAAGAAGTTTTAATTACAAGTATTTCATTAAATACTACAATTTATATCATATTTGCAGTGTCAAGGGGATACTGTTGTATAATGTTGCTAGATTTGAAGTTATGAATCCATTTAAACTTTTTAATAACTTGGCAATTTACAAACCATAAAAAAAACCTTAATATTTTAATATTGTCACCAAAGTGCTGATAATTTGGTGCAGTGTCGGCATCTGGATCCGTCACCCTATATACTAGTTGCAAATGAAAAAAATAAATGACTACACAAGTTAGTAATGTTAAAAAAAAACTATTTGTATCCAGAAATATTTATTTTATTTTTATTTACGACACCTGGTTCCATGTGAAAAGTTTATTTATTTGATCCAGTAGCGTAACTTTTCAAAGTTACCTTGGGTATCTATAAACAATGGCACAATATAAATTGACACCATATCATTATCTGTAGGTATTGATACTAATACAATTTCTTAGTAATAATTATGAAATAATGAATTTTATTGAATTTCTATTATTATTATTTTTAAATCTATATTTTACAAAAAAAGCGCATGTTTGAACGTTTTCGAGGTAGCAGCAATAATATTCTGACTAATATTGCAAGACCATATCGAAAAAATTGAGTAGAGATAGTCATCGGAAAATTATAACAAATATAAATAAATCCTACATTTACTTTACTTTAAATAGTTTAAGGGCCGATTATTCAATCTTCAGATAAAGTTATTTGACACTTAACCTGTATGTAAAACTGTCAAATTTATTCATTCTCCATACAAATAATGTGTTAAATAACTTTATCAAACAATTGAAAAATCAGCCCTAAGTCTGGATAATTTTATCTGAAAAATAGTTATTTATTTATTTTATTACTATATTTTTAACTTTCATAAAAAGTTAAACATATAATACAGCCGGCACAGTGAAAATAAATAAATAATAAAATAAACTTTATTTGCCAGAAAATCAATTTAACAATATGACATTTTTGTGGTCCTCACACTAGGCTATGCCTGTCCTGTGAGGCCTTACATATTTATCCAAGATTTATTAATTTTATTATAAAACGACCAATACTGTCACTTAAAAACATTATTTTAGCTGTACATTATTAGTTTTATTCCAGCCTCGTCATACAGACACAACACATGGTATTCTGAGTGTACACTGGACAAGTAATCAGCTTGTTGAGGTGTTTAGATAGACTATAACTCAACTATAAACAGCTTCACAAGTTGATATAGGGAAACTCACAGCTTAAAGTGCTCTTCGAGGAACTTTAGTGATGTTGTCAAACAAATGTACATTTATTTTTTAATTATAAATTCTTGGTACGCACCAGTGTGTTTTTTTTTTTTTTTTTTTTTTTTAATATGTAGGAAAAATTACACATAATGCTCTGGTCACAAACTAAGCTCTAGGCTTGTACTATGTGTACCAGAAACAATGATATAATACATATTATATTTTATATTATATTATATTTTTTTTTGAACCAGATAGGTACCTAAATTTCAGGCTAAGGTCTAACCAACTCGGCCACCACATAATGATATTTTATTATTATTTATTAGGCAGGCAGTTAAAACAACTGATAGAAGCCTGGTATCTTGGTGGTTTGAAATTGTCCAAATGATTTTTTAATTGATTGATGGTCTCAGTTGAGATAACTTTCTTTGGTAGTTTATTCCAAGAATCCATAACTCTGTGGCCCAGAAAATTAATGCGAGGGTTATTAAAAGATCTTGCTTTATCTAATTTAAATGGGTGCCCATAATAAATTTTAACCAAAATAATAATAAAATATTTGAATGTTGTCCTACCAGGATGACATGGAGACTGAACATCTTGCCACACTGGAGAGGCTGAGACAGAACCAAAGGCAGGACTACTTGTCCGGCAGTGTATCGGGATCCCTGCAGGCCACAGACAGGCTTATGAAGGAGCTCCGTGATATATATCGCTCACATTCCTTCAAGAGTCATATGTATTCTATTGGTGAGTTATTTTTGATTAATACTATCTAATAATAGTTTTTTTTATCATGGTCTGGATGTTTATAAAATATACATACATACCATCACGCCTGTCTTCCTGTTAAGAGCAATGTGCGCCACATACATCTCTAGCTTCCTCGACATCTATACATCTCGTCATTGATGCGCGTCTAGTCTATTACGGAGACTATGTATTTAAGTAGATCATTTGATCTGCTCACATTCTGAATTCTTACATCATATATTTGTTTAGTCATTCGTTCATCACACATGCGTTCAACATGGCTGAACCACCTTAAATAAATAATAAGTAAATAATTCATATATTATTCAGAATGTAGGTTACAAAAAGGTCTTATCAAACATATGGCTCACTATATTCAGCCAATCTGTGGCACACAAAAACTTAGTCGTAAATCATAGCAATACAAATAATAAACACAAAATTCAATACACTTGCCATGAATTTAACATTCCTCTTTCAATCTTTGATACAACATCGTCATTTGTTCGACTTCTCTTCAGTTTATAAAATACAATGTGTATTATATTGTTGATTCTGGTACACATAGTATAAGCCTAGGGCTTAGTTTGTGACCAGAGCAATATGTGTAAAGTGGTCATAGTTAGATTTTGCCAATTCTTTTTTTATATACAATATGTGTAAAATTTTTACTTTGGTCCATTTCACTTAAGGATATTGCTCTGGGTATAATTCATTGTTAGCTGATAACATTTGATGACCTTTTTCATTTTTAAAAAAGAAAGTTTTTTTAGCTTACTAGCTTATTAATGTTTTTTTATGTTTTAATTTTAGAACTCATAAACGATTCCCTGTACGACTGGAACATCAGACTGAAGTCAGTTGACCCCGACAGTCCCCTGCACAATGACTTACTCCTACTGAAAGAGAAGGAGGGCAAGGACTCTATCCATCTGAACATTATGTTCAAGGATACCTATCCATTTGAACCACCCTTTGTTAGGGTTGTCTATCCTATTATTTCTGGTGAGTATTTATATGTAGGTACCATCATATGTGCCATACGGGGACTAATGCCCATTTTAACCAACTCTAAGGGAGCCCGTAACAAAGTTAAGGGAGAAATTAATGACAGTTGTTTCATAGCAAATATGTCAAAATTATTATTTAAGGTATCCTTTAGAGTTAGGTATTGTTGGTGAATCTGGGCATAAGACCTCCTAGACATACCACGGGGTTTTATTCCCATTCTAAGTTTACACTGAACAAGTGTCCAGTTGAGGTGTTTGGATAGACTCAATAACCCCAGTTTTACAAGTAGGTTTAGTGATATTAGGTTTATTTAAGATTAATAACTGATTGGGTTTGAACATGTCACCGACTCTGCCACCATATACTCAAAAATATTATTTTAATTCTACAAAAAAAAGTTAGTATATTACTGGAAGTGCGAAAGCTCATTTTGTATGGAGAACGCAGACTTTGCGATTACGTATGCAGTGTCCTTACGGGAAAAGGTTTCACGAACTCCTACATCAAAAAAATTTGTTTTCAGTGATAATGAAGTTTTTTTTTTGAACTCATAGGTGTCGATTTTACTTACTTGATCCTAATTACATAATTTCTTTATAATAATTCTGTTTAGTTTTGAAATAACAACTAAAGTATTATTTTTAGAATCATAAATCAAACTTTGGGTGTCTTTACAAAAGCTAATAGATTTTTTATAAAAATACTATTTAATTAGGATTGGGTAAGTAATATTTACACCTCTACATTCTTTTTTCATTAAAAAAGTAATTAATATCACTGAAAACAACCTTTACACGTTTTTAGACGTAAAGATCTCAAATTCTTTTCCTGGCTTCTTACGGCCGGTTATCCGCCAAAACGGAGTGGAAGGGAGATGTGTCTAAAAAAGACAATAGGATTGAGTTTTAAGAGACTTTTTTTTTATTTTCCAGGTGGTTACGTACTAGTGGGAGGTGCAATATGTATGGAGCTCCTGACCAAGCAAGGCTGGTCTTCTGCCTACACTGTAGAGGCAGTGATCATGCAGATAGCTGCTACCTTGGTCAAGGGCAAGGCTCGCATACAGTTCTCTGCCACCAAGCTCGTGTCTCAGACTCACTACAGCCTGGCTCGCGCTCAGCAGAGCTTCAAATGCCTTGTGCAGATTCACGAGAAGAATGGTAAGTATTGTACAAAAAAACAATTTCTTTTTGGTCGTTTTTGGCATTCGCCGCTTTACGTCAAGTCAATAGCTCGTTCCGTAACCGCACCCTGAGAGAAGACAACCTTACCCTTGACCAGAGTCATCGCTATAACTTAGCTAATGCTAGGCCGACCGATCGGATTCGTTACTATACAGATGCAAATACTGTCAAGTTACCTAGTCATGTTTCGGTCTGTGGGTTCACCGGTTTTTTTACTGCATAGGTTTCCTTTTGAGGTGGTAGTCTCCTTTCGTGGTGATGAGTTATCGCTTTGGTCAATCACTTAAGGTTCCGCTTGTCGAACAAATGTACTGCCAGTGTTACAACAAGGCTGTTGGTCTTAGTCCAAATATTATTATTATGTTGGTTATACGTAAACATCTTTCAGTTGTAATAATTATTTTTGTGTATTAGGTATAAACAATATTTTAAAAAAAATCGTTTACAAAAATTTTTTTTTTGTTCTCAACCAAAATACCGCCTTTGGTCAAGGTTTGATAGTCTTCTTTCAGTGTGCGGTTACGGAACGAGCAGTTGACTACCACCTCCCATTTCGTAACCTTATCATTTAGCGGCATATATAGTGGGCTGATCAATATTATTATACAACAATATATTAATACCATTTATGGACTTTGTAGGTCTGCTTATCATCAGGTAGATACAATGTCACATGCTATATGCATAAAAAAATATTGCAGACCCAAGTTTTGCATAATAACAATAAGCATTTTTCTGGCACTGGCTAACAGCTAGAGTGCCAGAAAAGCTGAGAATGTATTACTGTTAGTCATTGGCACAAAGACATATAATCAATATACATTATATTAAAATTACTTTTTGTCTATATTTTCAAAGAATAAATAAACTTTATGGAGTAGAAGTCGGTGAAAGAGGCTTAGCTTGACACTAATTTGACAGACAAATTAAGTATATGAATGTATATTCATCCATAAGATCAATATGTATATATTTTATCAATTTATCAGGCTGTTGTGGTTAGGCCATTAGATGAATTTCAGCAAAACCTTTGCATCGTCTTTTGAAGGATCTTGACCCTCCTAGATCGGTAGTTGGAATTTATATGAAAGGCGTTTTTAATTGGCGCTAACAGGATTGTATAGTGTTTGGTTGGGCAGAGAGGGTAGTAAACACAGTGAAGGGGAAAGTTGAATTCGGAAAGGCTTTTAACCCTGCTTCCCGGTCTTCAAGTCCGGAGAAACTGCAATTCACTCCCCTGCCAACCTAAGCTGCACTTTTAAGCCAAGAACATTGTCTCATAAGTTGGTATCACTATTATGTTACCCGTTGGGTAACTTAAAAGCCTTAACAACAAACCTGTTGTTAAGTCTTTAAATGTATATTCAAGCCAACCTTAAATAAATATTAAAAAAACCTTTTTAAATAATTAATTACTTTATTTGTTCCTTTGTATCGCACTAGAGACCAAACGCGCTGGCCGATTTTGATGACTTTGCGTCAATCGATTTGTCTTAATGTTGCGTGTCACTAAAGACACGACGGTAATCAAAAATCAATATGGCGACAACCAGACGCCATATTGTGAAAAAGGAAAAAAGTCGACAATTTATGATAACTATGAGTGTTATTGAATAGGCATTTGAAAATCATCTTTAGGTTTCTCTTATAATAACATTTTATTTGAACAATATTAACTCCATTTATTTTGTCGCAGGTTGGTTCACGCCGCCCAAGGAAGACGGCTAAGGGGATTTCCACTGCCACTATATTTAAAGACTAAATTCGTGCTACATAATATAAAGTATTTTCCACAAATCCTTAAATTTATCTACAAGTGTTTATTTAAATATCGAATGGATAGTTAGAATTCCATAGTATTTAATTTTACGTATAAAATTGTGGTTTGTATGAGTGTTGTGTATGCGTCGACTCGGACTGAAAAATCTAAGACTATAATATAATAAATGTGTAAAATTTTGTATTCATTCGTTTCTCGTAATGGTATTCTTAAAGTAGGTGTAGACGTACTCGATTGTGAGGTCGGAAAAATCTTTGCATTTCGTGTTTTAGTTAATGAATAAAAAATAAAACTGTGATTTTGTTTTTGTGTTTTATTATTACAAACCGTCGGTGTAATATAATTTTGATCTTTGATTTTTAGCTTTAAATTTAGGTCGTGTAGGTACGATTAAGTCCTTGCTTATTCTTATTCAACTGTGCGGCTTGTTAAGTTATATTTACTAGTTATGTTTTTTTTATTGTTTTTAAATAAAACTACAGTGTGGCTATATAAATATAGGTTAATAGAGATCATATCGGTGGATTTTTGAGACTGTGCCGCGAAATAAGTTTTTAGACGAAACTGATTCTGTACACGTAGTAAAAAGTTTATAAACATAACTGATTCTGTACACGTACTTATCGTGAATAATTGTAAATATTATAGATTGTTGCCGCCAAATATAATAATTTGAATTTGTCCATTGTGTTTTTTTTATTCCATTTTTGTTTTTTATGTTATGTTTTCAAGATTCTTCCCTTATTTTAATGTTTCTGGAATCGCTATTGAGTCGCGATCAGTACGTGAATGGTTTAATGCAATTCTGTGGCCGTAGTGTGAGTTTTGTAACGATTACTGCGTTTTAGTTAAAAAATTGTATGGAAAATAGTTCAGCGCCCCAAGCGGAAATTTAAAGAACTATAAATGCCGTGTGATTGGTGAAGATTTTAGGGAAGTGGTATAGTTAACCCTGAAGTAAACGTTAAAAAAACACACACTACACACACACTGTTGCGACTGAACTATATTTTTTTATGCCACATTTAATTTAGCAACTAAAAAAATATGTAAATTCAGACTAGTTAAATAAAAGGCCGCCATATTGCGGATAAAGTTTGAACTAATTTATTGTATTAGGCAACACTAGAGTGTACTCAGTGTCATCTATCGATTTCAGAGCCGCCTATTTTTTTTCTGGTAATTATTTTCAATATTGTAAATTTTAACGCTGGGTCAAAGTGTCTGTTAAAGTAATTGTATAGATTAAAGTAAAAAATGGCGTCGAATTTACCAGCTGTCATTCGACTTTCAAAATGAACTGGTTTATTTGACGCATTTTAAACTTTAATCGTTCACCAGTGCAGCTGGGGCTAAGATTACACAGATAATACCAAATTCTTCAGTAAAGAAAACTTACTACATTCTTTTTAGAATATAAATTCAATACAAGTATTCTTTTTTAAGTTTTTAACCAAAACTACTAAAAAAATTTTTTACTTGGTTTAAGTTTTTTTTATTATTCAGATATATTTTGTTTCTGCCATATGAAACAATATTTGATATGTTTTGATCCATCAATTATTTTTTTATCATTTGTATATATACCATCAAGGGTGCCTTTTTTGGCTCCCGAGAACTGTTCAAACGGCCTTAGGGGTATTCAGCGGAGGGATTAACCCATCTTCATTTTGCCGATTATTATACAGGGTGACTTTGAAAGGAACGTACTTTGGGCTAATATGAGGTTCTGCTGATCAAATTGAACAACTTTTCCCATGGAACCATGTGTCGCAAAAAAAACTTGCCTGCTCCATACAAACAGGTAATGTTAAAACGACCAATTTGTATGGGGAAGCCAATTTTTTTTTCATTTGCTCAGCAGAACCTCATATTAGCCCAAAGTACATCCTTTCTAATTCACCCTGTACCTATAAAAAAATAAAATCATTACGGGTGCCTTGCGGAGCCCGAGACCGTCTAGACGGCCTCAGGGTACCCAGGTTTTCAATCCCACCTCGTAGCCGATGATATGAGTCTACATCGAACAAGTGGCTAGTCGCGAAGTTTGGATAGACTCAACCCATCTATATACAGTTTTACAAGTTGGTATAGTGAAACTGGGATCGAAGCTTACAGTGCTCTCCGATATGATATTTTAATAATGATAAAATAAATGCAGCCACGGGTGCCTTTTAAGCTTGAATATATTGAAGATTTATTTCCCTTTATAATAAATAATCAAACAGTTCGTAAAATGTAAAATAATTTCCTTCAGAGTTTAGACAAAGTTTCTTTGTTGTGTTCCATAAAAGATTTTAAAGTATTAACAAGTAAAAGGTTTCCGTTTTCGTTTATTCTTTTGCAGACATCTTCTCTGGACATTTCGATTAACCACTGAGTTATATTGGGATATCTGTAAATAATTTTACATTAATCGAAATTTACAGCAATCAGAAATAAATTATGAATAGGCTTATAGGCTGGGTTAAAATAAATAAATAGTTAAGTTAGGGGTCGATTCCCACTCATGGCGAAACAATTTATATTACTTAGTAGGTACATGTTTTCTGTACAGTTTGCCTTGGTCTTTATAAAATAAATTTCGTAATGGTATCGTTGTTTCTAGTAGATATAGTACAAGTTTATAGTTTCATCTTTCTTTTAAAGGTAACGTTAGTTAGACTGTCAAAATAACAAAACCCTTTTGTACAGTCGGAAACAGCTCAAACTACCAATTTCCGTTAGTTCCTCGTCGCTCTGAACACAATGAATTCGCATTTGACGGGAGCAAGATAAATGATGGTAATGGGTAGATTGAGCTGTTGCCGACTGTACAATGGCCACCACACGGAATGCTGAATAGATTGGAAAGAGCGCGAGCGAGGCAGATTCTGATATTAATGATTTCATTAAGAACATTATTATTATGTTCTTTTTTTATTTAATTTCAATACAAATACCATGAGGTATATAAAAGGGAGGTGCTCTAAGGCCTAATATCGCCTTTCTAAACATGAGAACAGATGAGGCTGCTGCGAACCACAACAAAAAATATTATAATCAATCAATGTTTAAGAAGTGAGAACAGAATATGGCGGCAACGAACATGTTTGACATTTCATTCTAAAGGTGATTTTATGCCTTAGGTCAACTCCGAAATTTGTTCTCACTTTCATGATACCTACAACAGGCGCGGATCCAGCCCTCAAAAAAGTTTGTGGTCACATTCCTAAGCATTAACATTTGGTTAACGACGACAATTAAACCGGCCCTAATAGTCTGCTCTAACTGCTTATAGATCTAACTGTCAAACTGCTAATAGAAAAACTAATAATGAGGAGTTTTCGTTTTGCCGGTTCCAAAATATTCCACTACATGGCAGCAGGAGAGATATCCACAAAAACTGTCAAAAAAGCTGTTTCTATACTTAAGTAGTCTATATTTCTATATAGACTACTCAAATATAGACTCTAAATTCTCTATGAATTAAAACTAAATTTTGGTATTGCCAGACCTGTTAAATTTTTACCATATTTTGTCACTTTTGTATGTATCTACTTACTCGTTATTCTTGCTCTCTATAATCTTTAGTAGATACCCTGTTAAGAAAAACTTCGTAAAAAAGACTATGGTACCTTAGAAATTCAAATTTAATTACTAATATGATGATATTTAAAAGAAAAAATATTGCTTAAGTTAGTGCCGTAAGGCAAAGTGCTCAGGATATTAGTGTATATGTTAAACAACTTAAGTAAATTTTATAAATTATTCTTTTAAAGGTATTTCTTTTCCTATTTACCCTAAGTTTTGGGTGTATTTTATATTTTAACGCTATCTATTTTGACAGTTTTTGTAGATAGCGACTACGCCATCTGTTGCGTTAAATAATAACTACTGGAAAACTCCTCATTGACAGTTTGAAGCAATGACTTCGCTGCCGGTTGCCTTTCGAATCACGCACAGCGCAAAAATTTTTTTTTTTTAATTAAGGCGTTGGATTTAATATCATCAGCCTATCTACCTCAAATAGATCGTGAAAGTGTGACATAATAAGTCTATTAGGGTTGTGGGCATGCTTATCGTGCCCACAACGGTGGATCCGCGCATGCCTACATACTCTACTTACGAGTACCTATGTTGGTCGACTGGATAGAGTCCATTTAAGGCAGACATTGTGGTCACAATACTTAAGTCGGCTGCGGTCATCTTGTTGCTGGCCACATATCTTCTTCCTGTCAAATAACATTCTAAAGTCGCGTAAGCGTCATCTATATTTTGCTTCATGCTTTTAGAAAGTTCAGTCAATTTTCTATAATATGTTGGACCCTGAAAATATAGTAGAGATATTAATAATAATTTTAAACTCCGCTCTCTAGTAAATATGGCGATGTTAAAGGTGTTCTCAAATATCGAGCTTTTTGTATACCCACCTAGACTTTTTAAATGGGTTAAAACTGTTTTTTGGGCTATCCCCAGTTCTTAAGCTATGTCGCCTACTACTAATATGCGGATCTTACTACACTTTTTTCATGTGTTACAGTGCCACCAGATGAACGTTAAATTTTTTTGTTCGATAATAAATAATTTGATATAAAATGCCATTTAAAAAAAAATGTTACGTTATATGTAATTAAAACGCCTTTCGCGATAAGACAAGTCTTTTCCAACGAGTCATTCACCCATCACGAATTTTTTTTACCTCATATTTACATACATGCCCACTTATCCGCTCATATTGCTCTTCAGAAAATGTTCATTGCTATTTAGGAATTTATAACAAAAGTAACAAAAATACTATAAAATAATAAATACTATAAAATATAACTATAAATATTGAACGAAAAATGACATAATATGTCATTTGCCGTTCAAAAATATCGAATCGAGATGAATGTCGAAAGCGCGAGAATTGCCCACCTGGTGGGCGATTCTCGCACTTTCGAGATACATCTCGATTCGAGATTTTTAAACGAAAAATGACTAAATATGCTATTTTTCGTTCTTAAATATCGAAAATTAAACGAAATAAATAATAAATATTAATTAATAAATAATAAATATATAAATATTGAACGAAAAATGACATTTATTTTTAGTTTAAAAATCTCGAATCGAGATGAATCTCGAAAGCGCGAGAATCGCCCACCTGGCTCTACTGATCAAATCAAACAACTTTTCCCATGGAACCATATGTCGCAATTGAAAAAAAAACAATCTCCATACAAATTGGTCATTTTAACATTACTAGTTTGTATGGAAAGAGCATTTTTGTTTGTTCGATTTCATCAGGAGAATCTCATATTAGCCCAAAGTACCACGTTTTAAAGTCACCTGTATATTAAATACCTACCATGATAGCTCGAAGTCTTGGAAATAAAACACCACAGTCGAAAAATAGCATTTGGTTAATAGTGGCTCTTATGTTTGGATCCTTTGGGTAAAGATAATCATGTACCGGTTTTCCATATTTTTCTAATAAGTACAATATTATGGCATGGCTAAAAACATAATAAAAATGTTACGCATCGTAAAAAAAAAAAAAATTGTCAACGTTTTTTTTAAATGGAGCATGGGATGTGACTTTTTATCTACCTGATGTTTAGCAGACCTATAACGATGAGGTCCAAACTGAGCACGCTTACTCTGTAAGAGTCAGGAAATACAAAAGCAAAAATAATTACAAACCAGTTGAAACATTTTTTGTTTATTTGGCTCGCATACAGAACAATAAATGATTATATTTCAAACAGTCAGCTGACCACTTGTTTGTTAACAACCAGAATACCATCGTTTACGGCATCGGGGCCCTTAAGAGGATAGTCTGATATAGATTTCCCATACAAAAAAAAACTTGGCTTGTTACCCCTCCCTAAACATTCATGGATTTTTATGAATTTTGGAGGCGTTATAAATATGAACGATATCTGGGCTTGTACGTTTTTTTTTTTATTTTGATAAGTATAGAAAAAAAAATCCCCTAAAATCCCTCAAATTAAAATAATTTCTACAAAATATCAAGACAGTAAATAAAAAAATAACGTACAAGCATCTTTTATTTTATCTTTTATAAAATGATCGAGACCATTTCTTTTCAAATCCATTAAAGTTTAGGGGTAGAAAATAGTTTTGGCTCGAAAGTCGTTTTGCAGCCTAAATTATAGGTTTACCTATAATTCTCCAATTGAAGGCCTGAAGAAGGTTAACATACATACGAGTATGTATGTTAGCGTTAACGATTCACCGTCATGCGCGGAGATAGGTAATACTTTCCAGTTGAATCAGCATGAGCATCGAAAAGCTTCATCAGACACTCCTCTTAAGGCAAAATAATATAATTTTATTGTTATGCATTTTTTTTGTCTGGCTACCTAATACAGATTGAGGAGCATTATCTGTTACCGAGGGTGGCGTGGCTGCGTGAGTCGCTAGCCGACTTTTTTTATGCACACAAACATATTTACAAGTTAGTATAGTGAAATCGGGATCGGTAGCTTAACGTGCTCTCAGAGGCATAGTGTTGTTAAACAAATGTACCAACATTAAAAAAAAAACTTATTGATATATAGTACACACCGGGATTTCAGCCAGGGACCTAAAAACTAGTGTTTTTAAGTATTAAGATCTAACCGACACAGCCACCAGGGAGGTATATTATGTACCTATATAAAATTGGAATCCGTAATATATGAAGAATTATATTACCTACGAAATACACAGCTTCAATTTATAAAGCAAGCGTAGCATGAATTGTTAAATCCAACTACGAGAGAAATGAAAAACAAAACGCAAAAGAGTTTCTGGGTCGAATGTGATAAAAGAAAAAAAGTAAGAATAATATACGAAACCGTCCTAAGGCCTAATGGCCTATTACGCCCTAGAAAGTAAAGCAAACTTTAACCAAAATGACGTAGGCTTTAACGTCAGAATTGCATCTTATCGATTAAAGTTTAACTTAGTTTTGCGGAAATCACCCCGCTGAAATAGCCTATCGAACAAAATGTCAAACATGTTGGCTGACGCCATATTGTGTTCTTACTTCAACCAATCAAAGCTCAATGATATTTTTTGTTCTCTCTTTTTGTTTTACATTCGTATTGTGGGCGGCCATCTTTTGTTCTCACGTTTAGAATGGTGATTTTAAGCCATAAGGCGGCTATGTGCATGTAAATCTCAATAGATAAACATTAAAGCTACCTAGATATCATTTTATAGACAAAAAAAAATTATCCGAATCGCACTCATTGGTTTTAATTAAAAAAAGCACATCTTTTTTTTTACTGAAGCATGTGACATTGTATCTACCTGATGAGATGATAAGCTGACTTACAAAAGCCATGAATGGGATCGATCAATAGATTGTTGTTTAACAGCACTGATCGCTCCCACTACGCTGGCTAAATAATGCGGTTATGAAATAGGCGGCGACAAAACCATTACTACTTGAATAGCATCGCGCTGCGTTATCGTCAAATAACTGCCCGTTTCGTAACCCGGCAGTCATTTAACGATAACGCAGCGCGAGTTATGAAATGGGCACCCTGAAAGAAAACTACCTCAATAAGAAAGTGATGCAATATTCTTTTATGACATGAGTAGGTCACTTTGACGGGTTTTTATTGTACCAGCTAATAATATTTGTTATAGGTAATCAATTCACTCATGGGAAATACTTCTAATGTAAAAAATAGCTATATATAAATAATAATTATCAGAGGCTCTACCATGGGTATGCGCATTGTAGCAACGTAACGTATTTGTATACGTATACGTGAGCAACAACCAATAGGGCCGCTTTATTTTTGGTAACAAGATTGAATAAAGCGGCCCTATTGGTTGTTGCTCACGTATACGTATACAAATACGTTACGTGTCTACAATGCTCAAACCCATGGTAGAGCCTCTGAACATAAAAAGCAGGATTTGAATAAAAATAGGCAAAATTGTCCTAATATAGAAAGGTACTTAAGTATATAGAACAATAAATTATGTAACGTTTTTAGAATTTGTAATTGTTAACTTAAAAACTACTGCACTTATTTACAGGTAGTTTATTTGTTTGGTAGATATATTATAAACATGATCATCGAGTTAAAAGCAATACTAGGTCCCCGGTTCAAACCCTGGTGTGTATCTAAAAAATAAATTAACATAAAAATTTGTTTGACAACACAAGTGTAGTGTCTCGGAGAGCATGCTAAGCTGTCGGTCCCATTTTCATTATATACACTTGTAAACTGTATATAAATGGGTTATTGAGTCTATTCAAAACATTGCGATGTGCTAGCCACTGGTTCGGTGTAGACTCATACCATCGGCTACGACGAAGTGGTATTAAAAGCCTTCCGCTGAGTAAACTGAGGCCGTCTAGGCGGTCTCGGGCACCGTAAGGCACCCTGATGATATTTATTTATTTTGAATTAGGTACGTAAAATATTTTTTAGTTTTTTTTCCATGCATTTAAAAACTATTTGTATTGATTTTTTTTCTATTATAATATACCTACAGGCTGAAACGAAAAACTTATCCTATGGAACCATGTTTCGCAAATGAAAAAAAAATTGGCTTCCCCATACAAATTGGTCATTTTAACATTACTAGTTATTGTATGGAGAATACATTTTTTTTCATTTGGGATACATAGTTCCATTGGAAAAGTTGTTCGATTTAATCAGCTTATTACCCAAAGTCAACCTTTCAAAGTCACAATGTATATTTATAAATTCTGTGAATATAAAAAAATATATTTATAATATTCTTCGGTGAAGAATTTTTTTATATCGGTATTGGTAAAATATCATTCTTCTTACCTGTCTGATAGGTAAAATCCATTGTCATCTAAAAAGGGAATGGTCTTCATTGGATTTTTCTGAAAATTGTTTTTTATTAAATACTTACAATAGCAATAAAAAGGCAAGTAATAAATTATTCAGACTGGGCTAGACTTCTATAAGTTAAATCTAAAGCTAAATCTCTACCATGATCGTGTTTTGCTATTGTATTAGCGTTGAGTTTTTGCTTTCGCATTAACGTAGGGTCTTCTATTGGTAGAATCTAACCTTTGTATAAGAAACAAAGAACTTTTATTTTTCCCATAGCAACATTAAAGTCAAGTTAAGTTGACAACACCACTATAGTGCCTCGGAGAGCACGTTAAGCTGTCGGTCCCGGTTTCACTATACCAACTTGTGAAACTGTTTATAGATAGGTTATTGAGTCTATCCAAAACATCGCGACGAGCTAGCCATTTGTTCGGTGTAGACTCATACCATCGGCTACAACGAGGTGGGATTAAAACCCCACCGCTGGATACCCTGGGGCCGTCTAGGCGGTCTCGGGCGCCGTAAGGCACCCGTGATGATGTATATATATATATAACATTAAAGTCAAAGTTAAAAATATTTATTTCATGTAAACCTTTACAGGTATATATGCAGTCAAAAAAAAAATAGTATAAGGTCTAAGTGTGCGCTTGGTTAGGCTCATGCATACATAAAAATAAATAGAAACCGAACCGAACACACACCACATAACCAACCAGTGTAAGACTAGGTGGTTAGCTGGTTCCATTGGCCTGTCAAATAAAAAAAAAACTTATAGAAAAAAAAACATAAAAACAATGAATCAGCATTAATCAACATGGAAAACTAATTACGAGTAGGTGGGAGGAAGGCCCTTTTAACCGGTCTCGTTACAGATGCAAAAACCGTCAAGTGACATACTCATGCTCGGTTTTAGTCTGTGGGTTCACCGGTTTTCAGGAGACTACTGCATCGATTTCTTGTCGAGGTGATAGTCTCCTTTCAGGGTGCGGTTACGAAATGGGTAGTTGAATAGACAATAATTAAAATATACTCGTAATGCAATTCGTCATTGTCGCCCCCCATTTTGTAAAAGCATAATTTAGCCGGCATAGTGGGAACGATCAATATTGTTTAAGAACAATTATTGATTGACCGCATTCATGGACTTTGTAGGTCTCCTCACCACCAGGTAGATACAAAGCTACATGTCGTGCTCCAATAAAAAAAAAGAAAAAAAAAAAGAAGAAAAGTGCTCTCTGTAATGCAGATGCGGTTTTATAAAGCACATGATGAACCCAGTGCCCAATATCTTGTTGCGACAAATAATAGGCATTTAGCTCCAGTACAAGCTATACCGTAACGCTGATTTAGGGATGATCGATTTTGGAAAAACCTCGTTATTAACATCGATGTTAACTTAGATTCAAAAATATCGATTGTATGCTTAATTTATGCATCAATGTTTCGAGTGCATAAAACACTATCTATTAATAATTTATCAAATGTATTTAGGAAGCAAAATAAAATCTACCATTGCCATTTTTATAGTACACTCACAATTATTAGTAATTTAGATAAATGTTTTTATTCCTAATCTGTTACGACCATGAAGCTAAAAAAACGCGCCCCGCGCCAATGGAGTAAGCATGATACATAAATTGTTTCATAATAGTACGATACCGGTGTCGCCAATTTCTGAGGCGAACAAATGAAGAACGGGGAAAAAGGTGTGGCTTCAAATGGCAGCTCAACGCTTCTGACACTTAAAAAACTGCTTGAGAAAAAAAGAGATACAAGCAAACACGAATGTGTGCGCGTGTCTATGAAGTGTATTGTTTTTTATTATAAAAAACTAAATATTTAATTGCATACTTAATAGTTTCGATAGTGTTGCCACCGACAACAAATATTATTACTTATCGATATAAACCAAATATTTTGGAATTTATAGAGATCATCAAAGATTTATAATTATTTATCGATATACAATTGTAATACACACACATATCATAACGGTAACCAGCGGAGGGGTTTTAATCCCACCTCGTCGTAGCCGATGGTATGAGTCTACACCTAACAAGTGGCTAGCTCGTCGCGATGTTTTGAATAGACTCAATAACTTTGAAAAATATACTTTAGGCTAATATGATCAAATCAAACAACTTTTCCATGGAACCATGTATCGCAAAAGAAAAAAAAATGGCCTTCTCCATACAAACTAGTAACGTTAAAATGACCAATTTGTATGGGGAAGTACATTTTATTTTCATTTGCGACATATGGATCCATAGGAAAAATTGTTAGATTTTATCAACAGAACCTCATATTAGCCCAAAGTACATCCTTTCAAATCCACCCTGATAGACACTTTCGCATTTATAATACTAGTGGATTTAAAAAATGTAGGTATATAATAACATAACAATAAGTTAAAATACTTTTTATTAAATTAAAACACATGCACAACTAACTACATGTACCTACTAAACTCAATCTCAACATTTTTGACCGACCTCCAAGGGGAAGTTATACTCAAACTACAAAAGGCGAAAAACAATTAAATCGTAGCTTGATTCGTCAAAATGTACTGAACATACACGGGTATTCATGTTGGTTACCAATTTTCTTCTCTTTTATTAGCCTCTACCCATTTACGTTTTAATGTCGGATCTTTCAGGAAACTGTATCATGTATAGAAAATATAATTAGTATTATATAAAAAACAATAATTGTATAATATCTCATAACCATGAAAGTATTTACAAAAATCGAGTTTATCAACTATAAAATCACATCACTAAATAGTAACTGGCAAACCTCGTTGGACGGTTCTGTTGTCGCCATACCTTTTGATTAAATTAAATTGAAAAGATTATAAATTATTTTAAAGTATCGAAATTCTCATTAAAAACAAAAACACATCACTAGTTCTTCAACTTCTAACTGATGCACATAGTTTGACAGCTACCGTCAGATTTTGATATTTTAATTATGGGTTTTATTATTGTTTTTTATTAAGGTTTAATATAAGAAAAACATGTTAAATACATACTTGAAATACGTGACACTAGGTACTTTTTTTTAATAGTAGTTTCTACACAGCTTTAATGCACAATTAACCATTTTTCCGACAATAAAAGCGGAGCTCTTTTCGACTTTCTTCGCCGAACGCACAAATCAGACTGAGGATGTAAAAAATGTGAAAGTGTGTGTGAGTGACAAATTTGTCACTCGCGCGGCACCCTGCAAATTGAATGATGCTTACTCCAGTAGGGGCGCGCGGACGGGCACGGTTTTTACCTTCATGGTTACGACGTACAAGCTTTTGAAAAAAGCCTTTCAAAAGCTGTCAAAACTTAATTATTAAAAAAAATATCGATGTTTCATTAATACTATCGATATGATTACCCTTTACTTGTCATTGGCAAAACAAATGGCTTTACCATTATAGCCATAAATAGGAAAAAAAAAAGATTACCCATTATCGTTTTATCGTAAATTTTGCATTAATAATAAATAAATACCATCACGGGTGCCATTTTGGCTCCCGGGAACCGTTTAAACGGCCTCAGGGTACCCAGCGGACGGATTAACCCATCCTCACTTCGCCGATGGTATTCGGAGGCACACAACACCTAGCAAGTGGCGAGCTTGTTGCGGTGTTTATGATGGTATAGCCTCGTTGTATAAAGCGGTCACCCATCCCAGGTCAGGTCTTGTTATCAGTTGCGCAGTGACTTAACCCCTAGGCTGGGTTTGGCATTAAAAGCAGTTAAATCTTTATAAAACCACGGCTGTAATAGTAATATACACCATATATACCATAACGTTTTCAGTTGAATCCTGATCCCGGAGTACCGGGTACAAATCTCGATATTCCACATCCAGCTGTAACAGATCAGCTATCATTATAACTGACCGCGCTGGTGGGCTGCTGTCGATTTTGTAAATTATTGGAGTCATATTGTTCCCAGGTTTTGGATGTGAAATAAAGATCTGTGGTGCTCTTGGGACTGGGCTTGTAGGTCCAAGACTGTAGCAGCTGTAAAATAAATAGCAGCATTCTCGACTTTTGCAGTTAATAATTCATTAATCTTCGAACATCTAAAATTAATGAATTATTAACGGCAAGAGCCGAATATTTCGTTCGTTTCAGCCAACTTCGCTAATGTTGACTTTGGCGAGCGATTTAACCATTAAACAATAAACATACATTAAACAATATAACTCAAAATAAACAAAAAAATATCAAACAAATTTAAAAAAAATATTACTTGAATATGTATCCAGATTAAAAAAAAAACAAAAAAATTAAAAAAAATACAAAACAAAAGATTAAAGTAGGTACTAACCTAAGCAAATAATTATCAAAATATATCTAGACCTTAGAAATGTATTTTTTCTAAGACCTAGACAACATGTACTCCAATAGTTGCAGTGCATGCTGTTTGAGAAATTGTTAAAAATCAAATGTAAAATAATCTTAAAATGTACCTAAATTACCATATGCGACTCAGATGCGCTCACATAAACCGCTCAGGTTTTTGAGCGCAACTTAAAGAACAAAGCTGTTAATACTTTTGATGTGAATAAATAAATAAATAAAAAAAACCGCTACCACGCTTTTAGTAACTTGTTGTTGCTATTTTGTAATATTTGAACAAAACCTAAAGACAATAATTTAATTACTTACATACTAATACAGGTTGAGTGGTCCGAACTTAGTTAAAAATCGCATTATTAACAATTTCTTAAAATTATTATACTAATATATAATCTTAAAGCTGAACAAAATTATTTATTTATTTATTATGAAAGACTTACCTTAAAGCGGAGTACAGACTTACAGCCAGTCATGTATCACAAAAGGACAATTGAAATTTTATAAACATGTTTATCTATGTGCGCCTGTAAACTGTCCTTATCATATTAATCACTACAATGAAAATATATAAGTAGTCCTACACACACCGGCAGAATTAGGGGAATACAAAAAAAGGGTTATCTTTTTCGTAGCACTGGCCGGTTACATTACTTTTTTATATTTTTTTACATATATTTTTTAAAAACGTCTAATTTGAAAATATCAACAATTTTTTTTTTATTAGTTTGTTTTAATTTTTCATTCATACATCTCTATCGACTGCTTCGAAGTAGATTTTCCGTTTTTATAAAGTTTATAAATTCCATTTGAAAAACATTATATTGCAGTTTTATGAGACTTTTGTGTTTTCTTGCTTATTGATAAGTTACGAACATGTAAGTATACCTGATTTAACGCTATCAGAAATCATCAGGGCAGATGAAATGAGAAGTAATAGCAATCCTACAGATCGATTGAAACAAGACTTCATCGATCGTTATCAACGATTCATCGTAGCATCAAACGGTACAGATTGACGAATTCTCTAGTGAGGAGAAGAGGACAAGACAGGAAAAGGTGTACTTCAAGGAGAGATGACCGTTTTCTACAACTTCAAGTTTGTCGGAATACGAGACTTAGGTACGGCGGTGCAGGCCCGAAATGCATTGGAGGAGGTTCGAGGAGTAAGAGTGAGTGAGCGGACAGTTTGCAGAAGATTTGAGGAAGTTGGTTGGCACCAAAACTTGAGAGAAACCACCGCACAAACCGACTATACTTTGCTCGTGAACATCATCATTGGGACTTTGACGAGTGGCGGCAGGTTCTCTTTACTGATGAATGAAGAATTCTATTAAATCAGATTGATGGAAGGCAGCGAGTATGGAGACGCAAAGGAGAGCGTTATTTACAGTCTAATTTTGAAAATACGGTGGCATATGACGGCGGCTGAATTATGGTCTGGGGAGGGATAAGTTTAGGAGCTCGCACGGAGTTAGTGGTAGTCGACGGCGGGAATCTGAATGCTGATCGGTATATCAGGGAGATTTTAGAGGAACATGTTGTGCCATTCGCCCAACAACCCATTTATTGGTAATGACTTCATTTTAATGCAGGATAATGCTCGGGCTCACAGTGCTCGCTCAGTACAGGTATACCTAAACCATGTTGGTGTTACGGTGATGGAGTGGCCAGCAAGGTAATTACGCGTCTTAAGTTCGTTCGCACGCCAATCGTTATGACGTCATTCTGACGTAGATCAAGCTTGGCTTCTTAACAATGGCTCCAAAAAATCTTAGAAAATTACGTCATAATGATTGGCGTGCGAGCGAAATTAAGACGCGTAATCACCCTGCTGCACAAATTATCTATGATATGAATCCGATTGAACTCGTTTGCTAAAGAGAAGTGTCAAATTAAGAATGCCACCTCCTAACAACCTGGGCGAGCTGAAAAATACATTAGTTGAAAAATGGCAGAGGTTGATGGAAACCTTAATCAGGGCACGGGGGGGGGGGGACACTTGTTATAAAACATTCATTTCATTAATTTTAACCTGTCATAAAATCAAAAATTTTCAACTGTTTCTCTGTCACTAAAAGTTTTTTGCAAATTAATGTCAAAACATATTAATTTAATTGTTGTTTCGTGTTAAATTATTATTTGTTTAAAAATAAAGCTAACTATTTTATACTCTCCCTTTTTTTGTGTTCCGCTAATTCTGCCGGTGTGTTTATAATACATATTAAAATGTAATAATTTTATCTGCCCTCTGTCTGTCGTTTGTGTTTTTCCTCGAAAACCAATTTTACAAACCACTTGTTCTTTTTTTAAATTATATATATTATTATGTTATCTGGGCAGGCCTGTGGTTAGTTAGGTATCTTTTTTTAGAGCTGGCGATTGCTTACTACATTATTATTCGGTTTTAAAGAACATAGAGATTTAAAACTTGACCACGGGGCACTCTCCTGCTAGTTAATTATTAGCATAAACATTAATAGCATTAACATTATTAGCATAAACATTATTAGCATTGACATTATTAGATCTTTCATTTTTTTTAGACAAGATGAAACAATGATGTGATACCTATCTATATAGTTGTACTCACTCACACGGTTCTTGCAATCGCTACATAATCCAATCAGGTAGATTTTTTGGCACAACACTTATACCCAAACCTATAATATAAGTTAATAATATTATTTATAGGTATTAAGTTATTATTTTGTAAAATGTATTAATAATTAAGTATATTTTAAAATTTTACTTTAACTGTGATTAATAATGTAATAATGTTTACTTACAGCCTTATCTAATATTTGTTTATCAACGAACATTCCTGCGTCATACTGTAACTTAAAGACGATAACCCATTTTGTCAATAACAATCAAATTACTATACTTTTTTATATAGTCCGGTCTGGTCAGCGTGATTATTGAAACAATTTCTTTAGGATTACCAATTTGGAAATACCCCATCATAACCCATGTCTTGTCCACTATACCTAATATATATCATAGATACCCAAAAAGTGTAAGGTCTGAAGGCATTATAGAAATCAGCCATCAAATAGTAGAATTATTTAATTATGCGTACTGATTCGTAACTACGCTGGCGTAAGGATAATACAAAATACAAAGGCGGACTTAATGCCACTAGGCATTCTCTACCAGTCAAACCTTCGGGACAATAAAAGCAGTTAATAAGTGAGGTAGGTGCAATACAGGATTCTGATGTTTAGGAAAAGCAGGCGAAGAAAAGTACTTCCAACTATTCTATGTCGATCTCTTTAAACAGGTAAACCAATTAAGGATATCTGTAGGTACTGCCTATAGTTTTAAATGCAAGCACGCTATGGAAAAAGGAATAGAATAAGGGGAGGATGACGGGAAGATTAATAATAGAACTGAAGGTAGGTCATATAGGTAGGCTAGAATAGCATAAGATCGTTTAGGATAAAAAGAGTTGGAGGAGGCCTATGCCAAACAAATCAGTTTCGGAAAAAAAAAGAAACGCCTGGAAAAACCAAGTCATTCTAACAGATGTTTAGGATTCTGCAATAAGATAAACAAACAATTCGGACTTTTTAAAATATTATAATTTGAATAAAATTAAGAGTAGTACTTACCTATAGAACACTGTTAGTAATATATATTTTATTTAATAGGTAAAAAAAAAAATGCAGCATGAGATTATTTATTAAGTGTATGATAGTCTATCACACTCAAGTAAGTTTTGTTTAACAAACTGCAAACTGGCGGGAATAAAAAAGAAATTACCTAGCAAAATATATTTATCCGTCAAAGGTCTTTGCCAGTCGGAAAACGCATTTAGGGCGTTTAAAACTGCCTTTAAAAACGCTGCAAACCTTAACAAGTTATTTAACCAATCTGTAATTTATCCTATTAACATTGAGGGCATATAAGCGTATATGACACAATTGCACGAGTTTACATTTTACTTTCATCCATAACACTGGCAAGAAATAAAATAAGTCACTAAAGTAAGATTATTAAAAAAAAACAGATTGCCTAATATGGTACATTTGTGAATAAGTATGATACAGATTCTGCATAATGCGTTCTTCGGACGGCTTCCGCTAACATTACAGATATATCGATAGTTTTAATTTTGGGACATCTCTTCATGTGCGCTTCTTGAGGAATGGTGTTGGTGACCACCAAGGCTTCTAAACCAGACTGATTGACTCGGTCCACCGCACTTCCTGATAACACACCGTGGGTTACGATAGCATACACCTTAGTCGCTCCAGATTCTATCAGCTTCTCAGCTCCATTACAAATTGTGTCACAAGTATCAGCCAAGTCATCCACCATAATAGCTACCCTGTTTTTCACATCACCAACCAATACAGCAGTGTCATGATCGTTACACTTCTTTCTTTCTTTATGGATAATGGCGAAATCTATATCTAAGCGGTCAGCGACACCAGTCATTCTTTTGACACCCGCTGCATCAGGAGATACCATAACACTGTTCTTCCAATCTGGAACGTTTTCCTTTATCCATTTTGTAATAGCTGGCTCAGCGTATAGATTATCGACCGGAATGTTAAAGAAACCTTGAATTTGTGACGCATGTAGATCCACGGTTATGACGTGATCAGCGCCAGCAACAGAGATCAGATTTGCTAATAACTTTGCTGTTATTGGAGCTCGGCTTTTGTCCTTCTTATCCTGTCTTGAATATGGGAAGCAAGGTATAACAGCTGTAACACGAGACGCAGACGCTATCTTGCAGGCATTGATCATGATGAATAGCTCCATAAGATTGTCATTGATATCACCACAACCGCTTTCGACGATGTAGACATCTTCACCTCTAACTGATTCTCCGATTTCTACGCTGGTTTCTTTATTGCTGAAGTATTTGGTGGTAGCTTTCCCAAGATCAATTCCAAGTCTGGTCGCGATTTTCTTAGCGATTTCAGGATGGGAGCTGCCACTGAAGACTTTGATGTTCGGCATTCTTGAGTTTGGGTTGTTGAAGTGCAATTTTTTTTCCTCCGTAGGACTGTCGTCGCGTCTCGTTGGTTTCATATCACGGAGACAAATGAAGACGCTGTTAATTATAACTACTATAGGTACTCTAACTGAATGAAAAACGTTACAGAGGTAATAATGATATAAATGATACGTTATCTAAGGTCAGAGTTCGGCAATAATCGTTATTCCATAATGGGAGTTTATTTTATCGAAAGTCCTATTTGTTGTTTGTATTTATTGCATCATTTAGTTTTGATATTTGTTTTGTGGTAATAAGTTAATGGTATTACAAGTTATTGACAAAGTTTGTTGGTACGCCTTCAACGTCTAACTCTTCGGTATTCGATATTATGTCATTGTATAACTATTGTATATTTGTGTACTTAGTAAAGGAATATATGTTATTCATACTAATATGTAAATGCGTATGAGTGTATTTTGGTATATCTGTCTATTTGGAAGACTTATAATTAAACAATTAAATAAGGAAGGCTGTTATAATAATATATATATTTAGTATATATATATATCCAATATATATATATATATATATATATATATATATTTAGTATATTTTTTTTATTGGGGAACCACATGTGGTTGTTTTTTTAAAACATACTTATTAAGTATATATAGTATATACCTACGTGGTAGCCAAGTTGGTTATACCTTGTACTTAAAAACACTTAGGTCCCTGGTTCGAATCCCGGTGTGTACCAATGAGTTTTTAATTAAAAACATTATGCACATTTGTTTGACAATACCACTATAGTTCCTCAGAGAGCACGATAAGCTGTCGGTCCCAGTTTCACTATACCAACTTGAGAAACTGTATATGGGTTATTGAGTCAATCCAAACATCGGTACACTCCGGGGCTTGAACCAGAGTCCTAAGTGTTTTTAAGTCTAAGGTGTAACCAACTCGGCCACTACGTATATATTCAAACATCGTTGTTTGTTGTTTTTTTTTTTTAAACTAGTTCGAATAATTCATTTTGAAAATATCATTTGTATGAAATGACGTAATTTTTGATGTTAACTCGAACGAGTATAGGAATCTATACTCCCCCAAAGATAGCAATGTACGCCACTTCTCGCGATCTCTAAATACCTACTTTCCTACATTCCTTCACATTCACATTCACGCATCGATTTATTCCGGCACGTCTTTAGGCTTCGTATTTCTCCTTTTTAAAGGATATAATCTGATCTCGAATTTGAACTGTAGGTATAGACGCGCCTTGGTCGGCCACGTAATATACTAATACTCTGTATCTTTACATTTAATATATTTGTTTTGTTTTTCGTTCATCATCCACACGCTCATCGTGTCTCTTTTAATCTTCTATTCAACGTCATCATCTGTTCCACTTCTTTTTTTTATATAAACATTACAAAAACATATGTCCTATTGCTAGGATTCTACAACTCTATCGCTAAAAAATCATAGTAATAAAAGTCCTATATTTTATTATTTTTATTATACAATCTTTATATTATATGATATAAGTAGTGGCCGAGTATATACGTGGTTCCATATACGTGGTGGCCGAGTTGGTTAGACCTTAGACTTAAAAACATTTAGGTCCCTGGTTCGAATCCCGGTGTGTACCAATGAGTTTTTAATTTAAAAAAAATATGTACATTTGTTTGACAACACCACTATAGTGCCTCGAAGAGCACGTTAAGATGTCGGTCCCGGTTTCACTATACCAACTTGTGAAACTGTTTATAGATGGGTTATTGAGTCTATTCAAAACATCGGGACGAGCTAGCCACTTGTTCGGTGTAGACTCATACCATCGGCTACGACGAGGTGGGATTAAAAACCCTTCGCTGGGTACCCTGGGGCCGTCTAGGCGGTCTCGGGCGCCGTAAGGCACCCATGATGATATGTATGTAGCAAGTTTCCAAGAAGTCATGAAATTTTGAGTTAGGTTAGGTATTTACTTACCCATTTTTTGTTAACCGTATCACATTCACGGTACGGCTTGAAAGTCTTTTAAGGCATAAAAGCTTTTAAAAAAATACAGAAACCTTTGGATATTATGTTTAGTAAATTCATACAAAGTAGCATATCTCTCGAGTCCACGCTTGGAAATGCTTTGTTAAGGCCAAATGGCGTTTTAACAATGTGTACGCATTCATTTACATTTTAATGGCATAGATAAGAGTATTAGTTAGCTGAGAGCTGCCCATATGATTTACTGACTGGTAAAGAAACCGTCTGCTGGACATAAATTACGAGGGTCAAACTTAAAGTTTTTAGAACTGGCCACTTGTAAACAATATAATAAAAAATAAATAAATAAAAATTGTAAATGGAACTATTTGCCAATATTATTGAGTATGTATTTCATTAATTTGTCATTAGTTTTACGATTTGGCGGCAAATTGAAAATGGTCTGTGTCACATCAGCGTGAGTTTACGTGAGAAAATTTTCGTGCAATGATTTTTTATGACTCTCGGATTTTATCTTTCTTTCGGATTTCAACAAGAAAGTTATGAAAGACTTCAATTGGCCTTTCACGATGTAGCCCAACTACTGTACAACTGGTTTAATGAGTTAAAATGACGTCGCACTAATCTCAACGACAATTTGCGTGAGGGACGGCCTTCTACAGCGACGACTGAAGATAACATCAGTGTTTTGTGGCGTATACGAGAGACTGACAAAAGAGTGGCCTATCAGCAAGAAAAAAAATGGTGGCTTCGTTCTTCGGAAGGACAGGTCATTGGGCAACAATTATTTTAGAGAATCAAAAAACAGTTACTGCAGAGTGGTACACTAACAATTGTTTGCCACTTGACTTTGAAAAAGTTCGGGAGAAACGACCTCGCAGTAGGATCCTCCTTCAACACAACAACGGCTAGTCGCACACTATTTGGCGACGTCAGACGTGGAGTTACTGGGTCACCCGCCGTATAGCCCCGACCTCGCACCTTGCGATTTTTATTTATTCCCGAAAATAAAAGAAAAACTTCGAGGTAAACGTTTTATGTGGGTTTAAGAACCAGTCAGCTTGTGACTAATCCGGAAGTCTGCTGGTATATTTCAGTAGATATGATCCTGGGCATATCTTCTGCCAAGATTGACCCGCGAACGAGGTAAAGTTCCAAAGAGTAAAGACCAAAAAAAAACTCGATTTTCGTCCATTATGAATATCACATGAGTGAGTTAGGAGGCGATTCTGACACTGCTTAAAACCATATAGGCTTTGTAAAGGCTTATTAGAGGTATGAGAAAATACTTCAAGCAGACGCGCATCTGATCAAGGTCTTGCCACCCGGACCTTGACTTGGCGAAATTCGAAAATTATATCCAGGGTACTTGGAGCAATACTAAGTTTGATATTTCATGTCCAGCAGACGGTTTTTTCACCAGTCCATAAATCATATTGACAGCTCATAGTTAGAGAGCTACCAGCTCTCATTAATTTGTAAAAAAAATATAACTAGAAACTATTTTTAACTGTCTGCCAAGGATAGGGTAACGCAATTTTAAGGTTGGAGAAATTTCACATGGCAGACGAATTTAAGATATATATCTATTTTGGACAACTGGTGAATGGAAATAAATGTTAATTCAATTGTTTTTTTACATACTAAATATTATTTATATAATATAATGCCTCAGGCATTATCTACCAGCTAACCTTTAAAACCAATAACAGACAGAGTGCTAATGCAAATATTAATATACAGGGTGAATTTGAATGGGTGTACTTTGGGCTAATATGATGTTCTACTGGTCAATACGAACAACTTTTCCCATGGAACCATGTGTGGCAAATGAAAAAAAAAAATGGCTTCCCCATACATATTGGTCATTTTAACTTTACTAGTTTGTATGGAGAAGGCAATTTTTTTTTTCATTTGCGACACATGGTTCCATGGGAAAAGTTGTTCGTATTGACCAGTAGAACATCATATTAGCCCAAAGTACACCCATTCAAATTCACCATGTATAATACAAGGATATATGAATAAATTATTAGGTAATATAACAATACATTAACTTACTTAAAAGAACGTTTAACCCCCCAGTTCACCCTATTACGTCGTGACCACGAAACCGGTGCTTCAAGCGAATTCTCTATGCGCTGCACGCATTAGCGTTGAGCGGGCTCATTGCAGCGCATAGCGAATTCGCTTGGAGCGTCGGTTTCGTGGCCCCGCGACGTTAGGAATCGAATTAAGAAAGATCTCCTCTTAGTGGGCCCCTATAATATAGAAGGAAGCTAATGTCAAAATTTCATCTTCCTAGCTACAGTAGTTTCGGCTGGGCGACGATTAGTAAGTCAGTCAATCAGTTTGACTCTCTATATAGATAATAATATTTTTTAAGTTTGTATAGCAAAATATTTTTTAGGATAAGTAGGAATGAATGAGTATTCATCAAAATGAAAAACGGCACTACTATGTATTTAATCACGTTTCGGTAGTTTCTTTCATTTTACACGTTCAATTTAAGAAAACTATCCTATTTCTAGATATATTTAGGGTTTTATTTACTACGATTGTGAAAGCCGGAGTTATTGGATCTGTCCATTGTCGCCCACTCTTTTGTTGTTTCGTTGATAAATAGAACTAAAAGTAGGTCAAGATATCATTACACCTAAGAATAGAGGTAGATAGACTCAATTCAAGATTCTATAGAGCACAATCATGAAAGAAAAAATAATATACAGAAGTGCCCTAATGCCTAAAATTGCCTCTCGAAACCTGAAAACGGCATCTGGAAACGCCCGCCATCAATAAATCTAAAACTGAGAACAAACAATCAATCAATGCTCAAGAAGTGGGGACAGAGTATGATGACAACAAGCATGTATGCAAACGAGAAGCCTTTGGCTTGTTTCCGAAGGTTGTGGGGTTCGAGTCCCATGGCAAAATATATTAGTACGTTTTTCTGTACAGTTTGTCATGGTCTGGGTATTTATAAAAGAAAATATATATTATATCATTGTTTCTGGTACATATGGTACAAGCCAATAGCTTAATTTTAATTTGTGGTAAGGACAATAATAATAATATGTAGGACAATTTACACATATTGCTCTGGTCACAAACTAAGCTCTAGGCTTGTACTAAGTGTGCTAGAAACAACGATATAATACATATTATATTTTATAAACACCCAGACCATGACAAACTGTACAGAAAAACGTAGGTACTAATATTTTTTTGTCATGGGTGGGAATCGAACCCACGACCTCCGGATACAAACAATATGTGTAAATTGTCCTACTTACATATTTATTATTAGATATACAGACACATAAAGTCCACAATTTCTTTAAGTATAGATTTACAACTTCTTTTATAGAAGGACGACATGTGATTCTCAAGGGAACAGTTAGAGCGATATACCGTCACAATTCTCTGTTCCGTCGTTTTGGTAATCTACAAAGGTACCAGCGGCCATATTCAGTGGCCCTAGTGTGAGTTTTTTAACGTTTACTTTCGCGTTAACTATACTACCGCGTTAACATTTTGACCAATTACACGGCCGTATTTATAGTTCTCAAAATTTCCGCTTGGAGCGCTGAACTATTTCCCATACAACTTTTAGTTAACTCAAACGCAAAGTAATAGTTAGAAAATTCACACTAGGGGTACTGTTTCTTTTAAAAGTAACGTTAGATTGTCAAAATAACGAAACAATTTATGTACAATGGTCACGACCATTGTACATAAATTAACACCTAAAAACTTTCATTCAAGCCAACTGTACCTTTATTATAAGGGAATATATTATACGTGGTGGCCGAGTTGGTTAGACCTTGGACTTAAAAACACTTAGGTCCCTGGTTCGAATCCCGGTGTGTACCAATGAGTTTTTAATTAAAAAAAATATGTTGATTTTTTTGACAACACCACTATAGTGCCTCAGAGAGCACGTTAAGCTGTCGGTCCCGGTTGACCTATACCAACTTGTGAAACTGTTTATAGATGGGTTATTGAGTCTATGCAAAACATCGCGACGAGCTAGCCACTTGTTCGGTGTAGACTAATACCATCGGTTACGACGAGTTGGGATTAAAACCCCTCCACTGGGTACCCTGGGGCCGTCTAGGTGCTCTCGGGCGCCGTAAGGCATCCGTGATGATATGTATGCCTATAATGGGGTCGATCAACACATTGGCGTTTTTGTTTTTGAAATTTATTTTGCGCCTATAAAATACTCAATCAATTAAATGTTAGAAAAATAATCCAAAATAAGTAATATACAGGGTGAATTTGAAAGGTTATACTTTGGGCTAAGATGAGCCTCTATACTGGTCAAAATGAACAACTTTTCCTATAGAACCATATGACGCAAATGAAAAAAAATGCCTTCCTCATACAAATTGATAATTTTAACATTACTAGTTTGTATGGAGAAGGCATTTTTTTTTCATTTCACTGTATATGTAACTCGCTAGGGCAATTGCACTTATTGGAAATTCAAAATAATATTTAGGGGTCGAACTTGTCACTTTTCGATTTAGCTATTCTTAATTAGGTAAGTAAAATTCTAAAAATAAAACATCAATCTAAAAAGGTAAAGTTATTCTCCAAAAAGAAATCCTTGGTATTCAGTCTGTAAAGCTTCCGGAATAACGCGATATTTTCCCCCAAAATTCCGTCAACGAAGACGATATTGTAATGGATACATTAATCACTGCCCCTTAACCAGTGTAGTTACGTAATTTATAGGCGTCCAATTTTTTCTGCTATAAATGTATGTACATACGAGTATGTATGTAACACCACGGGTGCTAAAAGCGCTTCAGGGTACCTATAGATGCAAAAACGGTCAAGTGCCTACTGCCTATATAGTCATGTTTCAGTAAGACTTTGGGTTGACCGGTTTTCAGGAGATTACTGCATCGATTTCTTGTCGATGTGGTAGTCTCCTTTCAGGGTGCGGTTACGAAATGAATGGTTTAATTGGTGATAAGGCAGCTAGTATATTAAAATATACTCGTAATGCAATTCGTCTTTGTCGCCGCCCATTTCGTAATCGCATCATTTAGCCGGCATAGTGGGAGCAATAAATGTTGTTTAACAACAATTATTGATTGACCCCATTTATGGACTTTGTAGGTCTGATCACCACCAGGTAGATACAAAGTCACATGCCGTGCTCCAATAAAAAAAATATTTAAAAAAACTTAGAAATGGGATTTTATTCCTACCTTGTCGTAGCCGTAGGTTTTGAGTCTACACCGAGCAAGTGGCTAGCTCGTCGCGATGATTAGAAATACTCAGTATCCCATCTACGGTATGTTATTACTATATTATACAGTTACACAAGTTGGCATCGTGAAACTAGGACTGATAGCTTAACAGCTCAGAGAGCTCGCGGGATACTAGTGGTATTGTTTACAAATGTACTTAATTGTTTTGATTAAAACTTATTGTTCAAAACCGCGGTTTAAATAGGGGACCTAAAAACTGGGGTATTTAAGAGGCCAGAGGTCGAACCAACTCGGCCACCGCACGTAATTTAGAGGCATTCGTTTTTCTCTACTATAGTGATAAAGTACGATGGACAGCATTATACTACATTTTAACTACTTTTTTTAATTAATAAAGACATTCAAAATATTTTGAATTATACAAAAACGTGGACTTCATAGTATCTAATAGGAAATTTCGATAAAAAATAGAGCAAACTTTACGATTTTTTTGCTATCGTGTAAACTTAATACTTTATATACGTTTTTCAATAAGATAGTTACTTCTAAATATATATATATATATATTCCTAATATACCTACATGGTGACTTTGAAAATTTGTACTTTGTGCGAATAAGATGCTCTACAAATCAAATAGAACAACTTTTTTAATGGAACCATGTCTCACAACTGAAAAAAAAGTCTTCTCCATACAAACTAGTAATATTAAAATAACCAATTTGTATGGGGAAGCCAAAAATCCGTATAAATCCTCATATTAGACCAAAGTACAACCTTTAAAATTCACCAGTATTTTACTTGGTTTTGAATTATTGTCATATTCTATAACTTTCTATAAGTATTTGGTGATTTGCTTTATACCCTTCCAGTGCGCTGGCGCCTGCACTGCCCGAGAGGAAACCTGTAATTAATATTACATACATATCATCACTGGTGCCTTACGGCGCCCGAGACCGCCTAGACAGCCCCAGGGTACCCAGCGGAGGGGTTTATAATCCCACCTCGTCGTAGCCGATGGTATGTCTCTACACCGAACAAGGGGCTAGCTCGTCGCGATGTTTTGAATAGACTCAATAACCCATCTATAAACAGTTTCACAAGTTGGTATAGTGAAACCGGGACCGACATCTTAACGTGCTCTTCGAGGCACTATAATGGTGTTGTCAAACAAATGTACATAAATTTTTGGGTACACACCGGGATTCGAACTAGGAATCTAAGTGTTTTTAAGTCCAAGGCCTAACCAACCCGGCCACCACGTATATAATTAATATTAATATACCAATTAAAAAAAAGTGCTGTAACAATCCCTTTATGCGCCCTTACATGGATATTTCTATTTTTACTCAAAATAGGGCATTACTGGAAATTACTGGGACAGTCACAATATTGAAACATTTTTTTTTGGAAACTATTCATAATGATAATTATTCTAAAACTAGAAAAAGCTATTTTTATTATAATTTTCGGATGAGCATATTTCATGTAATAAGAAATATATATTTAAATAAGAATTAAATACTTGGAAAGTTTTTTAATATTCTCACTTTCGTATATCAACTCGACTTCGAGAATAGAAATCAGAAGATGTTTTTTCGGGTATCTACAATACTTATACATTTAGAAATATCCTATATTCTCTTATAATAGAAAGATTTTGAGTTTTATTAGCGTTGACCCTTATGAAACTGAAAACGGGACACTTCGGCGTCGTAAAGCTTTCCTCGGGGACACCGGGACGGAGTAGCGAAAGGGACAGTCCCTTTTAAAACAGGACGTATTATGGTCACGTTATGCATGACCCAAGATTTGGTCATGGTCTGTTTATTTCTATGCCCCTCCAGGGTCTGGCCCTGGAGTCTGTGCCTGGGCACTGCTGGCACCGCCCCAGTTACGGCATTGCCTAAAGGGTAACACACCGTTTCTAATTGTGGACCACGCCATTTTTTTTATTGGAGCACGACATATGACTTTGTTTCTACCTGGTGGTGAGCAGACCTACAAAGTCCATGAATGGGATCAATCAATAATTGTTCCTAAACAATATTGATCGCTTCCACTATGCCGACTAAATGATTACGAAATGGGGGGTGACAATGACGTATTGCATTACGAGTATATTTAAATATACTCGCTGCCATATCGTCAATTCAACTACCCATTTCGTAACCGCACTCTGAAAGGAGACTACCACCTCGACAAGAAATCGATGCAGTTGTCTCCTGAAACCGGTGAACTCACAGACTAAAACCGAAACATGGCTAGGTCACTTGACGGTTTTTGCATCTGTATGTAACGAGACGGGTCGATATTTTAATATAAAAATTTAGTTGACACAACATTATTTACTCGAATATTAATATATATAGGACACACACATATGGCAATTGATCGCAAACTAAGCTCTAGGCTTATACTATGTGTACCAGAAACAACAATACTAATCCTATTATATCTTATAAATATTCAGACTAAGCAAACTTTATAGGAAAAAAATGCTACCACGCCAAAACGTCGCAACCAACGTAAGATACGACAACGTAGATTATATTGATTGTAAATGAAAAAAAAAAAAACTGTGGTTGGACTGATTTAAATAAAACGGAGACAGATCATCAGCTAGTAGATAAATATAGATTAAAAGACGTACAGATTATGGTATTTTTTTATTAAAACTTAATTGTTGCACAGTATTTAGTTTCATATTTTTACACAATAAAATATAAAATACAGCCATAAAATATTTATACAGAGTGGAAACGAAAGGCCGTGGTTGGAAGGAAGGACACAGCATTCACACTCACAAAATAAGCGTTATCCATACAAAATGAGCTTTCGCACTTCCAGTATTACTCGACCACTGTTTTTAGCAGAATTAAATTAATCTTTTTATCGGTAATTTTATTTACTATTTTTTTTTGTTTTTTTTTTAATTTACATTCACATTAAATACCTACCTATTTATATAATAAGTACATACTTTAACTATCTGTTATAAAATTGAATATAATTTCATTATTAGTTTTAAGTTCACACAAATTTATATTAACATTAACTCGTCGCATGTGATCATAATTATTTTGTGTTAAAAGTCCATAAATATTAATTTCTTTTATAACATTAGACATGACTGCTGTTTCAGCGCCACATATATCGCTGAAATCTGATCCATCTGCTGAAATAGTAAGCGATTCGTCATTTGAGCTGAATAGTAAAGATGTTTCTTTTCCTATGTACAATTTTCCTTCAGCAATATTTCCATTGGTATTTGCTGTAAAATTCTTCAAAGCTATGATTACAGAAAAACACGAAGGTTGCCGAGTTTCTTGAAATGACTTTTCAGGTTCCTGAAATCAAATGGAAAGTTGAATTCAATCGACATTTACTTTATAAAATGCTAATTTTCAGTCTGGCTTAGCATTCATTTTAAAATAAATAAAATAGTTTTGGTCGGTGGTTTTTATAGCAAAAAAAAATAATTTACTTGTAGTACAAAATATAATAGTTTACTACCAATAACAGCCTCCGTAGACTAGTGGTTACGCCTTTGGCGTTGAATCCGGAGGTCGTGGGTTCAATTCCCACCCATGGCAAATAAATATTAGTACGTTTTTCTGTACAGTTTGTCATGGTCTGGGTGTTTATAAAAATATAATATGTATTATATCATTGTTTCTGGTACACATAATACAAGCTTAGTTTGTGACCAGAGCAATTTGTGTAAATTGTCGTACAATTATTATTATTAATAATAATAATAAAAGAATATAATATAATTTGTACGTCTGCTTACGACACGTTCACATAAAATATCGTAACCTATAATGATGAAATGAACTACTTTTTATATATTTTAGTATTCTACTATGTCGGCTAAACATGCAGTTACGAAATGGATGGCAACAAAGACAAATTACCATTACGAGCCTAAATAAATCAAACGCCCAGAGGCTACCATGGGTTTGCGCATTGTAGCAACATAACGTATTTGTATACCTACGTGAGCAACAACCAATAGGGCCGCTTTATTTTTGGTAACAGGATTGAATAAAGCGATCCTATTGGTTGTTGCTCACGTATACGTATACAAATACGTTACGTTGCTACAATGCGCAAACCCATGGTAGAGCCTCTGTTCCTAACCGTACCCCGAAAGTAAACTACCTACATCGACAAGAAATCAAACAACAAAATCGACCTCATTCTAGGATTTTGTAGGGCTGCATACCATCAGGAGATACACAGTAGATGTTACGCTTCATTAGAAATAAATTAACTTTCGAAATATCGACCTACTACCCGTTACCTTAAAGTCATATTTCGGTTTTCGCCACCCATTTCGTAACCGCACCATTTAGCCCGACATAGAAGGAGCTCAGGAGCGTCCAATGCTGTTAAACGACCCCATTCTTGGATTTTGTAGGTCTGCTTACCACATAGACGACAGGTCACATGCCATGCTCCAGTAAAAAAAAAAAAACATTGATCTGAACAGACAGGCAGACGGACATATTACACTCATAAGGCTTTCGTTTTTCTATAAAATTATTGCTCTCGGAATTTCTATGTTTATTTTTCTATACAAATTGAATATAATATAAAAAGCATTCGTTTGGTTGGTGCTAAATTTGTCTAATTTAGGTGAGTAAAGTTGTTAACAGCTTTCACGAAGTTGTTACCGTATTTGTTATAGTGGTAAAAGTACTTTTCGATATTTGTTATTTTAGTTACTTTATTACCAGTAATAGTTACTTTATTTAATTTAAATGTAAAAGTATTTTTTTTATGTTGTTTGCTAAAAAACGTATTTTTTTTTTTTAACTCTTTGTTAGGTAAACTAGGGGGCCATTACGAGAGCCATCAGCTCTTGTGATGATTGATAGAATATAAACCCCGTAGTTCAAATTGAGCTTACATCGAATATAGTTAAATACATTCACGAAAGTATTTCTTCTCTGGTCCAAATTGGTTTTCGAATACGCGCATATACGCGTTTATTTCTATATTCAATTTGGACCGACTGGTATACACTGACAGCCGAATACAGTGCTAATACATTTCGAATATGAGAGCATCTTGAACCGGTGTTTACAGCATATATAGAATACATATTCGCTTACGTTGAAGCAAATTGGACCGCCCTGAGAGATAGAAAGTATAATACGAACCTTTTGCAATGCGATAATTTTTCCACCTTCAATCAAAGCTACAAAATCAGACTGAGCAGTAGCCAATAAAACTGCTTCTCCCTCTTCACCATTTAATCTCATTCCACTCCATAGTTCATACCACTCTCCAGGTGGCATCCAAACATTTACATGACTCTGACTCGGTAGTAAATTAGGAACTATCACTAAATCATCACCAACACTAAATTGTGTACTCAGTTCTATCAAACTTTCAGAGCGAGGAAATTGATAGAACATAGGCCTTAAAAGTGGTCCTGTTCTTAGAATTGTATAAAAGTGTGGGATAAAACTTCGTCTTGTATTAAGAGCTCTTAACATAAGGTTTCTGTTTATTCCATTATAGGCCATTGGATCTCTAACAGTTGATTTAGAATGTATTTTTATCATTGGCATATAAGTGGCTGCCATGTACCATTTGACGCACAAGTCGGTGTGGAGAGATTCATCAAAGTCGTCCATATCTCCACAAATTGGGACAGACCAGAACCACTGTCCTGATATTCCTCCTAGAGCAGCTTTAACTAACTCTCTTCTAAGACTTGCCCAGGAGGTGTTAACGTTTTGTCTATTGAGGATCACGTCCCCATTCATCCATTGGCTGGTGCTAAAGATTTCTAATTTGGATTGAGTAAAGTTGTTGACAGCTTTTACAAAGTTGTTTCCGTATTTGTTATGGTGGTAAAAGTACTTTTCATTGTTATTGGGACGTATAGTATCCCACAGTAGTGTATTTTCAAAAGCTGCTTCAAATCTCTGAAAATGGTATTAATATTTAACACAAGGTGGTCAAAAAAAAAGAAAAATAGGACAAATGTAACTAAGCTATCCATAATATTTTCCCCCCTTCATCCCATAAGGGAGTTTTTTTTCAAATATAAATATATCACCGAGAAAATACTAAGACAACATTCAAATTTTAACCTTCTCCCTTAACCGCTGTACGAGATATAGTTACTAGACGACAGTTAGACTGATTACGATTTTCTTTAAAACTCAAAAATTGTACAGAATTCTATAAATTATAAAATTAAAGATTTTCGGCCACTGCGCAGATGTGAAAATTATTAATTATCTATATATTTTTTTACATAACACCTTAAGGTTCTCCATGGCCTGTTGGAAACAATGATCGAGTCGAGTTGAATCTGAATAATTATAACTTTTTTTTTCATCTGAAAGGAATAATTATTTTTAAAAGTAACTTTAAATAAAAATTACCTCATTAAAGTACGGAAGAGCCAAGTATGTTTCATTTAACGATTTCACTGAAGTATCTAGAGGCCAATTATTTTCTAAGACCACTCCATCAATATTCGAAGGTAAAGTCCAAATTTCTTTCATAAAATCTTCGGTCACATATTCATAGTCGGGATATACAACGTTTTTGTCATCAACACTTCCAATGTACATATTTGATATAGACTTTTCTATAAATGAACCTTTGAAGGTAAATATAAAATCTGGACAAAGGTTTTCTGTAGACGAAGAATTATCTACCATATGAATCTAAAAATAAATGTACATATTTTTATTTATCTTCACGCCAGGTTCCTTGGTCAAGAGACTACCGAGTACCACTTTTCACTAAGTTGAGGCATATCTACATCATATCGTTTTTAGTCTGCGGGTTCACTGGTTTCAGGATTAATTTGCCGTTTCTACTACGTAGAAAAGTGCATATTAAACACAAAGTAACTTTTCCATCTTAATAATTAATTCTTAACATGGAATATTATGAACTAAATAAAAATCTTTGAAAGAGAAATTACATACATACATACGTATCATCACGGGTGCCTTACGGTGCCCGAGACCGCCTAGATGGCCCCAGGGTACCCAGCGGAGGGGTTTTAATCCCACCTCGTGTTAGCCTATGGTATGAGTCTACACCGAAAAAGTGGCTAGCTCGTTGCGTTGTTTTGAATAGACTCAATAACCCATATATAAACAGTTTCACAAGTTGGTATAGTGGTATAGCGCTCTCCGAGGCACTATAGTGGTGTTGTCAAACAAATGTACATATTTTTTTAAATTAAAAACTCATTGGTACACACCGGGATTCGAACCAGGACCTAAGTGTTTTTAAGTCCAAGGTCTAACCAACTCGGCCACCACGTGTATAAAATCGTAAAGAGAAATTACTTTTTATAATATTTATTTAAATATTTTGTACAGTGGTAATTATAAAAATAATAATAAATCCTGAATAATACTTACATAAGGCGATATATGAGGAATAAACTTCTTGTTGTTTTTATGTAACAATTCAATTGCCGATTCAATTAAATCTCCTTCTAATTGACAATTAGAATTAAAAACAATTGGAGAAATACCACAATGTGACTCGAATAACATTTGATTCGCGTTGCTTTCTTTGATGAATTCTACCAATTCTTCCAAAGCCACGTCTAGCGTTGGAGCAACTTCTCTGCAATTATGTAAAGATCTCAAATTATTTGGCAACGTCAATTATATCAAAGGGAGAGTAGAGACCACAGATTTCGATGAATAGAAAGGTTGCTTTACGAAATTTGGACTATGTTTTGGGATTAATCAACAATTTTTTTTTTTTTTTAATTATTATAATAGAATTTAAAAATACTGCCATCTAACTAATTATAAAAGTATATATTCCCAGGTGGCCGAGTTGGTTAGGTTCCTAGGTCTACCTTTAACTTAAAGATACTAGGTATAGTTTTAGGTTAGTAGTTCAATAATATCTAGTATGTACTAAATAAATAAAAAATAAATAAATAAATACCATCACGGGTGCCAATTTGGCTCCCGAGAACCGTTTAAACGGCCTCAGGGTCCCAGCGGAGGGATTATCATCCTCATTTCGCCGATGGTATTCATATATATTATATATTATATATAATATATATATATATTATTATTAATATATATATATATTATTATTAATATATATATATATTATTATTAATATATATATTATATTTATATATATATTATTTATAGTATGTACTAATGAGTTTTTATTAAAAAAAACTTGTAACTTTGTATCTACCTGATTGTAAGTAGACTTACAAAGTCTGAATGGGGTCGGATCAATACACTGTTATGAAATAAAAGATGTAGACCGAAGTTATTGCACTAAGATTGAGTAGTCGTAGTTACTACATACTCGTACATCAGCGCTATACTGGGTCCTCTCTAATCTGTAGCTAGTCTATACCTGAGGCGATTAATTATAGAGGTGCTCTAAAATGTCTCTGAATTCCAATGATTGATCTAACTAAACTGGGACCTATCATACGATATCGTGGTTGACTACACATTCAATCTAGGCTGTATGTATCGGAAAATGAGTGTTAAATTATATATTAGAAAAGGAAATATAATTTACTTAATCATTATACAACGGGTAACGAAATCCCATGGCTTCAAAAAGTTAAATAAATACCATCACGGGTGCCTATTTAGCTCCCGAGAACTGTTTAAACGGCCTCAGGATACCCAGCGGAGGGATTAACCCGTCCTAATTTCGCCGTTGTTATTTGGACGCAACACCTAACAAGTGGCGAGCTTGTTGCGGTGTTTATGATGAAGTAGCGTCGTTGTATAGAGCGGTCACCCATCCCAATCCGGCCTTGTTGTCGTCTGCTTAACCTTGTTATCAGTTGCGCAGTGACTTAACCTCTAGGCTGGGGCCGCTCTTAAAACTAAAATTATTAAGATAAAATTGTAGTGAAAAATTTCCTGGAGGGTGGGACTCGAACATTAGAAGCCATCTTCATCATCAGGGTACAAGTCACCCTTCTCAAAACTTGACATTGCTTACTATATTTACTGATCGTCGTTCGTCGCTGTGTATAGACATATATGGTATAGTGAACCTGTGACAGAGGTCAAATTCCTCTCCGAGGCGCTATACGGAGTTTAAAGCCATGCTCTAAGTGATTTTAAGCATGCAGTCTAACAAACTCGGCTACCATGTATATTAATATCATAATTTAAATAAAGATATTTACCTACACACATGAGTTCCCATCATCCAGGTCTCTATATGATTATTTACCCCTATAAATTTCTTAACATCTGCCATAATATCTGATGGTTCAGGACCGACAAATAAGTGGAATTTAATATAGTCCAATGTTAAACTTCTTAGACTAATCTGATTGTCTTCAGTTATATTAATTTCTGTCGGTGTATAGTTTTCTATTAAAAATCCATGATATGAATCTCCTGATTTTGCAAATATTACTGGTATAGAATCAGCTTCATTTTCATGGCTGTAAATTATTTTCAATGTCTTAAAATTCAGTGGAATTTCTCCGAGTCCAAACATAGTATCATTAGTAAGTTTAAATGCCATTTCCCAAATATTATCAGAAGCTATTAATGGACCTCTAGTTGTTGTAAATATAAGTCCTTGTGGTCCTTTTACTTCAATCAAAATTTCTGGTACAGATACTGAATAAGTATATGTTGTGTTATCCAATTTAGTACCAGTCAATGGAGGAACTGTTCCTGTATTATATATTGTAAAACTTAAATGAGAAATTGTTATTTCATCAGTAGAGATAGCAAGGTTGTTTATTGTCGGTTGTCCAGCAAATGGTTCAGTTAATTGCCTTGATGTTAATAATAGCTCTTCGGTCCAATTTCTATAAGCGATGTATGAAAATCTAGAAGGTAATCTATGAAAACAGAAGTTCGTTCTTAAATCATAGCAGCATTCTGGATGACATTCATTTTGGGATATACTTCCGTATCCACAAGCAATTCTACTGATTCTGGGTATTAGGCAGGATCCCATAGAAAATCCATCTCTTGGAGGTCTGTCAATGGCTTCAGATATAACATAGTAGTATAGTAAGAATGGAGCAATTAATGCTATTACTACAAATACAAATATAACCTTAGATTCTCTATTCAATAAGAGCTTGTCTGACCAGCTTACTTCTGCAAACAAAAACAAATTACAAGAATTATTATTTTGAACACTATAGTGCCTCGGGGAGAATGTAAAGCTGTCGGCCCCGGTTTCACTATACCAACTTGTGAAACTGTTTATAGATGGGTTATCGAGTCTATTCAAAACATCGCGATGAGCTAGCCACTTGTTCGGTGTAGGCTCATACACCGACCCATGACCCAATCAAACCCACGACCCTCGGATACAACGCCAAAGACTCAACCGCTAGCCCACGGAGGCGGTCAATATTAGGTACTTAGAATATAAAATAATAATACATACTACTTATTTAATTAGTATACTTAATTCTATGTATATGTTGATAGGATGATAATAAGACAATATATAGTATTGTTGAAGACAATAACAAAATATTGATATGAATTTTATTATATAATCATATACATATCATCACGGGTGCCTTACGGAGACCCCCTAGATGACCCCAGGGTACCCAGGGCCGGAGCGGTTTTAATCCTCGTTGTAGCCGATGGTATGAGTCTACACCGAACAAGTGCCTAGCTCGTCGCGATGTTTTGTATATACTCAATAACCCATCTATAAACAGTTTCACAAGTTGGTATAGTGAAACCGGAACCGACAGCTTAACGTGCTCTCCAAGACACAGTAGTAGTGTTGTCAAACAAATGTATTTTTTTTTTAATTAAAAACTCATTGTACACACCGGGATTCGAACCAGGGACCTAAGTGTTTTTAAGTCCAAGATCTAACCAACTCGGCCACTACGTATATATGAATTTTATCAAGTTTTCTATAATTACTTTTTTCCTTCTCCTGGTAAAACGACGGTGGTTCACGGTATCCCTCTTCTTCTTTCGATTCGTTCACGTATGGAAGCATTTTCTATATCTCTGTATCATCTGTAAAGATTTTAATGTACATTATAAATCATCCTATACATAGGCTCCTTTATAAAGGCAGTAAGTAGGCTTATAGGGTACCGAAAAAAATAATAATAATATAGATGTAATATTTACTTTATTGCAAATTCTTCCGCTAGTTAAACGACGACTTAAACGACGTCTATATGTTTCGCTTCTCCACGAAGCATCTTCAGGAAAGGATTACATTTGAATATTTGGGAACAATAAGAAATAGTTAAAAATTCGACAGACAGCCTAATTAATGAACAAATCAACGTTACAAATTCACCTATACTCAACTTATTTCGACCATCATAATTAAAATTTAGTGCTGAATCTATATTATTATATAAAATAATGGAATTCCGCAAAATAACGCCTGATTCAATCAATTATACGAAAAAAATATATCAAAAAGGCACTTTTATAGCGAAACTCGGTTGATGTCATAATATATCTCGAAAACTATCCGTCTTTCCAAGAATTTGGAATGCTCATAAATCTTGTTGATAGAATTGAATTCGTTTATTTGCTCTCTAAAAAATATTACAAAGTTTAATAAAGTTATAATAATTAATATTAATAGAAAACAAAAAGGTTTCCACTTAGCATATTATGTAGGATTACAATGATAATTTACTGCAAACTGCCGCTGATATTCTGTGGAGACCCATAATTATTTGTATATTTGATAATAACATTTAAAATAAAAATAGACAATTAAGTACGTACCTAAGTAAATTTAATTATGGCAATATTACGAAAACATTAAAATAAATACTTAGGTACTTTAAAAATATTAATAGAGTTTTATATTATTTATCACTATCACATAACTACTATTAGAATAAACACTACTTCTATAAATATACTAAAATACATATCATCACAGGTCGAGTTGTCTAGGCCGAGACCGCCTAGGCGGCTTCAGGGTACCCCACCTTGTCGTAGCCCATAGTATGAGTCTACCTACACCAAACAAGTCGCTAGCTAGCTCGTCGCGTTGTTCGGATAGACTCAATAAACTATCTATTAACAGTTTCATAGGTTGTTATAGTAAAACTGGGACCGACAGCTTAACGTGCTCTCCGAGGCACTATATAGTGGTCTTGTCAAACAAATGTAAGTACATTCATTTTTCAATTAAAAACTCATTGGTAATCACCGGGATTTGAACCGGGGACGTGAAAACTGTAGTATTTTTAAATGTGAGGTCAAACCAACTCGGCTACCACGTATATACTTACACGTAGGATGTGAATTAAACCTTAATATCTAATAAATAAAGTCTGTTAATAAAGTTACCTTATTGTTGACGTTAAAACAAAAAGGAAATAGAGCGCAAAAGTTATTTTATATTCATCCGTACTATCCAATATTTAATTTAAATTGTTTTTTTTCCTTCATTTTTTATTTTCAAAAGTTATTTATTTCATTTCCCAGCGATACAAAATATAGAGTAAATTAAGCCAAAAGTAAAATCTATCAAACAATACTAACAATGTCGGTTTTTACTCTGGACAACAAAATATAAAAAAATCTGTAAAATAATTACTTTTGATTGAAGTTTTGATTAAGCAAAGTAAAACAAAGCTTTTTGAGCTCTAATATTAATTAAGTTGTTAACGTAAAAATACGTATCACCACGGGCGTACCTTAGGGGTGGAGACACAGGGATTTTACTTCCACCTCATCGTAGCCGAGGGTGTTCTGTGTTCACGCTGATTAAGTGGCTAGCTCGTCGCAGAGTTTGTAAAGACGTATAAACAGTTTCACAAGTTATAGTAAAACTGGGGTCAATAGCCTAACATGCCTTCCGAGGCATATATATTCATACATATACTACTAGCTGCCCGACCCGGCTTTGCACAGATGTAGTAATGAATAAAATGTTTTGTGATACAGTTTATAGATGGGTTATACAAAACATCGTGATGAGCTAGCTACTTGTAGACTCATACAATCGGCTATGTTGAGGTGGGATTAAAATCCCACCGCTCGGGTACCCTGAGGCCGTCTAGGCGGTCTCGGGCGCCGTAAGACACCCGTGATGATTTTTATTTTATTTAAGAATGTAGCTAAACGTTTGTATCTATAGTACAAGAAGTCCTGCGCATTTTCTACCTTGCATTATAAATCCTTAGATATGGTTTTGCCCAATTCAGAATGTGTTTTTTTTTAATTTATTATTCTACCATTTTTACCGGAAGTAGGTATTGTGAATGGTTTTGTAAAATAAATGTATGTAAGTACAGTTAGCAATTTATTTTGTTTGAAAGTGGAGATAGTAATTCATATCTACATATAAGCCATGTATATGGAAGTGCTGTAACACACTTCGTACACTATAAACCACAAATATCCATTTGTCTCACTCAAATCTACATATAGAAAAGTGAGAAAAGAGAGACTTTCCGATCAATTTCTTATCATGGAAACTACCAGTCTCCTTTCAGGTTGCAGTTACGAAACAAGTAGTTGATTTTACGATAAAACAACGAGGATATTAAAGTTAACTCGTAATGCATATTCGCTTTTGTCGCGGCCAATTTTGTAACTGCGTCATTTAGCAGGCATAGTGAAAGCGACCAAGTGTATTGATCGACCACATTTAAAGACTTTCAAACTTTCAGGCGGACGAAGTCGCGGGCATAATCTAGTAATATAACTCTGTACTGTAGCCCTAGTGAGAGTTTTTTTTAACATTTACTTTTGCGTTAACTTTACTACTGCGTTAAAATTTTGACCAATAACACGTTCGCATTTTTAATTCTCAAAATTTCCGCTTGGAGCGCTGAACTATTTCCCATACAAATTTTAGTTAACTCAAACGCAAAGTAATAGTAAGAAAACCCACACTAGGGGTACTGTACTTTTATAAATATATTATTATATCTTGTCATATTTACCCTTACAATAAATGTGACTATATTTCATGAGGAGATTTTGTATACAAAATAAATTATACTAATTTTTCGTCGAGGTTTATTCTAATTTATTAGTTTTCGTCGAGGACGGTATGTGACTTTGTAACTAGCTGATGATAAACAAGAATCAAATCAAATCATTTATTTGTTTACTAAGGAATACTATACATAAATAAAAACACAATATATAAATAATAACTTGCAATATTCACAACAAAAAAAAAATGTTGCCCAATGACACCCTAATAAGGCGAAACAGGTATACCAAGTTATTATTTATATGTTATGTTTCTATATAAAATAAAATAAATAAATACCATCACGGGTGCCAATTTGGCTCCCGAGAACCGTTTAAACGGCCTCAGGGTCCCAGCGGAGGGATTAACCCATCCTCATTTCGCCGATGGTATTCGGAGGCAACACCTAACAAGTGGCGAGCTTGTTGCGGTGTTTATGATGAAATAGCCTCGTTGTATAAAGCGGTCACCCATCCCAGGCCGGTCTTCTATATATATGTTTCTATATATGTATATGTAATTGGATAACCTATGTTTTTTTTTTTTTTATATAAAATATATAATTTAAATTCCAAGGTATTGTGCATACATATTATATACTTATTCTTAAGGGCACTGCATTCGTAATCGCGAACTCCGCGTTTTCCATATAAAATTAGTTTTCGAACGTTACGAAATGGGTAGTTGAATTGACGATAAGGCAGCGAGTGATCAATATTGTTTAAGTACAAACATTGATTGACCCTGATATTCATGGACTTTGTAGGTCTGCTCATCACCAGGTAGATATAAAGTCACATGTCGTGCTCCAATAAAAAAAAAACAAAGTAAAAAAACATATATAATTTTGTGCAATAAAGAATTTTGAATAAAAAAATACTTACCTAAATTTGTGAAAAAAATGTAACAAAAGTAAATATAATTCAAATTATTTTTACTCAAAATAAAATTTAGTGAATCCTTTTTTTAATGACTTTATTTACACTTTTCCACAAATATTTATTTTTGTTATTATTTAAAAAGTTATATTTGGCACAAAACGCAAAATCACTTACGATATGTAAGCTACAATAATGATAATGATTCAAGAAATAGGATATCTTATCTTTCAGATAATATTATATTTTAATTATTAAGATTAGATGTTGATAAGTTAATGACTATATTAATGACGAACTTGGAATGCAATATAGTGATTGATAATTTAATCTTCTATACTGGGTGTTTTTTACAGTGGATTTTTTTTAATGCTTTCACTTATAGAACCCATTTTTTTATATAAAAAAGGGAAGTATTTTTCTTTAATAAAAAATCCGAAAAATAAATTATTATATGAAAAAGCCTATATGCAAAATTTACTCTAACATATACATATTACCAATAAAATACTTTTAGACAAATGTCAATCGTGAGTTTGGTAATAAAGTTAAAGTGATTTATGTATGTACCTTTTTTGTACTTAAAGTTTTTTGTATGGGCCACACTAAAAGGAAAAAATACATATCTCACTTCATGGAATCTCATTATTTTCATCATAGAACACGATATAAAAAAAATATCACTGAAAAACTTTGACTTTATCTAACATTATTTAAAAATGGACACTATATGAAATAAACGTATTATTATTATCGTATTGTGTTCGTATCAAGAAAAGAAAATACCTCTAGACAAATGGTAATCGTGAGTTTGGTATTACAGTTTAAGTGATTTGATTTGAAAGTTGGGTATATTAAAATGAAATAAAACTGCATTAAACGTTTATTTTTATTAAATATGTATTTTTTGAGAAAAAATATGTAGAAATGTAAATAAGTATTCCTTACATTGATAAATGATTGTCAATCAAAACTACATAAACATAAGCTTAGGTATTTTCTATAACCGTAAGTTATAGTGATCTACGATTTAAGTGTATTTTTTAAAATAATTTATCCTAAAAACAAAGTGCAGAAAGAAAGCGAAACGAGATGCATATGATATTTTATTAAAAATACGGAGGTATCTATGTACGTGTATATACTCGTACGTGGTGGCCGAGTAGGTTAAACATTAGAAATAAAAACACTTAGGTCCTTTGGTTCAAACTCCGGTGTGTACTAATGAGTTTTCAATCTAAAAATTTATGTAGATTTGTTTAAAAACACTACTATAGTGCCTCGGAGAGCACGATCCCAGTTTAACTATACCAATATGTGAAACTGTTTATAGATGAGTCTATCCAAACATTGCGACGAGTTAGCCACTTGTTTGGTGTAGACTCATACCATCGGCTACGACGAGATGGGATTAAAACCCCTTCTGCTGGATACCCTGAGCCCGTCTAGGCGGTCTCTGGTCTATGATTTTTTTTTTTGGTATAATTTTTTTCAGTAATATTTGTTTATGTTCCCTGAAGAATAATTTAACCTTAAAGCTGTTTCTCCCAATTTGAACACCAATGTTTCAAAGTCAAATAAAATATTTACATAAGTTAACCAACCAGCGCTATTTATTTTTTTAAGGAAGTTACGAATACAAATAATACTTGTTTTTAGATTATGTTTCTTTCTAAACTGGCGTTTTCCTAAGAAATACATAATATATACTAATATTATGAAGCTGAAGAGTTTGTTTGTTTGTTTGTTTAAAATTATTGGGGTTGTGTTGGATAGCCCATTTATCGAGGAAGACTATACGCTATATAACATCACGCTAACATCAATACGAGCGGAGCATCAATTAAATATGTTGCAAGGGGTTGGTGGGTTGCTTGGTGGCTCTCTTGTATGGCAGATAATGATTGACAGGTCAATGGAATCAGCTAACCGCCTAGTCTTATACTAGTTGGTTATGTAGTGTGTGTTCGGTTCGGTAGTAATTTTCATATTAAGATTTCCATTCCATCGTGTCTAAGTTCAATTAATATTTGTCGTTCTTCTGTTAATGAATAGCTGCCTAACCAATGGCACTCTAAGACCTCATTGTTAAACTTTTTTTTTTTTTTTTGACTATTCATAAATATCTGTAAAGATTTACATGAAATAAATGATTTTGACTTTTGACTTTTTGACTTTTGGGTTTTTTTTCCTTTTGAGAGCTTCCGTTACATGCTCTGCGTAAACGGTTAAAGTTACGCTTATTCATTTTTGCTGCTAAAAAATGAGACAGAACCTACTATAATCATGTTCTTCAAGAACTCAACAATGAATACCAGTGTTAATATATAAACAGTAAACACTAGGAATATTATTAATAATTATAGACACAAAGTAATAAACAATCGATCGAAACGAAAAATGTCCTTTGTGGAAGGAAGGTCTCTATAACTTCGTTTGACCGACCGACCGATCTCGTTGCCACCGCCCATAAAGATGCGAAGACCGACCTAGTCATGTAGTCAGTTTTAGTCTGTGGGTTTACCGGTTTTTAGGAGATTACTGCATCGATTTCTCGTCGAGGTGGTAGTCTCCTTTCAGGGCGCGGTTATACCAACTTGTGAAACTGTTTATAGATGGGTTATTGAGTTTATCCAAAACATCGCGACGAGCTAGCCACTTGTCCGGTGTAGACTCATACCAATTTGAAACATTGGTGTTCAAATTGGCTACGACGAGGTGGGATTAAAACCCTACCACTGGGTACCCTGGGGCCGTCTAGGCGGTCTCGGGCGTCGTAAGGCACCCGTGAAGATATATATATATATATATTTACTCTTTTAATAGTTGATGCTTAAATCAATTTATTGATTAAATAAAAAAAAACTTAAAAAATAACACATTACGAATATGTTTATTATTGAAAATGTTATCATGGAAAAAGATATTAGAGAGATTATTTAAAAAAAAACAGCTCTCGGAAGGGTGGCCACAGTCACTATGAGATGGCACTTGAGAAACGTCGTAATTTATCGTCCCGGGTAGCATTTTGATGTCCCTATGACGTCAATTACTTCGAGAATGACACTAAGTTGACGTCATAGGGACGTCAAAATGCTACCTGGGGTTGTGCTAAAGGGTTAAGACACTATTGCTTCCTAGTAGTTCCTTGTAGTTGAAAATTTACAATGAAGTTCTACTGAAAAAACACGTGGCCGCAATCTTAATTACTCTCTCACGTTTTTTTAATAACTTGCCATCTTGAGTTGCGATAGTCACCGGCCAATTAAAATAAATTATATAACAAATACGTGGTGGCCGAGTTGGTTAGACCTTGGCCTTAAAAACACTTAGGTCCCTGGTTCGAATGCCGGTGTGTAGCAATGAGTATTTAATAAAAAAAAAAGTACATTTGTTTGACAACACTACTATAGTGCCTCGGAGAGCACGTTAAGCTGTCGGTCCCGGTTTTACTATACCAACTTGTAAAACTGTTTAGGTATAGTTGGGTTATTGAGTCTAATCAAAACATCGCGGAGAACTAGCTACTTGTTCGGTGTAGACTCGACATACCATCGGCTACGACGAGGTGGGATTAAAAACCCCTCCGCTGGATACCCTAAGGTCGTCTAGGCGGTCTAGGGCGCCGTAAGGCACCCGTGATGATATGTGTAGAGACCGGCTAATTAAAATAAATTATATAACAAAACTTCCGAGTATATATATTTTTAAAGCTAGCAAAACCTTGAACGAACACCTTACAATGTCCTCTTTCGTTTGTTAACGTAAATTATTTCATAACGATTAATAATAGTTTAGGAAAATAACGCTCAAATAAACGCTGAAAGGAATCTACCACCTCGATTCAATTGTGTACTGAAAACCTACCTACATACAGTAAAATTATTAATACCTACTTCCTAGAAAATAATATCTTTTTGGTGAATAATTCATATCTAATATATAAAATTCTCGTGTCACAGTGTTCGTAACCAAACTCCCCCGAAACGGCTTGAGCGATTTTTTTTGTGTATATTCGGTATGGGCCGTAAACTATTTTCTATACCCCTAACAGTGTGTTCGTTTACTACTGTTTTTCGCTTAAAGCGCTTAGGCTTTAAGCCAATCTAATCAGCCGTCAAAGTACACAAAGCGAAGCAAAGCAATCGCAGCGTTTGCAGGAGTACTCGAACGGTTTTATGTGCATAATTAAATATCATAAAAAAATCATATAAGAGAATACAAAATGGAGTTCAAAAACTGTTAAGTGAAAGGGAGGGAACAATAAAAATAAACAAAAAAAAGTATTTGCATATACAATTGTGACCACAGACAATTTACTTTGATTGCACTACTCGTATTTTCAAAGCGTTCGCAGCGAATTCTATGACGTAATTTGCTTTTTTCTGTTACGTCATCAAAAATCCAAAGCAAAGCGAAGTACTAAAAAAACACCTGTCAAGTAAATTAAGCTAGCTTTGTAAGCCTTTTAAATTTTTGGACAAAGTTTTGTATTTTGATTTTTTTATGATTTGGCATTAAAATATACATACAACCCTTAATTTTCACCCTTCTACCTCAAACTCTCATTTTTTACTAGCGATATTAGTATCTACTGTAATAATCTTCTACTCTCAGTGGTCGATGACTGATCAAATATCAGTTTTTTCTAAAATTATATTTGTATTTACTTATAGGGCCCTACAGTATCGATAGGCTTGATAAGTCGACAAAATCGATACATATCGATTTTATGAATGAATGTTCACAGTCGATAAGAGACTGTCAAATTATATCGATATGGTTATGCTAAGCCCTATAGTGCTATGATATCACACCCTGAAAGGAGACTACCTCGGCAAGAAATCGATACAGTAATCTCCTGAAAATCGGTGAACCCACAGACTAAAACCAGAACAATGACTTGTCACTTGACGGTTTTTGCATCTGTATGGGCGGTGGTAACGAGACCGGTTGGTCGGCCTAACAAACTTATAGAGACCTTCCTCCCACCTATTTTTTTTTCTTTTCTATATTCTTTCTTTTTTTGAAAATCGGTGAACCCACAGACTAAAACCAGAACATGATTAAGTCACTTGACGGTTTTTGTATGGGTGGTAACAAGACCGGTCAGTCGGCCTAACAAACTTATATTATAACAAAGAGACCTCCTCCCATCTAAAATTTCTTAATTTATTCATTCTTCCTTTTTTTTTATCCCTTCGGTACCATAGATACCTTTCTTTAAATAACTGAAACCTATACATACAAAATATAAATTTTTGACAAGCTAACAATAAGAGACTTAGTAGGCGTTAATTAATTATATTCTAAATAATATAACAATGTTCGTATATAATAAACCTACACGTGTACTAAATGTGTGATATTTAAAGTATTTAGGAATCAGACATTTATATTATGTTTCTATGGACATTTAAATTATTAATAGCATCTTTAGACTCTGTATTTACCTACTATTGGTAAACAAAACGAAAAACAAATTATATTTTATTGAAAAAGTTACTTTTGAATATGATTTCTCAAAAGTTTTATGTGATGGTAAAATCCCCGCGAATCATTAATCTATGTGATTTTTACAAAAAAATAGATATATTTTCGTTTCTCTTAACATTTAAAAAAAAATTAAAGCAAGGCATGTGACTCTGCACTAAGGAAAATCCTCAGGCGGTCCAATTTGCGCTTACGTTGAATAAATATTTTGTATTCGCTGTATACATCAGTTCAAGTGCTCTTATATTCGAATATAAAGGATGCTAAACTTTAAATTTGAATAAAACAACCTGTGTGTTAGATATGACATCGTTCAAATAGCCGCCACGGTTTCGTTGGGTGGTACGTACACGAGAGGTCCAATTTTCGATCACTCTGGCGCACAAATCGGACTGAATCTCGTTAATGCATTGAATAATGTTGGCATTGGTGGTTTGAAGCTTATTCGCATAGACTATATAAGAAAACCCCACAAGAAAAATTCTAATGGGGTCAAATCGCACGATCTCGGTGGCCAGTTGACTCTGAGCGAGATAACCATGTCCGGAAATCGCTCGTGCAGAATATTGATAGACAATTTTATGATAGTACACGTTGTTAAACACTAATGATTAAGTCGGATTAATAGTCGTTAAACTGCATTATGAAAAAACTAAATTTTGACAGTTCCAAGCAATGGCTCAGGCTAAGCAACGACTATTAATCCGACCATAAGACTCTCCATGATGATTTTCCGAAATAAACTGAATAAATGACAGCCAATTTGACAGATGTACCTAGAACAATATGGCCGCAAGCAACTGTCAAAGTTCAGCGTGCCTAATGGAAAATTCAAGTGACGTCACTCGCGTCGCGTATATTATTGTCTTTGGGTCGAATACGACTGCACACGGAAAACAGGCAGAGGACTGTGTTCGGTCAGTAGGGTTGCTAGACGTCCTTTCATTTAAAGGATATCTATATATATTATTTTTAAAGTTATATTCTGCTAATAATTGTTATTATTTTTTAACTTGTTTTATTATTTTACTTTATATAGTAGAGTTTTCCATAGTGATTAGGTATGTGTAACAATATTGTGTGCATGCGTAGTGTGTTAGTACTTATTATAGATTATATATTCTTAACTTTTTTTTGATTAACTTTTTTTAGATGTACTTATAACTAATGTAATTTTTGAAAGTCTACAAGTGTAGTTTCAACTGAAGAGGCGGGTTGCTCCTAATACAGGTTACTATAACTTAAAAGGAGCAGCCCAGCTTACAGTTTAATTGTATTGAAAAATATTTTGGTTACTGAATAAATAAATTAATTTATTTATTTATATTATAAATGCAGCAACTTTATAATAATATTCTGTATTTTCTTTTGTTATAATGATTTAATGTTTTCAATGTTATTGTATTAGTTCTTAGCTAGTAAAATATTTTATTATATTTATCAATACACACCAGTCGATAACAATCTACTAAGTAAACAATCTATAAGTAAATAAATAAAGTTACTATGTATCACCTTGTAACCATATTCTTGCAAAATAAAGATTACTTATTCAATAAATATCTCTATTGACACCATAACAGAACATTTTAAATGAAAATAACATCATGTCTATTATTTTCATCCTTAGTCCTTTATTTTCTTCTAATAAATAGTCTATAACACAAAACGGGAGCTGGCAACCCTAGCTGTCAGTGTATACCAATCGGCTGTATATATTGTATACAATTTAATATAGAAATAAAAGCGTAGGTATTCGACTAAAACCAATTTGGACCAGCGATGAAATACGTTCGTGAACATATTTTCCTGTATTCGATAGAAGCGGAATTTGGACCACGGAGCCTAAAAACCTCTGTAAATTAGAAATGTAACTGTATCATACTCACTCATTTAAATCTACCTATATACATATGAAAAGAGAAAAATATTTATGCTGTATCGTTTGAATTTCGAACGAAATGTCAAACGTGTCTGAGAACGTCATTTTCTGCTCAATCTTCTTGGGTGATAATTTTGATTGGTTATAGGTAGTATTATTTGTGTGGCGGCCATCTTCTATTCCCATTATTTTCGACATTAGGCACTTCCATATTATTGATACTTCTATGCTTTGCATTATAGTAGGTATATAGAGTTAAATAAAGAGAACAACTAACATTTATATAACTTTTTATTCCGGCTTTAAAATACCGATTCACAATTCTATTAAAGGACTCCATATTATAAGGTGCAGACATAAGGTAATAAATTCAATTTTGTAATATAAATTCATCTTTGTTGCCGCCAATTGCTAATCGCATAGTGCATATCGCAGCTGGCATAGTGAGAGCGATCAGTGTTGTTAAACAATAATTATTGATTGACCCAATTCATGGAATTTGTAGATCTGTTTATCGCCTGGTAGATAGAAAGTGCCGTACTCCAATAATTAAAATAATTTGGAGCTTGGTCTGCCACCGTCTCAACGCAGCCACCACAGCTGTTCATAGTTGAAGCCAGCCTGGATCCTACTTCTGGGGCCTGAACACCGTCTGCTCAGCAGGCGTCACGGTTTGCATAGCCAGCCATAACCGACCGCTGCCCGGTCCCCATACGCGGAGCCTGGCCTGCCACTGAAGGATGTTGGATACTGCCCTCCCCAATCGCCGTATACCAGGGCAGTAACATTCTTTCCACGACAAAATTTGGATGTTGATAGAACTCATTCTCTCTCTCTCTTAGCTCTTCTTCTTTCCCTAAATTAAATTGTATGTAGTTAGGTTTCTTTTAATATTTTTTTTGTATTCTTTTATGTATGTTGTTTCTATTTATCCAAATATAAACCTATAGGTAGGCTCTAGGCAGGACAACGTCACAGTATAATCCATTAATAAACTTTTTAGTAATTCACTAAAAAGAAGTATCAAATGCATTTTATGACCGCCTCGGTAGACTATTGGTTGCGGCCTTTAGCGTTGAATCCGGAGGTCGTGGTTTCTATTCCCAAGAAGAAAAAAAATAAGTAGGTTTTTCTGTACACTTTGGCCATACTATATAATATGTAATATGTCGTTGTTTCTGGTACACATAGTACAAGCCTAAAGCTTAGTTTATGAACACAGCAATATGAGAAAATTAGCCTACATATTATTATTTTTATGTATAGTCTCTTAATAAACTTTTTAGTGATTCACCGGATGCATTATGTTACCAGAACAAGAAATTCTGTGACTGAAAAGGAACAGGAAAATAAGATTAAACAGCTTAAAGCAAAATTAATATAGACGGTCCCAGTATACCCAGCGGAGGGGTTTTAATCCCACCTCGTCGTAGTAGATAGTATGAGTCTACACCGAACAAGTGGCTAGCTCGTCGCGATGTTCTGAATAGACCCCATAACCCATTCGACTCCTAAATAAAAACAAGCAATGACAAAATTCGTGACGGCTAACTGGAACCTATTTAAGGTTCCAGTCAGCTGTCACAAATTTTGTCATTGCTTGTTATCTATTTATACACAGACGCCCTCTATTAACTTTCTTCTAATAACTCTATGAGTGAAGTTAGAAGTCCTAGTTTCTAAAACTAGATGGCAGATTAGTATGTTTTTTTTTTAACCTAATATAAGGAATTTATAAAATGCATAAATATAAATTAAATAGAAAGTCATATTTAATTAATTTTAATGTAGTACTTAAACTTAAAATTAAGATAATTTTAAAACTTTAGGAAGTAACCACGTGCGTCAATGTCTAAAAAGGACTTAAAACGTGAGTTTTATGAGGAAGAATGTAAAATATCTTGAGCTCTAAATGTAATAAAAAGTAACTTATCTCTGTTACTTACAGACACAGGGAGAAATTATATTTAAAATTGATTAAGCAGCTAGAACCAAGAGCGTCTATTTTATTTATAGACTTTGTTCTTTGTTTTTAATTAAGTTATTAACTAAAATATCAAGTTAAAATATTTTAAGTTTTTAAAGTCAAATATGTTCAAATATATATTTTATTTGCAAGTCAATTTAACAATAAGAAAACTTAAATAACATTAAAAATAAACTAAGTGATTATTAAAATAATAAAATCAAACCTATATACCATTATAAATTATGACCTAGTATATACAAAAATAAACCTATAAAAAAAGGGGAAAAAACTCTTATAAATAATATATTTCCTCCATATCGCACCCAATGGGAGGGTTCCCAAAGGACTGGCTGCGTTCCCTTGTTGTATTGCAATACTAATACGCTGTCCGAGGAATGAACCAGAAGCCCTTCGGTTACCAGATGCGTCAACCAAACGCTTATATTTAAATATATTTTATTAAATAACATTAAAAGAACAAAAATATCGCGACGAGCTAGCCACTTGTTCGGTGTAGAATCATACCATCGGCTACGACGAGGTGGGATTAAAAATCCCTCCGTTGGGTACCCTGGGGCCGTCTAAACGCTTCGGGCGCCGTAAGGCACCCGTGATGATATATATAAATACACCTCATTATAAAATTAATATTTTATTTTATTATAAATCATCATATCATCATGGGTGCCATACGGCGCCCGAGACCGCCTAGACGGTCCCAGGATTCCCAGCGGAGGGGTTTTAATCCCACCTCGTCGTAGCCGATAGGATGAGTCTACACCGAACAAGTGGCTAGCTTGTCGCGATGTTCTGAATAGACCCAATAACCCATATTGATGGGTTATTGGGTCAGGTATTGAACAGTTGTTTCACAAGTTGGTATATAAAACCGGGACCGTCAGCTTAACGTGCTCTCCGAGGCACTATAGTGGTGTTGTCACACAAATGTACATATTATTTTTAATTAAAAACTCATCTATATATGCACCGGGATTCAAACCAGAGACCTAAGCGTTTTTAAGTCCAAGATCTAACCAACTCGGCGATATACAGGGTGAATTTGAAAGGATGTACTTTAGGCTAATATGAGGTTCTGCTGATCAAATTCTAACTTCTCCCATGGAACTATGTATGCATATGAAAAAAAAAAATTGGCTTCCCCATACAAATTGGTCATTTTAACATTACTAGTTTGTATGGAGAAGGCAATATTTTTTTTCATTTGCGGCACATGGTTCCATGGGAAAAGTTGTTCGTATTGATCAGCAGAACCTCATATTAGCCCAAAGTACATCCTTTCAAAGTCACCATGTTTATATATTATAAATCGCTGTCAAAATTATGCATGGTGCCTAATACGATGTCTAATCCTCACTGGATGAATACCCAGTAAAACCTGCCAGCTCCATTGTCACAAGAAATGTCTACCGGCTTTGGCGTAATTATTTCTTTAAAAAGATTTTAATTGTGATACCCTCGGACTTAATAGTAGATACAAGGGCCGAGATGGGTTTGGCGCACGAGGTCGTCTTAATTTATTGCAGGCGTTTATCTTGACCTACAATTTTTTTTTGATATGGTATTACTTCCTATATTGCTTGCACGACTTGGAAATACCGGTATTAGAGGAGTTAATTAACTAATCATATTTCGGTTTTAGTCTATGGGTTTACCCCACAGACTAAAACCGAAACATTTTTAGGTTACTTAACGGTTGTCTTTCCGTCAGATAGTTTTCAAACCAAGAGTAAACAACAGTTTTCAGGAGACTATACATTGGTTTTTGAAGTGGTATCCTTTCAGGGCATAGTTACAAAATAGGCAGTTGGTTTGACGATAAAGCAGCGAGGTTGTGAAAATAGACTAGCAATCAAAAATCTTCTTTGTTGCCACCCATTTCGTACCTGCATCATTAAGCCGGGATCAATCAATGCTGACTCGTAAAGCTTTTAATGGTCTCTATAATTTGCTAGACCGATTAACCGGTCTTGTTACCACCGCCCATACAGTCGTAAAAACCGTCAAGTGACCTAGTCATGTTACGATTTCAGTTTTTTTACTTTTAGTCTCCTTTTAGGGTGCAGTAACGAAAACGGCAATTGATTTGACGATAAAGCAGTGAGATTGTTAAAAAAGACTAGCAATCATAACTCTTCTTTGTCGCCGCCCATTTCATAACCGCATTATTAAGCCGGGAGCAATGAATGCTGTTAATCAATAATGTATTGATCGATGCCATTCATGGACTTTGTAGGTTTGCCATCAGGTAGATACAAAGCGTTCTAGTAAACAATAAAAGGCTTGGCGTTTGGTGCAGAAATATCCATTCTTTACCGTCCTCTGCCAGTTGTTTGACTTATTTGTCATGCCATTTTATTTATTGACATGACATTTCTCTTTTATCTGATCCAAATAACTTCTTGACCTTCCTTTTCATTTCTTATTAGGACATCATGTCGTTTGTCCAATCATTTCTGAATACTTATCGATTCTAATAATATCTTCTAATATATTTTCAAGTTTCGGAAGAATTTGGTTACAAACACTGTGACACGAGGATTTTATATATTTTTATTTGACAGACATAACAAAGATCATAGGTGTATTTCTATTATTTACTGAAGAATTTTAACCTTATTTTTCTTTTCTAAATGTATCATCACGGGTGCCTTAACGCGCGGCGCCGAGACCGCCTAGACGGCCTTAGGATACCCAGCGGAGGGGTGTTTTACCCACCTCGTCGTAGCCGATGGTATGAGTCTACACCGAACAAGTGGCTAGCTCGTCGCGATTTTTTGAATAGAATCAATAACCCATCTATAAACAGTTTCACAAGATGGTATAGTGAAACCGGGACCGACAGCTTAACGTGCTCTCCAAGGCACTAAAGTGGTGTTATTAAACAAATGTACATACATTTTAGTGTACATATATTTATACCGAACAAGTGGCTAGCTCGTCGCGATGTATTGAATAGACTTAATATCCCATCAATAAACAGTTTACAAGTTGGTATAGTGAAACCACGACCGACAGCTTAACGTGCTCTCAAAGACACTAAAGTGGTGTTGTTAAACAAATGTACATACATTTTTAGTGTACATATATTTACACCGAACAAGTGGCTAGCTCGTCGCGATGTTTTGAATAGACTCAATAACCCATCTTTAACCAGTTTCACAAGTTGGTATAATGAAACCGGGTGCAACAGCTTAACGTGCTCTCCGACGTACTATAGTGGTGTTGTCAAACAAATGTACATATTTAAAAAAAAAAAAACTTATTGATACATACCGGGATTCGAACCAGGGACCTAAGTGTTTTTAAATCCAAGGTGTGTGAAATATATTTTATTAGAAAAAGCTGCACGTCCCGGCTTTGCACGGAAGTACTAATGAACAAAGTGTTCTGTCCCACTCTGCACTCAGACTGTGTTTGAAGTCGGGTGCTTAATTAATTAAGTCATGTGGCAATTTTATTTATAATAATAATATTTATTTATTTATTTATAAGAATATCCAGGAAATATACAGTATAAATATTTAAACAATAGATACAGGTTAATATAATAGTACATAGACCTTACACATTTCCATGATTCAAATAACATATAAACTTACATAATTAAAAGTATTTAAACATAATTTAAAGAAGAAGTAAAAACAAAAAAAAAATCTCATGAGCAAAATGAAATAAGTTACTTATATAAAAATAAAAATAACAAATTAACTAAGTAGCAATAATAACAATACATTAAAGGTGTATCGAGAACAGTCTTTCTAATCTGTTCTTTATACATACCTATGCTAAGAGTAAATGGATCAATATGTGTGAAAAACTTATTGTACAAACAGCATGCTCTGTATAAAAAAATATTTTTAAAATAATTAGTTTTACAATTTCGCAGTATAAATAACTCAATAATATGTAGGACATATTACTCTGGTCACAAACTAAGCTATAATATAATATAAGCTTGTATTTTGTGTACCAGAAACAACGATATAATTAAAATTATATTTTATAAACACTCAGACCACGACCATGACAATTGTACAAAAAAATTTTTTTTTTGCCATGGTTCGGAATCGAACCCAGTCCGGCTAAAACGCTAACGCTGTCACTACTATACAACGGATGCGTTGCAATATTTGCCTTTTTTGCACCATTGTCAATATGCACCATTAAGGATGTTTTAATGCGACTGAGACCACCTAGACGGCCTCAGGATACGCAACGCCAGTGAGTTTGTTAGACTATTGAGTCTATACATACTCGTATATAAAAAAAAATAGTGAAACTACGACCGGTAGCTTAACGTGCTCTGCGAGGTACTATATGTATTTATTTCTCCGCCTCCGTAGACTAATGGTTGCGCCTTTGGCGTTGTATCAGGACGTCGTGGGTTCGATTCCCACAAAAAAATATTAGAACTATTTTCTGTACCGTTTATCACGGTCTTAGTGCTTATAAAATATAATATAAAGTTTCTGGTTCACATAGTACAAGCCTAGAGCTTAGTTTGTGACCAGGGCAATATGTGTAAATTATCTTACATATTATTATTATTATACATTTGTTATCTATTCCTTTTGAAATAAAATATATATGTACTCATTTTAAATAAAATTCATTTACCTAAATAAATAACCGCATTTGGTATGTATTAATTTTAAATAACGTAGTCTAAGCAGGCCTGAGTATTTAGTTAAAAGTATAAAATTTAAAATAAAATATTATACAGCAAAACAAAACAACTAAAATAATAAATCTTATTATCTAAGATGTGGCTCCAAAATAAAACATATTACTTTAAAAAACAAATAAATTCTTTATTTGAATAACACAACAATTACCTTAATATTTCATTCAACACACACATATTTCATGGGATCAGTCCTAGCGAAGCCTTTTATACAGCCTCCATATCTGGGTACAATCGCACAATCCTCCGAGATGCGACGTCGATCGCACGCCGCTACGCCCGCGCCGCGAATCTACGAAGTTACGTAGATAAATCTACGAACGTTTCGTAGCGTTGTTGATGAGTTTATACAATTTCATCTCGTTTTGGTTAAATTTAATTTACATACATTAGTGAGAAACCGTGTTGTTAATTTAATATAATTAATAAATTAGTCAGGAAATGTAATATTAAATTTTGTGTAGTGTAAATATAAGATGATATTAGAAAAATGCTGCATAAAGAAACTGTTGAGGTTACTAGTCAGCAGAATTTAGACCAAAAATTTTGGGAGTATTTTGATAATGGATCCCATCAGCCGAATAATGTGACTGATAAAGGTGATGTGTCAGTACCAGAGTTGGAGCAAGGATTTGTGGTAGGCATGTATAGTGCTTTGCTTGTGATCGGTGCAGTGGGAAATGTAGCTGTATTTTCGTCACTCGTTCGCTCTAGAAGAAGGAAGTCAAGGGTCAATTTGCTGATGACCCATTTGGTGGTAGCTGATATGATTGTTACCTTTATAATTATTCCTTTGGAGGTAAGTTTTTAGCTGAATTATACCTGTATTTAAAGCAATAGGAAAAAATTAAAAAATAGATTTTCACAATACCTGTTATATCAAAATAAGTGACTTGTTATCTTTTGTTGAGATCATTTGATATCTTCTTTATGATTTTTTTTTGGAGCACGGCATGTGACTTTGAAACTACCTGATGGTAAACAGACTTACTAAAGCGGCAAGTATTTTTATCTTAAAATATAAATATAACTTTTGATCACCAAGTTAGTGTTTTTTTTTTAAACACAATAAATGTTCGCTGCGTTTATTTCTATTTATGGAACTATAGGTATAAAAACATACATTTATTAAAGACAGACATTCAGAATTTACAAAATGGATTAACACTGGTGTTCATAAACACTTATTGAGGTTTTAAGAACACTTTAGTTAATAGGTTTTATTTCGTTTTTTAGCTACAAAAATAAATATTCGTAAAAGAGACAAAACATATTTTAACTAAAGTGTTCATCAAGGACTTAATATTTTTTTATGAATAAGTGTATATTTTTATGAATAAGTGTATATTTTATACAACCTACTTATGTACTACTACTACTTAGAAATGGAACGATTTAAAGCTTTTCGGTTTTTGAAAATAGTCATTTGTCCCAAAACGTGTATACGTTATCTTGCGGGCTCATAGACGCCCACTAAAAGTACTATTACGGGTATTATTCCTATACGGCTCCTAGACCGCCTAGATGGCCTTGGGTACCCAGAGGTGGAGTTTTATTCTCCTACGATGGTATTCTGAGTCTGCACCGAACAAGTTTTCAGCTCGTCGCAGTGTTTGTATAGACTCAATAACCCATCAACAAAGTTTCACAAGGCACCCGTGATGATATTTTATTTGTTATAATATTTTTGTTACGTGACTTTGCAGCAGGTTAATTTGTAACAACATTTTATATTTGTTGATATAGTGAAACTGGGACCGACAGCTTAACGTGTTCTCCGAGGCACTATAGTGCTGTTGCAAAGCTATTTATTTTAGGTCCCTGGTTCAAATCCCGGTATGTACCAATGAGTTTTCAATCTATAAATGTACATTTGTTTAACAACACTACTATAATGCCTTGGAGAGCCGTTAAACTGTTGGTCCCAGTTTCACTATACCAACTTGTGAAACTGTTTATAGATGGGTTATTGAGTCTATTCAAACATCCCGACGAGCTAGCCACTTGTTTCGTGTAGACTCATACCATCGGGTACGACGAGGTGAGATTAAAAATCCGTAATAGGCCGGCCGTCTAGGCGGACTCAGGCGACATGATATTTATTTTATTTTTTACATAATTGGTTCACACCGTGGTTTGAACCATGGGACCTAAAAACTATAGTATTGACACCTTTTTTTGACTCATTAAATTCCTGTAAAGGTTTACATGAAATAAATATTTTTGAGTTTGAAAGTATAAGCATTTTTTTAAATATTAATTTTACATTTTCTAGTATGTCATTATAAAATTTACATGCTTGAAATATTCCTTAGCACCAACTAAAGCATTTGAGAAAGGGTTATTTTTCCGACAATGTTATCAAAGTCAAATCAAAGGCGGGTTACATAATAGGAACATTCTCTTATAAAACTAATAGAAACGTGATTTAGTTTTATAGGGAATATATATGTATATATATATATATATATACATATTCCCTAACTATGGCTATAATAAAAAGCTATTTGCTTTTCCAATGACAAGTTTTCCAAATTAACCTGCTGCGAAATCATGTAACAAAAATATTGTAATAAAAAAATAAAAAAATATCATCACGGGTGCCTTACGGCGCCCGGGACCGCCTAGACGGCCTCAGTGTACCCAGCGTAGGGGTTTTTAATCCCACCTCGTCGTAGCCGATGGTATGAGCCTACACCGAACAAGTGATTAGCTCGTCGCGATGTTTTGAATAAACTCAATAACCCATCATATAAAAAGTTTCACAAGTTGGTATAGTAAAACAAGTTTTATATATAATTATAATAGGGGAAGAAGAAATGTAGAACATATAGCTTTTTTAAAAATATTACCATGGGAAATTAACCCTTCACAGAAAGATGAATTAATACAATAACTGACTCAAATATTATTCAGATTCTGCGACAAATAATAGCCTATAATACTGGAAAGGCGAAAGCTTATTTTGTTGGAGAACGCAGACTTCGCGATTGCGAATGCAGTGTCCTTAAGGCTATAAATGCCTTTTCAAACACGAGAACAGAAGATGACCTCCGAATATTCGTTTTTTTACGGGTAAATATAAACATATTATGAAATAATAATAATAATATGTAGGACAATTTACACATATTGCTCTGGTCACAAACTAAGCTCTAGGCTTGTACTATTTGTACCAGAAACAACGATATACCTAATATATATTATATTTTATAAACACCCAGACCATGACAAGCTGTACAGAAAAAACGTACTAATATTTTTTGCCATGGGTGGGAATCGAACCCACTACTCTACGGAGGCTGTCAAATGCTGAATATTATAAAATATAATATAATAATCGTTGCTTCAGCTACTACTCTACTACATAACCACATCGGTATAGTTTGACAATCGATAAAATGAAGTTTATGAACATTCATTCATAAAATCGATATGTATCGAATTTGTCGATTTATCGAGTCCATCGATGCTGTGGTGCTAAGGTTCATAGTAGGTACAAGCCTAAAGCTTAGTTTGTGACCAGAGCAACATGTGTAAATTGTCTAACATAATTATTAATATTATAGCCAATCTTTGAGCATTGATTGGTTGAAGTGAGAACCGAAAAAGCTGCAAACTTGTTTGACATTTCGTTTTATACGCAATTTTAGGACTTATATTATTATTATAGGTTCCATATACAGGGTGAATTTGAAAGGATGTACTTTGGGCTAATATGAGGTTCTGCTGGTCAAATCGAACAACTTCTCCCATGGAACCATGTGCCGCAAATGAAAAAAAAATTTGGCTTCCCCATACAAAATGGTCATTTTAACATTATTAGTTTGTATGGAGAAGGCAATTATTTTTTCATTTGCGGCACATGGTTCCATGGGAAAAGTTGTTCGTATTGATCAGTAGAACCTCATATTAGCCCAAAGTAGATCCTTTCAAAGTCACCATGTATATTATTTTTATTTTCATGAAAATTAATAAAGTGGTAGTTCACAATTTGGAAGTGGAATGTTAATCTCTACACAGATAAAAATAATTATTTGATCTAAACAATATTCTCTTGGTAATGACAAAATAATATTTTTTCAAATATGACGGAAATAATATATTCTTGAAACAAAATAAAATCGTTGATGAAAAAAAAATCTGATAGTTAAATATTGTTTTAGCCTTAGATTAAGAATATTTACTTTAGTTAAGAAATAATTTACTTGTATTATATTATATTAAATAATATTCTAAGAATTTATGTTTTTTTTTCCGCTGAAGTATTACTTTTTATCCGTGTAGCTTAATCTATATTATTTTAATAAAGATAAAAGATTTGATTGTTTATTTATTCCGGATAAACTCAAAGACTACAGAACCGTTTACAACAAATCTTTCACCTATAGAAACCTACATGCTTATACATAACATGAGCTGTATTTTGTTTTCGCACTAATTCGAACTTTTTAATTAAACTGCAGGTGCAAAAAAAGAGACCTAGACAAGTTTCGGTTTTCACCGGTTTTCCGGAGATTACTGCATAATTTTCTTGTTGAGGTGGTAGTCTCCTTTGATGGTGCCGTTACGAAACAGGCGATTGATTTGACGTTCACGAGGCTATAAATGCAAATACATCTTTGTCGCCGCCCAATTTGAAAACGCATTATTTAGTCGATATAGTGGAAGCGATCAATATGGTTAAACAACAATATTTATTTTAGATTTTAGGCCCGCTTACCATCAGGTAGATACAAAGTCACATGCCGTGCTCCAATAAAAAAAAGGCGAAACCACAGGGCACAGTCTTTATAAATACGCAATATTCAACTGGACCATATATATATCAGTACCGTTTGTGTTTTTTGTCGCAATGGAAATATTTTTATATTGTGTTCTATTATGAAAATAATGAAACACGTATTTTTTCCTTTTAGTGTCTTCCATACAAAAACATTAAGATGAAATGACTTAAAGTACAAAAGGTTTACAAATCAATCTTTTATACTAAACTCACGATTGCGACTCCGCCACTTGTCTAATGCCCAATTTTCACCAACGATCCCTAACTCCAAAGAAGCCCCTAAATAAATTTTTTGACATATTTGCTATGAAACAACTGTCATTAATTGTCCCTTAACTTTGTTACGAGCTCCCTTAGAGTTGGTGAAATCAGGCATAAAAGTATTTTATTTGTTTGATACAAAGACAATACATAATATGTCTATCCATTTATTGGAGTAATTTTAACCATATAGCCTATATGATAATTTATTTTTCGAAATTTTACTTTTTGAAGAAAAAAATGCCTTTTTTGTTTTTAAACATGGGTTCTATAAGTAATACTTATGGCATAAAAAATATAGTAATAGGAAGTGTGCCCAAAAAAAAAAAAATATTAATTATATAATGAAATGCTCCAAACATATTTTTTTTTTAGAAAATGGTTTATGAGCACTTTTTAAATAAATCCAAACATCTGTTGAAGTAATCATTATACTGTTACATTATATGTATGTAGTATATTAAGTATGTATATGTGTATAATACATGTATTTGTATAGCAATGTCCCGAAGGTTTGACTGTCAGATAATGCCCAACGGCATTAATTCCGCTTTTGTATTATACAATAAAATTTTATAAATAAAATAAAAAATAAAATATCTAGTGAAAAATATAAGCTACTTTCAAAACAAAATTTAAGTAATTTTGACTGCGTCCTTTTAACACGTGTTTAACATTGATGTGTTTGAAAATGTGTTAAAGAGAGCCCAATACTCCCATCTCCCTCCAAGCTGTAGCTGCAAGCGAGCGTAAAGTTCCGTCATTTCAACGCTGGCCTTCATTTCAACGCTGGCCTTCATTTCAACGCTGTAAAATCACGCTTGTAGCAAGCAAACGCCACAGCTTTGCGTTTTTTCGTGGTCTTTTTGACGCTTTGTATTTTGGACATTATTACAAGTAAACGGCAGGTTTTCCGGGCGAAGTTATTCCTAAGAAATAACGTTCAAAATCAAGTACAAAATATTTGGAGCCATTATAATAAAATATAATCCCAAATCTTTTTAGTAAAAGATGTGTATATTTATTTGAAATATTATTATTATTTTGACGTAGTGATCTACATAAGATTTAATAAACGTAAAAAAAGGTTTTAAAAAACGCTGGCTTTGGATTTTTTGTGATCGAGCAAATAATATTAATTACTTTTTGTGACCACAAATACCAATAAAAAGGTCTTCTATGACCTTTTTTTTCACTATTTAGATGGTATGGTATGGAAGGTTCTATTCACTATTTAGGGCTGTTGGTGATACCATTTCACGGTTAAAACTTAATTTTAAAATCTGTAAAACTGTAAAACCTCCCGTTAAAATTTTCTTTTGCACTTCTTAATACGATTCAGGGGTAGTCAACCTTGCTTGCATTGACTTATTCCAACACATTACAAGGGCGATATCATATGACAATACCTAGAAGTTCAAGACACAATCACAAAAGAATCGTTCTAGAATCACAATACAATGACATTAGTGGAATTAGACTCCTAGATCTATACAATTCAGCTAAATTAACAAACTTTGGGTGTAATTTAAGCATAGAAGTTTGAAACTAGTATATGTTGAAAGGTATATTTAGAGGTGCTAGCTGGCACGTACTTTATGCCTTTGCGTTAGAGTTCAAATTGGATAAATTTCACTTTATATTATAGTTCATGTGGATACCTGTACAAATCAAATTCTCTTCAATGTCTCTGGTCAGAACGTGGCGATGTACACTAATCTTTATAGAACTTACTGATAGTCTATTGGAAACTTTTGGATACCTAGCTAAAGTATTTCTATTAATACTAAATAGCTTTTGTCCACAGCTTCGCATTATCACACATTAATAAGTTTGAAAATAAAATATATTTCTTTAATATCCCAAATTTCAAGTTTCTATCTAACAGGGGCGGATCCAGGATTTCATTTGGGAGGGACTCGTCAAGATTTTTTGTCACAACTATTATAAATAATATCCTAAATTATAACATTTCAAAAATGCTTGTTGTTATAAAAAAAATCAATGTATTATCCGTGGTTTATAATATTATAGTATATAATAATATAAATAATAGCTTGTCCTGAGTGACAGACTCATTAACTTCATTATAGCCCAGCTGAAACTATTGAAGCTAGGTAGGAAGATTAAATTTTAGGACAGTAGCTTATTTTTGTGACAATGAATACATTTTTTTTAATTCGAATTTTAAGGTGTAAAAAGAGGGAATGAAAGAAAAAGCTGGTACACATAGATACTCTTCTTTAAAATGAAATGTTTTGACAGGTGTTACACTTGTGCTATAAACTTGAAAATTTCTATTAGATTTAGTTTGCCGCTTGATATTACTTAATAGAATTTGATCTTTATAAGCTAGGTTATAATACAGTTGAGTTTTTTTTTCAAAATCAACTCGGTTCTATTCTCGGCTAGGAGAATATTTTTTCGAGAACCTAATGCCCTATAAACTGCATCATTCATTATGCAGTTTATCCTTTGAGCATTTTTATGCTATTCCTTGTAGTTTAGGATTTGGTCGTGAAGGCTCATTTGAAAAATTCACCTGTTTATTTAAACTTCACTTTATTTAATTAATTTTTATAAGTTGCGATACAAAATAAATGCATTTGTTTAGTTAAACCTGTATTTTTTTACGAATTCTATACAATAAAATCTTAATTTTACGGTCCATCATGGGCGCCCAAAAACACCGCTACAAGTGGCAAGCTTGTAGCGGTGTTTGTATAGACTTATAATAAATTTCACAAGTTAGTATAGTGAAACTGACGCCGACTTGAGAACGACTTAACCGATTTCTTTCATATATTTTCTAATACCTTGTAGAAGGTTCCTACGAAACGAAAAATTAAGAAAATTGTGCTGAAAATGGTCAAAAATCCGAAAACGACTATTTTTACTTTGCGTATTTAGCAGACATGTTTTTTTTTGATAAATATATATTTAATCCTATAATCATAGGTTTCTTTAACGATAAAGCTGCTAGGATATTAAAATAGACTCGTAATGCAAATACGTCAATGTCGCCGCCCATTTTGTAACCGCATCATTTATCCAGCATAGTGGGAACGATCAATGTTATTAAACAACAATGTACTGATTGTCCATATTAATGACTTTGTAGGTCTGCTTACCACTAGTTAAATACAAAGTCACATGCCGTGATCCAATAAAAAAAAATGATTAAGGTATTTAGTGACTTTTATAACCTTGAAAGGGTATAGACATTTATGGATACAACTAATAGGTATTTATGGAAAAAGGACTACAGGTAATACGTCTAGATTACAAGTCTTTTTTAAATTACTATTGATGCTATGGCCAATATTTCCAATCTTAAAGGAGTACTAGAACCGACAGTCACCAACAATAAGGTTCTACAAGTTATCCATTAGTTTTTTTTTATATTGAAGCACGGCATGTGACCATGTATCCACCTGATGGTAAGCAGACCTACAAATTCCACGAATGGAGTCGATCAATATATTGTCGTTTAACAATATTGATCGCTCCCACTAAATGTTGCGGGTTTCGTAGTCGCACAAATGAGACTACCACCTCGACAAGAAATCGATGCAGTAGTCTCCTAAAAACCTGTGAATCCACAGTTTAGCCTGTGGATTCACCGAAACATGTTAATTATTATTAATTATTAATATCATCGGCGAAATAAGGACGGGTTAATCATTCCAATGGGTACCCTGAGACCGTTTAAACAGTTCTCGGGAGCCAAAAGAGCACCCGTGGTGGTGTACATTTTTTTTTACATTTCTTAAAGTTTTATTTGTAATTAATTAATTAAATCAAGGCGTAAGTACCGTAAGTACTACATTAAGTGACTTTGTATCTACCTGATGGTAAGCAGGCCTACAAATTCCACGAATGGAGTCGATCAATACATTGTCGTTTAACAATATCGATCGCTTCCACTATGACGGCTAAATGTTGCGGGTGTAGGACGGGAAGCCCTAACGGGAGGCAAAGACTTTAATATGTAGATTAAATAAAACGAACCATTTCACAACAATGTTGAGCAGCAAGAGAGTTTATTTAACTTTTGACACGGCTTATATAGAAAAGAACGAATTGTATTACCAATAAAAAAAATACAAAAGTGTTACAAACTGACAAAAATACAAAATATTATAGTATTAATTAATTAATTATTTTTATGTTTTAACAGCGGGTACGAAATGGACGGCGACTAAGATGTAATTTAACCATCCATTTCGTTTAGTAGCCGCACAAAAGAGACTAACACCTCGACAAGAAATCGATACAATAATATCCTGTAAACCGGTGAATCCACAGACTAAAACCGAAACATGACTAGGTCACCTGACGGTTTTTGCTCACCATATTAGCCTAAAGAACGAGTACAATCTTACAAAGTCTAATAACATTAAAATTAATCAAATCATATTACGTAACATTAATTTTCAATTAAAATAAATTTATTAGGTAATATTAAGTAAATTAATTTTGGTACAATCATAATATAGAAGTATCACAAGGAAGGAATCAAAGAAAGGCTTCGTTTTCATTACTTAAGTTGGTAACAATAAGTAAGGCCTGAATAGAATGTCAAAGAAAATTTCTTAGGCTAGACGTTTTATTTCCTTTAATAAAGTACTTTTAAGGTACGGTGGCGGAAAGATTTGTTACTTTTTTTTTAACGTAACTTAATAGTTATTATTATTCTCACAAAGATTAAGCTCAATTATACAGAGAGGAAATGTAGCCAGTGTTCTGGGCACAATGACGCACCTTTTTATGGGATATTTTCGAGTAATTAGTTTTTTTTTTTTTTTTTTTAATTTTATGAATTTATTTATATTATTTTCACATATAAGATTATTTTTTTAATTATGGCTGTAATTTACTTATTATATTATTATTTATTTATTGAGCAAAATTTTACAGTTTTTTTTTTTTTTTTTTAAGTTTCAGGTTCTAGTTTTATTTATTGTTTTAATATTTTCAGGGGTTATTTTTTCTTTAGTTTTATTTAGTTCTAGTCACTTTACTTATTATTTTGAGCAAAATCTTAGCCTAGGTACAAAATATTAAATCTTATCTATACTAATATTGTAAAGCTGAAGAGTTTGTTTGGTTGAAAGCGCTAATCTCAGGAACTACTGGTTCGAATTAAAAAAATATTTTAGTTTTAGATAGCACATTTATTGAGGCTATATAACATCACGCTACGACCTAAAGGAACAGAACATTAATGAAAAATGTTGCAAAAACAGGGAAAAATATTCCTTTATATAGATATTAAATAGATAGCATATTTATCTAGGCTCATCACGCTACGACCAATAGGGGCAGGACATCAATGAAAAATATTGCAAAAACAGATAAAAATATTCCTTTCGGGAGCTTCTGTTGCGTGCGTAAACGAGACAACGGTTACAGTTACCAAGACGAAGTTAATCAGACGGCTGCGTAGGGTGGAACTGGGTCCTCATAGCACTGACACCTACCTAGTATAAGGCCTAGGGCTCCTGTTTTAAAATAATCCAGCCTAATTTGTGTAACTATTATATAGCATACTAGCTGATCCGCGCAACTTCGTCTGCGTAACTTTAACCGTTTACGCAGCTCCAGGGCGCCGGCTTTTAGATTACCTCGTGGGTGCTCATTTTATGAACATACAGAAGTAGGACTAAAAGATGATGCATTTTATAAACGTTGGCAAGATGGTAACACAAAGTTACCTACATTGGATATACCCTATCTCCTTTCTAGGGTTTTCAACTATCTCCATACCAATGTTCATTTAAATCAGTTCAGCGCTTTAAGTGTGAAAACTTATCAGACAGACAGACATACAGAGTTACTTTCGCGTTTATAATTTTAGTAAGTAAGTACCTCTATGCCTATAAAACCGGATATTGACCCATTTTTATGTCTGGTCATGGGTGCCCTAGCCCTAGAGCACCCACGGAGGTGGCGCCCCTGCGCAGCGTACGGTCTCAAAAATATTATTTTACCCGTTTTCGCAATAATTTTCATTGTTACTCCGCTCTTATTGGTCGTATCGTGATGTTACGAGTATATAGCCTTCCTCGATAAATGGGCTATCCAACACTATTTTTTTTTTCAATTTAAACCAGTAGAATAACCAGTAGTATACTCACAGTAAAATATAAGAATATAATTATTGTCTAGAAACGAATGACGAAAAATTTGAATTAAAGAACCCCCTGAAGAGAGGCTTTCTACTTCGATCCTCGACAATAAATATATAATAGTAGTCTACTGAAAATTTGGTAAACCCACAAACTGATCGCGGAACATGACTACTGACTGAATGTTATAGAGAGCGATACATTTATAGAGAGCGGAGAATGGAATAGAACAATGGCTACATTTTTTTTTTATAAATAAGAAAAATACATTGTGTTTGGTTTCAATAACGGGTATTATTAGTTTTTTTAGTAGGAGATTAAAAAATATATTTAAAAAAATCCTAAATTTCATAACGCTCGCGCACATAAATTGTATTTTCTGAATCAATGTTGAAATACCTGCCAATTTATAGGAAAATAAAATTTCACAATTTTAATATTCAATGTTGTAACTTTCTGTTATTGAGTTATTTAACTTTCCCAGAAAATTTTACTTAAGAGTTACGACGTAAAAGCATAGAAGTATTAATAATATGAAAGGCCTTTTAGGCCTTAGGCTTCAAACTTTTCATTCAAAACAAGTATAAACATATAATAAAATGTACGTAATTAGATATATAATTTTCATAAAATACAAGACCGCAATTAAAAAGCTCGGCGTTCTTAACAAGGTGCGACGGTATTTCACTCCAGGGCTTAGGTCTAATCTATAAAGCCCAGATCCGGCCTTGTATGGAATATTGTTCGCACCTTTGGGGTGGATCGGCCAAATATTTGCTGCATGCCCTCGATGGTCTGCAGAAGCGTGCATCTCGTATTATTGATGACAAAGAGCTCACTAACACCTTAGAGCCATTGCAGCTTCGCAGAGATGTAGCGTCGTTGAGCGTATTTTACCACATTTAGCATGGACAGTGCTCTGAAGGACTATTTAATCTCATTCCCCCTTCCCCTTTCCATTACAGAATCTCACGAGCAGGTAACAGAATGCATGCGCATTCTGTGGCCGATGTACCAACCCGCACTAAAAGATTTGGTGATTCGTACATCTATCGCACTATTAATTTATTTTTTATTATTTATTATTTTTCTTTTATTTGAGATAATATAAGAGTAGGTATTATGTTGTTTAACAGAAATCCGGCGGCCTCGCCTAGACGGCCCCAGGGTACCCAGCGGAGGGGTTTAAATCCCACCTCGTCGAAGCCGATGGTATGAGTCTGCACCGAACAAGTGGCTAGCTCGTCGGATGTTTTGAACTCGATAGCCCATCTGTAAACAGTTTCACAAGTTGATATAGCGAAATCGGGACCGACAGCTTAATGTGCTCTCCGAGGCACTATAGTGGTGTTTTCAAACAAATGACCTATCGATAAGCGCCAAGATTTTTGGTTTATTGTATTTTTTTTAAATTATATCTTTCTAATTTTATAAAGGTCCCTGGTTCGAATCCCGGTGTGTACCAATGGGTTTTTAATTAAAAAAAATATGTACATTTGTTTGACAACACCACTATAGTGCCTCGGAGATCACGTTAAGCTGTCGGTCCCGGTTTCACTATACCAACTTGTGAAACTGTTTATAGATGGGTTATTGAGACTATTCAAAACATCGCGACGAGCTAGCCACTTGTTCGGTGTAGACTCATACCATCGGCTTCGACGAGGTGGGATTAAAACCCCTCCGCTGGGTACCCTGGGGCCGTCTAGACGGTCTCGGGCGCCGTAAGGCACCCGTGAAGATATATATATATACTAATTTTATAGTTATACTAGCGGCCCGTCCCGGCTTCGCACAGGTTTGTATAACTTTAACTATATGCTCAGCGCACGCCACGGAAGGCCTCAGAAACGATACTTTTCCCCCGTTTTTAAAACATTTTTGGTTACTGCTCCACAACTATAGGACCTAGCGTGATATTATATAGCCTATGTTACTTCTGAATAATGCAGCTTTCTAATGGTGAAAAAATTATTGCAATCGGTCCAGTAGTTTTTGAGTTTATTCATTACAAACATACAAAAATACAAAAATACAAATCTTTCCTCTTTATTATATTAGTATAGATTAGTATAGATTGTTTCTAAAGCAACAGATCGGTTATTATGTTGTGGATGGCGTGTAATTGTATCAGAGACTCTACCATGTGTTTGCGCATTGTAGCAACGTAACGTATACGTATACGTTACGTTGCTACAATGCGCAAACCCATGGTAGAGCCTCTGGTTCAGTTTTTGATTTTGATAACAATTAAAGAGGGCACGTATTCAAGGGCGTAGCCAGGATTGTATATAGGCGGGGGCAAAATTAGTTTCTTAGGTCTTTTAAGAAGCGGTTTACCAGCGAACGACCGCTCTTCTAAGGGGGAGGAGGCAGCTGCCCCTTCCTGCCCGTACCTCGCTACGCCAATGGCACGTATCTTCCCTTTTTTTAATTTTAATCCAAAGAAATATATACATACATATATATATATATATATTATGTTTTTTTTCCTGATTTCAATCGGTTCGATTCTCTGGTGTAGCAAGGAAAATAAAGGTATTGTTTCTTTTCAGTAAAATTTACCATCATCAATATTTAGGGTACTTTCTCTCCAACCACGGCCCTTTTCCCACCTGTAGGTAGTACAAACCAGTGCCTGTAAAGTATTTATTTATTATAAAGATTTTTTTCAATCATATGACTATATTTATGACGAAATATATCGTAAAAATGCTATCTATAAAGTATTCTTTTACGCGTAAAACTATAAATTTAGAAATATATTTTTTTCACAATTTTATTCTCTTTTTTTCTACATGTGTATTTAAATGATTACAAGAGAGTTAAATATTTGTAAATTCTACTTTACAACTGTTACAGCACTTCTATTTTCTTCATACTTTCATGCGTAAAAGAATACTTTCTATAGCGAATAACAAAAATGCTACGTGTACTTACTCCAAGAATAATTAAACTTAATTAAAGATGGTAATTGTTTAAAAAAAACGAGTACGATGAGTTGGTTAAATCCTTGACAACGTTAAAGTTTTTAGGTACCCGGTTCATACCCCGGTGTTGTTGTAAGTTGCTTAGGGCTGATGCATACATATGCAATGCCTTAAAATAAACAACACTGACAAGATCACCGCTTTTCTCCTCAATAATCAAAACTGTTAAAAATTTTTTTTTACTGTAAGTATGCAAAATTATTTATTTATGTATGTATATATATATATCTACTTATTTAGAATAGAATAGAATATATCTTTATTAACATATTTTTCTTCAACTTACAAGCATTATTATTGATCCCCACACTAGGCTGAGCCTGACCCGTGGGGTCATTACAAACATTTATACAGCCGCATCATTATGACAGCCTCCGTAGACTAGTGGTTGCGCCCTTGGCGTTAAATCCGGAGGTCGTGGGTTCGATTCCCACCCATGGCAAATAAATATTATTACGTTTTTCTGTACAGTTTGTCATGGTCTGAGTGTTTATAAAATATAATATGTATTATATCGTTGTTTCTGGTACACATAGTACAAGCCTAGAGTTTAGTTTGTGACCAGAGCAATTTGTGTAATTTGTCCTACATATTATTATTATTATATTATACAGTACAGTTTTATGGCAGCATATTCAATTAGACAAATTAAAATAAAATATTAACAAAATCAAATTAAATCAATAATTTTAATTCTATACTTAACTTAACTAAATCAAATATAATCAATAATTTTAATTCTATACTAATTAAAGTAAGTGTATAATAGTAACAAAAATAATATACGGAAAAATAATAATAAAATTAAACAAAGAACAATATTACATTTTAAAAGTTATAAATCTACATGCAACACAATAAGATAAAATTTGTATGTAGTGTGAGTGTGTGTGTATGCAATTGTGTGAATATAGATAATATATATGTATTTATGTATGTCTATATATTATTATTTATGTAAGTTTATGTATACTATTAAATGTTATAATACCAGTATGTATTGTTGTATTACCTAATAATTTATGTATATATCCTTGTATTTTATATTATATGTTGCATGAATTAGCACTCTGCCTGTCCTTGGTCAATCTCCCAAGGGTTAGCTGGTAAATAATGCCTATGGCATTAAGCTCGCCTATGTACAATAGTATAAGGCATTTGTGGAATAAAGAATTTTTCATTCATTCATTCTCATCACTACGAGTCTCGGAGGCTGTCGGACCAAGTTTCCCTGAAACAACTTGTGAAACTGTTTATAGGTGGGTTATTGAGTCTATCTAAACACCGCGAAGTAGCTACATATTTAGTGTAGATTTGCTACGATAAGGTGGGATTAAAACCACTCCTCTGGGTACCCTGAGGCCGTTTAGGCGGTTTTGGGCGCCGTAAGGCATCCGTGGCGTGATTGATTATATACATACTGGTTGTTTTATTTACATAGGTATTTTTTTTTAACATTTATAGAACTTTTTTTTTTAATAAACAAGGTAGGTATTTTTTTTTACAAAATAATGCCCGAAAAATATTTATCATATGAACTCTTAGGTATAGGTAAAAATTTACGGTCATAATTTTCTTAAACATGCAGTCCGATTTCTTGTAAAGGAATTACTTTTTAGGGCGGATTTAACCAAACTCGTATAAGTTTTATTCTAAGATAATCCATACATTATTTAGGTCTATTAATATTTGTATTGAATTTATTTTATATATCTTAGGTTTTCGAATTGAACCTAAGTTAAATAAATATAAACGTAAAGAAACCTTAAATTTATAATAATAATAATATACTAATATGTAGGACATTTAACACATATTTCTCTGGTTACCAACTAAGCTCTAGGCTTGTACAGTCTGTACCTACTAGAAACAACGTTTTAACACATATTATATTTTATAAATACCCAGACCATGACAAACTGTACAGAAAAACGTACTAATATTTTTTTGCCATGGGTGCGAATCACGGAATAAATAATACAAGTGGAAATGGTATACAACACCAAATGTATCAGAACCGATGTCGCCAAAATCATATATCTATAAGCGTTGAATCTATAACTGTATCGTCCTGATTGGTTACAAAAATACACAGTCATTTTAAACACTATAGACTAAGAAATACGATTTAAATTAATATATCAAAAAATCATGACATCTAGTTTCTAGTAGAAATAAACTGTCTAAACATTCTGCTAAAAAAGTTCTGCTATTAGAACACAGGTGGCGTGATTTGATCAATATCCGATTAATTGTTTTATGCAGTCGGCATAAGGCCTAATATAGTTTATAAGTCCAAAGTCTGTTTGACTATTCTAGAACTTTCTATGCACAAAATATAATAATTCAAGGGCGGGACATAATAAAATATTGAAAGTATTGATATCGATGTTTTTTTTTAATTAAATGTGTGTAGTAAATTATATTTTTTAAATGTTAGTAAAAAATAGTTTAGGTGGGAGTAAGGCCTGGTGGGCAATTCTCGCGCTTTCGACATTCATCTCCATTCGAGATTTTTAAACGAAAAATGACTAAATTTTTATTTAACATTTTTCGTTCAATATTTATATATTTATTATTTCGTTTAATGTTCGATATTTTTATACGAAAAATGGCATATTTAGTCATTTTCGTTTAAGAATCTCGAATCGAGATGAATGTCGAAAGCGCGAGAATTGCCCACCTGGGCGGTGGAAACGAGACCGATCGGTTGGATCGGTCTCGTTTCCACCGCCAAAATCTAAAATCATGACTAGTCCCTTGACAATTTTTGCATCTGTATGATGCAAAAACTGTCAAAGGACTAGTCATGTTTCGATTTTAGTCTATGGGTTTGCCGGTTTTTGAGATTACTAATCGTTGTAGTAATCTCAAAAACCGGTTATTGCCGAGGTAGTAGTTTCCTTAAACAGGGTGTGGTTACGAAATGGGCGGCTGATTTTTTTAAATAAAAAGTGACAAGGTTTTTAAAATACTCGTAAAGAAAATTCGTAAAGAAACCGCATCATTTAGCCGGCATAGTGGAAGCCCATTCATGGACTATGGAGGTATGCTTACCACCAGGTAGATGCAGTCACATGACGTCTTATAATCTATTACTTAGTCGTCCTCATTCATGGAGTCTGTAGACCTGCTTAATAAAAGGTAGGTAGAGTCACATGACACGCATTCCACCTGTTCGTAAGCAGGTCAACAGGTTCCATAAATGGGGACGATTGATATTATAAGAGCAGGTCATGTGACTCTGTGCCTACTTGTTGGTAAGCAGATCAACTGAGTCCATGAATGGAGACGACTGATATTATGAGAGCAGATTATGGACTCTGCGTCTGGTGGTAAGCAGACCTACAAAGCCCGTGAATAGGTGGATCAATATATTGTTGTTTTATAACATTAATCGCTCCCATTATGCAGGCTAATTGATGCGGTTACAAAACAAATAAATTTACAATTACGATTTAAATAAAACTGTGAAAATGCACAATTTTATTTCATATTATGTGACATTTTTTTTTATTCTCTTCGGAAATATTGAAAAATAAAACGAATAGACGTTATTTTTAATTACCGTTTATTTTTCATGAGATATAAGATTAAATTATACTGGGTGATATTTTTACCAATGTTAATAATATTTATAGGCATTCAAATTGTATTACTTACAATAAAAAAAGTAGGTATTTAAAAAAGAAAAAATGAAAGTAAAGTTGGCATAACATTATATTAAATATTTTTCACGTTTCAATTATTTTTTCCCGCTGCGTCAATCCACTTTTCTTTAATGATAGGATCAATAGGAAATCTTTAAAAAAAATTTCGCTGAAAAAAAAATTATTTGATTAAATAAAAAGTCGATATTCTCATTTAAGTATATACGACATTTTTGTTTTAAATTGAGATAATTATCGCAATACCTTAATTATTGCGATGAAACAAAAAAATAATCTCAAATACAAAATAATATAATGATAAAGAAAAATATCGATTTTTTTAATAAATATACTTTTCGCAGCTCTAATTTAGTAGCGAGTAATTGTATAAGAATCAATGTGTCATTATTTATATTTGTAGAAACAAACTCGACCTTAGTGGCAATGAAATAAAGTCCATTATAATATGTATAGCTCTCAAATAGAAATGCATTACGATTTTATATTAAATTAATTAGTAAATGAACTTACCGATGATAAGATACACCACTATTTAAAACATTTTCATATCGACTATCGTTTTTACACTGCAATACAGCATAATAAGGCATATTTACGAAGTTTTATGCAATTTTATTATCCAGAAAATGGATAACATCAGTGTGGCATAGAGGACACAACTAACTGCAAAAAAAATGGTATTTGCGGATCAGCGCAAACGGCTGGAACACGAGCCACGCCCACATCACACTTCCACTTGTTTTATTTATTCCGTGGAGTAGTATTTAAGGACTGTCCATGCAACTGTTCATCTGCCCACTGGTCCAGATTCTTCAGCTCACACAACACCTCCTTCAGCTTGTCTTCGCAGCTCCCAAACTTCTCCCGACTGTCCATTTCATCACTATGACTAGAGAAGTCTGTCTTCTCCACAGAACTTCGATCACTCCTATGAGATGCTAAAAAATTCTTAACATCACAAGATAAAGGGTTATCCTTGTAAAATAACGGTGGAGACATTATACCTTCACCTTCAGAGAAATCCAACCGTCTTTCAGTGGGAGGTTCTGAAGTTATATAGGACAATGCTTTACGTCTACTCTGCTTACCTCGCACTGGATCAGAATATGGCGCAGGAAATATGTTTCCAGGTAAAAATACCTGGCCTTGAAACAAAAACTGTACATTAGGTACTGATTCATGAGATTTATTTGAGGATTGGGAGGGACGCTGTTTGTTCTTCTTGTATTTGGCTGCAGATTTCTTTTCGTAAGTGAAGGTCTTATCGGGAGAGTCTGATGCGCAATCGGTACATGAAACAGATAGTGCTGGAGCGCCGCATCTAGACTTTTTTGGTGTCTCTAGAATGTCTTGCTGGCCACTAGATCTTCGTGCTTGGAACTCTGCCAGGTCACGTTTGTAGTCTTCTGTTCGGATAGTTCCGACGGTGTTCATTGGATTTACGTTTTCAGGAGTAGCTGGGGCTGGACTTACTTTACGTGTTACTGTTAGTCGCTCCCTGGAATCAAGAATTTAAGAAGTGTTAGTCGAAATAGGAATACGCTGAGCCAGACTTTATAATAGGTTTAAATAAATATAAATTTATATTTCCATAAGTGATTCAGGCACCCTACAAGATGGACCGACGACCTGAAAAAGGTCGCGGGAATCACACTTCCACTTGTTTTATTTATTCCGTGGTGCGAATCGACCTCCGGATACAGCGCCAAAGGCGAAAGTACTAGTCTACGGAGGCGGTTAATAGGCGGTACCTATAGATGTAAGCATATAATACTTATAAAAGTAGTAATCTTATTAAAATACTAGCTGACCCTTGCAACTTCGTCTGCGTAACTTTAACCGTTCTCGCAGCGCACGCAACGGAAGCTCTCAAAAGGTTAATTTTCCCTGTTTTTGCAACATTTTTTATTAATACTCTTCTCCTATTGACCATAGCGTGATATTATATATCATATAGCCTTCCTATACAATTGGGCTAACCAACACTAAAATATTTTTTCAACTCGAACTAGTAGTTCTTGAGATTAGCGCGTTCAACCGAACAAACAAACTCTTCAACTTTATTATAAAGAAGACTATAGTTAACTTTAACCATTTACGCAGCGTACGTTTTTGCAACATTTTTCATTGTTACTCAGCTCCTATTGGTCGTAGCGTGATGTTATGTAGCCTATAGCCGTCCTCGATACATACATACATATCTTCACGGGTGCCTTACGGCGCCCGAGACCGCCTGGACGGCCCCAGGGTACCCAGCGGAGGGGTTTTAATCCCACCTCGTCGAGGCCGATGGTATGAGTCTACACCGAACAAGTGGCTAGCTCGTCGCGATGTTTTGAATAGACTCAATAACCCATCTATAAATAGTTTCACAAGTTGGTATAGTGAAACCGGGACCGACAGCTTAAGGTGCTCTCCGAGGCACTATAGTGGTGTTGTACATAAAAAACAAATGTACATAATTTTTTTAATTAAAAACTCATTGGTACACACCGGGATTCGAACCAGGGACCTAAGTGTTTTTAAGTCCAAGGTCTAACCAACTCGGCCACCACGTATACGCCGTCTTCGATAAATGGGTTCGATACCACTATAACACTCAGAATTTTTCATTTCGAACCAGTATTTCCTGGGATTACCGCATTCAACCAAACAAACAAACAAACTCTTCAGCTTTATAATATTACTCGTAGTACATAAAAAAATATCCAAAATTTTGATCGCAAAAATAGATTCAAAAATTCATGTCATAAATACATTAATCTGACAATTCGTACTCTAGTTTGTCTGTATTTACGTAATAAAATCGTGAAACTTTTTAATGTAAATATTTTGTATAGTAGAAATATAATGTTAAAGTATTATTTCAAAAGCAATTAAATTGAGACCTTATTTTAAAGGAATAAGTCGCATATTTGGAAATGACATTGTTGACATTATATTCCAATCAAATTTTGTTTACAAATATTTTTGGCGACAACCAGTAAATAAAAGTGGTTTCAGTAAACATAGACGCTTTTGCAGATTATGTTTTAATTTTTTATGAAACCAGTTTTTTTTTAAATAAGAAAATATTTTTATTAACCAAAAGACTTTATAATTTACATATGTCATAGCTGAAATCTTCAAATTTGGAGATGCCTTCTTTTGAAGTGGCTTGTTTTATTAAAAACAACTTTACTTTTATCTACACTTTGGGATTCAAGATCAAATAGGTAAACAAAAATATTTCGGAGTTTGGGGTTCGAAGATTTGTTTACCGTCTTATCAAACAAAAGCTAAAATAATCACTTTGTACCAGCTTGCACGTGATACAGGTGCGCCATTAAGAGCAGCGTCTGATTAAACATTTCCCATACATTCACGACCTTTTGGTCCTAACTGTAACCCCCCCTTAAACATTCATAGATTTTTATAATTTTTGGAGACGTTATAAATGTGATCTATATCTAGGTTCGTACGTTTAAATTTTTTTAAAGTTTGGTATAGGAAAAAAAATATCAAACCCTGAAATTAGAAAAAAAAAAAAAAAAAAATCCCTCACATTAAAATAATTCCTATAATATAATAGACAGAAAATAGGGTAGAAAACAGAGGGCCGGGGGTTTACATAAATGTATGGTAGCGTTACCGACTCATCGTCATGCGCGGGAATAGGTAATACTTTGCAGTTGAATTAGCATGAGCATCGAAGAGCCTCATCAGACACTCCTCTTAATTCAGCTGAAATTTCAGTATTTGCGTTCAAAGAAGGCTAAAAAGGAAATCAAAACTGAGTTCATCCAATTATTAATGAACGGTTAATAAAAGGTCAATTTGTGACGCTATATGAAGAAATAAGACAGTATCTCTAATTTTCTTTTATAATGCTGGGGCCACACTAAAGGAAAACGTCAATACCCATCATCGCGATAATTATTGCGTTAATTTTTAACGCCATATATTGAGTGAATGTTGTTATATAATCGCGTTAAGTCGTGGCTACACCAACGTTTAACGACCAACATCGCGATAATTTACGGCGTTTCTCGTTAGTGTTACCCCAGCATAAAAAAAAACAAAACTGTGGGTTCAACCAACTATTAATGAATGGTTAATAAATGTTAATTTATGACGGTATATCACGCTATATAAAGAATTAAGACAGTATCCTTATACATACCTATATACATGGTGACTTTAAAAGGATGTACTTTGGGCTAATATGAGGTTCTGCTGATCAATACGAATAACTTTTCCCACGGAACCATGTGCCGGAAATGAAAAAAAAAATTGCCTTCTCCATACAAACTAGTAATATTAAAATGACCAATTTGTATGGGAAAGCCAAATTTTTTTTTCATTTGCAACACATGGTTTCATGGGAAAAGTTGTATGATTTGATCAGCAAAGCCTCATATTAGCCCAAAGTACATCCTTTCAAATTCACCCTGTATATATAACTTATAATTTTCTTTTATAAATATTAGTAGGTAACAAGTTATCTCTCGTGGAGCGTAACCTTACCACTTAAAAAAAATCAGTCAAGAACGAATGCTGTTCGCGCACTTAGGGTTCTGTACAATAATAAAAGAAAGCGAGAGGAGTAGGGAAGAAAATTTTAATTCAGTTAAAAAAAATATGGCTTTCCCATACAAATTGGTCATTTTAATATTACTAGTTTGTATGGAGAAGGCAATTTTTTTTTTCATTTGCGACCAATGGTTCCATGGGAAAAGTTGTTCGTATTGATCAGTAGAACATCATATTAGCCCAAAGTACACCCATTCAAATTCACCATGTATAAATGTACCTATAGAATGTACACAACCTCTCCTGGGCCCGTAATTGCATGGAGTAGCATCTCCCAAACCCATTTTCACGAGAACTAATGCAAATAAGTTCATATTTGCATTGGTTCTCGTGAAAATAGGTTGCAGCTGAATATCAGAGCGCCTCATTTACGCTATTGGTAATGTTAGCATTAGGTGCTGAAAATCAAAATAGGTACTAATTCCTATAAAAGGAGAAATTATAAACTACTTTAAAAAATCTACTATTAGGTATATATCAACAAGGGAAATACAGGGTGAATTTTTCAAGTGTGCTTTTAAGGCCGAATTCTAAACTACAAGGAATAGCGAAAAATGCTCAAAGGAGTCTCGGGGCCGATATTGATAAAAACTAAAACTGCATCATTAGATTTATGAAAAAAAAAATAGCCGAAAATCGAAGCCGAGAATCGAACCGAAAATCAACCGATATTGGAAAAAAAACTCACTTGTATGTATAGTGACGCTTATAATCAATTGGTGGAAAGAAACTACTAAAGGCAAACTAAAGAAAGGCGTTTATTTTTAGTTATGTTTATAAAGCCAAGTAAAAAATTGTTAGATATGCTATTTATTATAATATATGAAATATTAAAAATGTTGCCTCCGAATTAGCGATGGACGATTGTTATTATTAAAAAAAAAAAACAATCGACTGAATCGAAAATTGTGATATTGAGCATTCGATTGTCGATTAAGTCGTTCCTTCCCATGATTATTCCAATAAAATACCTCTGCGGTACGTAAATTAGTATTTCTGTGGTATGCGGCGGGAGGCAACAATTTTTTTATATTTTTTGTTTTATAGAAGGTTCTAAGAAAATTATCGTTTTTTTATTTCTTTGTTCATAATAATTATTTTTTGTTTACATTTGAAAATTCACCCTGTATAATAAGAAGAACAAGAAAGAAAACCTCGCAGCATTGTATCGCTATGTTTGAGGAAATCAATGTATGTCCATCACGGGTGTCTTACTGTTCCCATTCATTCTGAGTCTACACTTAAAGAGTGGTCAGCTGGTCGCCGTGTTTGGATAGTCTCATCTGTTGACGGTTGATTTGCAAAAGTATTATTTTATCAGTTTTATTACTTTTATAATGTCAATGTCTGTGTGTGTCACTTTAGTTTGTTTATACTGTTGTTAATAAAAAGCCGCTCCGTTGATGTAGTGAATCTGGGACCGACAGCTTAACGTGCTCTCCGAGAGAACAAGATGGTGTAAAGCAAAATTAAAGGTAATACGTATTATCACGGGTGCCTTATGACGCTCAAGACCGCCTAGATGGCCTCATTGTAGGGTACCCAGCGCGGAGGGGTTTTTAATCCCACCTCGTCGAAGCCGATGGTATGAGTCTACACCGAACAAGTGGCTAGCTCTTCACGATATTTGAATAGACTCAATAACCCAAGTATAAACAGTTTCATAAGTTGGTATAGTGAAACTGGGACCAACAGCTTAACGTGCTCTCCGAGGCCCTATAGTCGTGTTGTTAAACGAATGTACATACTATTTTTTTTTAATAAAAACTTATTAGCACACACCGGGGTTTGAATCAGGGACCTAAGTGTTTTTAAGTCTAAGGACTTATGGGCTAAATGGGCGAAATAATGGGCTTTACTCAAATATATAAAACAATTTTTAAATCAAATTGGCACAAAATGTTAACAACCTTTTGTAACATTTCTTTTAATTTCGTTTCAGAGTTTAATTAATTTTAGATTGCAACTTCTGTAAATAATAATATTTTTTTCAAACATTAATCCAAAAGGTTAGGTTACCTGGTGGTGAGTAGACCGACAAAGTCCATGAATGGTTTAAACAAGGAACTGCGCTAATCCGTTACTGAAAAAGTTTCTTAAAAGTTAAAGCGTTGCATTTCAGAAAATTTATCGCAAGTTAACGTTAATCGTTTTTCCGTTAACACGTGATAAATCTTGCATCGTCAAATTGCATCTTCTTATAAAAACTGTTGGTTGGAATTTAACAGGTTAGAAACAAAAAAAAGACGGGTATAATTTTTAGAGTGTGTAATTAGGCATGTTGACAAACAATATTTTATCTTTCATTTGGATTTGTTTACATTATTTTATTAAGATAGACTAGTTGCGTTCTGGATGAAACACTAATTAGACGAACTAATTTTAAGGCGATTTGATAGTAATGTAATGGACCAATTGCTATTTAGATACATTGCTACATAGACCGCTTACATCTTAGACTAAACGATACTAACATGTCCAATTTATCTGTCAATTAAGTCATCTGGCATAATATGAATATTCCCTTTCATGAACATTAATATGTTGAAGTTCTCGTCTAAAAGCGTTCGTTTCGGCTGAAGTTTATTCTTGCTCGTGGTGAAAAGACATCCTGCAGCGCTTAAGGGTATAGCTGTATTATATTTAATAAACAGATTTGTGAGGTATCTGTGCTGGATTAACGATTAACGGACTTTAGGAAATTTAACGGAAGTTAACGATTCCGTTAACATATTTTTAAGCTAACTTAAAAGTTAATCCGTTACTCGAATTGTTTTAAAACTTTAATAGAAAAGAGAGTATATAATATGATGTAGATAATTTGAAGATAAACCAGAGGAAATGCCGTAACTGTACTCGGCACCGCTGATGTTTTTTGGAGGTGGATATTAAATAATTAGGTATACTACCTAATACCTTATTATAGATACATAAATCATTAAGGAAAATCCTATATAGAAAATGATCATAAATAAAACAAATCCCACCTTATCGTTGGTTTGGAGCGACTTGTTCATGATGCGATTTATCCGAGTCTACATGGCTCAAGTATACCACAACAACATGGTTTTACTAAAAAATTGAACATTTTTTAGTAAAACCATTAAGTAATCTTCTGATATATACAGGTCACTTATTGGAGAACATGGATAACCGCATACATGTAGACTCTGTATACACTGACTTCCTTCTACTTCCTGCAAGGCTTTCGATAAGTTAGATCACGCTATTTTACTTCAAAAACTTGCCTATAATGGAATTCGAGGGAATCTATTCCGTTGGTTTAAATCTTATGTAATGAACAGAACACAAAGGGTGATTATTAATGGTTATTCATCTGAGAGTATTAATGTAACGTCCGGAGTACCACAGGGTTCGATTTTGGGCCCTTTATTGTTTGTCGTATTTATTAATGATATTAGTGCACGTTTTCAAAATTTAAATTTTCTGTTATATGCAGACGATTTAAAAGTTTATCGGCCTATAAAAAATATTAATGATTGTGTATTGCTTCAGCAAGACTTAAACCGTTTTAACGAGTATTGTCTCGTTAATAAACTACATCTTGGCTTAACGAAATGCAAATTCATAACCATATCAAAAAAGATTAACAATATTAATTTTAAATACACTTTATGTAATAAAACCCTCGAGAAGGTATCTGTAATCAGGGATCTTGGAGTTCTAATAGACTCAAAGCTTCATTTTGATAAGCATATCAACCATGTCACTGCTAAAGCTTATCAGCTTTATGGGTGGGTTTGTGATGCGTTCCTGTAGCCTTTTCAAAAACCCTAAAAGTTATTTGCACCTGTATACTTCACTTATAAGACCTCAAATAGAATTTGCAACTTCAATCTGGAATCCTCTGTACGATAAATATAACAAGCAAATCGAGTCAGTGCAGCGTAAATTTGTTCGTTCTACTAATTATAGATGTTTCCGCTCGAGATCTAGTTATGGTAATCTTATAAAGAAATATTCTCTCTCTATGCTAAAAACAAGAAGATTGCTCTTTGATAGCATGCTTCTGTATGATATTTGCCATAACAAATTTGATAGCAACCAATTGACAGGCTGTATTGTATACCGTATACCCAGTGGCTCACAGCGTATATGAACCTAGCAGAACGAATGCTGGTGAACGCATACCTCTCAATCGCATAATGTCTAGTTATAATAAAGATCTTCACGATGTGGATCTGTTTCGGTTTACTCGAAGCCTTTACAGAAAGTCAGTCATGGAGGTTCTGTCAAGCTAGATGTCAGGTATTGTGTACATAATTTATATTCTATTCTGTAATATTTTCTTGATAAAAGCTTTTTCTTTTGTGTCCTTTATTTTACATACATAAGTGTAGATAATGAAGCTGTTTACACAATTAGTAACTTAAATACCTATATTTAAATTGTAATAAATATTGTGTAATTATTTGTTTTCCAGAATAAAGTAAAATAAAAAATAAAATCGTTGCCGATGGTACTTATAAAAATAAAATATATTGTATTTGTTAGTTATTACCTACATAGGATACGTGGTGGCCTAGTTGGTTAGACCTTGGACTTAAAAACACTTAGGTCCCTGGTTCGAAACCCGGTGTGTACCAATGAGTTTTTAATTTAAAAAAATATGTACATTTGTTTGACAACACCACTATAGTGCCTCGGAGAGCACGTTAAGCTGTCGGTCCCGGTTTCACTATACCAACTTGTGAAACTGTTTATAGATGGGTTATTGAGTCTATTCAAAACATCGCGACGACATAGCCACTTGTTCGGTGTAGACTCATACTATCTGGCTACGACGAGGTGGGATTAAAACCTCTCCGCTGGTCCTGGGGCCGTCTAGGCGGTCTCGGGCGCCGTAAGGCAACCGTGATGACACACACACACACATACCTACATAGGATTATATAGTTATTAACTCTATAGATATTTTAGTTTGAAGTGAATAATAACAAAATAATGTATAAAATTTATTATTATTTTTAATTTTCATTATATTATAAATTAAAAAAAACATAATACTATATAAATATGTACCTATAAAATAATATTTGTTTTTATTATAGAGGACAAACAATAATATGAACATCTGTATAACCTATATTTGAACGAATAAATGAATTTGTATTTGTATGAAACAAACTGTTTAAATAAATATATGCGCTTAATGTGCACAAAATATAATATAAACATTTATTGATGACTGATGACGCCGCCCCAAAGAGAGGCGAAATATTTGGCAATAAAATTTTATATCTTTAATTTATATAAAATAAATAAATACCATCACGGGTGCCTTTATAGCTCCCGAGAACCTTTTTTTTTAAACGGCCTCAGGTTACCTAGCGGAGGGATTAACCCGACCTCATTTCGCCGATGGTATTCGGTCGGAGGCAACACCTAACAAGTGGCGAGCTTGTTGCGGTGTTTAAGATGGCATAGCATCGTTGTATAAAGCGGTCACCCATCCCAGGCCCGGCTTTGTTGTCATCTGCTTAACCTTGTTAATGTTTAATTTATATATTTTTCCGAAAGGGAAATATAAATATATCTTTGTCGCCGCCCTTTTCATAACCGCATCATTTAGCCGGCATAGTGGGACCGATCAATATTGTTAAGCAACAATGTATTGATCGACCCTATTCATGGACTTTGTAGGTCTGATTATCATCAGATAGATACAAAGTTACATGCCGTGCTCCGATAAAAAAATTATACTAATTTTAGAATTTAATTATTGTCCGATTTATTATTGTTATTCTCTATTCAATATTACTAATATAAACAGCTTCAATAGGTAATTAGAAACTTCGAATTCCGATAACTTATATCCGATTCATATATCATTCAATCTGGAATATTATTTAGCCAGTAATTAAAATATTCATCCGTGTATGAAATTATTTACTGGATCAAAGCATAATTCAGGAAAGGTCGATTGAAGTCCAAAAACAAATATATCTTCTCTATTGACCCTCATCTTATTTACATTACCTACTTTATATTTATTTTCACATTTCGTTTTATTTTATTTCGATTGCCGTTTCAGTAGAGACAGGAAGTAGAAATTTTTGTTTGTAAATTAAAATAAAATTTAATATATTTAGAATTAACTTTTGGCCGCGGTTTTTTATATTCCAAATTTCTATTGGTGTTTTCGCTGATTAAGTATAGTAAGATATACATGTTTTTTATTTATTTAAAATACTTTATTGCACAAAATTACAAAATAAAATTGTACATAGACGAACTTAACGCCTGAAGCATTTTCTACCAGCGAACCTTTGACAGAGTGAAAGATTATGCATAGGGTGCAAAAGCAAATAAAATAACAATTTAAAGGATATAAAGCGAATAGTATATAAACTACTTAAATATAACATGTACATATTTAAATATGTATACACACAATACATATACTACTTATATAAATTATACTATATGATACATATCTATATTACCATGCCAAAACAGAAAATGCTAAAGGTAAAAAATTGGTACTTGTTCAGATAATGAGGTGAGTAGACGTTTAAATAGACCGACGTCTTATAGACAAATTCCATTAATGAGTAGCTGACACAGTAAAAGAATCGCAATATTTGGAGGAGGTTCGCTACGGGATATTTAATTGGTTATTAACAGAGGAGCGAAGAGGACGATCGTGAGAATCACAGAGGAAAATAAATCGAATTTTTAGGTATTAGGGTTATAGAAAATGATATATAGAAAAGAAAGCATATGCACTGATCTACGTATATACTACTACTACTGTTTGCGGTACATGGATACATGGTCATACTTGCGCATGCCGAAAACAAAGCGTATGCACAAGTTAAGAAGGCGGTCAAGTTTATTAAGTAAGTCTTCAGTCAAATCAGAGTAACATACATCAGAGTAGTCTAAGATAGTGAAAAGAAGTGAATTTACTAACATAAGAATTGTCTTAAACGGTAAGAGGTACTGGGACCGCTTGAGTGAAAGCATGCTAGTGAAAATACGTTTACAAACATCCGATAGTTCCAAGAAAGATCGCAGGTCAAATGTAAACCAAAGTTCTTAGCATGCTGGCAAAAAGGAAGTGGTATGTTATTAAATAATAATGGAGAAATTAATTCCAAATTCAATCTACCCAACATGTGTTTAGGACCAAGGATCATGATCTGCGTCTTACAAGGATTAGCTAGAATACCAATAGAATACCAAGGTTTTGCGAGCGAACCCGAATAGCCTCCAAATCGCGATTCACTTTGGTTATAACGACATTTAAGTCGCTTATATCATAGTGCAGCGTAAGTTGAAGTCATCGGCATACAGATGATGGGAATTGAAATTAATTACTTGGACCATGGAATTAATAAAAATTGATAAGATAGATAAAACGCCACCTTGCCACGCCAGCAGTGAGGAAACACCAATTGGAGAAAACATCGTCCACCCGAATGCGCCGCCTGCATCCGTGAAGATATGACCACTGTGTCGCAGTAGGAGAAGTATTTAGTGAACGCAAAACAGCCATAAATATATCGTGGTCGACACAGTTAAATGCATTACTAAAATCCAGAAGAACAAGCAGTGCTTTTTTTCGTCAATAGCACGGCGTATGTCATCAGTAATATTTACAAGAACAGTGCTGGTTCTATGAGACAATCAAAAGCAGGACTACCGCGGATTCAACAGAGCATTACTATTTAAAAAGTCGGCAAATTGTTTATGAACAACATGATCTGTACTGTAGATAAGAAAGGAAGAATGGAAATGGGAGGTAAATTGTTAAACGCATTTTTTTTGGAATCGGAATAACATGCGCTCTTTTCCAAGAAGTGAGAAAGTGACCTGAAGAGATAGATGAATTAATAACTAAGGTAATAGAAAAAAAGCCAAAGGCGCAACTATTAGTCTACGAAGGCTCTCTATATTTTATATTATGTTTTTAATTTTTTCAGTATATTTAATTTATTTTATATTTTCGAAAAGCGGCCCCAGCCTAGTGGTTAAGTCACTGCGCAACTGATAACAAGGTTAAGCAGATGACAACAAAGCCGGCCTGGGATGGGTGACCGCTTTATACAACGAGGCTATTTCATCATAAACACCGCAACAAGCTCGCCACTTGTTAGGTGTTGCCTCCGAATACCATCGGCGAAATGAGGATGGGTTAATCCCTCCGCTGGGACCCTGAGGCCGTTTAAACGGTTCTCGGGAGCCAAATAGGCACCCGTGATGGTATTTTTTATTTTTATTTTCGATGACTGGAATTTGGTTTGATCAATGGTAGATCTGATCTGGTGGGTCTTGAACAGTCGCTACCAAGATCTCCATCACAAAAATTTTTCAATACATTTTATCTTTCAAATATTCAATATAAGATTATCCTGATAAGGAATTTAACAAAATTTAAAAACACTGAAAAAAAGTAAAAAGTCTTCCGACTTTTAAAAATTGATTTGAAACAAGTAACAATCATTATCAATCAATTATTGTTACTTGTTACAATCATTAAATCCTTCATAAAATTATGGTGAAAAAAACCTCTCATTATTCGCTTAGAATTTGGGGAATTTGTTTCCGGCTTCAAAAGTCTTCAATGTTTACAAAAAAAATATGCCACCTAATTTAAGACTCTATATTTTATTTAAAAAATAATAATCGGTTTATATTTGATGAATATATAAAATAATATCCCAAAAATAAAATCGCATAGAGCCTCTTTCTTTTTATATGTCAGTTAAAAAATAACTTAACTTTCATAAGCACCTAAGAGCTTTATACAGATTGCAAATAATAATATAACAGGGTTCTACAGTGGGTCTAATATTTATTTCATGGACTGTACTTGTTGTATTATACGTTGTTAATATTATACGAGTATGTACCATTACGGCGCTCGAGACCGCCTAGACGGCCTCACTGTTACCCGCAGTGAGGCTTTATTTCCACCACGTCATAACCGGTGGTTTTCTGTGTCTACACCAAACAGTTGGTATATACATTTATTAACTTATTACTATTTAAATTAGATATAAGCTATATTTAGGAAGAGCAAAGCCAACTGACACAGGTATTATGTACTTAAAAGTTGGCTCCAACCTACTACAACCGTTAATAAATGATGTTTATTTACTTATAAACAGTTTTACTCCTTGGTATAGTGAAATTGAGACAGACAGCTTAACGTTAGGTGTTCTTCGAGGCACTACAGTGGTGTTGACAAAAAAAACAACTTTTTTTTTATTAAAAAAAAGGTACACACCGGGGTTTGAACCGGAGACCTAATTGAAATTAACATATATTGGTATTATTAATATAACTAATTGAATCTCACCATTTATCAATGTTGGCATTGTTCTAATTTCCAAAAGCAAGTTTTAAGATTAATTAATGGTGTTATGACAAGCCACGGAAGTATGAATAATATGAAAGTGCCCTAAAACCGAGATAGCCAGTTATACGAACCATATACAAAAAGTAAAAGCATATCAAATGCTGAATAAGTAAGAACAGAATATGGCTGTCAACCCATAATAGAGAAAAACTAGTTATGTTTCGGTTTCAGTCTGTGGGTTGACCGGTTTTCAGGAGACTACTGCATATATTTCTAGTCGAAGTAATAGCCTTCTTTCGTGATGCGGTTACCAAACGGGCAGTTAATTTAACAATAAAGCAGTACGAGGCTATTAAAGTAGACTTGTAATGCATATTCGTCTTTGTTGTCACCCATTTCGTACACGAATCATTTAGCCGGCATAGTAAGAGCGATCAATGCTGTTAAACAACCATGTAGTAATCGATCACATTCATGGATTTGTAGGTCTGCTTAACATCAGGTAGCTACAAAATCACATACCACCAGTAAAAAAAACTGCCATAGGTAAACTGCAACATTCCTGACTCATTGTAATTCGTAGTTTTAATTTTGAAAAGCTCCTTTCTGCGGAGGCTGTACAATTCAGTATTGTAACAAAATTTTAATAACATTGTAAATATTATTATATACGTGGTGGCCGAATTGGTTAGACCTCGGGCTTATAAATACTTAGGTCCCTGGTTCGAATCCCGGAGTGTACCAATGAGTTTTTAATAAAGAAAAAAATTTACTTTTGTTTGACAACACCACTATAGTGCTTCGGAGAGCACGGTCCCGGTTTCACTATACCAACTTGTGAAACTGTTTATAGATGGGTTATTGAGTCTATTCAAAACATCGCGACGAACTAGCCACTTGTTCGATGTAGACTCATACCATCGGCTACGGCTAGGTGGGATTAAAACCCCTCCGCTGGGTACCCTGAGGCCGTCTAGGTGGTCTCGGGCGCCATAAGGCTTTAGTGGTCGTATGATTGCAACAATTGAATATCTGAATACAAATATACTACATATTACCATCACGGGTGCCTTCGATAATATACTGAATTCCTTTTTTGAGATATTTTTTAACTTACCATACCATTAAGAAAACAACAATTTTAAAATGTTGATTTAAAGACATAAATTGAGAATCCATATTCAACGCCTTCTGTATTTTCGTCGCGTTCAGGTATTTTATGTAAGCATAAACTTTTGACGTGCGAAGCTGTAGGCGGTGGCCCACTACGCCCACGCCTGTCGCCGCCTCTGTACAGCACTTGCATATTATTATTATTATTTAATGTGATTTAAAATATTTGAGATTTACAATTATATTAATAAGTCTTATATTAGGAATTCGTATTTTAGATTATAAAAATATGGATTTCAATAAATATTAATATTTGCTTTTGTTAAAAATAAATACCACGGGTGCCTATTTGGCTCCCGAGAACCGTTTAAACGGCCTCAGGGTCCCAGCGGAGGGATTAACCCATCCTCATTTCGCCGATGTTATTCGGAGGCAACACCTAACAAGTGGCGAGCTTGTTGCGGTGATTATGATGAAATAGCCTCGTTGTATAAAGCGGTCACCCATCCCAGGCCGGTTTTGTTGTCATCTGCTTAACCTTGTTATCAGTTGCGCAGTGACTTAACCGCTAGGCTGGGGCTGCAGGCCGCTTTTGTTAACATGTGACATAAATAATTGTTATAGAAGGACTTAAACGTGCTTGGCTTAAAGCTATTAAATTGGAAATGGTATACTCCAGTAAGCAGTCGAACACCGATTCAGCAGCGCGACTCACCCCCACATTTCTATCTACATAATATATATGTAGGTAAACTTAAGATAAATAGTTATCTATAAAACTTTAGTTTGTAAGTTAGTTCCTATAAATGTATTTTTTTTTTCTAAAATATGCATAAGTATTTTTAGTATATATTGTTGTATACACCTATTATTTTGTTATATTATGATGTTGATTATCAATTTTTTTTTACTATGTTTATATATTTTATAAAGGCGCCCCTATACAAAATCTTAATCCTATCCTAATAAGATCTACTTATATAAGCTTTTTGTAAATATCTTTTTGAATAATAAAGACTTTTGAATTCAATCAATCAATCGCTTGCATATTATTCATACTTTCGTAACATGCATTCATTTCTGGCAAGGGTTGGTCTATGTTAAGTTTAGTAGTGTTGATAGAAAGCCAATTGAAATTTTAGACAGAAAAGAGATTAAACATTTTAACTAAAACGCTGAATAAAGATTTTATGAACAAGAGGGTTAGGGTTTAGTACGTGTAAATATAATAACGTACCTACATTTAGCTGCAGTTGCCAAAAACGTGAAATAAAATGTAAACATTAAAGGGAAAATGGAGATTTCACGTTTTTCCGGGATTTTTTTCGGATTTATCACAACCTTCCTTTGAGTTCAACGTAAATCCCAAAATTGCCGAATCGAGGCTGGACTTTTTCGATTTTTTAGCTTAGCGGTTTTTCAATTAAAGAATCATTTTTATTTATATATAGATAAAAAAAAAATACATAAAAGGATCCACTATTTTTTGTTATTATTATATTTCAGTCTTTATTTATTTTAAATTCTTTATTTCACAAAATTGTACATAGGCGAGCTTAATGCCTTAGGCATTTTCTACCAGCTAACCTTTGAGAGAGTGAAATATGCTTAGGGTGCGGAACTTTCGATAGAAGGATATACATATATACAGAGGTCTTCCTTCTGTTTACGTCATAATATTTAAGATAGATAATAATAATAATAATAATATGGACAAATTACACATATTGCTCTGGTCACAAACTAAGCTCTAGACTTGTACTATGTGTACCGGAAGCAACGATATAATACATATTATATTATATAAACACCCAGACCATGACAAACTGTACAGAAAAACGTACTAATATTTTTTTGCCATGGGTGGGAATCGAACACACGACCCCCGGATACAACGCCAAAGGCGCAACCACTAGTCTACGGAGGCTGTCGAGATTTATTCCTCAATCCTCATAAAGATGATTCATGTCTTGGACCTTCATACTGCTTTTTTCATCAGGTAGAAGTGAGGTCACATGCCGAGCTCTCATAAAAAAAAAAACAATGTAAATGAAATTAAACGAGTATAGGTAGGTCAACAATTTATTCGGTTGACTGTACTCTGTTGACCAATATGTCCACCTAATGGTACCCTTCTGAATATTCTCGTTTATATCACACGTACAATTAATTGCCTTTAGCCTGGATGCAAAGCTTTTCATTTTTTTAATTACTTTTTAGCCATCAATCAAAATCAACCGAGCATGATATATATATATATATATATCATCACGGGTGCCTTACGGCGCCCGAGACCGCCAAGACGGCCCCAGGGTACCCAGCGGAAGGGTTTTAATCCCACCTCGTCGTAGCCAGTGGTAAGAGTCTACACCAAACAAGTGGCTAGCTCGTCGCGATGTTTTGAATAGACTCAATAACCCACCTATAAACAGTTTCACAAGTTGGTATAGTGAAACCGGGACCGACAGCTTAACGTGCTCTCCGAGGCACTATAGTGGTGTTGTCAAACAAATGTACATATTTTTTTTAATTAAATACTCATTGGTACACACCGGGATTCGAACCAGGGACTTAAGTGTTTTTAAGTCCAAGGTCTAACCAACTCGGTCACCACGTATATGAAAGCGTGCTATTTAATGTATAAGTTTCTTAATTGAACAGAAGAATTGAAATATTATCTATACTAAACTAAAGAGGACAGGTTTGATTTTTGTATGTTTGTTTGTGATATATAAATTCTAAAAATACTTATCAGATTTTAAATATTATTCACCTATAAGAAGGTTACATTATTAATTTTTATTTATACGAGGAAAAACAGTACAATACATAACTTAAAGTACAATATAAGTGTGGCGTAGACCAACATTTTCCTACTGATAGGTATTATAAAAAAAAGATGCTGCAAAAATGTCTATATAAAAAAATCAAAAACAAATATGACGAAATGTAATGTATAATGAGTAATATGGGCTATATTTTATTTTCCAAGAATTATCCCATCCTTACGCAAACTTTAATAATGTAACTCATAGTATCGAATCCCGGTATGTACCTACCTACCAATGAGTTTAAAATTAAAAAAAATATGTACATTTGTCTGACAACACCACTATAGTGCCTCGGAGAGCACGTTAAGCTCAAGTCCCGGTTTCACTATACCAACTTGTGAAACTGTTTATAGATGGGTTATTGAGTCTATTCAAAAGTCGCGACGAGTTAGCCACTTGTTCGGTGACTCATACCATCGGCTACGACGAGGTATGATTAAAACCCCTCCGCTGGGTACCCTGGGGCCGTCTAGGCGGTCTCGGGCGCTATAAGGCACCCGTGATGATATGTATGTATGTAAGGTGTAAAAATATACCTTTAAAATTCCTTACATCGCGTGAGCTGCGAAAAGTGTTGATGATATAACATACTAATATACAACAGTAATGAGAACATATTATTAATATCTACAAAAAAAGTTAGTGATAATAAGTCAAACTATTATAGTTATGTCACTATAACTACTTTTTTATGTATGAAAGGTTGAGATGTCGGTTAAAACTAGAAAATGTTACTAGAATCTTGGTAGGTAATTTTGGAATTATAACTATAATAGTTGGACTATTAAAGTTATGTCACTATAACTACTTTTTTATGTATGAAAAGTTGAAATGTCGGTAGAAACTAGACAACGTTACTAGAATCTTGGTAGGTAATCTTGGAATCATAACTATAATAGTTGAACTATTAAAGTTATGTCACTATAACTACTTTTTTATGTATGAAAGGTTGAAATGTCGGTAGAAGCTAGACAACGTTACTAGAATCTTGGTAGGTAATCTTGAAATCATAACTATAATAGTTGAACTATTAAAGTTATGTCACTATAACTATTTTTTAAATGTTGAAATGTTGGTAGAAACTAGACAACGTTACTAGAATCTTGGTAGGTAATCTTGGAATCTTGGTAAATAAATAATTTCGTATTTAATTCAGTAGTGGTGGTTTCAGTAGGTATCTATCGATTATTTTTTGAGTTATTCAAACCGGACGGACATTCATGAGGTAATAAAAGGCTGTAATTAAGTTATATTTATATAGCAAATATTATTAAAGGGCTATAGGTAAATTACAAAAAAAGTTAGTTTGCCGGTAGATTCGGCGATGTATTATTATTTTGTTTGTTATTAGTTATTGTATCTTAACAATATTGAATTACAAATAAGTGAGAACGTCAGAGAATATTTTAGTAAACATGCATTTTTGGTACTTGTATTAGTATCTTGGTTCTTGGTACATATAGTATACAAGGAAAACGCAAAAAAGTTTTGACCAGGGAAATATATATATAATGTCCTACATATATTCTTAAAAAGTTTTTAATTTGATATATTGGTACGAGTAGGTAGATACTTAATTAACAAATTGGCTTGCTAAAAAAGCAAACCCACCGCATGCCACTGCTCAAACCCACTCAACACCCACACATTTAAATTTACTCACGTAAATTTAATAAAGAAATATCATCACGGATGCCTTACGGCGCCCTAAAGCGCCTAGACGGCTTCAGAGTATCCAGTGGAAGGGTTATTAATCCAACCTCGTCATAGCCGGTGGTAAGAGTCTACACCGAACAAGTGGCTAGCACGTCGCGATGTTTGGATAGACCATCATCGAAATAATCCATCTATAAACGGGTCTACAAGTTGTTATAGTGAAATCGGGACCGACAGCTTAACGTGCTCTCGGAGGTACTAAAGTGGTGTTGTTAAACAAATGTAGATGATTTTTTAGATTAAAAACTCATTGGTTCACACCGGGGTTTGAACCAGGGGCTTAAGTGTTTTTAATTCTAAGTATAACTAACTCGACCAACAAATAAAAATTCACTCACATATACATATGTATATATACGTGAGTGAATTTGCATGTGTAGGTAATGAATATGGGTATATATTATATATCCATATTTCATTATCCAGAAAATTTTACATATAGGTACATATTTTAGCTAAAAATAAAAACTTCACCGTGTGTCACAAATTAAATAAATTGTTGCTCCATACAAACCAGACACTAAATTTAAAAACATCAGTTTGTAGGGAGATAAAAAAAAAATATTTGTGACACATGGTTCCATGGAAAATGTTGTTCGATTTGATCAGTAAAACCTCAAAGTATAACCTTTTAAATAACCATTTTATTGTATGTTTAATGTGTATTATAAATTTGACTTATAATTAACATTTTATTTATTATACCTACGTAACGCCCCATCTGAACTTAAACCTACCCCACCTGTTATTTCAAGAAACATATTCTTGGTTACCCTTAGTAGGGGTGTTAAACAACTATTTTATATTATCAGTGTCAGTGATAGTTTATTATTCAGAAGTGTTGGCGATTTCATATTATCAGTGTCAGTAATAGTTTATTATTCAGAAGTGTTGGCGATTTCATATTATCAGTGTCAGTAATAGTTTATTATTCAGAAGTTTTGGCGATTTCATATTATCAGTGTCAGTAATAGTTTATTATTCAGAAGTGTTGGCGATTTCATATTATCAGTGTCAGTGTAGTTTATTATTCAGAAGTGTTGGTGATTTCATGCAATATTCACTCCAGAGAACCAGTTTAAAAATACCTAATTATTCTTTTAAGGATACTGTATTTAAAATTAGAATAAAAACATATTTAATATTATAATACAAAAATATGTATTACCCACAACAGAAAGATATTTGCGTACAATTACCAACATAAAATTATTAAAGGGTTATTGAGTCTATTGGGTTATTAAGTCTATTTGCGTTTTTTTTTTTTTTTTTTTTTGTTATTGAGTCTATTTGGGTTATTGAGTCTATTCAAAACATCGCGACGAGCTAACCACTTGTTGGGTGTAGTCTCATACCATCGGCATGACGAGGTGGGATTAAAACCCCTCCGCTGGGTACCCTGGGGCCGTCTAGGCGGTCTCGGGCGCCGTAAGGCACCCGTGATGATACATACATACATAATACCAACATAAAAATAATAATTGAACTTTGATTAACAGCCAAGTTGTAAGAAGTACCTACGTTTGTATGGGCGTGCGTCGCGTCGGTACCTAGTATTTTTTCATCATATTAACACAACACTATCCTATTATTGTAGCATGTTTGGGTAAATTGGACATCGGCAAAAGAATCGTATACTTTTATACAATTTTGTTGCCATTTATAAACTCTCACCGTATAGATAGTTACAGATGATTACAAGGAAGCCACCAAGTTGGCGGCCTTGGTGGCTCCCTTGTATGGCAGATAATGATTGACAGGTCAATGGAATCAGCTAACCACCTAGTCTTACACTAGCTGGTTATGTAGTGTGTATTCGGTTTGGTAGTATTTTGCATATTATGATTTCCATTCCATCGCGTTTAAATTCTAAATCTGATATCGAGGTAAACATTTGTCGTTCTTTTGTTAATGAATAGCTGCCTAACCAAACGCACTCTAAGGCCTCATTGTTAAACTTTTTTTTTTTTACTATTCATAAATATCTGTAAAGATTTACATGAAATAAATGATTTAATTTGATTTGATTTGAGATACTTGATACTATTTGACGCTGGCATGAATATCTGCGTTCTTCATACATGAGCTTTTGCACTTCCAGTACTACTGTTGACTAGTACTGTTTGTCGCAGAATTAAAATAATATTTATGTCGGTCATTTTAATTCGTTTTTTAGTATTAGAATTTTTTTTTTTTGACAAAAACTATTTAAATATTATAATACAAAAATATTTATTACCAACATAAAATTAATAATTGAACTTGGATCAACTCTTATGGGCGCCTTGACGACTACTGCTCCCACGATGGTTACCATTAATTAATAAAGAAAGACAAATGTCTCATACACACAGACATCTATTTTGCACACATCACATCACATTCTTTACGCATATGTGTATTTATGTGGACAAACGCAACTGCTGGTCTACTTGTGTCGTGTCTAGTGTTGCCAGATTATTTCAGACTAGAAGGGACAAATGCTTAAATAGGCAAAAAATACGGGATTTCAGATTTTTCCGGGATTTTTTTTTAAATAAGTTTTCTGATGATCAGGCGCAATAATTATTCGAGTATATTTGTTAACTGTTTTTAATGATCGGTTTAAATTATTATTACAATCTTATTACTTTTTTATTAAATATATTAAATTCCACAAAAAGTTTTTTCTTAAATATGTAGGTAAGTAACAATAGAACCACAAGAGTAGAAAACCGAAAGTTTCAATTTGATAAACGTCTATTTTTTGTTAGGTTTTTTACTATACCTAGTTATTATTTTTATTTTATTGTTATACTTAGGTTTTTATTTTAGATTTATTAATAATTAACAGGTTATTTATGGAAATAAATACTCAACCATGCATGTTGGCGTGTCCACTGTGTCCAGATTCTACCAGACTCATTAGAGGAGCACACGGCTTGAATATCTATAAATCCAAAATTCATGGTCATAGATATTTACCTCAAAGTATTCAACCAACAGTTACTACCAATATTGCTACAAATATCCAGGTATCAAATATACATCACCATTCTTTTGAATCGTTCGAAAAGTTAAAAAAGAGTAATATTGTTTTAAAAAGAATACCTAAAGGGGCTCGTGGTATAGTGGCACACAAATTGGATACACTTATTATCGACGCTATCACTTCAAATAATTCGGAAAGTTGGTATACACTTTTATCGTTTTCTTACATAGCCTTACGACTTCCCAGTAAAAATGATGTAGCAAATAATAATAAAACTTTAACTTCTTTAGTTAAAGAAAATACTTTGTTATTTGAGAATAATACTCCATCTAATTAATTACCGTTCTACTTCTATATATAAACGGGCGGAAACTAAAGTGTTTGATGGTGATATTAAAGGTGCAATTAGATTATTAACATCTGAATGTCCATTAGCACCTAACAATTGTCTAACATTTAATCAACATTTGTCTGTGGGAGGAATGGCGACCTGGCCAAGTGCACACAGGACCTTATATATACTTTTTTTTTTTTTTTTTGACTTTTCATAAATGCCTGTAAAGGTTTACATGAAATAAATATTTTTGACTTTGAATTTGACTTTGACAATAGTGATACTTTAAATACATTAAGAAGTCAGCACCCATCACCATCACATTTACTTATATCACCAGACCCATCTTTAATAAACGTAACATTTCCAACCATTACAGATAATGACATTCTAGATGCTTTAAATAGCTTTAATAATGGCTCAGCTGCTGGGATTGGCTTAAGACCCAATCATTTAAAGGAGCTCACCTCATATACTGCAAACAATTACGGTGTAAGTCTAGTTTCATCCCTGAGCAGATTATGTCAATTTTTGCTCGAAGGAAAATTAAACTCCGAAATTTGTCCATTATTATACGGTGCCAATATATGCGCCCTTAGTAAAAAAACTGGAGGAATAAGGCCCACTGCAGTTGGTAATATTTTTAGACGCCTAGTAGCCAAAATATGCTGTAAAAATGTTAGACAAGATATGGGAAATTATTTAAGACCAATACAACTGGGATTTGGTACACCTCTTGGGTGTGAAGCAGCTATTCACGCAACAAGGAAATTTGCTTTAAATAATAATTCTGACAAACTTATTTTAAAATTAGATATTAAAAATGCCTTTAACTGTTTGGATCGAGATGAAATTCTAAGTCAAATTAAAGAACGAATTCCATTTTTATATTCTTTTATATACCAGTAATTCATGATCATTTACCTCATCTACATTCGCACGTCGCTTATACCTTATTAAAATACAGTTTTTCTATTCCTAAATTCACTTATATCATTAGAACGACACCATTATGGAAGTTCCCAAATTTGTATTCTGCTATAGATGATTGTATTAAGTCATCTTTCGAACTAGTCCTAAATATTCGGCTGTCTGATTTTCAGTGGGATCAAGCTTCTCTTCCCATTAAGTTTGGTGGTACTGGAATCAGAAGGGTATCGGATGTTGGTTTATCTGCCTTTATTGCTTCCTGTTATGGAGTCTCAGAATTAGTCACTAATATTTTGCCAAATTTAGGTGTCAGTTCTGAGATTCCATATTTGTCTGAATCTATAGAGGCATTTAAATCTGCATTCGATTCTCTTCCACCACCACAGTTGTCCTCACAGCGTCAATGGGATCAAATAAATACTTTAAAAATATACAATAATCTCCTTGAAATTTCTATTGGTACAGATTTGGCACGTTTAAAAGCAGTCTCTTCACATGAGTCAGGATTATGGTTAGAGACGTTTCCCTCCCGACGTTCCCCTAGATACTTTCTTAGATGAACAGTCGCTAATAATTGCAGTTGCGTTAAGGTTAGGCGCTAACATCTGCCAACCTCATCAATGCAAATGTGGTGTGCAAGTATTAGCGAATGGTCATCATAGATTAAGTTGTAGCAGAAGTGCAGGGAGACTATCTCGACACCATAATCTTAATGATGTTCTTCGCAGAGCTCTGTCCTCGGCAAATGTCCCTAGTGTTCTTGAGCCTCAGGGATTAAGCAGGGCAGATGGGAAACGCTCAGATGGATTATCACTGGTGCCATGGCAGAAAGGGCGTTGCCTGATCTGGGATGCTACCTGTGTTGATACGTTTGCGGCTTCCCATCTACATGCGTGTGTGGGCTTATCAGGGGCAGCTGCCGAGGTAGCTGCTAAAGCAAAACATTTAAAGTATAATAATTAAAAAAATGAGTTTTTGTTTGTTCCATTTGCTGTGGAGACTTCGGGAGTGTGGGGTTCCGAAGCCAAACACTTTGGGAAGAGATTGTGTGCTCTTTTAAATGAAACTTCAGGCGATCCCCGCTCCGGATATTATTTTAAATAGCGCATTTCACTGGCAGTTCAACGTGGTAATGCTGCCAGTGTAATGGGAACATTTGGGGCGGGTCAGAATCTAGACACGGTGGACTTTAATTCTTATTAATATTTATATATTTTTAGGAGATTTCTTTACTTTTTATTATTAGGGTTATATTCTTTTTAGGTTTCTAGTTTATAGTAGGGTTTTCTTTATAGTTTATTATTCTATGCACTTGTGTAATTTGAATAAGGCAATAAAATATTATTATATAAGGTAAGTATATATTTTTGTTATAAATAATTAAAAAAATAAGCAAAGGGTACATTTATTTTATACGAGTACTTGTCAGCCGTAGCACGATTGACTTGTGTTGAATAATAAATCGAGCACGGTTCAAATGCGGGACAAAGTCAGTCCCGGCGGGACATTTAAAATAAAAATACGGGACGTCTGGCAACACAAGTCGTGTCCGATTATGGCCTAAGCCCGCTTCATAGGCATAGCGTAAGCTCGCTTCATAGGCAATTAGTTCACGTTCGCTTCGTAGGTAATTAGTTCACGCTTGCTTTATACACATTGAATCGAATATCCGGTATGTCTAGGTATATTCAAAACAACCTATTTACCTGAAATGATGATAAACAAATTTATTACCGTTTGTATCCATTTCGAGTAGAAATTTTGAGCAAAATATATTTCATAGCGGCTCTAACTTAATCCTTCAGAATTTCCCATTAAAGGCTATAAAATATATTGGTCGTGTTTTACTATTGTTTTATTATCAAGTCCTTTTAGTTGTATTATTTATTCATTTATTTATCTTCACGCCAGGATTTCTACAGGTTAGACTGATTGTACTACTACTATACCTATTATTTCTATATCTATTATTAAATTTATTTTGTCATATTTATATTGAACACTTATTATACCTAACGTCCCGTTCAAAATGACGGACTGTTCCTTTATCTCTGTCCCGATGTCCCCGAGGAAAGCTTCGGGACGCCGAAGATACCCGTTTTCAGGTTCATAAGGGTCAACATTAATAAAAACTCAAATTGTCTTTATTATAAGAAGATATTATAGGTAAGATATATAATTGAGTATTCGTTGTAGATACATAGCTTCTGATTTCTGTTCTCAAAGCCATGTTGATAATGAAAGTGAACTAAAACTCTTTCCAAGAATGTAATTCTTATTCAAAATCACCATAATTTTCGACTAGGTAATTATCTTTATGAATAGTTTTTCTTCAATACATATCATCACGGGTGCCTTACGGCGCCCGAGATCGCCTAGACGGCCCCAGGGTACCCAGCGGAGGGGTTTTAATCCCACCTCGTCGTAGCCGATAGTATAAGTCTTAACCAAGTAGCTAAACTCGTCGCGATGTTTGGATAGTTTATAGCTTCACAAGTTGGTATAGTGAAACCGGGACCGACAGCTTAACGTGCTCTCTGAGGCACTATAGTGGTGTTGTCAAACAAATGTACATTTTTTTTTTTAAATTAAAACCTCATTGGTACACACCGGGATTCGAACCAGGGACCTAAGTGTTTTTAAGTCCAAGGTCTAACCAACTCGGCCACCACGTATATACAATTTTTCTTCAATATATTTTTCAATAAAGTTTTTTTATTCATTATTGTCACTGTCTCCATAATTTTCACAATGTCCCGTTTTGAGTAACAATAAAAATGGTCACGTTAATTATACCTTCTCGCCTATTCCATTTTTTTACTCGAGCACGGCATGTGACTTTGTATGTACCTGGTGGTAAGCAGACCTAAGAAATCCATGAATGGGGTCGATCAATACATAGTTATTTTACAGCACTGATCTCTCCCATTATGCTGGCTAATTTATGCGGTTACAAAACGGGCGGCGATAAAGACTAAGTTGCATTAAGAGTACCACTACATTATAGTCAAATTAACTGCCCGTTTTGTAACTACACTCTAAAAGGGACTACCCCCTATACAAGAAATCGATGCAATAGTCTCTTGAAAACCGGTACACCCACAGACTAAAACCTAAACATAACTTGGTCACATGACGGTTTTTGCATCTATATGGGCTATGTAACAAAACCGGTCAGTCGGTCTAGCAAGTTTTCCCAAAAAAAAAAATATATTGTATATGAATATTCTGTATTATAACTAATTCTTTCTAAATACCCAAACCAATGGAACCCTATTTATTTTGGAATTAAATTCTACAATATTTTATCACGATTAATAATTATAATTTTCACAATAAAAAATATTAAGCAAAAAGTGTAATAAAAATTAAGTAAAAAAATTGTGAACGAACTTTTAATACTAATTTAAAATTCAATATCATTTCTCATCATTGTGAAAATGTTTTTTGACAAAATTAAATCAGTAGACATATTTTAATTAGAATTGGGTAGAAATTTTCCTTTAGGTAAAATGTCGCTAAATTGTTATAAATTGTTCCTTTAAACCAAAAGTTTTAGTAACGATTTTAGGACACGTAGGAAACCACTTTGAAAACTATGCTGGAACTTTTGGGAAACACGTAAAATAGACTAACTAAACTAAAAAAAAATACATTGGGTATTTTTAGTTTAACAATGATAATAAATACTAGAGTACCTTTTATTTCGGTGAAGTTGGTCGCCTTGGTGGCTCTCTTCTATCACCTAGTCTTACACTAGTTGGTTATGTAGTGTGTGTTCGGTTCGGTAGTATTTTTCATATTAAGATTTCCATTCGCGTTTAAGTTCTAAATCTGATATCGAGGTATAATAAATATTTGTCGTTCTATTGTTAATGAATGCTGCCAAACCAAACGCACTATAAGACCTCATTGATAAACTTTTTTTTTTGACTATTCATAAATATCTGTAAAGATTTACATGAAATAAATGATTTTGACTTTGACTTTGAGTATTAAAGACAATTCAGTAGAACGGCATGTGTTTTTTTATTTCAGGTGACTACTGCATCGATTTCTTATCGAGGTAGTAGTCTCCTTTCAGGGTGCGACTACGAAATGAGTAGTTGAATTGACGATAAGGCAGTGAGTATATTAAAATATACTCGTAATGCAATACGTCAATGTCACCCCCCACTTCGTAATCGTATTATTTAGACGGCATAGTGGGAGCGACAATATTGTTTAAGAACAATTATTGATTGAAAAAAAATACCTGTTGCCATTACATGTACAGTCGTTAGTAACTATAGATAGGAATCAACCAATAAGCCCTCTTATTGGTTGATCCCTAACTATAGTTACTAGCGACTATAGTAGATACTGTTTGCAAAAACTAATGGTAGAGCTACTGTTTGTTCAACCCTATTTATAGTTACTAGTGACTATAGCAAAAACACATGATAGAGCTACTGGTGGTAAGCAGAACTATAAAGTCCATGAATGGGATTGTTAAATTTATTGTTATTTTAACAGCAGTGATCGCTCTAACTAATAAGACAAATTTGCATTACGTAAATTTTAATATGCTCGCTATTTTATTGTCAAATCAACTGCTCGTTTTGTAGTCGCACCCTGAACAATACTGGCACAAAACAGTCACCGACTCTCGCCATTTTTTATAAATTTCTCATTTCTCATTCACAAACCAGGTTAGGTTTAAACATATATTTATGTATTTAATTTACTATATTATTTATGTAGTATATTTGAGTATGTACTTATATCTATAACTGTATGTAGTTTATTTATTCAGCTTTCTTTGTATTACTCTGTGCACCCTATATTACATTTGTCATACTCCTAAAGGTTAGCTTATAGATAAAACCTAAGGCATTATTAATCTCGCCTTTACAATGTACAAATCTTTTAGTGCGATTAAGAATAAACATCTTTTAAAAATGTATTTTTTTATTATATATATGCACATATATATTGATATATATTATATTTATATATATTTTTTATTATGCACAGCATGTGGCCTTGTATCCTGATGTTAAGCCGACCCACAAAGTCGATCAATTAATTATTGTTTAACAATATTGATCGCTCCCTCTATGCTGGTTAATATATATTAATTGCGATTACGAAACAGGCGTCAACGAATTTGTGTTACGACTCTATTTTACTAATAGTCTCGCTGCTTTACCGTTAAATCAGCCGCCCGTTTCGTAACCGCACCTGAAAGGAGACTATCACAAGAAAACGATGCAGTAGGATCGTATAGTAGTATTGGGTCCGTGACATATACCTACAATTATAAATAAAGACGGATTTAAGCATTGGGATTCTTCAATTAATCTTCTTGACGCTTCAAGTCAAGGCTTACATTAAGGAAACGTCTTAGAACACGGGAGTTAAATAAATAAATACGATAAATACATATTTACACTGGACTTTGACACCTGTTGCCACATTAGCATTGTAAATAATTAATTCAGCCGTCGGAACTTTTATGGAACGTGTTTCCAAGATGCCGCTAATAGAATCATATAGTACCTATTTGGTTGTGTAGAAAGGGTATTGAACACAGTGCAGGCCTTTAAACCAAAGAGTTGAAAGGCCTTTAAACCTACTTCGCGGTCTCAAGTCCGGGTACGCTGCAGTTCATTCAATTCATTCAGTGCATTGGGCTTCCGCCGAAAATAAAAGAAAGTAATTTCGTTTATTTTTAAAATTATTAACTGGGTTTTGAGGTATTAATATTTGAAATCTGAAATCTAAAAAAATCTGCGAAAGAATAAAAATATCACAGATTAAATAGAGTACTACGTACACGCTGTAATAGACTACAATGAACTATTGGACAAATGTGGTGCGATATGCACCTTTATAAAATGAATGCGTAATATAATATAATATATTGTTTATGTATCTTACAGCATGGTAATAATAAAAAAGTATTATTTTTTCATTTTATTGCTACTCTTATAGGTCATGACAATAATATAGCTTCATAAGGTTTCTTTCTTTTCATATACGTGGTGGCCTAGTTGGTTAGACCTTGGACTTAAAAACACTTAGGTCCCTGGTTCGAATCCCGGTGTGTACCAATGAGTTTTTAATTTAAAAATTTATGTACATTTGTTTGACAACACCACTATAGTGCCTCGGAGAGCACGTTAAGCTGTCGGTCCCGGTTTCACTATACCAACTTGTGAAACTGTTTATAGATGGGTTATTGAGTCTATTCAAAACATTGCAACGAGCTAGCCACTTCTTCGGTGTAGACTCATACCATCGGCTACGACGAGGTGGGATTAAGACCCCTCCGCTGGGTACCCTGGGGCCGTCTAGGCGGTCTCGGGCGCCGTAAGGCACCCGTGATGATACACACATAAGGTTTCTTGTATAGAAGAAAAGTTTCTAGAAACACGTATACCGCTTAATAAACTGTAGAGTATTATCGGCCCCAAATTTTCAATTTACTTCGCGGTAACCAATAGAAACGCTTGCTTGTGACTTTGACATATGAACTTTCAATCATTTTTATTTTAAGCAGCATGTTTTCTTTGCTAGCGTGATAACCATTGCTGCAGGAACCGACCGGTGATTCAGATCGTGCCCGTCTTCTTGCCGTTACAGAAAAGGAATCGGGTTACTGGTTGCACGCTCTGCCCTCCACTCATGTAGGTACATTATTAGATAATAACACACTTAGCATTGCAGTCAGTCTAAGGGCCGGTTTCTTGATTGATAGTTTACGTTACTATAGTTAAAAATGGCGGGTGTTCTATGAGATTTTTGTCAAAACATTTTTCAAATTCATATAAAAGACGCCATAACTGTCATTATTTAACAATTAGTCGATATGACTATCCATCAAGAAACCGGGCCTAAGACTAGGTGCTAACCACAGATCACATATTTGCGGCGTTTGCAGTGGAAACGTTAGGACCATGGTCATCGGATGCCAAAAAATTTATAAAAGATATTAGTACGAGATTGGTCCACGCCTCGAGTGACCCGAGGGCGGCGGCGTTTTTTGCTCAACAAGTCAGCCTGACGATTCAGAGAGGAAACGCCGCAAGCGTCCTCGGCACTATGCCACACGACACTGTTTTAGAATCCGTATTTTTTTATAGGTAGGTTCATTTTTGTTATTGATTAGGTATCTATTTTATTTAAATTGTTTTTTTAGGAGGTATAATTTTAATACATAGTTTTTAATTAGTATTATTTTTTTTTGTTATTTAATTTTAAACTTAATAAATATTTAAAAGACATATAGCAAATAGTATATAAACTACTTAAATATTACATGTAAATACTTAAATATATACACAATACATAATATACTACTTATATAACTATATCGTCGTCATCGCTCCTCTGTTAAGAACCAATTAAAGATCCTGTCGCACATCTTCACCAAATATTCCGATTCTTTTACTGTGTCAGCTGCTCGTCAATGGAATTTGCTTCCTCTGTGTAAAAGACGGGCTCCAACCATCGGTGTATTTAAACGTCTACTCACCATTCATTATCTGAATAAGTAACTGCCAATTTTTCCTTTAGCATTTTCTGTTTTGATATGTACTATATGTATTATATTGTATGATTTATATAAGTAGTATATTATGTATTGAGTGTATGTTTAAGTATTTACATGTAATATTTTAATTAAAAAAATTATGTACATTTGTTTGACAACACCACTATAGTGCCTCGGAGAGCACGTTAACCTGTCGGTCCCGGTTTCACTATACCAACTTGTGAAACTGTTTATAGATGGGTTATTGAGTCTATTCAAAACATCGCGACGAGCTAGCCACTTGTTCGGTGTAGACTCATACCATCGGCTACGACGAGGTGGGATTAAAAACCCCTCCGCTGGGTACCCTGGGGCCGTCTATTCGGTCTCGGGCGCCTTAAGGCACCCGTGAAGATATATATATATATATGTAATATTTAAGTAGTTTATATACTATTCGCTATATGTCTTTTAAATTGTTATTTATTTGCTTTTGCACCCTATGCATAATCTTCCACTCTCTCAAAGGTTAGCTGGTAGAAAATGCCTAAGGCATTAAGTACGCCTATGTACAATTTTATTTTATAAATCATACAATATAATACATATATAATACATATAATATAATATATATATATATACTCGTTATTTATATTATATCTAGTAGATAATGATATAATTTTTCCTTACTTCCGCATAGAGATACGCCTACCATTATTCTATGCGCGTAGGTTTTTTTGCGTATGTTCAATATCATGAAATTATTACAAATTTAGCCACAAATATTATACCCACAAATGAAATATTGTTATTGGAATTACGCAACATGATATTAAATAATGGACTTCCGCAAAATAACGCTGGTTTCAATTAATTATGAGAAATTAAGTTAAAATTTGGACTAGATATAATAATAAAATTGTAAATGAAAATAATATGTAGGTACATAGATTTGGTTTGATTAAAAAAATATAGGTATATAATAAACAATAGTCTATCGTTTTTAGAATTCGTGTCTCTGTTTGTTTGTTTGTCGGGGCATTACTTAAAAACTACTGGACCGTTTATATGTTGATTGGTTTTTTTTTTATGTAGTACAATTTTCACATATTGCTCTGGTCAACTAAGTTCTAGGCTTGTACTATAGGTACCAGAAACAATGATATAATATATATATATTATATTTATAAACACCCAGGCCCATGACAAATTGTATAGAAAAAAATATACTAGTAGTTTTTTGGCATGGGTGGGAATCGAACCCACGACCTCCGGATACAACGCCAAAGGCGCAAATACTAGTCTACGGAGGCAGTTTGTTGAGCTATTATTACTGTGGGTAAAATAGAGTATATTATATTTCGATATACATACAGTGAGTTCAGATATACAGGCTGTTTGTGTTGTAAGAGTCTCTTGGGCAAAGTTTTTAAATACACTAGATAGAAAGATAGTGTTCTATGAATCAAAGTTGCGTATATTTTAATGACATAAATCTGCATTAAAATATATTCGAGTTTTTGTTTGCTTTATAAAAAAAAAAAATTTGTACAAAGTTGACATTTTATGTCATATTATTGGCAACTATAGTGATTGGTTACTAAAACCCAAAATTATACATATGAAACAGGGTATATATACATTATGAACTACTGGCATGGTAGCCATGGTCAACATGTTTACTTTGCCTTACCTTAGGTGTTCATTAAAAACCTTTTTTAATAGGTTTCTATTAAAAAACCATAGCAAGTTGTTTTTTTTGTTGCAAAACAAACACGCTTATGAGCCTGGTGCTCATAAGCGTGTTTGGTAACAGGATTGCATAAAGCGATCCTATTGATTGTTGCTTACGTAAACGTATACGTTGCTACAGTGCGCAAACCCGTAATAGAGCCTCTGGAAAAACTTTAATTAAATATTCAATTTTGCTTAAGTACTAAATGAATTGAATATACGTGGTGGCCGAGTTGGTTAGACCTTGGACTTAAAAACACTAAGGTCCCTGGTTCGAATCCCGGTGTGTACCAATGAGTACCAATTTAATTTAAAAAATTACGTACATTTGTTCGACAACACCACTATAGTGCCTCGGAGAGCACGTTAAGCTGTCGGTCCCGGTTTCACTATACCAACTTGTGAAACTGTTTATAGATGGGTTATTGAGTCTATTCAAAACATTGCAACGAGCTAGCCACTTCTTCGGTGTAGACTCATACCATCGGCTACGACGAGGTGGGATTAAGACCCCTCCGCTGGGTACCCTGGGGCCGTCTAGGCGGTCTCGGGCGCCGTAAGGCACCCGTGATGATACACACATAAGGTTTCTTGTATAGAAGAAAAGTTTCTAGAAACACGTATACCGCTTAATAAACTGTAGAGTATTATCGGCCCCAAATTTTCAATTTACTTCGCGGTAACCAATAGAAACGCTTGCTTGTGACTTTGACATATGAACTTTCAATCATTTTTATTTTAAGCAGCATATTTTCTTTGCTAGCGTGATAATGACGTATCACAAAAATAATAGATTAAAATGTTCAAACATGAATATCTTAAAAACCAGTTTTTTTTTATTGATATAAACGAAATTAGTTTCTTATTTTAGCCTATATTTTCGAAATTAAAAATAAAAATTACTTTTTCTTTTCTCGGAAGCCCATTTATTGCACGGAGACTATCATTATCACGCTACCAAAGAACAGGCTGCTTTAAAAAAAAATGATTGGAAGTTCATATGTCAACGTCACAACCAAACGTTTCTATTGGTTACCGCGAAGTAAATATATATTGTATAATATGTATATAATAGCATCTATAAGGCGGCCTCGGGCACTGCATTAAGCACCCGTAATAGTATTAATGAGTTACATATACTGTAACTCATTAATACTATTACGGGTGCTTAATGCAGTGCTCGAGGCCGCCTAGACGGCTTCAATGTACCCAGTAGTGGGGTTTTAATCCCACCTTGTAGCGTGATAATCTGTGTCTACACCGAACAAGTAGCTAGCTCGTCGCAATGTTTGAATAGACTCAATAACCCATCTATAAACAGTTTTATCAGCGCTCTCCGAGGCAATATAGTAGCGTTTTAAACAAATGTTGGTATATTTTTTAATTAAAAACTCGTCGGTACACACCGGCCACGTAAAATGACTAGGTATTTATAAAAGCCTTTTAAACTTCCTATACAATATGTGACAAATTTTCACTTGGGCCTTAGATTGGCGACATTTTTCCTCTGACAGACGAATGCGTTAACGATTACGTTTTTTAATTGCCTTTTGAGTCCCTACCTACAGTCCGTTTTACGAAAGAATTCCTACGGCAACAAGTGGAACTAATAAAATTGAGGGTCAACAACATGTGCTAAATATTGGTACTTACGATGCCAACATAATTTTCTTGGTTATATCAACTTTATTTCATATAGTCGAATCCACTCTAAAATTATTTTCAGGGAGTCTCAAAACTGAGGTTACTGCGAGAATATGTGTTGGTTTTCAGTCTGCCATTTTACCAATTTACTGAAACATAATTGACGTTAAACCTGAAACGATATGTCGTTTGGGGTGCCAATGTAACCCGCACTGTAAGCCAAAGATTAAGTCTTGTTATACAGAAAGAAAATCTAGCCAGCGCGTCCTATATGCCACACGTTCTCTGTAAGGATTTTTTGGATTAAGTAGGATTTTGCAGGTTGGGTTTTATATATATATTATCTAAATATATAATTGATATATTTTTATAAACGTGGTGGCCGAGTTGGTTAGACCTTGGATTTAAAAACACTTAGGTCCCTGGTTCGAATCCCGGTGTGTACCAATGAGTTTTTAATTAAAAAAATGATGTACATTTGTTTGACAACACCACTATAGTGCCTCGGAGAGCACGTTAAGCTGTCGGTCCGGTTTCACTATACCAACTTGTGAAACTGTTTATAGATGGGTTATTGAGTCTATTCAAAACATCGCGACGAGCTAGCCACTTGTTCGGTGTAGACACATACCATCGGCTACGACATGGTGGGATTAAAAACCCCTCCGTTGGGTACCCTGGGGCCGTCTAGGCAGTCTCGGGTCCGTAAGCCATGTATGTATGTTTAATTACATATTCGTTATTTTTTTAAAGTATATAAATGTTATACTTCATACATTTTATTAAAATAAACTTTAAATTAAGGTATACAGCCGTTCCAAATACATAGGAAAGTATTGTTCCACGTTCCTTTTTCATTTGTTTCTCCGATATTTTTTTCTTCGAGAGATTGCACGAGTTAATTTAGTACGCACTCATAAAGGGTAGAAGCCGAAGCTTTATATAAATATACCTATACTATAGTGGCGTATAGATACAGTAGCGTGTGGTGGCGCTCATTGGCGCATTCCTCCTGTTCATCAGCAAGGGCAGCCGCAGTACAGGCTGTGTGGTTCCCTGGTACCAAAGATTTGAGGCAATGTCTTTCTAAAATCTTGAAGGAAAAAGACCGTGCGCCGGAGTTTTTTTTCTTTAAAAGTTATTCTCGGATCACTACCACTTTCTGCCGGTATAGAACTATTATTATTTAAATTAATGTAAAGTTTATACGGAATATATTAATTCTGTTATAAAATTCACCATGTTTAAATATTTACTGATACCTACCTACTTACTAGCAATATAATAACATACAAATGTAGATTTATATTTAATATATATTTTATCTTCACACCAGGTCCCTTACGGAGTAGGCAGAGACAACCGTGCGCCACTATCTCTACATATTCCTTTTGTCTCATACACAGTCATAACTCTTCTCATACATGCATGCCGATTTCGGGGATTTTAATTTTACTTTTTATGAATTTTTCCAATATGATCATGAACGTGTGTCTTGGTCTGCCGTGGCCAACGTTTACCCTTCACTTACTTTTATAAATCACTTTCGCCTTTCTTTCGTTACTCATTCTTTCTAGTTGTCCAAGCCAGCGGGGCATGACCTTCCTCGTTTTTGTGATTATATAATACTATAAGGGACATTACACTTATATTGTGGTCTTAACTAAACCCTAGGCTTATACTATGTGTACCAGTAACAACGATATTAATAGATATTATATTTTATAAACACCCATACCATGACAAAGTACAGGAAAACGTACTATTTTTTTTACCATTGAACCCACGACCTCCGACGCTTGGTTATTCTTTCATTAAGTCTCACACATCCTCGAATTATATCATTGCGGAATATATAGGGTGGAAAAGTGGTTGGAGGGAAAGTACCCGAAATATTAACGAGCCAAAATTTAAGTGAAAGGAAACGTTCATTTATATTAAAAAAGAAGTAAACCTGATTTCAAAGATTTTTGAAAATACGCTTGTTCCGGTACTGTAAGAAATTGATCATTATGAATATCGATTGGTGCCATAAAAGTATAAAATGTTACTAAAATAAAATATAATAAGTGTTATATAGTTGTTTTTGGTACACATAGTACAAGCCTAGAGCTTAGTTTGTGACCAGGGCAATATGAGTGTTGTATTATTATATTAAATATTACTTTTTCAGATTTCAGTCTTTGTATTTTGATTTCAGATTTGGTGTATAAATGGTATTTTTAAAAAAGGAAAATTACTTTATTGTTTTTATATAAGTTCTTACAGTTCGAATCGTGAACCGTATTTTCAAAAATCTTTGGAACAAAATAAAAAAAAGTTATATTAAACCCATCAACCACGGTCTTTTTTTCCACCCTTACCTGTTTACCGGTTTCAGAAGACCCATGTACATACAGGTACAGGTACTGCATAGTTTTATTGTAGTAGTCTACTATCAGGGTGCGAATACGAAATGGGCGGTTGATTTGACTATAAAGCAGCGAGGCTATTATTAAAATAGACTTGTAATGCAAATTCGTCCTTGTTGCCGCCCATTTCGTAGTAGCATTGTTTAGCCAACATAGTGGGAGTGATCAGTATAGTTAAAGAACATATTATTGATCGACCCCAATTAGGGACTTTGTAGGACATAAAATCAGGTGCCTAGTTAAAAGGTAACATGCTTTGCTTCTATAACAAAAAAAAGGTATTGGTTTGTTTATAGAACGTATATTTAACTAAGTACCTATGTTTAAAAGAAGGTAAAAACAGAATGTAGAGTCACAGAGGAGTGGTTATCAGAGGTAGGTCTATCTCTTGGCTTGAATATAAATATTAATTTTTAATAGCATTTTTCAGTAGCTTCCGCAATCTTTGGATTCTTGGAAGATGCTTATTAAAAGCCTTAATTAAAAATTGGATTGCTAAAAAATAATTTATTTATATATAAAATGAAGATTAATCTAATCATCTTCCGAGAAACTGATTTTGTAAATATAAATATATTTTTCAATTATTATGATAAATAATAAACATATATTAGAAAAGGTACTGGTAAAGTACACTAGCTATGTTATTACTTTTTGTTACTTTCTGTTGAATATAATTTTTTTAAATATTCTTTTAATATATTTATTTCACCCCCTTGGGATTCGAAATTTTATATAATCTTTCTTGCCATCCCAACCATACAAAAGGAAGCTACTGTCTAAATATAATATTCCTGGCTACAGTAGTTTCAGCTGTGCGAAGACGAGTAAGTCATCCCGAACAAACTCTTATATGTATATACCAAGATGAATGTTTTTTTTATTTTTTTTTATTGGAGCTTTGTAGGTCTGCTCACCAACTTTGTTGAATACATGGTAATTATTGGTAACAAATGGGGTCGATCAATAATTGGTCTTAAATAAAATTGATCGCTCCCACTATGCCGGCTAAATGACGATTACGAAATGGTTGGCGACAAATTGCATTACGAGTAGGTATATTTTAATATACTCGCTGCCTTATTGTTAATTCAACCACCCATTTCGTAACCGCAGCCTGAAAGGAGACGACCACCACGACATGAATCGATGCACTAATCTCCTGAAAACCAGTGAGCCACAAACTAAAACTGAAACATGACTAGGTCACTTGACGGTTTTTGCATCTGTATGGGCGGTGGTAATGAGACCGGTCGGTCGGCCTCACGAAATTATAGGGACTATCCTCCCACCTATAATATATACTTATTTAAATTGTTTTTAAATAATAATGCGATAGGGATTATTTTAAAAAGGGATAGACTTTTCATAAAACACAGAATAAAAAAAAGCTTCGTTCTCAGACGCAGAGATATTGGGAAAATATAAAATGAATTTATAAAGTCTTAGGAATATTTGCATAATATTTGACGTCGGGAATTTTAATCATACCTTTTTTACAATAAAGACCAATGAACTGGCAAAAATCAAGAGGGACTAAATAATTATTCTTAGCTACATTTAATCTTGAGTTTTGACAAGTGACAAAAAATATGCACTTTCTTAAACGACAGCCTTATTTTATTCTACTAAATTAATTGTGTATCAACGTCGTATAAAAGTTAAAATTTGACACAATTTTTATGAACAATACCTATATCAAATTTTAACTTTGACGTGCAGTTGATATCCAATTCATCGGCGCCCGAGACCGCCTAGACGGCCCCAGGGTACCCAGCGGAGGGGTTTCAATCCCGCCTCGTCGTAGCCGATGGTATGAGTCTACACCGAACAAGTGGCTAGCTCGTTGCTATGTTTTGAATAGACTCAATAACCCATCTATAAACAGTTTCACAAGTTAGTATAGTGAAACCGGGTCCGACAGCTTAACGTGCTCTCCGAGGCACTATAGTGGTGTTGTCGAACAAACGTACGTAATTTTTTTAATTAAATTGGTACTCATTGGTACACACCGGGATTCGAACCAGGGACCTTAGTGTTTTTAAGTCCAAGGTCTAACCAACTCGGCCACCACGTATATTCAATTCATTTAGTACTTAAGCAAAATTGAATATTTAATTAAAGTTTTTCCAGATGCTCTAGCATGGGTTTGCGCACTGTTGCAACGTAACGTATACGTATACGTGAGCAACAATCAATAGGATCGCTTTATGCAATCCTATTGCCAAAAATAAAGCGGCCCTATGTGTTGTTGCTTACGTATACGTTACGTTGCAACAATGCGCAAACCCATGGTATAGCCTCTGTACTTAATTTGTTTAAAGGATTTTTAAACTTAATGTAAATTGATATTTAAGATAATATTTTTAATCGAAGTAATCCACAACACTATTAATTTTGTACTAGCTGGTGCTCATAAGCGTGTTTGTTTTACAACAAAAAAAACAACTTGCTATGGTTTTTTAATAGAAACCTATTAAAAAAGGTTTTTAATGGACACCTAAGGTAAGGTAAAGTAAACATGTTGACCATGGCTACCATGCCAGTAGTTCATAATGTATATATACCCTGTTTCATGAATAATTTTGGGTTATAGTAACCAATCACTATAGTTGCCAAAAGTATGACAAAAAATGACAACTTTTTTACAAAAATTTTTTTTTTTATAAAATAAACAATCGAATATATTTTAATGCAATTTTATGTCATTAAAATATATGCAACTTTGATTCATAGAACACTATCTTTCTATCTAGTGTATTTAAAAACTTTGCCCAAGAGACTCTTACAACACAAACAGCCTGTATATCTGAACTCACTGTATGTATATTTAAATATAATATACCTTATTTTACCCACAGTAATAATAGCTCAACAAACTGCCTCCGTAGACTAGTATTTGCGCCTTTGGCGTTGTATCCGGAGGTCGTGGGTTCGATTCCCACCCATGCCAAAAAACTACTAGTATATTTTTTTCTATACAATTTGTCATGGGCCTGGGTGTTTATAAATATAATATATATATTATATCATTGTTTCTGGTACATATAGTACAAGCCTAGAACTTAGTTGACCAGAGCAATATGTGAAAATTGTACTACATAAAAAAAAAAACAATCAACATATAAACGGTCCAGTAGTTTTTAAGTAATGCCCCGACAAACAAACAAACAGAGAGACACGAATTCTAAAAACGATAGACTATTGTTTATTATCTACCTATATTTTTTTAATCAAACCAAATCTATGTACCTACATATTATTTTCATTTACAATTTTATTATTATATCTAGTCCAAATTTTAACTTAATTTCTCATAATTAATTGAAACCAGCGTTATTTTGCGGAAGTCCATTATTTAATATCATGTTGCGTAATTCCAATAACAATATTTCATTTGTGGGTATAATATTTGTGGCTAAATTTGTAATAATTTCATGATATTGAACATACGCAAAAAACCTACGCGCATAGAATAATGATAGGCGTATCTCTATGCGGAAGTAAGGAAAAATTATATCATTATCTACTAGATATAATATAAATAACGAGTATATATATATATTATATTATATGTATTATATATATATATATGTATTATATTGTACGATTTATTTATTTTTTAATTTATTTTATTTAAAATACTTTATTGCACAAAATTATAAAATAAAATTGTACATAGGCGAACAGCTAACCTTTGAAAGAGTGGAAGATTATGCATAGGGTGCAAAAGCAAATAAATAACAATTTAAAAGACATATAGCGAATAGTATATAAACTACTTAAATATTACATATATATATATATATCTTCACGGGTGCCTTACGGCGCCTGAGACCGAATAGACGGCCCCAGGGTACCTAGCGGAGGGGTTTTTAATCCCACCTCGTCGTAGCCGATGGTATGAGTCTACACCGAACAAGTGGCTAGCTCGTCGCGATGTTTTGAATAGACTCAATAACCCATCTATAAACAGTTTCACAAGTTATATGTCTTTTAAATATTTATTAAGTTTAAAATTAAATAACATAAAATAAATAATACTAATTAAAAACTATGTATTAAAATTATACCTCCTAAAAAAAACAATTTAAATAAAATAGATACCTAATCTATAACAAAAATGAACCTACCTATAAAAAAATACGGATTCTAAAACAGTGTCGTGTGGCATAGTGCCGAGGACGCTTGCGGCGTTTCCTCTCTGAATCGTCAGGCTGACTTGTTGAGCAAAAAACGCCGCCGCCCTCGGGTCACTCGAGGCGTGGACCAATCTCGTACTAATATCTTTTATATTTTTTTTGGCATCCGATGACCATGGTCCTAACGTTTCCACTGCAAACGCCGCAAATATGTGATCTGTGGTTAGCACCTAGTCTTAGACTGACTGCAATGCTAAGTGTGTTATTATCTAATAATGTACCTACATGAGTGGAGGGCAGAGCGTGCAACCAGTAACCCGATTCCTTTTCTGTAACGGCAAGAAGACGGGCACGATCTGAATCACCGGTCGGTTCCTGCAGCAATTTACTGCAAATCGATTTGATCCCAGCGATGTCCCATGGTTTCTGTAATCCTGTCTCTATTGGTAAATCTTGTTGAGTATTTCCGATGTGAGAGTGAGCACTATGGACAGAGAACAGAAAGGCAGGGAGAGCGACGCTGGAAATGAGCCTTATTCCCAATCCACCATAATTTATAGGAAGGGTGGCCTGACTAAATGATCTTGTGTCAAATTTTATGTTTAGAATTTTGGAAAGAATTAAATTTAAATTTTGATCAATTACTGAAGTTAGAGAAGTAAATTTTCAAATGGGACATCAGCGAAGGAAATAAGTAAATTTGGGTGTAAAGAGACAGTGACGTAAAATATAGAGAGCCATGTGCGATTTAATTTCTAGTAAATGAAGTGACATTTTATTGAATATGTTTAATTTTGAATTTATAAAGTTAGGTATAGATTCGTTAAATATTGGTGCACCAAACATGTTCAGTGACTCTTTATCGACCAATAAAATATTAGGAGTGGGCTTGTGGAGTAGGCTTGGTGAAATATGATTTGGAATATACATTTCACACTTACTATAATTTAAAGATAAACCTATAGCAGAGAAATGTGTTATAATATTTTGCAGATCCTCATATACTGTATCTGTATTTCCACCTAACGTGCCATCGTCCAAATACCAAATATTAAATTTAGATTTTAATTTGTTTATAATGGACTCAATAACCAGACTAAAAATCGCGGGGCCTAGTGGATCACCTTGCTGGCATCCAACACAATAATTAATTTCAACATTTCGAAACATTAATTTTGAGGAAGTTCCATAACATTGCCAAAGATAATTATAAATTTCCGGTATTGTATTTTGAATTTCCGTCAGCATAGCCCCCCTATTAACAGAATTAAAGGCATTTTTTATATCAATTTTAAGGAAAATATCGTAATCTTTTGAATTTATGAATGATCTAGCTGCATGTACGGCAGCTTCACAACCTCCTTTAATTCCAAAACCGAATTGCTGTGGTAGACATTTATTAATAAACTTGGAGTGAAAAGCTCTACAACATAATTTGGATGTTAAACGTCTAAATAGTACAGTCAACAGCTATAGGTCGGATCCCTCCATCCTTTTTTGTTAGGGCTATTAAATTGGCGCCGTACAATACAGTAATTATATCATTGTGTACTTTACCTGCTAACATAAAAGTTAATAAAGAAGTTATGTTAGCCAACAATTTCTTTCCAGCATCTCCTGTCTGCGGACTAATGAGGTCTTTTACATGTTGCGGCGTTATTCCATCAAGACCCCCTGATGATCCATTTGGAAAAATTGATAAAGAAAATATAACATCATTTTCCAAAACGCATAAACTTAACTGTGAAGGATCTGACGGTGGATTAGGAAGTTGAGAAAAGGTATATGGTACTGGATGTTTTTCACGCAACGATTCAATTGTACTGTTGGAATCGACAGCAAAATCATTTTCGGAAAAAAGGATTTTTGCAGCTCCACCCACATCACCATCTAAAATTTTATTTTCAACTAATTTAGATTTAGAATATTTGTGTGTTGCAAAAACATTGCTAGTGATTTCTGGAATAAAAATATCTTCTGTATTTAATTTAATTTGTGTAGTAAGAGAGATGTTGCTTTTAATATTTTTTACATGAAGAACGGAATATGCAAAAGTTAACAGGTATTTCCGAGACTCAGGAGAATTATCTTTTATTGCAGTTAGACAGACATTTGCAACGGATACCCGAGCGCCTCTAGGAATCCTTTTAATAATTTTGATGTTATATTTTAATTTAGATAAAAGAATATAAAGAGGAATAGAATTGACGCCTGTATCTTGTACATTTGTAAAGAATTGATTATTGGATGTATTGTTGACTGGTGTAACACCATTCCGAGTAGGATGACGTCGAGCCGTATGAATTGCCAGCCCTCTTCGACCCTCGTACATTTTACCATCAGAACATAAATAACACTCTTGAAAATTTATGTTATTTTGCTGTAATTGGGGTGGTTGATTGATTGTGTTATCCATTATTTGTACTTAAAGTGTTCAGAGCTCTCGATAAGGGTAAGGATAGGTCTTCAATAATCCAAAATTCCCAGAAGTTCAGTGACTTCCCTTGGAGGGTATCCATCGATCGGATTTTATAGTATAATAATTATTTTACCAGCGTTGACATTACTAGGCTATATTCATCACTTCTTACTTAAACTTTCTTCAATGGGTATTATATATCATACATACCGTTCCGTATGTTAATTATTTTGGCTAATATTTTGGAAATGGTCCTCATTTGGTATATTTTAAATATCCAAATTTAGGTGCCATAATAAGTATTATTTATTTTTCACTAGATAACTGGAATTTTGACTCCAAAAAACAATATTTATAGTTCGAAAGATAATTTTAAGATTAATAACGTAATACATTCGCAGGAAAATTCGGATTTTTAAATTGTTATTTATTTGCTTTTGCACCCTATGCATAATCTTCCACTCTCTCAAAGGTTAGCTACCAGCTAACCTTTGAGAGAGTGGAAGGCCTAAGGCATTAAGTTCGCCTATGTACAATTTTATTTTGTAATTTTTTTTCATCATAAATATCATCACGGGTGCCTTACGTCGACCGAGATGCCTTGACGGCTCAGGGTACCCAGCGGAAGAGTTTTTAATCCTACCTCGTCGTAGCAGATGTTATATGAGTCTACACAGAAAAAGTGCAGAGCTCGTCGCGATGTTTGGATAGACTCAATAACCAATCTATATATATAGTTTCACTAGTTGGTATAGTGAAACTGGGACCGACAGCTTAACTTGCTCTCCGAGGCACTATAGTGATGTTGTTAAACAAATGTAATTTTTTTTTAGGTACTCATTGGTACACACCAAGGGAGAACCTATATGTGTTTTTAAGTCCAAGGTCTAACCAACTCGGCCACCAATTATCATATTATATAAAAATAACCTTATCTGGTTTTAATATAAGTTATTTTGTGTCAGTAAGAGTGGCTGCTCGTATAGACAGCTGCAGGGTACCCATTGGTGGGGTACCTCTACTACACTTGGTCACCACGTATACTTTAAAATAGGTAATTTCATAATTTTAATTTTAGCTTATATATATTAATTATTATATTATATTGTATCAATGGATAAACAATTTTTATTATTATTATATATTATTAAATAATTTACATTTTTGTTATTAATGGATTCATTATTAATATTATTTTATTTGTATTTAATTAATTGACATTTTTATAAATATATTTATAATGACAAAATTTATAAACGAATTGTATAATATTTATATGTTTACACAAATTGTTGTGGGTCAGATTCTGTTCGTCACACAATGTATGTGCGATACATACCTACTTATATTTATGATAATAATATAGTCTTTGGTTAACCTGTTTCAGATCTATTTTTTGTAGTAACTAGTCTATGGTAGTTTAAAAATTGTATCTACTTTATTTGACAATGTTAAGAGGCCTTAGCGGTCCTATGATTGCAATAAATGAATATACTGAATATCACGTTACAGTACTTATAAGTATCACTTATACCCATTTTTAAAATAAAAAAGGTAGTATTTTTTTTTTCAAGAAAATAATAACATATGTACGCCTATATGCTTAAAATTACAACAAATACATATTTTCTTTATATCAAACCATAGAGCACCGCGGCCACCTTGCTCTAAGTAAGAAGCTAATAAAATAGCATTAGTTAGAGAAATTAGTCTTAATTGGAAGTTTAGTATAAAAGTTGAAGTATTTCGTAGACCATTTTTGCTGTACTTAACTTAAAGTATTTGCATGGGCTACATAAAATCTAAAATACGTGTTTCATTATTTTTATCATCGAAAACAACATAAAAAAAAATCACTGTAACAAAAAAACACCCTCTATAAATAATTAGTACTTATGATTGGTATTTACAAATATATTATTTACCTACTCGTATATATATATGCTCGGCGTTTCCTTGCGGCATCGTATTCGAAACGATGAGATCCGCAAAGGGACCAAAGTAACCGACATAGCCTCCAGAATCGCCAAACTTAAGTGGCAGTGGGCAGGCCACATAGCTCGCAGAACGGACGGCCGTTGGGGCATTAAGGTTCTCGAGTGGCGACCGCGTGCTGGAGGACGCAGCAGAGACAGACCCCCCACAAGATGGACCGACGACCTGAAAAAGGTCGCGGGAAGCCGATGGATACAGGCAGCGCAGAACCGGTCGTTATGGCGATCCTTGGGGGAGGCCTATGTCCAGCAGCGGACGCGCGAAAGGCTGGTATGATGATGATATATATGACAGAAAGTATAGAAGTAATATTTTATATATCTATTATATTTACATCTATAAACTGAGATGGGTTATTAAGTCTATTCAAAACATCGCGACGAGCTAGCCACTTGTTCGGTGTATGTCATACCATCGGCTACGACGAGGTGGAATTAAAACCCCTCCGCTGGGTACCCTGGGGCCGTTTAGGCGGTCTTGGGCGCCGTAAGGCACCCGTGATGATATATATATATATAACACGGCATTAATATTACATACATTAGGCAACGTAAATTTCGGTCTTCTTACTTGCATTTAAAACTAAATTATTTGCCGTGAAACATTTTGAAACCATTTCCAGAGAGCTATTGCTGCCGATAATGTGCCAGTGAGACCGCACGTCCATAGTAAAAGTTTTTACATTGTCTACATAAAAATCTAAAAATACGTGTTTCATTTTTTTTTTAATCATAGAAAACAATATTTAAAAAAATCACTGTAACAAAAAACACTCTCTATAAATAATTAGTACCTGTGATTAGTATTTTTTAAAATATTATTTGCCTACTCGTATATATGACAGGAAGTATGGAAGTTTACGTAGTGGTCGAGTTGGTTAGACCTTGGATTTAAAAACACTTAGGTCCCTGGTTCGAATCCCGATGTGTACCAATGAGTTAAAAAAAAATGTACATTTGACAACACCACTATAAAGTGCCTCGGAAAGCATGTTAAGCTGTCGGTCCCAGTTTCACTATACCTACTTGTGAAACTGTTTAAAGATGGTTTATTGAGTCTATTCAAAAGATCGCGACGAGCTAGCCTTTGTTCGGTGTAGACTCATACCATCGGCTACGACGAGGTAGGATTAAGTACGCCTCCGCTGGGTACCCTGAGCCCGTCTCGGCGGCGTAATGATACAAGTATGGAAGTAATATTTTATATATATATATAATACTGAACAAAATGTAATATTACCTAAGATACGTTTATTAATAGCAACATATAATTGACAGCATCGAACGGGTTACTGTACTTTGTTGAAAAGAAATAGGTAGGTAATATTTCGCAAGATAATATACCAGTTATTTATTAAAGGGCCCGTAATAATAGGTAAGTATTAAGTGACACGTCTTGAGCCTTCAAGCTTCTCGCATAAAGAAAATGACCATTCCAGGACATTCTTAAGAAAATTCCTAAGATTCTTATCGTACTTCAACGAAAACATTCCTTGAAAATAAACGGTTTAAATTTCAACTGTAATTCTTTGCTTATACGGTTGATAATTTGCTGTTTTTTCTTCTTGTAATCCTGAAAGTAATAGGTTTTTTCGGTACTTTTCAGGCTACAGCTTTCGTAATTAGACTGAAAGACTTTGGGTGAGTTTATTTATCATTACGCTTCAGGACTTGTGGGGTAAGCATAGGGGTGTATATTCTGTTTGATTTTTTATTAGATATATAAGTCAGGCGAAGCGTGAGCCGCCCGCTCTTTAATATACCGCCGCCGCCCGCCTGCTTTAAGCTGCCTTCTGAAAAGTCGCTTTTACCTAATACTGACTAGTTCAATAAAATAAACGTCAATATCTTTGTATTTGGGCATTGTACAGAAAAATCCTTAAAATACGTTGATAACCTGTCTGTGAATATTTAATTAAAAAAAAAACCTTGGTTCGATTTTATGCAACACAGAAATAAAAGCAAAGTAGCTGTTCCAATTTAAAAAGCTAAGATATATCGTAGGTAATTGCGAGACGCAAGAGTCTTGCAGACTCGGTCTTGTTCTTGCTTAATCTTGCAGAGTCAGTCTTGGTTTTGTTCTTGATACAAAAAGTAGACAGCAGTCTTGGTCTTGCCCTTTTGGGCAGCTAGATCGAACTATAACCTGTGCGGAAGGTGGCTGACAGAGACTGGATGCGAAGAGCGGAGGACAGGAATCAGTGGCGTGTTTAGGGAGATGCCTATGTACAGCAGTGGACTGCGATTGGCTGATGATTATGTACTTAGTTGTGATACGTAATTTCAACTATTTGGAATCTCGGTTGTTAAGGAAAGTTTTAATGGAACAAGATGGCATTTTCTGAGCAAATTCGCGAGTGTCGCTAGAGAATAGTAACAACCAAACTAACTGACGGCGAACAAGCGCTATGACATATATATGTGATAGTCGATTTGTTAAAACTATATAGTCCAACCAATGAGTTTTTAAAGTGAAATAATAATATTTTTATTTTTACATAAGACTTTAAACCCTCACTATATTATTATTATACAGAGTGAATTTTACAAGGCCAAATCCTAAACTACAAGGAATAGCATCATTAGATTAATAAAAAAATCTCCCATATGGAAATCGAACCGGTTGATTTTGAAAAAAAACGGTCACCTGTATTATTGCACCAGCTGATAATATCGCTTAAAAGGATAAAATCTGGTAAGTGCTTATTTTTAATAAAAAAACATTTAATTAAAAAAAAAACATACTTTACCACTTTCTTACTTTATACTTTACCAACTAATGAAATTGTTTGAAATAATGCTCTTTAAAACCCATTCTCATTGAAAACAACATTTAAAAAAAAAAAAAAAAGTAAGAAAAATATAATTTCGCTATGCATTTGAAAATATTAGCTCTCTTTCGAACAATTTATTAGTTAGGGCATAATCATTTTAAACATATTATCCAAAAAATTTGCACTTTCCTTTAGTTTACGGTTTGAAGTTTTTTTTTTTTTTTTTTTTTTTTTATGAGAGCTCAACATGTGACCTTGCACCCACCTGATGTTAAATATGTATAATATAGCAGTATGCAATATCCATGAATGATAGCAACAAGCGGATGCATACAGGTGCACCGCTGGTTGCCATCATTATGCCGGCTTAAGATGCCTATTCACGCTTCGTTTAAAGGACTCTAGGTTATAAGAGGAAGGAAACACGCAAGCTGGTAGAGCATTCCACATTTTAATAGTACGGCAGATGTATGAATCGCCAAAACGTTTAGTACGAGTTGGTACATCCGCCACGGTATACATATGCATTTTGCAACCAGTACGTGTTGTCCTGTAACGGAAAGGGGAAGGGGGAATAATGTTAAAAAGCTCTTCAGAGCACGGTCCATAGTATAGGCGGTAAAATACGCTCAACGATGCCACATCCCTGCGAAGCTGCAACGGCTCCAAGGTTTTATTGAGCTTTTCGTCTCCAATAATTCTAGTCGCTCGCTTCTGCAGGGTATCGAGAGCAGATAACAGATACTTGGCAGATCCGTCCCAAAGATGCGAACAGTATTCCACACAAGGTCGAATTTGAGCCTTATATAGCATTATTCTTAACCTGGGTGTGATAAACCGACGCACTTTATTTATGATGCCAAGTTTTTTTGAAGCTGTTTTTGCAATGCTCTCGATATAATTACGGTGGTTAAGATCGGAACGTATATCTAAACCAAGGACATTGAGGGATGGTAAAAGCGATAGCTGGGTGCCCTGAAGAGAAGGAAAATGAGTAAAAGGGATTTTTTTCGCCGTCATTACACAACATTGTGTTTTGCTCGGATTAAATTGAACCAAGTTTCTCGAACCCCAAGTCGAAACCCCTAGCAGGGTTTGATCCAACTCACTTATTAAAACCTTTCTGAATTCCTCTGTTTGGACGCGGCTAGGTGGACGTTGAGCAAGGTACCGACCGTGGACAGTGCTATCATCTGCAGAACAATGAATGTTGCCACATGACAATAGGTCATTGATATACGGTTTGAAGTTACTTTTCACTATTTAATCACTCTAAGCTACACTATTAGCTGATGCAATAAATCAGCTTAACTACATAGATGCTCGTGGCAATTTTCTTTGGTATGGTATGTATGTTTATGTACTCGTATTGCGTGTATTAAGTATTGTTATGTGTCATTTATGCTATTATATACATACCTATTTTTAAAACAGTTTTGCACCCTAACACCGGTATTCATAAAACTTATTGAGTCTTTGAAGAACACTTTAGTTATGGAAGGTTTTGTCTCTTTTTATTAGCAACAAAAATAAATATGTATAAAAGAGACAAAACTTTTCATAACTAAAGTGTTCTTTAAGGACTCAATAAGTTTTTATGAATAACACCATAAGCATATTCACTCTCTTAAAAGTTCAACTGGGTAAATGTACAATAAAGAATTAAAAATAAAATTAATAAACAGAATGGATACTAGTTTTAAAATACATATTTAAATCAAAGTACAAAAAGTTTTCCTGATGTTGAATGTTGAAAACAAATATTTTAGACAGTATAATAAATAATAACGCAATACGAATCCTTTGAATGAAATGTATACACAGATTAAAGGGGTCTATAGAATAGAGTACTTACTTTAAATTTTATTTTACTCGCTAGAGAATATCGAAAGTTAAGTACTATACATCAATGTAACCTATTTAAAAAAATACCTGTAGTTACTTTTGCTCGCCTTATAAAATAACTAGCTGTGCTCGCGACTTCGTCCGCGTGGAATAGTTATTTTTTTATCATACTAACTTTCTTCCCCTATTTTATCCCCTTGGGGGTAGAATTTATCAAAATCCTTTCTTAGCGTATGCCTTAGGCATAACATCTACCTGCATGCCAAATTTCAGCCCGATCCGTCCAGTGGTTTGGGCTGTGCGTTGATAGATCACTATGTCAGTCAGTCACCTTTGAGTTATATATTAAGTTACATATAGTAAGCTAACATAAAGTATACATATACCGTCGTATTTATAAAAAAACTTACGAAGTCTTTATTTATGCTTTATAAATTCAATAGCAATATACCTCAAAACCTTATTCATAAACGCAAAATAAACCTCCAATAAGAATGTTCTTTTGTATCGCTGTAAATGATGCTATATTTCATGAATAAATGCTAATAATAATAATAGTGATAAACGCCAAACAACAGTTCCATAACTTTATTGTCGCCTCCTGGCTACTATAAACTTTTTATGTATATAGATAGACAGTACCTCCGTAGACTAGTGGTTGCGTTGTATCCGGAGGTCGTGGGTTCGATTCCCACCCATGGCAACAAAATATTAGTACGTTTTTTCTGTACAGTTTGTCATGGTCTTGGTGTTTATAAAAATATAATATGTATTATATCTGGTACACATAGTACAAGCCTAGAGCTTAGTTTGTGACCAGAGCAATATGTGTAAAATTGTCCTAAGTACACATATATTTTATTTATTTTTGAAAATTATATACGTGGTGGCCGAGTTGGTTAGACCTTGGACTTAAAAAACACTTAGGTCCCTGGTTCGAATCCCGGTGTGTACCAATGAGTTTTTAATCAAAAAATTTATGTACATTTGTTTGAAAATACCCGTGTGTGTAAGGCACCCGTGATGATATATATATTTTTGAAAATTTTATTAAACGATTATAACCCTAAATTATATTACAAATAAAAATAATATTACTCAGTCGGCTTTCGATTAACAATTTCTCAAAATTCTACAACTTGAATGGAGTTGAACCAAATTAGGCTGCATACTGACAGAATATTCTAACAAAAAAATACTTTTCCGAAAAGGCAAACAAAGTTATACCGCTTCAATCTGCGAAATTAGAATCGCGGTAACGCGGCATCTATTTACAACAAGTAGTACGACTTGCCAGTTACACATTATCACAATGAGATTCAGTCATAACAAATTACATATATAGAAATATGCAATTTACGCAATACGCCATGAACTGCGGTAATCGGTTCGCGTCGGTATTGTAAAGACATTAAACTGCAGAAATAAATAAAAAAAACATGTTTATCTCTACTAATATGATAAAGATAAAAGATTTGATTAATGGTTTGTTTCGGATAAACACAAAGAATACTGAATATAAAAATTCTACCATTACAAATCTACATTTTCTGCCAGTAACATTTTCGATTCAATTTATTTTAAATTAAACGATGGGGTGAAATAGCGGGGCTCAACTAGTGTGATATATAAATGAAACAAATCTAACAAAATAAATGTATTTTGGAGTGGATGTTCTATCAGCGTGCGACCGGTCTTATTATAATTATTTCATTTTGGGTGTCAAAAACTTTTTTTTTTTACTTTTATGGTCTTGGGTTTCCATGATTCTGCCAACTTTCTTAACAATCAATTGCTTTTTTCTATCAACACATCACTACTAACCTAATTCAACTTATAAACGTCAAATAGTTATAGAAGTTTTATTGGAAGTTTATAAATAATAAAAAAGTTATCGATTCTTATTGAACGTTTTAACTATTGAGCTCTTTGGTTTTTTTTTTGAATAAGACTGAAAAGAAAAAGAAAGAAAGAAAAAACTCTATTTTCGCTTACAACACAATTACATAGACAATTAATAGAATATATTCAAATACAATTACAAACATTAACATATGAAATTATTTTTTACCAGGTGTGTGTTGTGTGGCGACTAAAAAGGTATCAGATCAGCATAAGCCACATCGTTCTAGGATGAAGCATTGATTTTCAGCTGACTAATAGTATATAAATATATTATCTTACAAAGAATAGATATTGCTTTTAACAAAATAATGAATTCCGTTACTATAAATTAATTAATGTCCATTCAAAATTTATAAACAATAAAATAATATATATCGGCAATGACGTTGAAAGCCCCTTTATGATGTTTTGAATAAAATATGCATACACTATGAAATAAAAAAAAAAAACAATTTAGATAGCACATATAATATAATATATGTGTATTCTGTTATATCGTAGGTAATTAAATTTAGAACTACTTTTTTACACAACTTAATATTACTTTTTTCTATCTCTCGTTTTAGTATTTCTTGTTAACAAAACAATAATGACACATTAAAATATAATAAAACATGATATATTTAAAAGAAAAATATATAAATTATTATTAAGCTTCTCTATCGAAACGATACACAAAAGTAATAAAACATATTATATTTTTCATTATTCATGCTTGGAAAGTTCGCTTGAACTTAAGCAGACCCATCGCAGGACAGTTTGTAATTAATTAGGTTTATATCTGTTAAATATTTGTATATAATATTCTTGTGTTATAGATTTAAGTGGTGGTGGTTATTTATGTATATTATTATTGTTTGTTATATTATGATAAAAGACTATACGGGACTGGCATGATCGCTAAGCGTTTGGTCCCTAAATTAATTTAGAAAAAAAAAAAAACTTAAGCAGCGGGCTGAAAACAAGTATTCTTCGTCCCTGGAAACGGTTTTTCCTGCTGTCAAATTATAAAAAAAAACTTAATATTTCTATTGAGCCATATGGAAACTCTCTATACAGCCACAGCTATTTTGACATTTCTATTGAGCCATGTCGAAACTCTCTATACAGCCACAACTATTTTGACATTCCTATTGAGCCATGTCGAAACTCTCTATACAGCCCCAACTATTTTGACATTCCTATTGAGCCATGTCGAGATTAACTTTATTAGCTATATTTTATTTATATATTATTATATACGCACATTTATATTTACTACACTTTTAATAAAGATTGTGTAAGGAAAAATCTGTGCGAGCCATGTCCCAACTTTTATTACAGCTACTTTCTTAAATCCCGCTGTAAAATTTAAATTTATTTAACTAATCAGTATTTTATTTACTCTAATTTGAAATGACAACACTGCTTGTCATTTCGAATTAGAGTAAATAAAATAAAACCTTGAATTGTCTCGGGTGAAAGACCTACTCGTATTTCGGCACTCGAGTTATTGGCGCCTTCTACGATTGTGTGCCAAACCATCGCGTGCCTAAATAGGTTCCTTTCGGCCCTTGAGTATGGAGGTAAAGTAGGGTACTTGTAACTTTTGTGAAGGCGTATCTTACTAATTTAAGAGACATAAGGCGATACTATATAGAATAGATGATATAGATTTTTTTGCTTTATTATTTTTTTGATTTTTTAAACGGCGAAAATATTTAAATAATTACATATTTGTACCGTTTGGGGTAGAAACAATGGGATCATGGGGCCCAGAAGCCAGTAAATTTCTCAAAGAGATTATACCAAAATTGATTGACGTCACAAGTGACCAGAGAGCTGGCGCTTTTCTCTCACAGAGACTAAGTTTAACAATTCAAAGGGGAAATGTCGCTAGCGTTCTGGGCATGATGCCGCGCGTACACTGTGAGGATTTTTTTGTATAGGTAAGTAGGTATTTTTGTATTTTTTATGTGTTAGGTGTTTCATTTATATTTAATTTTATTTTCTTAGGGATTTTATATATAGGTTTCTTTTATTTTAGATTATAATTGTGTTTTAATTTTTTATTATGTTTTTAAGATTGAATAAATACAATGTAAAGTATAAATTAACAATATTATTTTTATTTATCATATACACTTTTATAAATAAAAAAATAATGTTAAACGTTTATACTAATGTTATAAAATCCTAAAAAATATTTTTCAGAGCTATTTTTACTATTTATTTGTATCAAACAACTATTTTATTTTACATTTCTGACTTAACAGTTATATCAGTAATATCCTCCAGATTAAGAAGTTATTTTTACTGTTCGTCTAAAACCAGTCAGTTTAAAAAAAAATCGGTACTATCGACGTGATCTCTGAACTCACCTCACCTTAAGAGAGCGTTATATCTCAAATCGCCTACAAGTAAAATCATTTGAGCTTAAATAAAATTTAATTATACATAAGATTATAAAAAAATATATTTACCGAAAGAATAAAAAAAAAACTTTATATTATCAAATAAAAAAAATCTCAAACATCGCATTGGGAAATAATTTTCTCGTAGATGTTCTCAATATTTTGTGCGGTACCTATTTTTTTTTATTTCAGGATTAGTTTGCGTTTACTTATAACTAAATTATACTAGAAATAGTTACAAATTTTATTACATACATACGTGTTTATAATAAAAAAAAAAACTTGTATAAAAAGAGGATTTTACTCCATGAAATCAGAATTATATTATTATATTGTATACAATATTCAACCTTATTTCTTGCGGTCTAATCACTTTATAAAGCGTGCATTTTTTTTTTCAATTCCTGATACTACTACCGTAAAAGTGGGTTTAATAACTCAGTAAATCATTTAAGATTGTTTTGTCACGACAACAAGTCAACCAGAAAAGTCAAGGAACGATTTATAAAAAGCTAAAAAATAACGTCTGCTTCTAAGAAAACCACTGTCTTGGAAAAAAGGGCGATCCTGAATTGGAATCTAAAAATAGACGCCTTGCTAGATACTAGACAAATAAATTGTATCGTTTTTGTGGGAAATATATGATTTAGGAAGTTACAGTAGTAAATTCAGGGAATTCCCCGAACACACTAAAATTATTTATATCCTCCCATCATTACGGGTGCTTTAAGGCGCTTGAGACCGCCTAGATAGGCCTTAGGGTGGCCAGCGGACGGGCTTTTAATTCCATCTCGTCGTAGCTGATGGTATGAGTCTACACCAAACAAGTGGCTAGCTCGCACGATGTTTTAATAGACTTCATAACCCATCTATAAACATTCTCACAAGTTTGTATAGTGAAACTGGGACCGACAGCTTAATGTGTTCTCTGAGGCACTATATAGTGGTGTTGTTAAACTAATGTACATACATTTTTAGATTAAAAACTCATTAGTTTGAACAAGGGACCTAAGTGTTTTTAAGTCTAAGGTCTAATAAACCCGGCCACCACGTAGGTATTTATATATTTATTACACCACGTATTTTTATAGGTATGCCATTAAAAAAGTTTTTATTTTAGTGGAGCACATCATGTGGCATTGGTACGAAAAGGAAATCAGCAAAATAAGCCCCCGCACTATGCCGGCTAAATGATGGGTTACGAAATGGGCGACAACAAAGGGAATTTTAATATACTCTTGCCGCTTTATCGTCAAATTAACTGCTTGTTTCGTAACTGCACCTTGAAAGAAGACTACCACTTCGACAAGAAATCGATGCAGTAGTCCAGTAAAAACCGGTAAACCCACAGACTAAAACCGAAACATGAATTAGTCAATTGACAGTTTAAAAAAAAAAAAAAACTGTATCGGCAGTGGTAACAAAATCGGTAGAAATCTTTTTATATTTCTTATATAAAATTTCTAATAGAAAAATCAGGTTATCGACGTGCTAGAGCCTACTTTTTCCATCGCATAGGGCTAGAAATTCAAAGAGGCAATGCGGCTGCAGTTCTCGGCACCTGCGCGGCTCCAGAGGAACTCAATGAATTATATTCATTAATTTAATTTTTATGATTATTATTATATAGCTTTTAAATTTATAGGTAATTATAATTATGTTTTTAATTTTATATCACTATTATTAAAAAAATGTTTATAAAACCTTTTAAAGTTAAAATTGTATGTAATCGTTGAAGGTATGTACTTACTAAACTTATAATAACACATCTTGTAATTAATTATTATTAGACAGCAATTACTAACATGAAATTACAATGTACCTAATATTTTCTGGAAAGTGTGTATCGAACCCACTTTGGTACGTAAATTATTATATAAAATAAATTTATAGGTGTTTCACCTTTTTTGGATATTTAAATAAGGAAAAAGGTAGACAAGATTGGTTTTTCTGTATTATTTATGTCTTACGAATAACAATTGCTACAATATTAGATTTTTTTAATGTAGAATATTCCATATGATATAATATACCATTAAAAAAATTACATACATACCATCACGCCTATATCCCTGTAAAGGGGTATGCAGAGAGTAATCATCCACCAGTCAGTCATCCTGTGTTTCTGCTTTAAATAATTCTTGTGCTGTGGGTTGTGCTATATGTTAATGCACTATAAAGTGCCTCGAAGAGCATGACGAGGTAGAATTAAATACGCCTCCGCTGGGTACCCTGATGCCGTCTAGGCGCCGTAATGATACAAGTATGGAAGTAATATTTTATACTCGTATATCTATAATACTGAACAAAATGTAATATTACCTAAGATACGTTTATTAATAGCAACACATAATTGACAGCATCGAACGGGTTACTGTACTTTGTTGAAAAGAAACGGGTAGGTAATATTTCGCAAGATAATATACCAGTTTATTGTTAAAGGGCCCGTAATAATAGGTAAGTATTAAGTGACACGTCTTGAGCCTTCAAGCTTCTCGCATAAAGAAAATGACCATTCCAGGACATTCTTAAGAAAATTCTTAAGATTCTTATCGCACTTCAACGAAAACATTCCTTGAAATAAAACGGTTCAAATTTCAACTGTAATTCTTTGCTCATACGGTTGATAATTTACTGTTTTTTCTTCTTGTAATCCTGAAAGTAATAGGTTTTTTTCGGTACTTTTCAGGCTACAGCTTTCGTAATTAGACTGAAAGACTTTGGGTGAGTTTATTTATCATTACGCTTCAGGACTTGTGGGGTAAGCATAGGGGTGTATATTCTGTTTGATTTTTTATTAGATATATAAGTCAGGCGAAGCGTGAGCCGCCCGCTCTTTAATATACCGCCGCCGCCCGCCTGCTTTAAGCTGCCTTCTTAAAAGCCGCTTTTACCTAATAGTTTAATAAATTAAATTTCAATATCTTTGTATTTGGGCATTGTACAGAAAAATCCTTAAAATACGTTGATAACCTGTCTGTGAATATTTAATTAAAAAAAAAAACCTTGGTTCGATTTTATGCAACATAGAAACAAAAGCAAAGTAGCTGTTCCAATTTAAAAAGCTAAGATATATCGTAGGTAATTGCAAGACGCAAGAGTCTTGCAGACTCGGTCTTGTTCTTGCTTAATCTTGCAGAGTCAGTCTTGGTTTTGTTCTTGCTACAAAAAGTAGACAGCAGTCTTGGTCTTGCCCTTTTGGGCAGCTAGATCGAACTATAACCTGTGCGGAAGGTGGCTGACAGAGACTGGAATCAGTGGCGTGTCTTGGGAGATGCCTATGTACAGCAGTGGACTGCGATTGGCTGATGATTATGTACTTAGTTGTGATACGTAATTTCAACTATTTGGAATCTCGGTTGTTTAGGAAAGTTTTAATGGAACAAGATGGCATTTTCTGAGGAAATTCGCGAGTGTCGCTAGAGAATAGTAACAACCAAACTAACTGATGGCAAACAAGCGCTATGACATTTATATGTGATAGTCGATTTGGTAAAATTATATACTTAAAAACACTAAGTACAGTTTTTAAGTCAATAGTTAAAAGTCCAACCAATGAGTTTTTAAAGTAAAATAATAATATTTTTATTTTTACATAAGACTTTAAACCCTCACGATATTATTATTATACAGGGTGAATTTTTCAAGTGTGCCTTAAAGGCCAAATCCTAAACTACAAGGAATAGCATCATTAGATTAATTAAAAAAATCTCCTATACGGAAGTCGAACCGGTTGATTTTGAAAAAAGAAGGTCACCTGTATTATTGCACCAGCTGATAATATCGCTTAAAACGATAAAATCTGGTAAGTGCTTATTTTTAATAAATAAACATTTAATTAAAAAAAAAAACATACTTTACCACTTTCTTACTTTATACTTTACCAACTAATGAAATTGTTTGAAATAATGCTCTTTAAAACCCATTTGAAAACAACATTTTTTTTTTTAATAAAAGTAAGAAAAATATAACTCCGCTATGTATTTGAAAATATTCGCTCTCTTTCGAACAATTTATTAGTTAGGGCATAATCATTTTAAACATATTATCTTAAAAATTTGCACTTTCCTTTAGTTTACGGTTTGAAGTTACTTTCACCATTTAATCATTCTAAGCTACACTATTAGCTGGTGCAATAAAACAGGTAGCTTAACTACATAGATCCTTGTGGCAATTTTCTTTGGTATGGTATGTATGTTTATGTACTCGTATTGTGTGTATTAAGTATTGTTATGCGGCATTTATGATATTATATACATACATATTTTTAAAACAGTTTCGCACCCTAACACCGGTATTCATAAAAAATATTGAGTCTTTGAAGAACACTTTAGTTATGGATGGTTTTGTCTCTTTTTATTAGCAAGAAAAATGAATATGTATAAAAGAGACAAAACTTTTCATAACTAAAGTGTTCTTTAAGGTCTCAATAAGTTTTTATGAATAAGACCATAAGCATATTCACTCTCTTAAAGGTTCAATTGGCTAAATGTACAATAATTGGTGCAATAAAGAATTTAAAATAAAATTAATAAACAGAATGGATACTAGTTTTAAAATACATATTTAAATCAAAGTACAAAAAGTTTTCCTGATGTTGAATGTTGAAAACAAATATTTTAGACAGTATAATAAATAATAACGCAATACGAATCCTTTGAATGAAATGTATACACAGATCAAAGGGGTCTATAGAATAGAGTACTTACTTTAAATTTTATTTTACTCGCTAGAGAATATCGAAAGTTAGGTACTATAACATCAATGTAACCTATTTAAAAAAAAATACCTATAGTTACTTTTGCTCGCCTTATAAAATAACTAGCTGTGCTCGCGTGGAATAGTTATTTTTTTATCATACAAACTTTCATCCCCTATTTTATCCCCTTGGGGGTAGAATTTATTAAAATCCTTTCTTAGAGGATGCCTACGGCATTACATCTACCTGCATGCCTAATTTCAGCCCGATCCGTCCAGTGGTTTGGGCTGTGCGTTAATAGATCACTATGTCAGTCAGTCAGTCAGTCACCTTTGAGTTATATATTAAGTTACATATTACGAAGTCTTTATTTATGCTTTATAAATTCAATAGCAATAAACCTCAAAACCTTATTCATAAACGCAAAATAAACCTCCAATAAGAATGTTCTTTTGTATGATGCGCTGTAAATGATGCTAAATTTCATGAATACTAATAATAATAGTGATAAACGCCAAACAACAGTTCCATAACTTTATTTGTCGCCTCCTGGCTACTATAAACCCATATTAACCTCACTTTTTATGTATATAGAAAGACAATACCTGCGTAGACTAGTGGTTGCGTTGTATCCGGATGTCGTGGGTTATATATTTGTACGTTTTTTCTGTACAGTTTGTCATGGTCTGGGTATTTATAAAAATATAATATGTATTATATCTGGTACACATAGTACAAGCCTAGAGCTTAGTTTGTGACCAGAGCAATATGTGTAAAATTATCCTAAGTACACATATATTTTATTTATCTTTGAAAAATTTATTAAACGATTATTACACTAAATTATATTACAAATAAAAATAATATTACTCAGTCGGCTTTCGATCAACAATTTCTCAAAATTCTACAACTTAAATGGAGTTGAACCAAATTAGGCTGCATACTGACAGAATATTCAAACAAAAAAATACTTGTCCGAAAAGGCAAACAAAGTTATACCGCTTCAATCTGCGAAATTAGAATCGCGGTAACGCGGCATCTATTTACAACAAGTAGTACGACTTGCCAGTTACACATTATCACAATGAGATTCAGTCATAACAAATTACATATATAGAAATATGCAATTTACGCAATACGCCATGAACTGCGGTAATCGGTTCGCGTCGGTATTCTAAAGACATTAAACTGCAGAAATAAATAAAAAAAACATGTTTATCTCTACTAATATGATAAAGATAAAAGATTTGATTAATGGTTTGTTTCGGATAAACACAAAGAATACTGAATATAAAAATTCTACCATTACAAATCTACATTTTCTGCCAGTAACATTTTCGATTCAATTTATTTTAAATTAAACGATTGGGTGAAATAGCGGGGCTCAACTAGTGTGATATATAAATGAAACAAATCTAACAAAATAAATGTATTTTGGAGTGGATGTTCTATCAGCGTGCGACCGGTCTTATTATAATTATTTCATTTTGGGTGTCAAAAACTTTTTTTTTTTACTTTTATGGTCTTGGGTTTCCATGATTCTGCCAACTTTCTTAACAATCAATTGCTTTTTTCTATCAACACATCACTACTAACCTAATTCAACTTATAAACGTCAAATAGTTATAGAAGTTTTATTGGAAGTTTATGAATAATAAAAAAGTTATCGATTTTTATTGAACGTTTTAACTATTGAGCTCTTTGGTTTTTTTTTATGAATAAGTCTGAAAAGAAAAAGAAAGAAAAACTTTATTTTCGCTTACAACACAATTACATAGACAATTAATAGAATATATTCAAATACAATTACAAACATTAACATATGAAATTATTTTTTACCAGGAGTGTGTTGTGTGGCGACTAAAAAGGTAATCAGATCAGCATAAGCCACATCGTTCTAGGATGAAGCATTGATTTTCAGCTGACTAATAGTATATAAATATATTATCTTACAAAGAATAGATATTGCTTTTAACAAAATAATGAATTCCGTTACTATAAATTAATTAATGTCCATTCAAAATTTATAAACAATCAAATAATATATATATATATATATATATATATCGGCATTGACGTTGAAAGCCCCTTTATGATGATTTGAATAAAATATGCATACACTATGAAATTAAAAAAAAACAATTATAGATAGCACATATAAATGTGTATTCTGTTATATCGTAGGTAATTAAATTTAGAAATACTTTTTTACACAACTTAATATAACTTTTTTCTATCTCTCGTTTTAGTATTTCTTGTTAACAAAACAATAATGACACATTAAAATATAATAAAACATGATATATTTAAAAGAAAAAAATATAAATTATTATTAAGCTTCTCTATCGAAACGATACACAAAAGTAATAAAACATATTATATTTTTCATTATTCATGCTTGGAAAGTTCGCTTGAACTTAAGCAGACCCATCGCAGGACAGTTTGTAATTAATTAGGTTTATATCTGTTAAATATTTGTATATAATATTCTTGTGTTATAGATTTAAGTGGTGGTGGTTATTTATGTATATTATTATTGTTTGTTATATTATGATAAAAGACTATACGGGACTGGCATGATCGCTAAGCGTTTGGTCCCTAAATTAATTTAGAAAAAAAAAAAAAACTTAAGCAGCGGGCTGAAAACAAGTATTCTTCGTCCCTGGAAACGGTTTTTCCTGCTGAAAAAAAACTTAATATTTTATTGGGCCATGTGGAAACTCTCTATACAGCCAAAGCTATTTTGACATTTCTATTGAGCCATGTCGAAACTCTCTATACAGCCACAACTATTTTGACATTCCTATTGAGCCATGTCGAAACTCTCTATACAGCCCCAACTATTTTGACATTCCTATTGAGCCATGTCGAGATTAACTTTATTAGCTATATTTTATTTATATATTATTATATACGCACATTTATATTTACTACACTTTTAATAAAGATTGTGTAAGGAAAAATCTGTGCGAGCCATGTCCCAACTTTTATTACAGCTACTTTCTTAAATCCCGCTGTAAAATTTAAATTTATTTAACTAATCAGTATTTTATTTACTCTAATTTGAAATGACAACTCTGCTTGTCATTTCGAATTAGAGTAAATAAAATAAAACCTTGAATTGTCTCGGGTGAAAGACCTACTCGTATTTCGGCACTCGAGTTATTGGCGCCTTCTACGATCGTGTGCCAAACCATCGCGTGCCTAAATAGGTTCCTTTCGGCCCTTGAGTATGGAGGTAAAGTAGGGTACTCGTAACTTTTGTGAAGGCGTATCTTACTAATTTAAGAGACATAAGGCGATACAATATAGAATAGATGATATAGATATTTTTGCTTTATTATTTTTTTGATTTTTTAAACGGCGAAAATATTTAAATAATTACATATTTGTACCGTTTGGGGTAGAAACAATGGGATCATGGGGCCCAGAAGCCAGTAAATTTCTCAAAGAGATTATACCAAAATTGATTGACGTCACAAGTGACCAGAGAGCTGGCGCTTTTCTCTCACAGAGACTAAGTTTAACAATTCAAAGGGGAAATGTCGCTAGCGTTCTGGGCATGATGCCGCGCGTACACTGTGAGGATTTTTTTGTATAGGTAAGTAGGTATTTTTGTATTTTTTGTGTGTTAGGTGTTTCATTTATATTTAATTTTATTTTCTTAGGGATTTTATATATAGGTTTCTTTTATTTTAGATTATAATTGTGTTTTAATTTTTTATTATGTTTTTAAGATTGAATAAATACAATGTAAAGTATAAATTAACAATATTATTTTTATTTATCATATACACTTTTATAAATAAAAAAATAATGTTAAACATTTATAGTAATGTTATAAAATCATAAAAAATATTTTTCAGAGCTATTTTTACTATTTATTTGTATCAAACAACTATTTTATTTTACATTTCTGACTTAATAGTTATATCAGTAATATCCTCCAGATTAAGAAGATATTTTTACTGTTCGTCTAAAAGCAGTCAGTTCCTTAAACAAATCGGTACTATCGACGTAATCTCTGAACTCACCTCACCTTAAGAGAGCGTTATATCTCAAATCGCAAGAAAAATCTTTTAAGCTTAAATAAAATTTAATTATACATAAGAATATAAAAAAAAAAAAATTACCGAAAGAATAAAAAAAAAAATCTAACTTCGCATTGGGAAATAATTTTCACGTAGAAGTTCTCGATATTTTGTGCGGTACCAATTTTTTTTTGATTTCAGGATTAGTTAACGTTATTATTATACTAGATTTTACTAGAATATAAGTGTTTATAATAAAAAAAATAAAAAAACTTGTATGAAAAGAACATTTTACTCCATGATATCAGAAATATGTCATTCTATTGTATATTATATTCAACCTTATTTCTTGCGGTCTAAGAACTCTACAGTAAGCGTGCATTTTTTTTTAATTACTGGTATGCCACTGTATAACAATGGGTTTAATAACTTGGTGTCTATCGTACCCATTTTCTTAGTAAATCATTTAAGATTGTTTTGTCACGACAACAAGTCAACCAGAAAAGTCAAGGAACGATTTATAAAAAGCTAAAAAATAACGTCTGCTTCTAAGAAAACCACTGTCTTGGAAAAAAGGGCGATCCTGAATTGGAATCTAAAAATAGACGCCTTGCTAGATACTAGACAAATAAATTGTATCGTTTTTGTAGGAAATATATGATTTAGGAAGTTACAGTAGTAAATTCAGGGAATTCCCCGAACACAATAATTTTATTTATACCCTCATCATTACGGATGCTTTACGGTGCCCGAGACTAGACGGCCTTTTAGACGAGCGGACGGGTTTTCAATCCCGCCTCGTCGTAGCCGATGGTATGAGTCTATACCGAACAAGTGGCTAGCTCGTCGCGATGTTTTGAATAGACTCAATAACCCATCAATTAATAGGAAGTTACAGTAGTAAATTCAGGGAATTCCCCGAACACACTAAAATTATTTATATCCTCCCATCATTACGGGTGCTTTAAGGCGCCCGAGACCTCCTAGATAGGCCTTAGGGTGCCCAGCGGACGGATTTTTAATTCCATCTCGTCTTAGCCGATGGTATGAGTCTACACCAAGTGGCTAGCTTGTCACGATGTTTTAATAGACTTCATAACCCATCTATAAACAGTTTCACAAGTTGGTGTAGTGAAACTGGGACCGACAGCTTAATGTGTTCTCCGAGGCACTATATAGTGGTGTTGTTAAACTAATGTACATACATTTTTAGATTAAAAACTCATTGGTTTGAACAAGGGACCTAAGTGTTTTTAAGTCTAAGGTCTAATAAACCCGGCCACCACGTAAGTATTTATATATTTATTACACCACGTATTTTTATAGGTATGCCATAAAAAAAGTTTTTTTTAGTGGAGCACATCATGTGGCATTGTATCTACCTGACGAAAAGGAAATCTGCAAAATAAGCCCCCAAGCCCCCATCAATACATTGTTCTTTAACAGCATTGATCGCTTGCACTATGCCGGCTAAATGATGGGTTACGAAATGGGCGACAACAAAGGCGATTAACTTTAATATACTCGTGCTGCTTTATCGTCAAATTAACTGCTTGTTTCGTGACTGCACCTTGAAAGAAGATTACCACTTCGACAAGAAATCGATGCAGTAGTCCAGTAAAAACCGGTAAACCCACAGGCTAAAACCGAAAAATGACTTGGTCATTTGATGAGTTTTAAGTCTGTATCGGCAATGGTAACAAAATCGGTAGAAATCTTTTTATCTTTCTTATATAAAATTGCTAATAGAAAAATCAGGTTATCGACGTGCTAGAGCCTACTTTTTCCAACGCATAGGGCTAGAAATTCAAAGAAGCAATGCGGCTGCAGTTCTCGGCACCTGCGCGGCGCCAGAGGAACTCAATGAATTATATTCATTAATTTAATTTTTATTATTATTATTATATAGCTTTTAAATTTATAGGTAATTATAATTATGTTTTTAATTTTATATCACTATTATTAAAAAATGTTTATAAAACCTTTTAAAGTTAAAATTTTATGTAATCGTTGAAGTACATACTTTACTAAACTTATAACACGTCTTGTAATTAATTATTATTAGACAGCAATTACTAACATGAAATTACAATGTACCTAATATTTTATGGAAAGTGTGTAAATTCTTATATAAAATAAATTTATAGGTGTTTCACCTTTTTTGGATATTTAAATAAGGAAAAAGGTAGACAAGATTGGTTTTTCTGTATTATTTATGTCTTACGAATGACAATTGCTACAATATTTGATTTTTTTAATGTAGAATATTCCATATGATGTAATGAACCATAAAAAAAATTACATACATACCATCACGCCTATATCCCTGTAAAGGGGTAAGCAGAGAGTAATCATCCACCGCATGTTTCTGCTTTAAATAATTCTTGTGCTGTGGGTAGTGCTATATTGTGCGGTTGCTGTAATATTTGCTATTTTATTATTATGTATGTATATTATTAATATAATTTATGATATGTACGTATATGTAGTGAGCATTAGTGTGTATGTATAATATTTGTATACTCTATTTCTTAAATGTATTTTATTGCACCTATTTTACCTACTTACTGGTTCTCTAAGGTTTGACTGGTAGATTATGCCTAGCGGAATTAAGTCCGCCTTTGTTTGTACTAAATTTGTGCAATAAAGGTTTAAATTAAAAAAAAATTACGCCACTTCGCACGGTCTTTACATACTTCCCTAGTTTCCATGCACCGAATCATACAGGCGCGTCTGTTTTTTAAACTTATTGTTTATTCTTTTTAAGGACATTTCGAATTTGATCTGTAAAGACGCGTAATCCACTATCATTATGTATTATTACCTAATATATTTGTTTCGTCTTTCGTTCATCATCCATACGCTGAACGTGGCCGAAGCACCTTAACATACTTCTTTCAATCTTCGACACTACATCATCATCTGTTCCACTTCTTTTTCTCAGTACACTATTTTTAATTCTGTCTAAAAAACTTATATATCACTATTACTACATATTACAAAACAAAGTTTTACCTGCGTTTAATTTAAAAGGTTACAGAGCTACATGGTGGCCGAGTTGGTAGACCTTGGACTTAAAAACACTTAGGTCCCTGGTTCGTAACCCGGTGTGTACCAATGAGTTTTTAATTGGAAATGGCTATAGTGCCTCGGAAGGCACTACTATACGAGAGCACGTTAAGCTGTCGGCCCCGGTTTCACTATACCAACTTGTGAAACTATTTATAGATGGTATATTGAGTCTATTGAAAACATCGCGACGAGCTAGCTACTTGTTCGGTGTAGACTCATACCATCGGCTACGACGAGGTGGGATAAAAACCCCTTCGCTGGGTACCCTGGGGCCGTCTAGGCGGTCTCGGGCGCCGTAAGGCACCCGTGATGATATGTATGTAAAGTCTCTTCTACGTTTAATTTAAAAGGTTACAGAGTAATAATTAATTTAATTCTGAACTTAAAGCTTTCCCACCCGTTTCCCGTTTTCTTCTTCTACTTCTGTGAACGGAACCCTAAGTGCAGAAAAAGCATCCGCACTTGACCGTTTTTTTTCTATAATCATCTGGGAAAAATCTCCATTGTATTTGTTGAATAGAAATTTGCCATCATTATTCACTATTAAAGGAGAAAATATTGTACCTTTATAATAAATAGTTTTCGTGCTCTGTAAATAACGTTTTTTGTGTTCTATAAATAAGTAGTTTTGGTATAAGAATCCATTGTGTATGTTTTAATTGGTTCCAGATTACGTCTAATGTTAACGGCAGTTTTTCCAGTTTATCTGATTTTTTTTTCTCATTTTAAACTGTGAAAATTTCAACTTTTAAACAGTGAAAATATGATTGAATATGTTATAGGGGACTATTTTATGAGACAATGAGCTATCCATGGCTTCATCATGCGGGTGCCGGGTCCATCGCGTGGTTGGAAGGCAGGGGAATGAACTGCAGTGTTCCCGCATTTGAGACCGCGAAGTTTAAAAGCCTTTTGAACTCTCACCTGCACTGTGTTCACTACCCTCTCTACTCAACCAAATACTATATGATCCTGTTAGCGCCATCTTGGAAACACGCTCCATAAAAGTTTCGACAGCTGATCTTGGAAGGCCAAGATCCTTCAATACTCGATGCAAAGACTTTGCTGGAATTCCTCTTGCACCAACTTCCACTGCATAAAGTTGGGTTTTAAATCCGTTTCTAGTAATTTCGTTTGTGAGATCAAAATATTTGTTCGACTTGATGTTGTGGTCCTTAGGAATGTTTGTTTCCCACGCGGTGAGTTCTATAAGTATTACTTTCTTTAAGTACCGAGAGTACACCAGTATGTCTGGTCTGATATAAAATGTGGGAACTAAAACGTAATTAGGTACTATTATTTCGCTTGATAGAAAAAAAAAGTTGAAAACAGTAAAGCTAATTAAAATTTAATAAAATCAAAATCTAATTACACAGAATAAAAATAGACGTATTTTATTTAAAAGTTTTGGTATTATATTTTTTTATTATAGCTTTAATTTTTATTTCTGAGCACGACATCATATAACTTTGTATTACAACCTGTTGATAAGCATTCCTACAAAGTCCATGAATGGGGTTGATTAACAGTATTGATTGGTCCCATATTGCCAGCTAATTCATTAGGTTACGGAATTGGTGGCGACAGAAAAAAATGTATTACGGTTCTATTTAAATATCAATATCTTTGCTGCTATCTTCAAATCAGCTAAAAGTTAAAAGAATAAGTAGTAAGAATAGGTAGTAAGAATACAGAATATATTCTTACTAATGTCGTTAAAAGTTTTCAAAATAATACTAAAGTTGAGCGCCATGCGGGTTGCATTTAAATGAAGGTTTACTTTAGGCTTTTTACACGACGATACTTACAGAAAACCGTATCCTACCTGAGTAAACCGCAAGTTTAAATAATATAATTGAGTAAAGAGGGTACTGAACACAGTGCAGGTGAGAGTTAAAAGGCCCTTAAACCTACTTCGCGGTCTCAAGTCTGGGAACGCTACAGTTCATTCTCCTGCCTTCAAACTACGCGATGGACCCGGCACCCGCACGGAGAATCCATGGATAGCTAAGAACATTGTATCATATATTAGGTATATGAAAATAAACACACAATTTATTCAGAAAAACAATAAATTTAGTAATAAATATGTAAGTAAATAATCTAATGAGAAATTTAATGAGAGTGCGTGTGTATGTATTTGTCATAGTATAGAACGTGCATTCATTGAATGAAATTTTAATTTCTTTAATGTAGACTTTGAGGCTCTACCATGGGTTTGTGCATTGTTACAACGTAACGTATACGTGAGCAACAACCAATAGGCCCGCTGTATTTTTGGTAACAGGATTTAATAAAGCGACCCTATTGATTGTTGCTCACGCATACGTATACTTTACGTCAAACCTATGGTAGAGCCATAGGTGCAGAGCTATTTTAGCGGGTCTATACATGTTTTAGACGCAAGTATCGTAGTGTGTAAAGGACCTTAGAGTTGCGACGTCTTCGCTGCTATCTTTTACAGCATTTCATACCCACATCACTCTGCCTATGCCCTTTATCTTATCATGTCAGGAAAAGGGTAACTAGGTTTAGTCCACGGGGTCGTATTGTCAAAATTATCTGCATCTCGATAAAGACGTTACGCATTACAATAATGCTACGACCGCGGCGTAGTAATGGCGTAGTAACTCGTAGCATAAACTCAAGAAAAGGAGAATTACCTACAAAATCTACGAATGTGGTCGACCAATACATTGTTGTTTAATAGAATTGATAGCTCCTACTATGCCGGGAAAATGATTTGAATACGAAATGGCGATAAAGACAAATTTGCAGTTACTGGTTATTTTTATGGATTCATTTAATACTTTAGTCCTTTAATAATACTTAGTTACAAAAGATTTAAAAAAAAAAGTTAAATATTGTTTTTCTTGTAAAAAAGTTTTAATAGAAATTGCTCCTAATAGGTATTATATTTCTAATTGTCAGTCTATCTGTTTGCACCCCTTAAAATACACCTATTATAAAAACGTGTAATTTAAAGTTACCTTTTGAGATTTTGGTACCTATTATTTTTAACTGCAGTGATTTGTAGGTACCTAAGTATTTATTAAAACGCTAAATCCATAAATCAGTCATAAATTTTAATATAGCAAGAAACTCTATTATGTCCGTAATACAATGGATAGCAAGACATGGTAGCCATGGTTTGTCTTGGCAATAATATGTACCTACCTTTTAAAATATATAGCATTAGCAATAGCATTTTGTATGCATGACTAAACACCGACCGGCAGGGCCGTCTTCAATCTATTGGAATCTCCCTATGACCTTGACAGAGTAATATTCAACAACATTCAACTTTCATATAGTTCACTGGTTATTTTTCTTTAGACAGTGTAGCTGTAGGTAGTATATTTACCATTAAATTGTATTTTTAAATGTATATAGGGTGATTAAAAAAATATTCTCCTAGCCGGGAATCGAACCGGTTGATTTTGAAAAAAAAAGTCGTGCCGTAACATTGCATCCTTATAAATATCAAATTCTGGTAAATAATAAAGATAATATGTAAAAAAAAAATTAAACCCTAACTAATAAATTGTTCGAAATGATAGCTATTATTTTCAATACATAGGTGTTTTTTTTTCTTACGTTTATTAAAAAAAATATGATGTTATTTTCAATGAGGATGGGTTTTGAAGAGCATTATTTTAAACAATTTGATTAGTTGGTAAAGTATGATATATTTTTTTATTAAAAAAAATTAAAAAAATAATAATACTATTTTAATAAAATTAAAGAGTAAACTACGCAGAATGTACCTACATTTCTACCTAACTCGCGGAACGATAAAATGTTTTAAAAGACCTAACCTAATGAAACAACCTAAACGAACATTTACTTTTTCATAATAAACGTCAAATTTACAGAAACGGCTCAAAGTGTGCTCCGTCTTGCTCAATACACAAACTCGCTCGTCTGGATATGGCTTGTGTGGCATTTCGCACCATCGTCGGTGTAATTGATGCGAAAACCGATGTAGCACGCTGTTCCATCTCGGCAACCGTTGGGCAATCGGAGAAATACACTCTGTCATTCACATAACCCCACAAAAAGAAGTCCAAGGGTGTGAGGTCCGGAGAACCAGTAGGCCATAGCATTGGTCCCCCACGGTCGATCCATCCTCTCGGAAAGCGAACGTTAAGATGTTTTCGTACGTTGCGAGCAAAACGTGTCGGAGCTCCATCATGCTGAAACACCATTATTCTTTGGTTCTCAAAGTAATCCCAGTCAGCCACAGGAAAGTCGTCAATTATCTCTTCGAATTCCGTTTGTTAAAACGTTAATAGCTACCGTTCAGATGTGACGGCATAATGACGGGACCGATGACATGCCCGTCATAAAGGCCAGCCCACACATTCAGCCGCCACTGGTGTTGGAATCTCCCCTGCTGTGAAGCATGTGGATTCTCGCGAGCCCAAACGTGATCGTTATGCATATTTGAAAGTCCTGACCTCATGAATGTTGCCTCGTCCGTCCAAAGAATATAGTTTACGTAATTAGGGGTTTCCTCTAACTGCCTGAGGTATCACTCGCAGAAGTTCCTCCTGGGTGCAAAATCGGAGGGTATCAGCTCTTGTGTACGGCGATAGTGATAAGGGTGACGATTGTCGTCACGAAGAATTCGCCAAACTGCAACATGGTTTATAAATCTTGTTCCGGCTCGCCTCATATTTGTGGTCGGATCTTCTTCAAAATGCTCTAACACTAATTCAGCCTGCCTGGCGGTGGAATGTAGTCGTCTTGACATGTTCAGAAAACACTGGTACGAAGGCAGCCGTCGCTGTTCAGGGGGGGGTCTACCATCGATAAATTGTTGCCGAAACATATTATAATAAAAAAAAACATTGATCGCTGCCGGCTAAATGATGCGATTACGAAATGGGCGGATATGATAGAGATGAATTTGCATTACGACTGTATTTTAATATCCTCGTCGCCTTATCGTCAATTTAAGGGCACTTCATTCGTACTCGCGAACTCTGCGTTCTCCATACAAAAATTAGTTTTCGCACTTCCAATAATACTCGATTACCTACTGTTTGTCGCAGAATTAAAATAATACTTTTGTCGGTTATAGTATTTATTCATCTTTTTGTGTTGGGTCATTATTATATTTTTTTCGAAATCAGAAAAAAACTTTTTTCATATTAATATAATACAAACAACATATTACCCACAGCAGAAAGAATTTTGCGTACAGTAACATAAACGCACATAAAAAAACAATTGAACTTCGACCAACTGTACAGAAGTACGTTTGTATGGCTGTGAAATTGACTCCATGGTCCTTAAATGCGTACCCGGACTCTAAAAGAACAATAAATCGTTGCAGTCATCTCCTAGATACCGATGAATCCACAGACTGAACCCGAACATGACTAGGTATATTTGCTGTCGTTTTGTTTTGTAATCTAAGTCTCATAAACGTTTATATAACGAAGCAAAATCTCGTTGAAGGGTAGTGAAGGTAATATCTGGAGTTAAATGTTCCGGTTTATGTTTATAGGCACTTTCGGCTTGAAACGACGCGAAGTTTATTTAACTAAAATCCCGTGTGGACACCTATTGAGACTTGGGACCTATTCCATAAAACCTTATTCTAAACTATTGTCAAAAAGCGGCCCCAGCCTAGTGGTTAAGTCACTGTGTAACACTTAACTATTTAAGCTTGTTCAAATGTTTTATTCAATAAAATAATGAAGCATTCCCCCTTGTGTACTAACACACATACACCAACATACCCATATTACACACAAACACTAATACACTCACACCACACACGCACATAATCTTATTTGTATATCTGTTTTTTGTGTTTTTTTTTGTTGGTTTATTGTTTGTTTAATCACATAATTTACTGCTATATTTGTTCTTTGTGAAAATCTCTTACTGGCTTTATATTCAGTTATTGTATTTTGTATTTGTGATTATGTATGCTGTGGATTTTCTTATGTACTTAATAAATAAATAAAGTAACTGATAACAAGGTTAAGCAGATGACAACAAGGCCGGCCTGGGATGGGTGACCGCTTTATACAACGAGGCTATTTCATCATAAACACCGCAACAAGCTCGCCACTTGTTAGGTGTTGCCTCCGAATACCATCGGCGAAATGAGGACGGGTTAATCCCTCCGCTGGGTACCCTGAGGCCGTTTAAAACGGTTCTCGGGAGCCAAATAGGCACCCGTGATGGTATCTAAACTATTGTCCGTGATTATATTATGTTACATATTTTTTATTTTACATTAAGGACCGATTTTTCACTTCTCAGATAAAGTTATACAATAAATAACTTAATATAATATATTATCTATTATAAATTATGATAGTTCTTCATACAAGTTCATTTTCTTTATCTAATGACTGAAAAATCTGCCCTTAGTCATATATATGTTAGTCATAGTGATTAAATAGATATTATACATAATGACTGGTTATTATATATAATCACTAAATTGTCTAGATAACGTGATAAATTAATCACTTTATCCGGATATTATCCATAATAGCAGGTCAAAGTTAGTCAAAGTAATAAATAGCTAAAGCCGATGATAGAAATATAATAACCGTTATAATTTCTTAGGAGCCAGAAGGAATATATAAGCTAGGACTAAGCATGGGATTCTAAATCAATTTTACGCTAGGAATCAGTTCACTGAATGTAAAGAAACATTTATTACACTTTATATTGTTCCTCAAAACGAAGTTACAATCCGAGAATGTGCAAAAAGGAGTCACATCTTGGCTTATATACTCTAAAAAAATAAATATATGTGAAGTAAAACCTATAGTCTGACCTATGATACAATGTACAAAACATGAAATTAATAAAAATAGTCTTTAGAATATGAAAAGACGCGGGTTATGTGTTATATTTCCAGCCTTACTTATAAAAAAAACATGTTTAACAACGTATTACCTAAACTCTTAAGTAGTCATTAGCTTTTTCTTACTTATAAAATATTTTGGAACGCTACTTAGCTAAATAACGTTAAACAATATTTTATTCTGTATACACCGACTTTGGTGACAAGTGAGACCCAAAAATTGGCAATAATAATCATTTTCTTCGTTTGGTTGAGAATATAAAAAAATCGGTAAAAACGAATGTTTTTTAGCATATTTTGAAATGACATTGCGTGATGAAATATTTAAATTACTTTTATTTATTGGCTTTCGCATAGACCTTCCGTAATTCCTTAATTCTTCTACTTCTTCTTCTTCTTTTAATTAATGGCCTCTACTCCTTACGAGTAATTTTGCCAGTGTCTAGTGTGGTAGATTATAGTAAAAGTGGGATAATGGGATGGACAGGAAAAAGGAAAGGACTAGGGTAGAGAAAGGAATGGCGACATGACCGTATGCAAACATACGGTATAGTCCTGCCAATGTCGAGTGAAGAGGAAAAAATCTACAGTAAAATGGGTACCGCCATTTTACTGAAGATTGTGGGATTGTTTGAGATAACACAAACACCGAGATCACTGCGTAAATGCTACACTTCTCACACTTAATATTACTATACGAATGCTTATTCTACAAAATTAGTACACTTTTGCACAATAATATTCAATAAAATTAAATTTGAAAAATATAATATAAACACGCGTCTACAGTGTTTGGGCTACCCTCAAAGAATCCTTAATTCTTCTAAAAAACCCGCTAAATTTTCACTTGAATCCCGACAAACATAAAAATATTACAACAACATGTCAAAAAGCAAACAGCTGATGAAAAAAAACGCCATCTTTGCGCTTAGTAAGCGTTTAAACAAGGGTCCGAGGGTAATTAATTTGACAACTACTTAAATAGGCATATTAGTGACTCATTAAAGTTAAGAAACGTTTATAAGTAACAATATTTTTAATCAATGTCTGATTAACTATTTAACTTTAATTAACGTTTATAAGTAAGGCTATTCATATTTAAGATGATATTATTTACCGATATTGTAGAATAGAGAATTCATAGTGACCTTGAGTGTAGGATTAACTTAGTAATGTCGACGATAGTGCTATCTCAAAGGGCCCAATATCTTTGGAAAAAATGGGGGTTTTCGCTTCAATTTGGCAAAATTACCACATAGGGCAATGTTGTCAATCGTTAATCCTTCCTAGCTCATTCCTAATCCTCTCCATCCTATTATCCCTTTGATAAAAATACTATATACGTTAATTATCACGGGAGGCGGGCGCCCCGGAATTAAACCGAGTGGAGGGGTTTAATTCCCAACCCGTCATACTGATTTTACCATGAACAAGTGGCAAGTTCGTCTCAGTTTTGGACACTAATTACAGTTTCACAGGTTGGTTTATTTAATCTGGGACCGTCAGTATAACTGGCTATCCGAGGCACGTCAAACAAAATATGTACTTTTTTTTTTAATAAAAAAACCTATTGGTACAAACTGGCATTTAAATATAAATGCCCTAATAACTAAGTCTAAGGTCTAACCAAATCGGTCACCAGGTAAAATCTCAGTTGGTCTAAGACTTATTTTTGATCCTTATATGAAACACATATCAAATTGCAAGAAAATAATAAAAAAAATCTTGCATAAGTTTAAAAAAAGCTATTCACCTACCCTGGAGTCGAGGATGCTTGCGGCAGGGGGCTTTTTGAGATGACGAGAGGCTCTTATTTAAAATCCAGGGCCGAACAGTGGAGGAGACAGCGCGCCAGGAGCGCCAGCAAGAGAAGCTAGCGGTGAAGGAAGCTCATCGCCGAAAAGCTGTCTCAGCGTAGGCCTGATGCTCGGTGGCCGCGGAAGCAACGTTGCGATGTTGTGAAGGTGCTCGTAGTAGGGCTTGGATATCGGACCATTTTTCAATTCCGACATTGGGTTTTAATATTAAGCTATTTTGTTCCGGAATTCCGGAGTTCAAGCTTCCTTTAATAATATTATAGAAGGGGGAGCTATATCGATATACCAATCGACGCGTTGATTGATAAAAATGTATTGGAAAATATATAACTCGATTGAAGAGAAATGTCAAATCCCATACATTTAAGTTTCGATCGGGTGTGTCGATGGGCTACCTGGTAGGACCCCTATTCCATGAAGTCCTAGAAATTTGATTGGTAGTGAAATTTCAAGAATGTCAATGCGTTCTAGCTGTTTAAATGACGCGCTACGCCTCAAACCGTGACATTTTTTTTTCGATATCTAAATTCCGGTATTACAAACGATACTGAAATATAGCGGAATTCTGGAAATTGTTAAAACCGGAATTCCGAAGCTCAAGCCCTAGCTAGTAGGGTCTGTTGTCGGTCCGGTATTACATACGACGGGTGAACTGTTTAACAAACTCCTCTAGCAGTTTGACATTCACGCAATCACTAATTGTTTTATTACGGACGCGTGGGGGCCATACGCTGAGAATTGTTCTGATATTGCTCTCTGAGTCGTGGCCAACAGAAGCTTGCCATCAAGCTGGAGCCGCATATTGGAGTTGGCGATGGATAAAAGCTTTGTGGATCGACACCCTGACCTGCAGTGGTAATTTACAGTTGAGAACCGGCTGCTACAGCTGTGAGGAAGGTCACATTGGCTTAATGGGGTCAGCCCCTTAGACCTCCTATCCTCACAGTTTCAGCGATTGTGGGTGGCAGTATTTCTGGGTCACTAGGAGCATGTCGTTTGCACCTTCATCGTCATTTGTGGAGCCACGAAGAGAGAATGTCCAGCATCTCGGTGGCGGCTTCGAGGACTTGTTGAGTGCGAATTCCTGCACTCTCCTAACTGTCCGGTGTCCGAAGAGATTCGGGATCCCTATTGGTAAACATCCCGTAGGAGATAATCAGCATACCTCCGGGACTCTCGTGTAGATGGGAGGCCCGCAGAGACTTTCTCTTTCACAACAAGTAAAGTCAAGTTTTACGAAATAATTTCTTATTAGTGGGGACTAAATAAAACATGGAAAATAATTGTAATCGTTAACATAGTTTAGATTTAAAATTTAAATAATACGCACTTTAAAATAATATAATGACATGCCTTTTGAAATTATTTTCATGAATACAGTTTTAGTAGGTACATTATTCAAAACGTAATAAACCAAAAATTTAAAACAAAAAATAGATATTCATTAACCACAAAAATATTTCGATATTTAATATTTACTTTATTTTCTCTTTGAAAACTGCATTTTTATTGAAAATTTTATTAAATATCCTTTACTTTTTTTATTACCACTGGCTTTTGTTCGGGATTAATAAAAGCTTTTAGTAACCTTGCTTGTCCGTTGACAAGTAAATTATATTATTGGGTTTTTATTATAGAAGACTAAGTACATATAGTTCCTGGTTGTATGTAGTGTACTCTGGTATTTTTTGTCACAAAGGATTTTACTCTTAACTTAACTCACTATTGAGACCCCGCCACTTGTCTAAAGGTATTTTATTTGCTTGATACGAAGACAATATGTATTTATTGGAGTAATTTAAACCATATAAAAAATTTTTTTTTTCGGACAAATTTTTATTTAAAAAATGGGTAATATAAGTGATACTTTTTTCTTAAAGTGGAGGTAATATAAGAAAAATGGGTAATATAAGGTATTTTTTTCCCACTATATTAAAATAAAGCTTTTATATTAAAATAGTTATTATGTATAAAAGTTGGATGATTCGTATTACGAGCATTTTTACTAGCTACACGTCCGGCTTAGGTGTACTAATGAATACAATGATACAAAAACTTCCAATTAATTATCGAAGTTATAGCGATGTTACGCTTGATTATCAGACTCCTGCTGAAAGAGTTAGTTTTCACATGAGATTTAATTCTTAGCACGAAATAACTGAATATAGCGCAATCTTATATTGAGTCAGCGCTGAAGTAGCTGAAGAATATAGCTAGTCCTGTACGAACGGCGAGTAGCGAGGTAGTTTTGTCCCCTTTGTCTAAACTTGCTAAGGGGTACAGAATTTGGGAACTAATTTGGACCGTAGGGATCTGACACTTTCAAACAAATTTTGGAAGTACAATACGAAGAGCTCAGGAAACATTCAATAACATTTCCAGTAAAAAATCTTCGGCATCCGACACATTCAACATTATTGTAATTTGTTGATTTTATAAAAAATAAACTTTATTTAATCAATTTTCTTATTTTATGCAATGTGTTTTACATAAGTTCTATTAACAATATTTTGCCAGCTTCCCCTTTTTATTTGTTACTTCTATCTTGCATTAATTTCTGCACATGCACAGCACAATCACTGTAAAACTCATTCCGAAATAAATAAAATATGAATGTTAGTTTTATATAGGCAATATTATTATCTATACCTACCTTAGATTTATACTAATCTATACTATCTGTAAGTACTAATATTACAGTTTGTCATGGTCTGGGTATTTATAAAATATAATATGAATTAAATGATTGTTGATTCTTTGAGGGTAGTCCAAACACTGTAGACGCGTGTTTATATTATATTTTTCAAATTTAATTTTCTGAATATTATTGTTCAAAAGTGTACTAATTTTGTAGAAAAAGCATTCGTATAGTAATATTAAGTGTGAGACGTGTAGCATTTACGCAGTGATCTCGGTGTTTGTGTTATCTCAAATAGTCCCACAATCTTCAGTAAAATGGCGGTACCCATTTTACTGTAGATTTTTCCTTCTTCTTCACTTGACATTGGCAGGACTATATACGTTTGCATATACTATATATGTTTGCATAGCCCTAGTCCTTTTCCAATTCCTTTCCACCCTATTATCCCTCTTTTACTACAAATAAAAAAGTGTTTTTAAATCTACCCACTCGACACTGGCAAAATTACGCGCACGCGTAGAGGCCATTAATTTAAGTTAATAATAATAATAAATGATTGTTTCTGGTACACATAGTACAAGCCTAGAACTTAGTTAGTGACCAGAGCAATATGTGTAAAATGTCTTTTATATTATTATTAAGCTGAAGGGTTTGTTTATTTGTATGGTTGAACGTGCCAATCTTAAGAACTACTGGTTCGAATTGAACATTTTTGCTACCTCACTAAACTTTGTCTTCGTTTATTTGTTTGTTCGTTTGTATCTTTAACCGTTTTCTCGTTTACGCACGTAACAGAAGCTCCCGAAAGGAATAATTTTTGCAACATTTTTCATTGATGTTCTGCACCTATTATCGTCGCGTGATGTTATATAGCCTATAGTCTTCCTCGATAAATGGGCTCAACACTAAAATATTTATATACGTGGTGGCCTAGTTGGTTAGACCTTGGACTTAAAAACACTTAGGTCCCTGGTTCGAATCCCGGTGTGTACCAATGAGTTTTTAATTTAAACATTTATATACATTTGTTTACAACACCACTATAGTGCCTCGGAGAGCACGTTAAGCTGTCGGTCCCGGTTTCACTATACCAACTTGTGAAACTGTTTATAGATGGGTTATTGAGTCTATTCAAAACATCGCAACGAGCTAGCCACTTGTTCGGTGTAGACTCATACCATCGGCTACGACGAGGTGGGATTAAAACCCCTCCGCTGGGTACCCTGGGGCCGTCTAGGCGGTCTCGGGCGCTGTAAGGCCTACCTACATTAAAATATATAAACATATCTATATTAAGTTTATAAATATATATATGGACTATCATCACGGCACCTGGGTCTGCTTAGATGGCATCAGGTTAGTCAGGGGAGGGGCTTTATTCCTAGGTTCTAGTCGGTGATAATATTCTGAGTATATACGAAACAAGTGGCGAGCTCGTATTATTTAATTAATATTTAAATCTATAGCGGCAGGCTTCAAATAGACCCATTTTCAAAAACCTACTGCGCAGGTCGAAGCTTAAGTTAATTAGAATATTGCAATATATTTTTATCTTAGTTTTTTTATATACATGGTGGCCGAGTTGGTTAGACCTTGGACTAAAAACACTTAGGTCCCTGGTACGAATCCTGGTGTGTACCAATGAGTTAATAATATTAAATGAACAAAGTCCTATATTTAGAAAACTAAGAGAACGTGCGTAATTTAATAAAACATAATATAATTTCTTCTTTTAATATTCGTGTTAAGAGATCAAGTAATAACGTGATATAAATACTAGGTAATAACCTAGCCCAGTCATATTCATTAAGTTTTCTTAGTACTTGACTAATCTAGGAATAGATATACTAGATATATAGCCTAATGTCATAACCATCAAGGCCGATTTAGCTGTCAATATATAATATTTAATAAACACCCAAATTTTCCCTCGGCCGATAATTTGTATTCGGTATATTCGGCATAATGTTTTATATTCGTATTCAGTTTAGTTTGCCGAATATTTGAATAGCATTATTTAAGAATTTATTCGATTTGTAAATGAAACAAATATCTTCTGTAACCATAAAATTAAAAATAAACATAGCTTAAGATTATAAATATATTATTATACAAAATTAACGTTTTTATTCTTTAACAAACGATGTTTTCTTACCATTCTATGAAATCAATAATTCTGCAATATGTAACCATAGCCGTTTATTTGTATCGTTAAATTGAAATGAACGTAATCCAAGATTGGTTTGAAGTAAACGAAATGTCCCGAAACGAATTATTCAACTGAATATGTATTCGGTTCGGCATGCTTTGGACGAAACATTCGGTCGAATATTCGTATTCGGTTGGACCCATATTCGGCACATCTCTATGATATGCGATTACGATTCGATTGATCTAACTTAATTGTAGAGAATTGAGCACTGTTAGGTTAATGTTTTTAAGTCTACAGTCTAACTCGGTCACTATCCATATATATATATATATATTATATATCTTCACGGGTGCCTTACGGCGCCCGAGACCGTCTAGACGGCCCCAGGGTACCCAGCGGAGGGGTTTTAATCCCACTTCGTCGTAGCCGATGGTATGAGTCTACACCGAACAAGTGGCTAGCTCGTCGCGATGTTTTGAATAGACTCAATAACCCATCTATAAACAGTTTCACAAGTTGGTATAGTGAAACCGGGACCGACAGCTTAACGTGCTCTCCGAGGCACTATAGTGGTGTTGTCAAACAAATGTACATAATTTTTTTAATTAAAAACTCATTGGTACACACCGGAATTCGAACCAGGGACCTTAGTGTTTTAAGTCCAAGGTCTAACCAACTCGGCCACCACGTATATTACACTATCCATATATTATATATATTATATATTATACTAAATATATAACCCTAGGACCACGTCACGACTGTTAGAGCTATTTCGACACCCATAAACCCAAAGGCACGTTTTATGTCTGAAACACAACTTATAATATATGTAGGTATTGTAGGCTGTGCTTAAAGAGTAGGTATGTATAAAAAATAATAATATGAAGGACAATTTAATTCATATTGTGCTGGTCACAAACTAAGCTCTAGGCTTATACTATGTGTACCAGAAGCAACGATATAATACATATTATATTTTTATAAACACCCAGACCATGACAAACTGTACAGAAAAAGTGTACTAATATTTTGTTGCCATGTCTGGGAATCGAACCCACGACCTCCAGATACAACGCCAAGTGCCACCACTAGTCTATGGAGGCTGTCACTGATATAGAGCCTACCTTCCTACTCCGCAAAGAAATAAGCGTGAAAATAAATTAATCTATTCTATACTTTTTTCCTCATGAACTTATAGTGACGGCTTCAGATTTTAATAGACAATGCATGCACTACTCATGACACATGGCTAAACACTGACCTGTACCACGAATTGTCGCTTATGTAATTATTAGATTGTTTACTATATATACTATACGGTGCAATTAAAAGTCTCCTAAATCGGCTTACATGTATGAGAAGAGTTATGACTGTGGAAGAGGCGAAAGGAGTATGTAGCGATAGCGACAAGTGGTGCTTGGTTGTCTCTGCCTACCCTATAAGGGACCTGGTGTGAAGATAAAAAAAAAAAACTATATATATCCGAGGTTGTGGGTTCGATTCCCATCCATGGCAAAAAATATTAGTACTTTTTTTCTGTACAGTTTGTCATGGTCTGGGCGTTTATAAAATATAATATGTATTATATTGTTGTTTCTAGTACATACAGTACAAACCAAGAGATTATTTTGTGACCAGAGCAATATGTGTAATTTTTCCTACATAGACTCATACCATCGGCTACGACGAGGTGGAATCAAAAACCCTCCGCTGGGTACCCTGAGCCGTCTAGGCGGTCTCGGGCGCCGTAAAGCACCCGTGATGATATGTATGTATGTGTCCTACATATTATTATTATTATTATTATTATTATTATTATTATTATTATTGTTATTATTATTGTTATTATTATTATAGACAATTAACGATATCAAAACCATATTTACATTCTTGTGTATAAAGGTGTACGTTTAGACGTGATGACGTTTTATGTACCTACAGTTTGTCTTCTGGGTGCTTATAAAATATAATATGTATTATATTGTTGTTTCTAGTACACATAGTACAAGCATACAGCTTAGTTTGTGATTAGAGCAATATGTATAAATAAAAAAATCAAATAAAAAAAACGCAAAAATTTCAAATAATGAATTTTATTTTCTATTCCATGTTTCTTGTCGTACTTTTTTTTAAAACATATTTCTTATGTAGTCTATGATTTTATTATATTTTGTAGGTTAAGATTATGACCAGTGTATTCATAAAATATTGTGTCCTTGAATAGTTTAGTGGTAGTAGGGTTAGTCTCTTTCTTTTAGCTACAAAATAAATAAGTGTAAAAGAGACAACACCTATTTTAACGTGTTCTTCAAAGACTCAAAAGGTTTTTATTAATAAGTCCATATAATTGCAGATATCATCGCGTAGGTATTAGGATAATAAAAGATTTATCATATAGGATTATAAATTATAAAATCTAAACGATCAGTACCCCTAGTGTGAGTTTTCTAACTATTACTTTGCGTTTGAGTTAACTAAAATTTGTATGGGAAATAGTTCAGCGCTCCAAGCGGAAATTTTGAGAACTAAAAATGCGAGCGTGTGATTGGTCGAAATGTTAACGCAGTAGTAAAGTTAACGCGAAAGTAAATGTTAAAAAACTCACACTAGGGCTACTGTACCCCTAGTGTGAGTTTTCTAACTATTACTTTGCGTTTGAGTTAACTAAAATTTGTATGGGAAAGGAGTTCAGCGCTCCAAGCGGAAATTTTGAGAACTAAAAAGGGGAGCGTGTGATTGGTCAAAATGTTAACGCAAAGTATAGTTAACGCGAAAGTAAATGTTAAAAAAACTCACACTTGGGCTACTGAGCTTACTTTTACGCATCTTTTGTTGAGTTTTGTTCTATTTAACTTTTTTATAAGACTTTTAGTTATATTAGTTTTTTTTTTTTATAAAGATTATTATTATCTATTAGCTAATATATTTTTAATGCTATAAGTAAGTACATATTTTATTTTAATGTTTTAGTAATGTAAACCAATTACAAACTCTCTGACTTACTTTTGATAAAAGAACATGTTAGTATTTTAGATATTCGAAATACTCGAATAGTGTTTTTCTTTACACGATGAAAATTAAATTAAGTTCTTAATTAAAATCAGTAAGCTCTGAAATTCGAGTTCCGGTATAATGGAGAGATTACTCTGTGGTCCCCGGACTGGCCCACGCCTGTCCTGCGAAGCTCTACATAGAAGTAGGTACTAGCTTATGCCCGTGCCTTCATGTATGTTCAATTTTACATAAAATAAACAAATATTATTATATACGTGGTGGCCGAGTTGGTTAGACCTTGGACTTAAAAACACTTAGGTCCCTGGTTCCAATCCCGGTGTGTACCAATGAGTTTTTAATTAAAAAATGTATGTACATCTGTTTGCCAATACCACTATAGTGCCTCGGAGAGTACGTTAAGCTGTCGGTCCCGGTTTCACTATACCAACTTATGAAACTGTTTATAGATGGGTTATTGAGTCTATTCAAAACATCGAGACGAGCTAGCCGGTTGTTCGGTGTAGACTTATACCATCGGCTACGACGAGGTGGGATTAAAACCCCTCCGCTGGGTACCCTGGGGCCGTCTAGGCGGTCACGGGCGCCGTAAGGCACCCTACATGATATGTATGCATGTATAAACAAATATTTACTATTGCTTTATTTATAGTTTACGCAAGGTCTTGTTGTGTTTAGCGGTTGCAAACTCGGAATAAGGGTTCAAACCCAGGTTTGTACACACCGAGGTTTAAAAACTATAGTGTTTTAAAGTCTAAGGTGTAACCTATTAATTATATCTATTAATTGGTTAATAATACTAAAATATAGGTAATACATTTATATATTTTTTATTGTATCATGATTGTTCAATCTAATGCAAATAAATGCAATTTTAGATCAAAATAATAACTTAAACATTTAGTAATGAGCTGTTAAAGTTCAATAAAGTGTTAAAGAAAAAAAAATTGGGCCCCAATGGTCATAATACTGAATTTGTATTTTCTAAATAGGTAGTACATACCTAGGTAGTATATATGTATATATGGTATAGGTGTATATACCGTACGTATATAATACCCTGACCTTAACTTTGGCTAACCCTCTACCAATCACACTGTATAAAGAGTAGGTATTCTGTTTATTATCAAGAAAGGCACGTTCCAAAGTCTAGTTACGCGCCATTTCATGTCAAATATATTTCATTTCACGGCACGTGATGGTATGGTTTCCGATAGCTTTTGTTCAAATCAATTGTTCTAACGGAAGTTTCTACGTATAATAATTAATGAATTATTAAAGAAAAATACTGTTTGAGTAAATTTATCATGGAAAAGTTTCAAAATTATATTTATTAAATAGGTACTTAATGTAAATAATATTTTATTGCTGTGTTAATTTTTTTTTTTCAGCAAGGCAATATAGGAACTTTATTTTTATTTAATATATTTATAAATAACTACAAAAGTCTGACTTTTTTTTGTACATTTTAAAGGCTTCAGGGTACCCAGTGGACTGGTTTTTAATCCCACCTCGTCTTAGCCGATGGTATGAGTCTACACCGAACAAGTGGCTAGCTCGTCACGATGGTTTTGAATAGACTCAATAACCCCTCTATAAACAGTATCACAAGACAGTCACAAAAAAACTATTTTAAAAATATAGTAGGTATTAAGTATAAGGAAGCATGACTGAAAGCCTTTTCGAATTTAATTCTTCCCTTTATTGTGTTTAGTACTCTCTCTACTCATTCAAAACTATACGATCCCATCAGCACCACTTGTACATATCCGTACTCAACGGTACTTATTATTCATAGTCTAAAGTTATCCAGAAATTGAGTCTTTTGTCATTTAAGACAAAAGAAACGATGACAATAAAGAAGCATACAAATTAACAAAAAAGGGAAGGTAAGGGAATTTCTTTATAATTGTTATAAATATCAGACCAAATATAATAGGCTATTTGACTACATTTAAATATACTATAAATTGTGGTCATCCTATCAGACAATGGCGTAAAAACAAATTTCACTTTATTTTAAACTAAATTATGTAAATCTTTTGTAGATTACACGAAATAAAATTGAATATTTTTTACAATTTTATTTATAACAAAACATCTTTGATTGGTTGATGACTGGTGACGTCACACGCAAGTAAACAAAACAATACACAGATTATAAATCATGTGGATGAAATAGAATAGAGTATAATATAGGAGATTGTTTAATCTGTGCCTATTTGTTTACTTGCGTGTGACGTCACACTTGACATAGACTGCGAAACAGCGTTTTTAGCGCCATTGTGGAAATTTAAACTTTAACATTGATTTTTATTAATAATAGAGTAGACATCCCGGAAATATCAATGTAGTGTGCTTATTACGTAAAGAAGAATCATATAAAACGAGTTTCAAAAACGAGTCAAATACCCTATTACTCGCCATCCACACCAACATAACTAACCTGGTGCATAACGATACAATTAGAAAGATAAGAAAAAAATACTATAAAACAAAAACCGCGCGCAGGACGTGCGCATAGGCAGGAATGTATGAATTATTACAATAGTTATTTTTTTCTTTTAGTTTTAATCTAAGTTCACAATAACCATTTGAGCTAAAAAATATGAAAACTTTTTTTTGCGGAATTTTATGTTTATTCGTTTTTACAAAAGTACAACAATATAATATAGTACAGGCTCCTTAACCTAAATAATATTCTTAACTATGTTATAAACATATTAGAGAATAAGGAAATATACAAAATATCCTAAAATAGGATATAGGATATAATAAGATATAGTAAGATATTTTGACTGAAGTCAGCGTTAAAAACAGTAAGATTTTGACACTATTTTATAATGGTTTTTAAAACAAAGCCATTCGATCAAGCCAACTTCAATGAAAACAAAACCGAAGATAATATGTATTATATATAATATTCTAAAATAGGATCCAAGTATTTTGACTTAAGTCAGCGTTAATAGTAGATTTTACAACAAGTGCCCAAAACGAACCATTCTTGGCGAGGGCTGATAGTAATGTTGAGGATAAAATGGTTTTGTGGACGAGTTATAAACTCTGCTTTTCACTTCGATTGCGAGGAATAAAACAGCAGTATAACATAATATTTTTTTTATTAAAATTCTAAGTAAAATTAGTACAGTTTTGAATACTGAAGGAAATTGTTTTTATGTCTTAAAAAGCACATAAGTCAAATAAATTTAAGTAAATATTATAAAATAACAAATTATATCTATGAACTTCTTATTGTGCTTGGCTGTATGGCTCATTCTTTGCCTTGAAATATATACATTTATGAGTAGATACGTTAATGCACTTGTGCACAAAATAATATTTTGTGCAGCCTATATCCTGCACAAATAAGCACTTTCAGAGCATGAGAAGTGAAAAACCAATAAGATGTTTGACACTATTTTTTGATGGCTTTTAAAACAAAGTCTTTTGATCAAACCAACCTGACATGAATGAAAATCATAACTAAAACAAAACCGAAGATACAGCCAGTTTTCATTCCGTATAAATAAATAACCTAAGTAAGTAATACATATTTGTACTCAAAGCGTAATCACGCTCTTCATTCTTAGCATGAAGTAATCCAGGAATGAAGTGTTTTGTCATTTAGAACAGAAGAAAGGCATATATTGTATACGGGAAAGACAAATTACTTGTCATTGCCTCGAACATTGTCTACTGGGAGTGAGGCACATAGAGTAAAAATTCGTACAGATAATTAAATACTTTGTATACTTACAAAGTTTCCAAGTAAAGAAAAAGTGCATTGTAAATTTACATATTATAGTTTATATTTTTAATAGGCCGATTTAATTTTACTTAATAATGAACGTACGTATAGTTAATATGTTAAGTAGCTTATCAGATTGTTAATATCATTAATTTTTTTAGGTGGTAGTTAGGGTTCTATAACTTCGTTACACCGCCCATACAGATACAAAAACCGTCAAGTGACCTAGTCATGTTTCGGTTTTAGTCTGTGGGTTTACCGGTTTTCAGGAGACTACTGCATCGATTTCTCTATTTTATTTCCTTTCAGGGTGCCGTTATGAAATGGAATTGACGATAAGGCAGCAAGTATATTAAAATATACTCGTAATCGTCACTGTCGCCTCCCATTTCGTAATCGCATCATTTAGCCGGCATAGTGGAAGCGATCAATATTGTTTAAGAACAATTGTTGGTTGACCCCATTCATGGACTTTATAGGTTTGCTTACCACCAGGTAGATACAAGGTCACATGTCGTGCTCCAATAATTAAAAAAACATCTTTAAATATTGAGAGAGGCAAAATATTCTTATGGTGCCGGCTCTATCGCGTGGTTGGAAGGCAGGAGAGTTAACGGCAGTGTTCGCGGACTAAACCGCGGAGTAGGACTGAAAGCTTTTCCAAATTAAATTCTTCCCTTTACTGTGTTTAGTACACTCTCTACTTAATCAAAACTATATGATCCCATTAGCACCATCTTGGACATATCCGTACTCAAAGGTACTTATTATTATTCATGATCTCAGGAATTTAGTGTTTTGTCAATTAGGATATAGAAAAAACGATGTCAAGTATATTTATATTCAAATATACTTGACATCGTTTTTTCTATATCCTAATTGACCTGATAAGAGAACAATAAATTTGTTATTATTGCTTCAAAGGTTGTTTACTGAACTAAAATACTTATAGAAACTACTATGATAGGGATGATGAGTACTTAAAAAAAATCCTGACTGGCCGTTTTAACTATTAATTTCAAGATATTATTTCTTTATAATAAAAATTAGTGTAGACTCATACCATCGGCTACGACGAGGTGGGATTAAAACCCTTCCGCTGGGTACCCTGGGGCCGTCTAGGCGGTCTCGGGCGCCGTAAGGCACCTGTGATGATATGTATTTTAGATAATAAAAAAATGCTAAATAAATATGTACAAATTCAAATTAACTATGTTTATACGAATAGGCTATTTGGCTACATTAAAAATATACTATAAATTGTGGTTACTTTATCAGACAATGGCGTAAAATAGTACATTGTTCACCGAGGGGAGAAAGTCACCGATTTTTAACGAGGGCGAAGTTTGAGGCCCGACGCGAAGCGGAGGGCCTTAATTCGCTCGAGTTAGGAATCGCACTTTCTCGCCGAGTGATACATAGTGCTTTATACTACACCTACGAGGAAAATAAAAAATAAAATCTCTATTAATTAAAGTTTATATTAAAATTATTACAGTTGTTAAAACTTAATAAATCAAAAATGCAAAGAAAGTAAACAGCCAATAAACCAATACTTTTATTTTATTTTGATTAAAATTTCGAACTTGTAAAAAAAAACTAGGTTGTGTGGCTTTGAACCCTTGCCTTTCCTAATTTTTGAATGAATTTTCATATACTTTTTCCTCCCGCTTAAGCACGTAAACAATGGATTTTCATACATTTTTTCCTCCCGCATATTTGTACGACTACAAAGACGTACTTTCTGACCTATTCTTACGCAAGTAAGAACCTACTTTCCGAGCAGGTGTAGTATAAAATATATTTATCTTTATTTTAAACTAAATTATGTATATCTTTTGTAGATTACACGAAATAAAATTGAATATTTTTTACAATTTTATTTATAACAAAAACATCTTTGATTGGTGAAGACTGGTGACCCCACACGCAAGTAAACAAAACAATATACATAAATCATGTGGATGAAATAGAATAGAGTTTAATATGTAGGCCATTGTGGAAATTCAAACTTTAACATTGATTTTTATTAATAATAATCCCGGAAATATCAATGTAGTGTGATTATTATGTAATGGAGAATCATAATAATATAAAACGGGTTTCAAAAAGGAGTCAAATACCCTATTGTAAGCTAATTTTAGTTCGTACTTAGCAATATGCTCATTTTAAACGAGTATTCTGTATGAACTTTTATTCTATACACAAGGCTCGGAATTTCGTAATCCAATTCTTATATAATTGAGATCGAGTGAATATTGCGAACTTGGCATATATCATGTAAAGTGAGCTTTATTTACGGCATTTGGGGTAAAATTATAATAATTTAGGGAAGCAAATTTAAGTTATGCTCAATTTGACAGCGCGAGCGGCGCGGCGCGTAAGACTATGCGTTTACACCGAACATCGCTTTCAGTATTTTAGCAATCTCCATATCATTGTAAATATGTAGGAAGTTACTTGGGGTGTATACGAGTGCTTTTAAATATCATCTATAATATCAAGTTTAGATAGTTTCCATGATTATAATAATTCTGACATGTCTAAGTAATGGTTGTGGATTTGGCCACCTGAGGTCCTGTAGGTTCAGATAACTATACACCTATATTTATAGCAGTAGTAAAAGACTCATGGAAGGATAGACTCTGTTTATTCAACACACAAGTTGTAACATAACATACATACATATGACATCTATTGTACAGTAACGAGTGACGGCGTTCGGTGACAGGTTTAGTTCCTTCGTCCGCTATGCAGCCTACTATCTAACACTAAGTTTGAGATATTTCATAATTACGACAAAACGGCTGAACCAATTTTAGATTAATTTTATTTTTATACGGGTAAAATGAAACATACCTACGACAGGTTCGATAGAAAAACTACCTATCTAATCTTGCGATTAAACCCTTAAATTAACGCGAAAAATATATTGTGTTTTTTTATCATATTTCCAAATTTAGCTACATAATGTTTTAAACCTTCCTAAGATAGCCTCAAAAGGCTGCCAGAGCCTTAAATCGTTTTAACATTTTCTTTTAAAAACCATTTCTCTGTAAATAAACTTCTCAAGATTATACACAAGATCAAAGAGCCTTAACTACCAGACCGACATATTGATACTACACTATGCCAAATTTTTACGCCAAGTATTTATATATATATATATATATATATATATATATTTTAATTGAAATGCAATGAATGCCTGGTCGGTGGGACTCGAAGCAGGACTTCCTCTAAGACGTCTAACTTCACCCTTATATAGAGTGAATTGGAACAATGCACATAGGGGACGTGTGTGAATAAATAGATAAAAAGCAATTGAAATTTTCGTAAGGGGTGACTTGTATCTTGGCTCAGTGTTTGAGTAACTCGCCGCGAAAGCGAGGGTGTTAGATTCAAGTCCCACAAACCAGAAATTTTCAATGCATTTTTATCTTTATATTCTAAAAATTTGTTCTTTATTTTATTGGAAAACAACTTCTTAACAATTTAATACTACTACCTACTTAAATAAATAAATAAAAAATCTCCCTCTGTGACTTAATTTAAATAAATCAACAACGTCAAGAACGTCTTTTAAATATGTAATAATTATTGTTATTATAAATTTGAAAATCAGCGCGGAAATGCCGCTAGTGTATTCGGAACGTCATATGCTACGGCGAAAATGTAGGAAATTTAACATTCCCTTGCCAGGACTCGTTACCACCGCCCATACAGATGCAAAAGCCGTTAAGTGACCTAATCATGTTTCGGTTTTAGTCTGTGGGTTCACGGGTTTTCAGAAGATTACTGCATCTTGTCGAGGTGGTAGTCTCCTTTAAGAGTGCGGTTACGATATGGGTGGTTGAATTGACGATAAGGCAGCGAGTATATTAAAATATACTAATGCAATTCCTCTTTGTCGCCGCCTATTTCGTAATTGCATTATTTAGCCGGCATAGTGGGAGCAATCAATGTTGTTTACTATTGACCAATTCCATTCATGGACTTTGTAGGTCTGCTCACTAATCAGATAGATATAAAGTCACATGACGTGCTCGAATAATAATAATTTAAAAAAAACTTAAGAGTCGTAGTAGTTTTCTTTAACAATATATAAATAGAATATTTATTTATTATTATTGAGTCTATCCAAAACATCGCGACGAGCTAGCCACTTGTTCGGTGTAGACTCATACCATCGGCTACGACGAGGTGGGATTAAAACCCCTCCGCTGGGTACCCTGGGGCCGTCTAGGCGGTCTCGGGCGTCGTAAGGCACCCGTGAAGATATATATATATATATATTTATTTGTATTAGTGTGTCACTAACATAATATAAGTTATAAATGTCACTAACAAATTGAGTCTATGTTACTTAATAAATAAATTTATTTATTATTATTATTATTGAACTTTACCTAACACTGATTATTTACTCACACACACTGATGAATAATTAACAGGTTATTTATATAAATTACTAAATTTTCGTAGGTACTATGAAAATTAAAGTCTACGTACTAACCTGCTTTGTTAGTCTAGTAGTAGAAAGTTAATATATTTAGTAGATATAAGGGTACGATTACAATCTTGTATCGCTGTTTTGGCTATTTAGGCCCTTTCTCTTTGAACAAATAATTTAACAGCAAAATTTATTATTAATTCTTGGAATATTTAATTAATAATTTTAATTTTAACAGATGTCTTCTATTATTTTAAAAGTCATCATTAGATATAATAGAAATCGGTATGAAATCAACTTTGTAAAGTTATTTAATTAATTGTTGACCTACTTTAGAACTATGTCCTTTGATAGTCATAGTAACTAAGTCCTTTTGACAAGTTGTGCACTTCTATAAAGAAGGGCGGGAGAAAGGTTATTATACAATAATTTCGTTCGGCCGACCGACCGGTCTCGTTACCACCGTCCATACAGATTCCAAAACCGTCAAGTGACCTAGACATCTTTCGGTTTTAGTCTAAAGGTTCACCAGTTTTAAGAGACTACGGCATCGATTTCTTATCGAGGTGATAGTCTCCTTTCAGGGTGCGGCTACGAAACGGGTGCTTGAAATAACGATAATGCAGCGAGGATATTAAAATTTACTTGTAATGCAATTCCAATTCGTAATCGCATCATTTAGCCGGTATAGTGCGAACAATGTTCATCAAACATCAATAATGATCGACACTATTCGTGGACTTTGTAGGTCTGCTCAGCAAAGCCATATGCCGTGGTAAATAAAAAAAATCGCATTTGAACAAATCCTTTTGACTGACTGTGATAAGGCTCTGTCATGTTCATTAGTTTTTGCTATCTATGTTTATCTACTATAGTCGCTAGTAACTATAGATAGGCATAAAACAATAGCACCGCTTTATTTTTCAAATAAACCTCTCTTATTGTTCGATGCCTATCTATAGTTTACTTAAATAGGTAGTTTTAAGAAAAATATCTCGAGAATCATTTCGCAATATAAACATAATCGGTAATTCTTGTTTTATATATTTGTTACAATTTTTATATAAATATAAGAATTTATTTATACACACATTGCCCTGGCCATAAACTAAGCTCTAGCAGACCTCCGTTGTCCGTATACATAGTACAATATGTACCAGAAGCGAGACGGATCGCTTCAAACTGTTTCCACGTCCGTAAAATGAGTCGTCGAGCGAAGCTAGCCGGCTCGCAGTACCAAACAAAACTTTTTCTCAGGTGGGCTAACCACACATTACGCGGCTGCTTCGCTCGACGACTCGAATTACGGATGTGCGAAACGGTTGGAAACTAGCCGTGTCGAGCGGAATTATTTCTTCTGTGCCAGTAGCTCTGCCACATGTTTTTGCAAACAGTTTCTACTTAGTCGCTAGTAACTATAGATAGAAATCAACCAATAGGATCGCTTTATTTTTCAAATAAACTTCTCTTATTGGTTGATTCCTATTTATAGTTACTATCGACTATCGTAAAAACTGTTTGCAAAAAACTTGTGGTAGTACAGGAACAACCAAACAAAGAGTTTGTTTGTTTGGTTGAAAGCGCTAATCTCCGGAACTACTCCGGTTCGAATTGAAAAAAAAAAAAGTTTTGGATAGACCATTTATCGAGGAAAGAAGGCTACATAACATCATGCCACGATCAATAGAAGCGGAGTCACAATGAAAAATGTTTGCAAGAACGGGGAAAATTATTACTTTTGAGAGCGTACGCAGCGTAAACGGTTGAAGTTCAGCTAGTATTTTATAAACACCCAGAGGCTCTACCATGGGTTTGCGCTTTATTTTTGGTAACAGGATTGAATAAAGCTATCCTATTGGTTGTTGCTCACGTATACGTAAATGAATACGTTACGTTTCTACAATGCGCAAACCCATGATAGAGCCTCAGAACAAACTGAACGGAAAAACGTTCAAATATTATTGTGCCATAGGTTTGGGAACCGAACTTACAACTTACGACATCCGGATATAACGCCAACGGAGGTAGGCGGAGGCGGTCAATTTGTACAACAAAGTTCTACTATGTGTCAGAAATTAAACTAGCATTTTTATAGTTCAATAAAAATGCAATATAAAGTTTAGTTAACACCTGGGCACCATTTTAATACCTCCGATCTTTGTAGGTCAGCTACTCTGTTAACACTAAAAATAAGGTGCAAAGAACAAGGTTAAATAAAACTAAAAACTAACAAAAAAATTACACAATAAAATTATAAACTAAAACTACATACATACATATATATACCATCACGGGTGCCTTACGGCGCCCGAGACCGCCTAGACGGTACCCAGCGGAGGGGTTTTAATCCCACCTCGTCGTAACCGATGGTATGAGTCTACACCGAACAAGTGGTTAGCTCGTCGCGATGTTTTGAATAGACACATCCATTTATAAATAGTTTCACAAGTTGGTATAGTGAAACCGGGACCGACGCCAAATGTACATTTTTTTTAAATTAAAAACTCATTGGTACACACCGGGGTTAAAACCAGGGACCTAAGTATCTTTAAATCCAAGGTCTAACCAACTCGGCCACCACGTAAATAATCTAAATAAACTAAAACTACTTAATAAATAATAAAATAAAATATATACTATTAAACCTATATAAATAAAACTATAAAATAAAAATGTTAAATTAATCCTATAAAATAAAAGGTTAAATTGGTTATTTTAACATTACAGGATTGTATAGAGAAACCACTTTTTTTTTCATTTGCGACACATGGTTCTACTAAAAAAGTATTTTAATTTGATCAGTAAAGCCTTGTATTAGCCCAAAGTACAACCTTTCAAAGTCTATGTACGACATTATTTGCGACACATGGTTCCATGGAAAAAGTTGTTCGATTTGATTAGTAGAGCTTCATTTTAGCCCATAATACAACCTTTCAAATTAACCCAGTATACGTCAATTTTGTTATACCGAAGACCTTAGATTAATGAATGGCCTCCGCTAGCGCAGCTTTTTTTTTTTACAACCATACTCCAGTGCATTGTACGGCATGTTCAGTTCCAGTTTCCACACCAAATACCACGACCATCTGGCCAACTGTTCTGTGTTGACTCATATCTTGACGTTTACGACGAGGCGAGAATATAACCGTTGGATAAAAGTAACCATGGCCTGAAAGCTTTCTCGGGCACCGCGCCGTATTGTACCTGCTATGGTACTCTAAAAAATATATTTTATACTGGTTGGCTGTTTTTCGGATACGAATTTCCCTGACATTTTTAGGTTTTCCAGACACTTTTTTCACATTTTTTCTTGGCCTTCGAAAAGACATTTATTATTCTCCCAAAAACTTATAATTTCATTTTAAAAACATTTTTTTTTTTTAAATAAAAAAAAATGATTGGAGAAAATAATATTAAAAAAGTTAAATATATTGATTTTAGCTATATTTACGAAAGATATATTAAGTTTTTTTTCTTTTCGCCGAAAGCCCATTATTTTACAAATATTCATAAATTATAGAAAAAGTGAAGCAAAATCACTAGGTCACCTACCAATTTTTCCCTGACGTTTTTCCTTCAAACGTTTTCGCTGACTTTTCCAGATATAGAAAACTCCCTGACTTTCCTATTCTGTATATACGAGTATTAGTACACTTAACACCTTAAAGGTGGGAGGAAAGACTTCCCTCGGCCAACCACCGTCCATACAGATGTAAAAACCGTCATGCTTCGGTTTAATGGAGGTCGTGAGTTCGATTCCCACCCATGGCAAAAAAAAATCGTATGTTTTTTCTGTACAGTTTGTCATGGTCTGGGTGTTTATAAAATATAATATGTATTATATCTTTGCGTCTGGTACACATAGTACAAGCCTAAAAAGCTTAGTTTGTGACCAGAGCAATATGTGTAAATTGTCCTACATATTATTTCTTGCGAGGTCTCTGTTTACAGAGTAAGCATGCTATCTCTTCCACCTCATCGTTGCTTTTCGTCAGGCAAGATTGAGATCAAACGCAGACTCAGTTTATAATAAAAACAATTAAAAACGTCATAATGCTGAAGATTGTACATTAAATTCCCACTCATGGCAAATAATATAATACTATTTTCACTTTGCTCATAAATGTCTATATTAAGGCAAAGAAAACGAGCCATAAGGCCAAACACAATAAGAAAATTATTTATTTTATAATATTTACTTACTATATATTAAATAAAAAATAAAAAAAATACTAATTGGTAATATTTTTTATTTTATTTATTTTTCTTTGTCTGTACTTACTAATATTATAAAGCTGAAGAGTTTGTTTGTTTGTTTAGTTGAACGCGCTAATCTCAGGAACTACTGGTCCGAATTGATTTAGTATTGGATAACCCATTTATTGAGGAAGGCTACAACATCATTCTATTGGTCGTAGGACCAATAGAAGTGGAGATACAATAAAAAATATTGTGGAAGGTAGTGTATTTAGGTAAAAGAAAGGTCTCTATAACTTCATTAGGCCGACCGACTGGTCTCAATCGAAACCGATGAAAAACCGTCAAGTGACCTTGTCATGTTTCGGTTTTAGTTTGTGAGTTCACCGGTTTTCAGGAGATTACTGCATCGATTTATTGTTGATGTGGTAGTCTCCTTTCAGAGTACGGTTACGAAATGGGTGGTTGGATTGACGATAAATCAGCGAGTATATTAAAATATATTCGTAATTCTATTCGTCTTTGTTGCCGCCCTTTTGTAATCGCATCATTTAGTCGGCATAGTGGAAGCGATCAATGTCGTTTAAGAACAATTATTGATCGACCCCATTAATGGCCTTTGTCGGTCTTCTCATCATCACATATAATCCTCCAAAAAAAAAAAAAAAAAAAAAACGAGGAAAATTTATTCCTTTTGAAAGTTTCATTTGCGTGCACTGCGTTAACAGTTAAAGTTACACAGACGAAGTTACGAGGGTTAGCTAGTTTAATATAAAGCTTGTTTGCTAGAGCACGCTAATCTCTGGACCTATCATTCGTATTCTAGTTTGACATCACACTACGACCCTTAGAAACCGAGCGAGAATTCAAAATGCGGGCATATAAACAAGGAGTCCCAGATTATACACCGTTCATTATACAATACCACAATTTTCCACGGCGATGTTCCGAACCCGCAGGTTAAATCTACGGATGGGTAAAAGGTAAAAACATTTCCCTGGTTTAGTAAATTATTGTTCCCAGAGGCCTAATATGAACTTTTTGTCGAGGTGTTATGTTATTTAGCACCTGATGATAAAGCAGTAAATTAATATATATGTATAGGTAATATGTTTTCTATGTGTCTACATGTACCTACCTACTATACCTATGGTTTAGGTATCTGGCTAGCATTGTTATTATATGTAAGTATCTAAGGGGGTCCGATATTGTAGCCTATTAACCTGTTGCATACATTGACGTTGGAACAATAAGAATTGTCGGTAAAACTGGACTACCCTCCATAAAAACTTTTTTTTCTGTTAAAAAACATTTATTTATGTAACATTTTTTATCCAATCTAACATATTTCCTAGATGAAATATATTATCTTTTTGTCTTTATGTTTTGATGAATATGGAGACAAAAAGGTACAAAGATACATTTTAGCAAGCATGAGAATAAGCACAGCGCTCCTGTAGTTTACTATATTATACTAGCTTACCCGCGCAACTTCGTCTGCGTAACTTTAAAACCGTTTACGCGCACGCTACGGAAGCTCTCAAAAGAATTATTTTTTCCCCGTTTATGCAACATTTTTTATTGATGCATACTCCTATTAGTTACGTGGTGGCCGAGTTGGTTAGACCTTGGACTTAAAAACACTTAGGTCCCTGGTTCGAATCCCGGTGTGTACCAATGAGTTTTTAATTTAAAAAATTACGTACATTTGTTTGACATCACCACTATAGTGCCACGGAGAGCACGTTAAGCTGTCGGTCCCGGTTTCACTATACCAACTTGTGAAACTGTTTATAGATGGGTTATTGAGTCTATTCAAAACATCGCGACGAGCTAGCCACTTGTTCGGTGTAGACTTATACCATCGGCTACGACGAGGTGGGATTAAAACTTTTTTTTTTCTAATATAGCTGGACATGTGACCCTACATCCACCTGATGGTAAGTGCCAATGTAACGTCACGCCAGTGCGTGTAGTACCCCTCCGCTGGGTACCCTGGGGCCGAATAGGCGGTTTATTATGAGAAACAAAAATGGAAAATAATATATTCTTCGTTTAACGAAACACAAGTAGATCTTTTCCATGACATACTCGTATAATGCGTAAGTTAGTACCGCGCATGACTTTAAAAAATACAACTTTTGATAAATTCGCTGATATTTTTGTCACTAATGATATCAAAGTGTGTGATATTCAAAAATCTATACATGGAGTGAGATTCAAACATCTCACTCCCTGTAGTGAGATTAGCGCGTTCTATCAAACAAACTATTCAGCTTTATTATATTATAGTATAGATAATAATCCACCCACTCTATTTCATTTTCCATAATATAATTTTAAATAAATACCTATCATTTCTCTTAACCTGTCTTGATTCAGTATTTAGGCGAATGAAGTTTATGAGTGGGAATGAATAAATTTACAATTTCATGATTATTCATGTTTCGACCGATTTACAATTATAATTTAATCGATTATCAATAATTGTACTCGATGTAGGTAACTATACAATCTTTCAGGTATCGTAAACATGCTGTCATAGTAATAACGTCGGCGGAAAGGCAATTTTACTTAAGCGCCAAAATAGGGGTTCGAGAAAATCAATTTCAAAGTTTTTTTTTTTCGAAAAAAAATAATCATATAACTTTTTCTTCTGCAAATATTTTTTTGAAATAAGTATTATCAGAATATGTATTTTTTTTAAGTTACAGGAGTTTAAATATTATTAGGCTTAGGGATTAAGTGTCGCTTGAGTAAAAGTGAGTTGTCATTTTTCAAATATTTGAAGAGGAAAAATTACTAACAAGCTTAATTTTATATTATAAGACTTAGATAAAGTTACTAACAATAAAATATGTAGTTAATCAGTATTTGAAAAAACGACATAAATAAACTTATGTTTTGGATTTATCTTAAGGTAAGTTTATCTACAAAAAATAAATACACAAAACTTGGCAAGTTAAAATTTCTTGAGTTAGTAACATAAAAGTGGTAAAGAAACCCAAACAGATCAATAGACAAAAAAAAGCATTCGAAATGTATACAGATTGACTTTGCAAGGGTATTATTTTATCAGCAGAACCTTATATTAGCAACTTTTCAAAGTCACCATTTTGTTACTATTGGCGCTTAAGTAACTAATTCGGACACCACCACGTATATTTTATTAAATCTATATAATATATTGTTTTATTAAGTGAAATTAAACTATACAGTTTCCATTGTTTTATTTATCTTAAATCATAAATTAATTTGACCTTTTATGGCTTCGGCGTTGTTATTAGTAAAGCTTCAGATTTCACTTCAATCTATCAAATTGCTTTAACAATTTAAGGGTTATTATATGAGAATTTATTTACATAGTGATGTAATTTGAACTCGCAGGATCAATCAAATTTTTTGCTGAAAATTTTGTAAAATTTGTTTTGATTAAAATATCTAAATTTCGATTTTATTACGTAAGAATGTTTTTTTTAAGAACACTGCATTAGTAATCGCGAAGTCTGCGTTCTCCATATAAAATGTGCTTTCGCAATTCCATTTATACTCGACTAATACAATGACCGATAGGGTCATTGTATTAAATCATCTTTCTGTCTGCCTTTCTTTTTTTTTAATCCGATTAAAATAAAATGTACAACAGAATTATTTTTACTGACTGTTTCTAGACGAACAGAAAAAAATATTTTCTTAATCTGGACAATACTGTTAAGTTAGAAATGTAAAATAAAATAATAATAATAATATTTAGGACAATATACACATATTGCTTTGGTCACAAACTAAGCTCTAGGCTTGTACTATGTGTACCAGAAGCAACGATATAATACATATTATATTTTTATAAACACCCAGACCATGACAAACTGTACAGAAAAAGCGTACTAATATTTTTGTATGCAAGACAATTAGTCTACGTTGGCTGTCTGAAATAGTTTGTCCGATAGAAATAAATGGTGAAAATAGCTCTGAAATTGTATTTTTTTCTGATTTTATGACATTACTATAAATGTTTAACATGATTTTTTTGTTTATAAAAGTGTAAATGATAAATTAAAAGAACATTGTTAATTCCTATTTTACATTTTTTTAGTAGTTTTTCTTAAATTAATATTTAAACGCATTGTGTCTTACGACATTTTGTTTCCGTGCTACTTTTCGTAGTCTACACTGCTAACTCTCATCAGAAACCGTACTCATAACGCTGAGATAAAACATAGGGAATTAGATACAAATACGTAATTTTACTGACGAGCACACCTCGCTTTAATAGACAATATAAGTTTTTTTAAAGCTATGTATTCATTTCAGATTGGTTGGAAGACTACAAACGCCTGGTTAGCGGGTAATATCGCATGTAAGGTATTCATGGTGCTGCGGGCCTTTGGACTATATCTATCTTCCAATGTATTAGTCTGCATATCCCTTGATAGGTAAGTATTTACATCACGAATAAACTAATAATAATATGGAACTGCCCTAAGGCCTAAAATCGCCTATAATACGATATCAAACGATTTCAGTGCCGCCATATTGTGTTCTCACTTCAACCAGTCTACACTCAAAGATTGGTTATTTTTTGTTTTCACTCTTTGTTTTGAGTTTGTATGGCCATATTTTGTTGTCACGTTTGGAAAAGCGATTTTAGACCTTAGGGCAGCTCCCTATATGTATATATATCTCTATGATTTATATATAGGGTTTTTTTATTGGAACACGGTATTTTTCGATCAATACATAATTATTAATAGCAAAGGTGCTTTATGCCAGCTAAATGGTGCGGTTAGGAAATAGGCGTCAACAAACAAAAACGAATTAGAAGGAGTTTACTTTAATATCCTCGCTAAATTATCGAGAAATCAACAGCCCGTTTCGTAGTCACACCCGGAAAAGTCAATGCAGCTGGCTCCTGAATACCGGTGAACCCACAGACTAAAACCGAAACACGATTAGTTTTTCTTTTACTAGGGCACGGCATGTGACTTTATCTTCTAATAGAGCCAGAAATCTATGAATGGGGTCGGTCATTACATTAATATTTAACAGCATCGCTCCCACTATGCCAGCTAAATGATGTGTTTTTTTTTCAGTTTATCATAAAACAATATGTAATTAAAGAAACTAACTCATTTGTAATAATAATAATAGTTTTATTCCGTAATTAGATCGCTTCCGTAAGTTAGTGTTTGTACGTTTGGCGTTGTATCCGGAGGTCGTCGGTTCGATTCCCACCCATCATGCCAAAAAAATATTAATATGTTTTCCGTACAATTTGTCATGGTTTGGGTGTTTATAAAATAATTATGTATTAATATCATTGTTTTTGGTACACATAGTACAAGCCTAGATTTTCCTTTTGATTATCATTATTAATAAATAGTTGACAAAAATATGACATAAAATGTCAACTTAATACGAAAAAGAAAGTTAATATAAAATCGAAAATATTGTAATGCAGGTTAATGTTATTAAAATATACCCAACTTTGCTTCATAGAACATTTTATCTATCTGTTGTATTTGAGAACTTTTCCTAAGAGACTCTTTCTAACCTAACCTGTATATCTGAACTACCTGTAGATGTATATCGAAATATAATATACCCTAATTTGACCCACAGAGTTAATAACTCTTCAACGACACCCTAAAACCTCCGTAGACTAGTGGTTGCGCCATTGGCGTTGTATACGGAGGTCGTGGGTTCGATTCCCACCCATGGGCAAAAAAATATAAGTACGTTTTTCTGTACAGTTTGTAATGGCCTGGGTGTTTATAAAATATATGTATTAATATCGTTTGGTTTCTGGTACACTTAGTACAAGCCTATAGCTTAGTTTGTGACCAGGGAAATATGTTTGTAATGTCCTACATATTATTATATATATTATAATCATCCAGACCATGACAAACTGTACAGAAAAGGGTTCTAATATTTTTTTGCCCATGAGTGGGAATAAAACCCAGGACCTCCGGATTAGTCCGGATACAACGCCAAAGGCGCAACCACTATTCAACGGAGCTGTAAGATTGTCAAATGTGTAAATGAAGCAAATAAATAAATAAAATTTTGTTATTTATCATTAGATGTTGCCCGCAGCTTCGTATGCGTGTTGTTTAACAACGGTTTTTAGGTGACAGGAAGGCCTATAACTTCGTTAGGCCGACCGACCGGACACGTTACCACCGCCCATACAGATGCAAAGACAGTTATGTTTCGGTTTTAGTCTGTGGATTCACCGGTATTCCGGTGACTATTCGACATTTCTAGTCGAGTCTCCTTTAATGGTCCGGTTACGAAACAGGCTCTTGATTTGTCGATAAAGCAGCGAGTATATTAAAATAGAATTTTAATACAAATACGTCCATGTCGCCGCCTAATTCGTAATCGCATCATTTAGCCGGCGTAATGGGAGCGATCAATAGATATTGTTAAACAACAATGAATTGATCGCCCCCATTCATGGACTTTGTAGGTCTGCTTAACATCAGATAGATACAAAATCACATTCTGTGCTTCGATAACTATATATAATAAAATCATAGGCTTCCCCTCTGTCTCTAAATTAAATATATTTTAAGTACCTACTGAAAATGGTAAAAATGGGCGTCAACAAGGATGAATTTGCAATTTTGCACGAGTCTATTCTAATAATATCCTCGCTCCTTAATCGTCAAATTAACCACCCGTTTCGTAACCGCACCCTGAAACGAGACTATAGAATAAAAACTCTTGTAAATAAATGTAAATTTCGGTTTAACAAACGTTAACCCTCTAATATTTCCTTTTCGAAGGCGGAATCCAACCCTCAAATGTGTATAAGATTTTTTGTTAATAACACTTAATAATATAAATTTATAATTAATAACTCATGCAGAGTTATTAATTATAAATTTAGATGAAACTCGCATAATAACAGAAAAAAATCCCTATTTAGATTTTATTAAGTATCTACTAAAATATATTAATCTGTACATTGATCTGAGTCTCTACCATGGGTTTGAGCATTGTAGAAACGTAACGTATTCATTTACGTATACGTGAGCAACAACCAATATGGCCGCTTTATTTTTGGTAACAGGATTAAATAAAGCGATCCTATTGGTTATTGCTCACGAATACCTAAATGTTGCTACAATGCGCAAACCAATGCCTCTGATTTAAAAAAATCGAGATGGACTCTAAATACGACGAATTAAAATAATATTTTTTTAGAAATCTTGTTTGTTTCTTTGTTTGTCGGGGCGTCACTTAAAAACTACTGGACCGATTTATATGCGATCTGTTTTGTTGAATAGCTATTATAGCTCTGTAATTTCAGATATGTAGCGTTAAGAGTCTTATAGGAAAAGTTTAAATACACTAGATATAAATAAATGTTCTATGAAGCAAAGTTGGATATTTTTTAATGATATAAAATGCATTAAAATATTTTATATTAACTTTTAAAGATTTTTTTTCCTTGTACTTACCTACATCTAAAGTTGACATTTTATACCATGTTTTTATTAACAATAGAATTTATATATACCTACGTGGTAATTATTTGGTTACACTGAATTTAAACACACTTAGCTCACTGGTTCAAGTCCCGGTGTGCACCAATGTGTTTTTAATAAAATAAAATACATTTGACAACACTACTATAGTGCTTCGAGAAGCACATAAAATTTTCGATCTCAGTTTCACTATGCCCACTTGTGAAACTGTTATAAGTCTATACAGACTCTATGCAAACCGCGACGAGCTAGCCACTTATACATACCCACTTTACTACCAACAAAGTCGATAAATGGTCAGGGTCGATACTGTTTCATTGTTTTTAACAACATTGATCACTCCCACTATGCCGGCTGAAAGCTGCGTTTACCAAATAGACGATGACACTTACCAATTTCGAATTTACCAATGCTTTTTTTATCGTCAAATTAACTGCCTGTTTCGTAACCACACCCTAAAAGACAATAAATCGATTAGTAGTCTCCTAAAAACGTTTATACAAGGTGACTTTGAAAGGATATACTTTGGGCTAATATGAGGTTCTGCTGATCAAATCAAACAACTTTTCCCATAGAACCATGTGTCGCAGATGAAAATACAATCTAGTAATGTTACAATGACCAATTTGTATGGGGAGCCAGTTTTTTTTCATTTACGACACATGGTTCCATGGGAAAAGTTCGATTTGATCAGTAGAACCCCATATTACCCCAAAGTACATCCATTCAAATTCATCCTGTATATATAGTCTCTTCTACAGTAGGTGTATTAATCCTGAAACACGCTATATATTCGGGTTTAAATTCAGATTACCAATACCCATCACCTGATTCCCAGAAGGGTTGTCATAAAAATATATTATTAGGGATCCGTAAAAAAAAACTGTAAAAATGAGTGTTATTTTGTGAGGCTCGGGATGATCTCTAATAAAATAACTTCCGATCTCAGATTAATTTACTTTTGTCATTTTATGTTACATTTTTGACAACTTCATTTATTTTTAACAGGTACTTACAAAAATCCAAAATTATACCTAAGCATTTTTATTAATAAGTAAACTTAAATAACATTAAAAAACATTTACACTAAATTAAAATTAAACAACTAAAAAATACAATTCGATGAGCGTAGTGTGCCGAGGACACGTTCCCCCATTGAACAGCGAGGCTGATTCTTTGAATAAAAAACTCTCTACTCAAAGAAAGAAGTCACTAAACGGACCTTGTCACAAAGCTCACGGGAGAATGCCAGAGTGTCCTCGGACCCCAAATTTTTTTTTTTTTTTTTTTTAAATACAGACATAGCAACTTTACCTATATTATGAGTCTAATGTATACTTTGAGTGGAAATCCAACCCGCAACTACCGAATACAATGCCAACGGGAGAGGCATCCATCGACAATCATCGAACGGCAGTATAGAAGATTTGTCGTCAACGGCGTTCTTTGTCAGCCAGTCAGCCAGTAGCAAAATTATTTCTGAAGAAGAATCACTGTTAAACTTCCTTACATACAACCACCCATGCTTTGTTTCTTATTGTTTCTTTACTGTACTCTTGTAATTTATAAATCGACGCATTAGACTGCTGAAAAATCGGTGAACCCACAAACTAAAACTGAAACATTACTAGGTCTTTGGCGGGTTAATCTGGAGGGGGGCGCGGTGGAAACCAAACCAGCCGGTCGGCTTTGTGAAGATATTATAGAGACCACCAAATATAAGCCTAAAGCTTAGTTGCAACCATGCCAATAGGTGTACAAAGTACTACACATTATAAAATAAAATCCCACCACTGGCCTTTTTGGCTCCCGAGAACCGTTTAAACGGCCTCAAGGTACCCAGCAGAGGGATTAGCCCGTCCTCATTTTGACGATGGTATGGAGCCAACAAGATTATCGAAATTGTTGCGGTGTTTATGATTGTATAGCCTCGTTGTATAAAGCGGTCATCCATCCTAGGTCCGTCTTGTTGTCATCTGAACCTTGACAGTTGAACAGTGACTTCTTTTAAATGAAAAATAAGCGGCCCCAGACTAGTAACCACTAGTCTGGGGCCGCTTATTTTTACTAAAGGGTACATTTAAAAGAAGTATTATTATCATCTTCATTATTATTCATATTTTTAACATTAATTAGTGGGAACTAGTCTGGGGCCGCTTATTTTTCTAAAGGGTCGATTTAAAAGAAGTAGGTATATTAAAAAAAAAACTTTATTACTATCTTCCGTATTCTAAACGTTTCTACTTAAAGTTACGTTAATGACTTAAAGGAATATATTTCTGTCATAAGCATATCGCACTTAAGGGTTTTGGCTTCGACAGTGAGTGACAGTTGTTTACAGGCAAGAGGAAATGTTTTAGAATACGGATGTAAAAATAAATTAACAATACCAAAGAAACTTTACTTCGGTTTGGTTAAAAAAAAACCGGACGCAGGTTGAGATATCGCACTTACCAATTTTTTTTTTAGATTATAGGTAGGCTACACGTAGTCTTTAAGATAAGACGAAGATTTGTCTGGTATAAACCTCAATAAAAAATAAATACTTAGGTACAAAATCCAAAAAGCAATCACGTTTTTACGTCTTTTCTCTTTGAGGACATAAACAGTAATAAATATTCAACATAATTTGTTATCTAGGTCCATTTCTTTACTTGTTTCGTAACCACATCTTATAAGTTATAACGTTAGATTTCTGATATCCGCATAACTAGGCTTAGCTTACCTGAAAATATATTCAGCTCCCTGGATTTTGTATCCTACCTAGCAAACTAAACATCTTGCTCTATATTGTAATTGAATTCATTTTTAAGGAAACAATTATGACTTAAGTTTCAAGCTGCTCAACTAAAGGCTACCTTAGGCATCTTAAGACAGTGTCAGCTCAAACAGCATAAAAGTAGAATATTTTGACGTCGAGTTCTACCCCTTATTCCTAACATTCCAAGCTAAAATAAAATTTAATACATAGGTACATAAGAATATTAAAAAAAAATACCGAAAGAATAAAAAAAAATGTTTATAATAGTATAGCGTTGGAAAATAAATTTCATGTGTAAGTTTACCGCTATTTTTTATTTCTATAACCAAATACATTTTTTATTAAACATGTATTTATAATAAAAAATAATAAATCTTGTAAAAACAGAGGATCCATAATTTCAGAAATACGTTATACTGTATAGAATATTCAACCTTATATCTTGCGGGCTTCGTGCTATATTTTCCTATTTGTATTTTTATGCCTGGTATGACTTAATTTTCTTAGAAAATCTTGACTTGTCTGCCCTTTTCAGCTCATTATGTAAAGACCAGTACCGAATTTACAGATTTACTGCCAGTAGGCAATTGAAATCTTTCCGCCAGTAGACTAATTACATTTAGCGGCCCCTACCGATACTTAGCGAACGGTCATGTAACTCCCACAAGTTGTTTGTTGAGTAACCAGGAAGACCAAGTTGTTCTCCCGGACCAAGGGTGGGTCAGCAAGAATCTTCGATAGCGACGTGACATTGGCGCTGGTCGAATTAGTCGTGCGTAGATATGGTGAGAGTGCGTTGTATGCACCTATACCCAGGGGAGATATCCCATCTACCTTATAAAATACACAGATATTCACGTTCGACCACTGCGGCGAAGGTTAACCCTACTTCCAGAACTTAACTATCCAAGTTACCATAGGATGCGAATCTTAAAAATGCGATGCGAGTCTTGATGGTGTATGACGATGACTTTCGTTGTCATTTAAGTCAACAAGAAAGTTAAGAAAGACTTCGATTGGCCTCTAAATAATTAATGAAGCCCCATCTAGTGCCACTGTTTACAACTGGTTTAATGAGTTTAAACGTGGTCGCACTAATCTCACCGATAATCGGCGTGAGGGACAATCTTATACGGCGACGACTGAAGATAACATCAGTATTGTGCGGCGTATGATAGAAACTGATAAAAGAGTGACCTATCAGCAGGTTCGGACAAGCTTAAGTATCGTTATGACTCAAGTAGGTACATAAAATCCGCCATGAACATTAAGCGGTCAGGAAATTTTATGCCCGGTGGATACTTGATTTGACTAAGGCCCAAAAACTCCGTCGTGTTGATTGGTGCTGTGAAATGCTTCAAAGATTGAACGGAGCTGACTCAAATGCTGTGTTCAATATACTTACGGTTGACAAAGCTGGATTTACTGTTATGATCTGAAAACTAAAAGACAGTCAGTGGGTGATTCGTTCCGAGAAGTTGTTTTAGAGAATTAAAAAACAGTTACTGCAGAGTGGTACACCAACAATTGTTTGCCACTTGTTTTTAAAAAAGTTCGGGAGAAACGACCTCGCAGTATGATCCTCCTTCACCACGACAACGCTTCGTCGCACCGCGCCGGGCGAACGATCGACTATTTGGCGACGTCAGACGTGGAATTACTGGGTCCGCCATATAGCGTACCTCGCACTTTGCGTTTTTTATTTATTCCCGAAAATAGAAGAAAAACTTCAAGGGAAACGTTTTATGGACGCAGAGGAAGCAGTAGCTACGCTTCAAAAGTCCATCGAAGAGACCCCTAAGGACGAGTGGGCAAAGTGCTTTTCTCAGTGGTTCCATCGGATGCAACGATGTATTGATGTGAATAGACTCTATTTTGAATAGATATAATAAAACTTTCAGTTTAACCCTCGTATATGGCGTAACCAGTTTGTTCTAGAATTTTTGTAAGATATTTAAAAAAAAATGCCCTAAATTTGCCGCCCCTAGGCTCAGCCTACTCAGTCTGCTGGTAAATCCGCCACTTATAAAGTCGATGTTTTTACAAAAAGCTTCGTAAATATCTTTTTTATTACAACTAAAATAATAATTTAAAAAATATAATAAGTTGGTACAAAATTTAAGTAATCCGCTGATGCCCAAAATATCTTAAGTACTTATACCTAACAAGTTGAGATGAAATAAAGAAAAATATATTTCTTTTAATCATAGCTACCTTCAACCTACACCTACTCGTATTCATCAATACCTAATAGAATACGGTTCTTAAAAGAAAACTTGTAATATATTAGGTAAGTATTTAGATAATTACGTACAGTACACTAAAGAAAGAATAGGATAGAGTAGAAAAAATATTTATTAAATAAATTATATACAAAAAAAAATATAAATGTAAAAAAACTTGTCCTGGATATAAATTTATTTATTGAGTGAATTTAGTCTATATCTAATTATTATATCTACTTAACGATCAATCTGTCTTCCATGTCTTGTTTCTGTGTAATCATCAACATTTTTTTTGTTAAAATAACTAGTAAGTTCTCTTATTTCTAAATTAATTCTTTTATATCAACTTGTGAAATAGTTTATAGAAACTGGTTATTGAGTCTATTAAAAACATCGCGAGCTAGCCACTTGTTCGGTGTAGACTCATACCATCGGCTACGACGAGGGGGGATTAAAACCCCTCCGCTGGGTACCCTGGGGCCGTCTAGGCGGTCTCGGGCGCACCCGTGATGATACATATAATTGTTATAGCAAAATAATAAAAAATAATGACTCAGTTGTCTTTTTAGTCCGAGTTTATCATTCACGGTACCACAAATAAACTAAACATCTCTCTACATATTTGTCCTTTTAGCCATCTGCATGTAATGCTTGAACTATGCGCCCCTGTCGATAGCATTTATAATTGTATTTTTTTCCATGTTTTTAATACAAGTGAGTGGGAAACACTCACTTCCAGAGCGACTTATCTGGACGATACCTCTGGATTGAAGGATTTGTTTCCATATATTAAAAAAAAACTCTGGATAAGCTTCCATTTAATTTCTGTAAATTTATTTGAAAAATAAAGCGATCCTATTGGTTGATCGCTATCTATAGTTAGTAGCGACTATAGTAGAAACTGTTTGCAACTGGAGTATACCAAGATTTCGAATAGCGTTGTTTTATATGAAGACTTAATACTGTTACTGTACTGTGTCTAATCGTTTTGGCATTTATATTGATCTACACCTACAGAATGAGTAACGCTTTCTATAAAAATAAATAAAGACCATCACGGGTGCCTATTTGGCTCCCGAGAACTGTTTAAACGTCCTCAGGGTACCCAGCGGAGGGATTAACCCGAACTCATTTCGCCGATGGTATTCGGAGGCGACACCTAACAAGTGGCGAGCTTGTTGCGGTGTTTATGATGGTATAGCCTCGTTGTATAAAGCGGTCACCCATCCCAGGCCGACCGTGTTGTCATCTGTTTAACCTTGTTATCAGTTGCGCAGCGACTTAACCACTAGGCTGGGGCCGCTTTCTATACTATGTACTATTATTGTTGTTTCTGGTACACATAGTACAAACCTAAAGCTTAGTTTGTGAGCACGGCAATATGAGCCAAATGTCCTACATATTACAGATTAATTTATTTTCCAGCTTGCGTGTTGCTTCTTATAAGAGTCCTTTATAAGTAGCGTGAGTAGGTAGTCATCTTAAGCCGGCTTATATGGTGGCTTCCTATAATCTAAGGTAATTCTTAGTTTTTCCAGAGAGTAAGGTAACGTCCGCAGCTTGATCTGATATTTTATATGGGAATAACGGACAGTTACCATTGCCGGGGATTATCATGTTTAGAATGAACTGTCGAAGCCTTCACCAGTCTAACATGCATAAGTGGGAATCATATGAAAGTGCTGTGTAAAACACCCTAAATATATTGTAAAGTAGAAATCAAATATGTCTTACTCGCATTCATTAAAATTTACATTGGAAAACAGATTAATTTCGTTGAATTTTCGAACGAAATGTGAAACGTCTATATTTTCGCTATATTCAAATATCATTTCTTGAGCATTAATTAGTTAAAATAATTTTGTTCCTTTCTTTTAATTTTGGGTTTGCGTCAGTCATCTTATTAATAATAATAATATGTACGAAAATTTACACATATTGCTCTGGTCACAAACTAAGCTCTAGGCTTGTATTATGTGTACCAGAAACAAAGATATAATTTTATTATAATTAATAAACACCCAAGTATACTTCCAATGCCTTAATTCGGACATTAAGCTTCTTTTAGTGCACATCTATGGCCCAGTAAATATAATTCACATATTTTCATTTATAATAGGCACAAAAAATGTCTACCCCAAATTACGATATTAAGGTATAAAAATAATAAGGCCCTGTATAAAGCTTTCTTCGTCCAACACAGGGCCTATCTAATTCAAGGAAGACTTAAACCGGTATTCATAAAAATTTATTGAGTCCTTGAAGAACACTTTAGTTAAAGTAGGTTTTATCTCTTTCTTTACCAACAAAATATAAATATGCGTAAAAGAGACAAAACCTATTTAAAAAATAATATGTTCGTCCTTAAAGAACATATTATTTTTTAAAATAGGTTTTGTCTCTTTACGCATATTTATATTTTGTTGGTAAAGAAAGAGATAAATCGATAAGTTTTTATAAGTAAGGCAACTAGCCTCTATAACTTCGTTAAGTCGTTAAGGTTCCGATGCAAAAACCTTCAAGTGACCTAGTCATTTAGTGTGGGTTTCACCGGTTTTAAGTAGACATCTGCAACGATGTTTTATCGAGGTGGCAGTCCCCCCCTTCAGTGTGCCGTTACAAAACGGACAACTGATTTAACTACAAATCGGCAAGAGACTTGTAATGCAAATTCGTCTTTGTTGCCACCCATTTCCTAACTGCATCATTTAGCGGCATAGGGGAAGTGATTTATGCTGTTAAACAACAATGTATTGATTGAACCCAACCATGGGCTTGGGCTAGGTCTTGTAAGTCATGTGCCATGTGCCAATAAAAAAAGTTTAAATTGTAGTTTTGCTAATGAAATATATTTTTGCATATGAATAAGTATATTTTTATGTATGAATATATTTTTGCATTTTTTTTTGATAATGGAGGAAGATAACCTTACATTTTTGTTTCAGGTTTTTTGCCGTACTATATCCACTACGGTTACCTATAGCTAGGAAAAGAAGTAAAATAATGTTATTTTTTGCGTGGTTTATTGCACTAGTGTCCAGTCTGCCACAAGTAAGTATTTGCACAACATATTTTTGTTATTTTTTTTATTAAGTATTTTTTTGTAGGTAGTTATTTTACCATATATACGTGGTGGCCGAGTTGGTTAGACCTTTGACTTAAAAACACTTAGGTCCCTGGTTCCAATCCCGGTGTGTACCAATGAGTTTTTAATTTGAAAAAATATGTACATTTGTTTGACAACACCACTATAGTGCCTCGGAGAGCACGTTAAGCTGTCGGTCCCGGTTTCACTATACCATCTTGTGAAACTGTTAATAGATAGGTTATTGAGTCTATTCAAAACATCGAGACGAGCTAGCCACTTGTTCGGTGTAGACTCATACCATCGGCTACGACGAGGTGGGATTAAAACCCCTCGGCTGGGTACCCTGGGGCCGTCTAGGCGGTCTCAGGCGCCGTAAGGCACCTGAATTCAATTAATATTATTTATTTTATTTAAAAACTTTATTGCACTAAAATTGCACAAAGGCGGACTTAATGCCGCTGGGCATTTTCTACCAGTCAACCTTCGGGACAAGTAATGACAATTGTGAGGGTGCATGATAAAATGCTACTCACAGTCAGATTATTTCGTTAATAAAATACATATATAATATACCTATATCAAGTACTACTAAATTTTAGGTACATACAATACTTAATATACCTACCATACAATATACTACATACATAATGTACGCATACTAAGTAATACTAACATAAAACATACCATACAAAATATAAGCATTAGATATGTGGAGAAACTATTGTGGAACTTTAATTATTAAAATTAAATACCTTGTAAATCACTTTATACATATAATTCTTATTTTTACACATTTTAAAACTTAAACAATCTATTTTTATACACTGAAAACAAATACTCATTGAAAACATTTCGTAATCAAAATTTTTTTTTTTTTAAATATTTTATTATAACCATTTTTTTTTTAATCTTGTTTTAACGATGTTACTACAGATAGAACATATTCTATGCTTTCATAACTTGAGCGTAAACGTCATTAATTTTTTTTTAAATAGCCTTGCTTGGTGCCTGTCTGATATTCAGGGGTATTTTGTTCCATAATAAAAATACAAAGATACAAAGTTGGTGTGGTGAGTAGCAAGCGTAATTTTGAATGAAGACCGAAGCTTTTTTATAGTGAACAGTATTAAATATGGACAATATTGTAGAAACCAGTTTTTAACGTAATAGTAACATTTAATGGCCACGATTTTACTAAACGTTTCAATATCTCTGCATTTCCACTTATTATATGTCGCAACATGTCCTCACCAGATACTCAATGGGACAGCAGCACTATAAGCAGCTGCTATAGTGCACTTAAATGGATTTCCTTTCCATTTGAAAGATATTCGAGTGTATATAAGGATAAATGCACTTAAAAATCCAGACCAATCACGAGACGTGATAAGTACGCAAGTCATTGTTTGTTTATGACTAGCTTCTGTTGACTCGGCTTTGCCCGTTATTATTTTACACCCCACTTTCCCTTTTAATACATACATACATACATATCATCACGGGTGCCTTACAGACCGACCGCCTAGACGCCCTCAGAGTACCCGGCGAAGGGGTTTTTAATCCCACCTCGTCGTAGCCGATGGTATGAGCCTACACCGAAAAAGTGGCTGGCTCGTCGCGATGTTTCGGAGACTCAATAACCGGTCTATAAACAGTTTAACAAGTTGGTTTAGTGAAAATGGAACCGATATCTTAACGTGCTCTCTGAGGCTCTATAGTGTGTTGTTAAACAAATGTACATATTTTTTTTTATTAAAAACTCATTGGTTTGAAGTGTTTGTAACAATAAAATTGAACATAAATATGTATGTCTATTAAATTCCAGTGATTATAAACAAAACATCCCGCGTATAAACATAATTTGTCCCAGCCTCCTTTTTAACATATAGAAAAAGAAACTTAGTTGTCTACTAGGTTTCTATAAGAAGTCTGCAAATATTTACCTATATAGAACTGTTAAAAAAAACACTCCTTTTATCAATGACTAAATTATGCGTTAAAATTAATTTTAAAAAACCTACCTCAGCCTATCTAAAGGTATTTTTTTATTTTAACAGTTAAAAACCATTATCTTCTTGAGATATGCCATCCAGACTATAAAAGAACTAAAATAAAACTGTTTCAAAATTACCTTTACTTAATAATCTGTACAAATTTTCTTTATTTGCGATTAAATTCGTATTTTTAAATAACTTTTATTGAACTCCTAACATGACATTAAATTTCTAAGAAACTATTTCGACTTATTTATTATTACAAACGTAAGGAAAATTTACAGACTTAATTTAGTAGAAACGACTCAAACCCTAACTAAGCCTGGGATTTGGCGTAGTAAGCTTTTGGAACGTATTTTGTTAATTTTCTTACTTTTTGTTTTAATTAAGCAAATAGTTATTAGACGGCAGATTATATATAGGTTTAATATTTGAATATTAAATTACTTATGACTAAAAAAGTTAGAGTTATTAAGAGCGAGTTGCTGAAAGCGTGGTAACGGTTAAATCGCTCGTCAAAGTCAACATTATTATTATTAATCGTCTCCGTAGACTAGTGGCGCTATATCCGGTGGTTAAGGGTTTGATTCCCACCAATGGCAAAAAATATTAGTCCGTTTTTATGTACAGTTTTTCATGGTCTGGGTGTTTATAAAATATAATATGTATTATATCGTTGTTTCTGGTACCCACAGTGCAAAGCCTAGAGCTTAGTTTGTGACCAGCCAATATGTTTATAATGTCCTATCCTACGTATTATTGATTTATTATTGTTATTATTTAATTATTAGAGCATGGGTTTTGTATATACCATGTTAAGTAGACCTACGAGCTAGCCACTTGTTCGGTGTAGACTCCCTGGAGCCGTCTAGGCTTTTACATACATATCATCACGGGTGACTTCGGCGCCCGAGACCGCCCCATGGTACCCAGCGGAGGGGGTTTTTAATCCCACCTCGTCGTAGCCGATGGTATGAGTCTACACCGAACAAATGGCTAGCTTGTAGGTCTACTTAACATGGTATATACAAAGCCCATGCTCCTGTAAGTAGACCTACAAAGTTTATGAATGCGATCGATAACGAATACGAACGGCCACAAAGACGGATTGGTCTACTATAATTTCCTTTATCATCAAATCTAATACACATTTCATAACCGCACCCTGAAACGAGACTACTTCCTGCACAGGTAAACAATGCACTAGTCTCCTTTCATGGTACGGTTAGGTACGAAACGGGCGATTGATTTGGCGATAACGCAGCGAGGATATTACAATAAACTCGTAATGCAAATACTTCAAATTTCGAACCGCATCATTTAACCGGCATCGTGTGAGCGAACAATGTTATACAACAATTTATTGATCAACCCCATTCATGAACTTTGTAGGTCTGCTTAACATAAGGTAGATTCATAATCACATGCCGTGCTACATATCATCACGGGTGCCTTACGGCGCCCGAGACCGCATAGACGGCCCCAAGGGTACCTAGCGGAGGGGTTTTAATCCCACCTCGTCGTAGCCGATGCTATGAGTCTACACCGAACAAGTGACTAGCTCGTCGCGATGTTTTGAATAGACTTAATAACCCATCTATAAACAGTTTCACAAGTTGCTATAGTGAAACCGGGACCGACAGCTTAACGTGCTCTCCGAGGCACTATAGTGGTGTTGTCAAACAAATGTACATATTTTTTTTAATTAAAAACTCATTGGTACACACCGGGATTCGAACCAGGGACCTAAGTGTTTTTAAGTCCAAGGTCTAATCAACTCGGCCACCACGTATATTATAAATCTGGTAAAAAAATCAATTAATTCACTTTGTTCCAGAGTATAGTGTTCAGAGTGATGCACCATCCAAACATACCAGAGTTTCAGCAGTGCGTAACCTTCGATGCCTTTCGAAGCCGCCAGTATGAGATAGCATACAACGTATTCTACCTGTGTGCGGTCTACCTGATGCCTTTACTTATTATCACATGCTGTTATGCTTGCATCTTTTATGAAATATCTAAGAATTCTAAAGAAATTTCAGGTAAGATTCTTATAATAATTGTACATTGTAGAAGAACAAAAATACCTATTAAATTATTTAAAAAATCAATTTTAACTAGGCTATTTTGACCTTTTTCGCATTTTTTTACTAAATTTCAGATTTTACTTATTGTATGGAACTCTAACTGTGTGATTATCAATATTGCTTGTTCGCGTTTTTTTTTAAGAATTTGTTTATTTGGTTGAACGCGCTAATCTCAGGAACTACTGGTTCGAATTGAAAAAGTATTGGATAGTCCATTTATCGAGGTAGGCTTATAGGCTACATAACATCACGCTACGATCAATGGGAGCGGAGTAACAATGAAAATTATGCAAAAATTTGGAAATTTAATATTGTTTGTAAATTATGGTTAAAGTTACGCAGACGAAGTTGCGCGGATCAGCTAGTGACTTATAAAAGTAAAATAAAATGGTACCATATTTTTTGTTTAGTTAAAGTTAGTTGGTAATTTATGCTTAAGGCATAAAGCTCCTTTCACTTAAACGTATTTGTAAAAACTAATTATAAATTTTAAAGCTTGCATTTAAAAACTTTAAAATAATTAATTAATTAAATCGTCTACACGCGACAAGCATCCTCGTCTAGACTTCCGGGAATTAGATCTGGGAAAATATTTTGCTGTTTCCTTTTCTGAAAGGAACTGAAGAACTGAAGAGCCACCTAGCTTTAATGAATTCGAAAGAATTGTTTTCAAAACATTTAAACCTTTTTGTGTAAAATATTAAATACGGAATTTTAATTAAATTATAAACTTTGTACTTACCTACCCTGTAGTACTGTATGTATAACTACCTATAATTAATAAGTGGACTCGGTCAAAACGCTAGTGTTTAACAACATTGGTCGCCATCATTATACTGGTTAGCGATGCGGTTATGAAATAGGAATCATCAAGTAATTTAATTAACTTTCATTTGCAACGTAAGGAGCGTTAGTTAATTCATACTAGTGATGCAACGGAAGTAACATAACAAAACCAGATGTCAAAATATATTTATAGCAAAAACGGAAACTCAAATGGATTAAAGCGGAAGTGTAAATACTGTGATAACAGTAAAAAAAAAACATGTGAATAGTTTATTTCTATTTTATTTTATTAATTGATATTATAAATTTGCGGAAACACCCACCCTGCGCGTGCACCGACGCGAATGCCAAGAAACAGAAAGATATATTTATAGCTATTCCAACGCGACTTTTCGTCTAAATATTTCGTTAAAAAAGTTGCGGAAGCAAAAACAGAAACGGAAGTAAAAAAGCGTGCGAAACTTCCGCAATATAATAAAGCTTTTTAGTTTTTTTGTACGCCCTAATCTCTGGAATATCTCGGATTTAAAAAAAAAAAAAACATTCAATAGGACAATTCTTTAGAAAGGTTAAGCGCTATTCAGCATCACTCGAGAACCGAGAAAAAAGTCAGGAAGAACTCTAAAGCGAAAGCGAAGTAATAATCAGATTTATTATTAATTAAACAGTGGTTGAAGCAGCACCGAACTAGTCTTATGTATTTAGCATGGCGGAATTAGAAGGTTAAACATCAATTGTATATAGTATTTGCTGACGAGTATCTTTATATATACCTATACTACTATTAAGTTAATATAAGTGGTGGCCGAGTTGGTATTTTTCTCTCTCATTTGGTCGGAGTCGGCCTCACCGACTCCAGTAGTATCCAAGGAGACACCTCACTCTCAAATAGTGGAAAGCCCGAGCTGACCCCATTACGTCCTCGGTGATCCAAGTCGGAGCGCATCCCCTCAGGGAAAGTTTCGATAAACCGAGTATTTAAAACTTTTTCGGCAAGCGAACCACGGTCGGTAACAGACAATGCCCCATCAAAGCTATCTGTATTAGTCAGTCAAAAACACGAGAAATATGAAACTACGAGTATAATACTATATAGATATTTGATGTGGACAGACAGATTTACAGACACCGAGGTTTCACTAAAAGGTTTCTTATACGATACGGGCGACGCGACGCACGGGGCGGTTTAAATTAACGCGAGTGAAACCGTAAAGTGGCAGTGGGCAGGCCACATAGCTCGCAGAACGGATGGCCGTTGAGGCATTAAGGTTCTCGAGTGGCGACCGCGTGCTGGAGGACGCAGCAGAGGCAGCCCCCCCACAAGATGGACCGACGACCTGAAAAAGGTTGCGGGAAGCCGATGGATACAGGCAGCGCAGAACCGGTCGTTGTGGCGATCCTTGGGGGAGGCCTATGTCCAGCAGTGGACGCGCGAAAGGCTGGCATGATGATGATGAAACCGCGGGGGCACAGTAAGTTTTATTATAAATAAGTATATTAAAAATAAACAACATGGATCTCAAATACTTTAAAATCAATAAACTGATTTGTATAAAATTTTGTACACAGATTTGGTAATGTCTGGTGTGACATAGGGGTTAATTTATAACCCGTAAAATTTTCTCTTGGAATTTATTACCTGGACAATTACTATGGTTCATATTCAAAATTCCAGGCAGGGGAAGTTGCGGGCAGAGTATAAAATAAATCGATAAGAATAATAAATCTTAAATTTATATTAAAAAATATATTACAGATGCTAAATGCTAAAATATATTATGATTTTGTCAAACAATTTTGTAAATACTAATTTTGTAGCTAAAGTAGGCTTTTGAGATAATCATATTTAAATCTAAAATAACGAAAATCCAAGCATACCAGCAACAGACAGCGAAAATCTCGAAAATCTAAATATTTTACCGTGACGTGACATGACACGAGATAAACTTACAAATCTCATTACGTGAAATGATTATTAAAAATGTTAAGTAAGAAATAACTTCTTTGATGTCTATTTCGCATTCTGGAGTTTTATTTTAAAATATTTTTTTAAGGATCCTATAAATATATACTAACATGGCCTCAGGGTTCCCAGCGGAGGGGTTTTAATACCGCCTCGTCCTAGGCGATGGTATGAGTCATTCTACACCGAACGAGTGCCTAGCTCGTCGCGATGTTTGTATACACTCAATAACCCATCTTGCCTTGAGGGGCATGTTTCCGACGGTGGCGTGACTGCGTGAGTCGCTAGCCGAAAAAAGTTTTAAATACTCGGTTCAATCTATTAATTCTGCAATATGAATTCTCGTTAGGAGCAAAATTTAGTTTCAATTTTATAAAATCACATAAATAAACAAGCTGACTATTAAATAGCTAACCTAAATATTAATGTAAATTTATTTTAGAAATTCTTTAACAAAAAAAAATAAAATACTCGTTTACACTAAAAAAAGTTACAATAAAATAAAAAAAGGTAGTTTTTTTCATCTATGCGTAAAATTACTTTAACAACTACATACTTTCTCCGTAACAGGCAAATAAACAAACTCCTTTAGACATAGTGGCGGGATCTCAAAGGTGAGTTTAATATAAAAGTTGTATCTACCTTTTTTATACTTTTAACCAAAAGAAGGCATAACTTATACTGATGATAGTAATATCAAATTTCATACAAATATTTATTCATGGATTAAATTATTAATACCTGTGGCATTCGATTAAATCGAGCAGCGACTCGATTTGGAGTTGGATAGTTGGAAGTGGTAAACGCCACAATACCCACAATAATTATTTGTATGTGATTTGACGTTACTAATCTTGGTATAAGTTATGCTTTCTTTTGGTTGTTACGGCGACACCTAAAGAAAAGAATACCTTTATAAAATATATTTCATTATTTTCATCATAAAACAAACAGTATATTATTAAAAAATCGTAGACTTAAAAAGAAGATACAAGAAATAAGTTATAAAACGTAATTTTACTGTTTGTCGGTTTGTCTGTACGTTTCCTCTCATTCCTTTAAAATATAAACACTTTATTGTAGCACAGAAGAAATAATAGTACAAGTAATTGTGGGTAACATTTAGAGTTTATTTCATCAAAATCGACCTACATATTCAATAGTAGATGTACATAAGGGTCGAAAGAAACCTATTTAGGCGCATTATAGTTTTCTATTGAGGCGCATAAGCTTATCAAGTAATTATAATTATTTTCGAGTGCCTAGTAGGTTTTTCAGCAAGCCAAGGTAAACACTTTGCTATTCAACCAGAATACATTAAAACCTGATTAATTAAACAAAATAAAGTGTTACGCCGCGTTTTTGTTATTGCAGCACGGTATGTGACTTTGTATCAACCTGGTGGTAAAGACCTACAAAGCCCATAAATGAGGTCGATCAATACATTGTTGTTTAACAATATTAATCACTCTAACTATGCCGGCTATAAAATGCGGCGACACACACACAGAAATAAAAGAGCTCGACATGTGTCTTTTTACCCACCAGGTGCCAGGAATGATAGCAACCAGCTGGTGCATACATTTCGTTATTTTGTCAATCTAACGTTACCTTTAAAAGTAACAGAATATGGCCTCAGGTTATAAGAGGAAGGAAACACACAACCTGGTAGAGCGTAGGACACTTAGGCTGCTTTACCACTAGAGATGTGCTATGTCTACGATGCAAGGGTGCGAAAGCTAAGCTACCAAAAATATGTGACCTTTTCCACTTGGAGCTAAGCTATGTAGCGGAGCGATTAAGATATGTTGCGAAAATGCGCCACCTAAGGCAGCTGTGCGAGGAATCTGATTAAAAGAATAGCTGTATAAAAAGCTGGGACGTGGATCCCATGCGATAGTTTTTATTTTATTTATAGTAATCCACATTTAAAGGTATTGTCAAATATAGCTATGGCTGTATATCCTGGTTCTGAGCCATGTCTAGTACCTATAGACATGGCTCAATAGAAATGTTGAACAAGATTTTTTTTATATAATTGGAATTACAGCAGGGAACATTTTTTTCAAATCAAAAACTACTCTACTAATATTTATGTCTTAGTATATTTTTTTTAATAATTCGACAGCAGCGAAAATAATAACACCATCATCACGGGTGCCTTTTTGGCTCCCGAGAACCATTTAAACGTCCTCAGGGTACCCAGCGGAGCGATTAACCGTCTTCATTTCGCCGATGGTATTCATAGGCTACACCTAACAAATAGCGAGCTTGTTGCGGTGCTTTTGATGGTATAGCCTCGTTCTATAAAGCGGTCACCCATCCCAGGTCCGGTCTTGTTGTCATCTGCTTAACCTTGTTATCAGTTGCTCAGTGACTTTAACCACTAGGCTGGGCCAGCTTTTTTATTGAGAAAATCTTTATCTAAAAGTATTGTATTCATCATTCAGATAACTTCAAACATTACTTTTCAAGTAGATATAGATTATGTATTAGATTGTGATTTATATATTATTAAGTCAAGTGTAAAAGGTATATGAAATATTCACGAGTTCGTACGTTCGTATTAATATGAAAAACGCGAAGAATTTCATTAAAATGAAATTCATTTATTATACCTACATAATAATAATCACGGGGCGGTATGGCGCCCAAGTCAGCCTCAGGGTACTCAGCAAAATCTTAACCAAACAAATTGTATGTTAACATACAATTTGTTTGGTTAAGATTTCGTTCGTCACGATAGGTTCACTAAAATAACATGAATATGAATAATAATAAAATGGTAAAAGTTTGTTTTTAAAATATGCAACTTCGTGTTTATTTTAAAATAAAATATTTGCTATTTATTTTATAAAATTAACCTATACATTAATACAAAGGTAAAGTAAACATATTGACCATGGATTATAAGGCTTGAACAGGACTCAATGTGTATTACTATAGAAATAATTAAAAAAAGGTATGAAAATGACGCTTTTATTTAAATAACGTAAATTAAATATTGTAAACAATATATAGAACCCAAAGAACAATATTAAAAGTTTGTCTCAAGCTTCCTTACCGGTATCCAACAACACAATTATACCAAAAAGCTAATGTTATTCCTATTCGTAAATTATTTATACTACAAGCACTACGTAGGTTTCGCCACAACTATCTTTAATAACGAAGAGAACTGAACGTTATCCAACACTAAATGTTAAATCCTCTTTTGCTCGGAAATACTTTCAACTTTATAGCTCCTAGAATATATAACCAGTTGCTGAAAAATAACAAAAAGCTTAAAACTTATAGTAATTATGTGTTTGGAAAACATGTTTTAAAATGGTTGGAACAATTTGACTATGAGTCTACTGAAAACCTATTTATAATACAAATCTAAATTACATTTAAATATACATATATTATACATACAAATACAATATGCATATTCACACATACATACACTCACGTAGGTACGAACTCTTATAAAATATATATACACTAACATATTACACGTATCTTGCATATATATATATATATGAACATACTCACACACATGATTAGACATATACATATTCAAATTGATTGTTATTAGTTGTTTATGTGCATTGTAACTAAGGAGCCAGTTTCCCACAACACAGGGAAACCTAAAGTGGGAACTGCGCGCTAAAATTATTTTTGTAACTTTTCTCTGAAATAAACAATTTTATTTATTATTTATTTCCAAATACAGATTTGTGTGAAAGAATTGTAAAACACATATTCCGTATTTAATAGAATTTCACATTTAGATAAAACACTAGCTTTTTTTCTTAATTTATTCACAAAAAGGGGGCATATAAAATAATAAATATAAACAATAAAATTTAATAACGACGGGTGATAATTTTTTTTTTATTGGGATAGAACAAATAGTTTTTTTTTTTTTTAAATACATAGGAATTTAGTTATTTGGCATTAGTTCAAGTACATTTGTATAGCAACATTGTCGATTGGAGAAGCCTTAAAACATCGATTATGACAGGTCGTTGGCAGGCCAATGTATGCTTGTCTTTGTGACTAGCAAATTATTTTATTGTCTACTCACACATGTAATTGATGAAAATGTTTACGCTTAAATGTGTACCCATTTATATGTGTACGCGGGTACACATTTTTATGTGTACGCGAGTAGGTACACATTTATTTTATCACGGGCGTCTTCCAGCCTTATTTAATTGCGAGAACGCTTGTGGTTAGCTGCGGCCACATTTTGTTTCTTATAACGGATACGTTAGCTTGTCAAAATAAGTAACCCCTTTAAACATGACATTGAATAATCAGCAATAACATAATTAAAAAAGGCATGTACTTTATTCCCTTGGATTACAGGTGCTATTACTTTGACAGTTTTTTAGAATCCCGTGAGGTGACAATTGTACAGGATTTCGTTATTTTGGTAAGATTACAGAATATGGCAGTTGGTAAATAATAATAATAATAATATGTAGGACAATTTACACAAATTGCTATGGTCACAAACTAAGCTCTAGGCTTGTACTATGTGCACCAGAAACAATGATATAATACATATTATATTTTATAAACACCCAGGCCATGACAAATTGTACAGAAAAACGTACGAATATTTTATTTGCCATGGGTGGGAATCAAACCCACGACCTCCGGATTTAACGCCAAAGGCGAAACCACTAGTGTACGGAGGCTGCCATTGCTTTATGCTGCTGAAATTGCTTTATTTTTTATGTGAAATGAAGAAATTAAATAAATAAAACGAGTTAATCTTTCTAATGCTAGGTCTCACATAAATCTTAGATTTGTTTATTCGCCAAGCTTGATCGTCAGAATGACGTTATAAAGATATAAGTTTTTTTTATATTTCTTATATAAAGTACAGTCAACGGCAAGGTAAAGTATACGTTTTTAAAGTAAATTGACCCTTAATTCAAAGGCATAGAGTGCATGGAGGTATACCATTACCTTGCCGTTGACTGTTCATTACACACATATTGCTCTGAGGCTCTACCATGGGTTTGCGCATTGTAGCAACGTAACGTATTTGTATACGTATACGTGAGCAACAACCAATAGGAACGCTTTATTTTTGGTAACAGGATTGAATAAAGCGATTCTATTGGTTGTTGCTCACGTACACGTATACAAATACGTTACGTTGCTATAATGCGCAAACCCATGGTAGAGCCTATGGTCACAAACTAAGCTCTAGGCTTTTACTATGAGTACCAGAAACAATGACATTGATACATATTTTATTTTATAACGCCCATACCATGACAAACTACCTATACAGAAAAAAGTACTTTTTTTTATGGGTGGAGTTCGAACCCACGACCACCGGAAACAACGCCTAAGGTGCAACTACTACGAAAGCGATCAAGTGTGAGCGAACTATAGAATGGTTTACTTGAAATGGTTATATAGGTATATATCTTGTTGAGAGACATGCATCTAAAAGGGTATATTTTATAACTTTCCCAAAGGAATCCAAAAGGGTTCGGAAATGTAAAAGAGTCTTGATCAACAATTATATAAATTAACTTAGAATAATAAGGTAATCGATACATCTTTTTTTAAGTGAAAGGAAGGTCTCTATAGTTTCGTTAGGCAAACCGACCGGTTTCGTTCCAACATCCCATACAGATGCATAAACCGTCAAGTGATATTTTCATGTTTAGGTTTTAGTCTGTGGGTTCACCATTTTTCAGGAAACTACTGCATCAATTTCTTGTAGAGGTGGAAGTCTTCTTTCAGGTTGAGGCTACAAAACGGGTGACTAAATTGACGTTAAGGCAGCGTGGATATTAAAATATACTCGTAATTCGTCTCTGTCGCCGCGTATTTCGTAATCTCATCATTTAGTCGGCATAGTGGGAGCGATCAATGTTTACAACAATTATTGATTGAGCTCATTCATGAACTTTGTAGGTATTCTCACCACCAGGTAGATACAAAGTCACATTCCGTGTTCCAATAAAAAAGTAAAAAATCAACGGATCGGTCTAAGGCAAATTAATACATCGTACCTACAGTATTTAATATACTTCTTTACTAGAGAATAATATAATTAAATATTAGACATATTTGTCAATCAATAAGCATGCTAAGAGCGCGGTTTGCCAGAAGCTTCCAAACAAGCATGGGGCAAGAAATAATATAATAAACTTTTAGCAACAAAAATAATATATAAATTTAACCTATAAATATAATAATATAAACTAAAAATAGTATAAAAATACCTATATACATATATAAGTATTTTTTATATATGTATATTTTTTTACTATTTTTTTTCCAATTCATAGCAAAAAAAAAGAAATGAAACTTACACAAGAATCTCGTAATTAAATATTTACCCCCGTATTCTAAGTCGGGTTCTTCACTCCACTTTTACTCAAGGATATTCTGTTTCGTTCTATTTTTCTTGGTTTGACATTTGGTGGAAAGGGACTTACGTTCCTTTAGTAAAAATGGTATGGAAAACGAGACTTTGTATACGGGTTGATCTCAAGGGATTTTGACAGCTATCACACAAAATATTCCTCTAATTTAACCAGTGTCATTGTACCCAACGCTGACGGAATTGCCTCTTTGTACGACTAAATAAATCTGTTATTTAAAATTACCTGAAATTGTAAGTAGACGCAAAAAAATATTCAACATACACCTAAAGATTTGTGAGGGAAGATCTCTATATAACTTTAGACTAGCCGGTTTTGTTACCCCATATAGTGAAAAATCGTCAAGTGACATAACTTTATGTTTCGTTTTTAAAGGGAAATAACACAGGAAGATGACTCTTATAAAGCGTGCGGGTGAGAAAAAAAAAATTTCGCACGAAATTCTTGGAAAGCATATAGTTTTTTTGCTATAACTTTTAAATTATTTTGAATTTTACAAAAACTCTAGGCCATGCACTAGATCTTATATATATATACATAACTTATAAAAAACATGGCTTTATAATCTGCTCTATTTTGAAGTAATTGGAAATATCGATAAAAAATTGAGGTAACTTTGCGATTTTTTTCTATCAAAGCAAATTTATGCTATTACGTTTTTCAAAGAGCCAGTTACTTCTAAATATCTTGTATGATTACTATGTTTTTTTATATATTTATTGGGTTTGCGGTATTCTCATAATCGAAGATCAAGATTTCCGATTTCCTTTATGCGGCGGCCTCTTAATCTTTTACTATAGACTATAGCATGGATTTCTTGTCGATTGTAGTCTCTTTTTAGGGCGCGGTTACAAAACGAGCAGTTAATTTGGCGATAGCAACAAGGCTCTTTTTTACATTTTACAAACTAAGCTTGTATTATGTGTACCAGAAACAACGATATTATCAATCAATTACTTAATCAAATCATTTATTTCATGTAAATCTTTACAGATATTTATGAATAGTCAAAAAAAAAAAGTTTAACAATGAGGCCTTAGAGTGCGTTTGGTTAGGCAGCTATTCATTAACAAAAGAACGACAAGTATTTATTAAACCTCGATATCAGATTTAAAACTTAAACGCGATGGAATGGAAATCATAATATGAAAAATACTACCAAACTGAACATATATATATAACCAACTAATGTATCCTGTCCATCATTATCTGCCATACAAGGGAGCCACCAAGGCGACCAACTTCACCGACCATATCCACACCTTAAATATTTATTCTAAATAAAAGGTTAGAAACCAATCACATATATATATAAGTAAAGGTATAAGGATCGGTATTTTTAAGGGCGGATATACTAACTGTAAAGTCGATCCCTTCAGAGACACCCCGGAGAAAAAGAAACCAGCAAGTAAAAAACTCTAGTGCTTCACACAAACTAAAAGAGGAGCACAGCCATTGATTTGCTTATGCTATATAGTATATATATATATATATAGTAGCATACTCAAAATGCACCCCACCGATCAGCATGCGTAAAACACCCTATGGCAGATTATTTGTTACTGTACCAATGTACAGAACTACTCAGTACTGTAGTATAAATTGAGTATAAATAAGTAGGTAATCATCAATGATTACCTTATCCAAAGACTAAATTTACATAATGTAATAAAAATAAATTATGTAATATTAAATTATTACAATATCGGACACTACATACCTACTAAGCCAGGGTACATTCTACATATATAAAAAGCAATTTGTTCACTAGTTGCGAGAACTCAATTGCACATCAGGACGGTTCCAGACATCTTTATCGTTAAAATAGTCTTTTACACTATAGTAAGCCTTATTAGCATGTGTTTTATACAATTCTTAAACTTTATTTCACTCAGATCTATAATGCTTTTAGGTAATTTATTAAATAACTTTATACTGTTAATGACGAAACATTTATTAGTTTTTTGCAGTCTAAACTTTGGTATATCGATTTTATCTATGTTTCTTAAGTTTAAATTATGTCTATCGCTATTTTTACTAAACATATTTAAGTTTTTCCTTACGTACAATAAATTCTCATAAATATATTGAGATGGTAGTGTCAATACATCAATCATAGGAAAGATTTCTCGAAGAGAGTCACGAGCTTTCAGTTATATATTGCCCGAATGGCCCTCTTCTGTAGAATAAATATTGTATCAATATGTGCCGCAGATCCCCATATTATAAGACCATATGTCATTATACTGTGAAAATAGGCGAAGTACACAAGTTTGGCTGTTGCAACGTCAGTTAATTGTCTAATTTTTCTGACTGCATATGCAGCAGAGCTCAATCTATTGGATAAAGTATTAATGTGAGCTTTCCACTGTAGTTTGGAATCAACTGTGATCCCTAAAAACACAGTGGAGTCAAAAAAATCCAGATCAGTGCCACCTATCTTCACTGTGGCATTGATATTAGACATATTAGGCAACGTAAATTTCAGGCACTTAGTCTTCTTTGCATTAAAAACTAAATTATTTGCCGTGAACCAGTTTAAAACCATTTCCAGAGTGTCATTTGATGCCGATAATATATTATCTTTCCTATTAACTTTAAACAGTAGGAATGTATCATCAGCAAATAGCACTGCGCCGTCTCCTGTACCATATGTGGAAGATCATTGATGTATACTAGAAACAGGAACGGGCCTAAAATTGAACCCTGGGGGACACCCATCTTTGCTATGGTTCCGTCGGATACACAACCATCAATATTAACACCTTGAGTTCTATTAGAATGGTAGGACTTTATTAGATTTAGAGCTAAATCGCCAATGCCATAAAATTCCAGCTTATCTAACAAAGTTTGATGGTCAACACAATCAAACGCTTTAGACAGATCACAGAAAACGCCAACGAGATCCTGAGAGTTTTCCCAAGCGTCAATTATTTCAGTAATCAGTCTTGTACCGGCATTTGTTGTGTTTCTACCTTTTGTGAACCCGTATTGTTGATCATGTAATAGTTTATGAGTATTAAAATGACTTAACAGCTGACTAAGAATTATTTTTTCGAATATTTTACTTAAAGCTGGCAGGACAGAAACAGGACGATAATTATTTGGGTCTTACAGCCGGACTTGAATATGGGAACTATTTTACTATTTTTCATAAGGTCGGGAAAAATTCCTTCATTAACACACCCATTAAAAATATCAGCAAGTACCGGTCCTATAGTATGAATGATTGATTCGATAGCTTAGACAGATAGCCCCCATAAATCTTCAGTTGTCTTTTTATTTAACATTTTAAAGTGTTTTAGTATATCCTCATTTGTGACATGTTTAAAATTAAAATTAGATATTTATAATATTTAGGTATTTTAATATATCGTTTTAAAAAATCATTAGCAGTACTAGCTGATGACTTAATACAGTTCGTAATTTGTAATGGGATATTAGTAAAGAATTCCTCGAATAACTCCGCAACTTGTTTTTTATCTGATAACATAACTCCGTTTTGTCTAATTGAAATTATATTTTGCCTGATTATATTTTTACCGGTTTCAGTATTTATCATTTTCCATACACACTTGGATTTATTATCTGACTGTTTGATTTTGGATTCAATAGAAATAGATTTAGCTATAATACAAATTTTCTTAAACAATTTTGAATAATTCCTAACATAATTATGTAAATTTTGGTCAGAAGTATATGATCTTTTGTCATATAGATCATATAGTGTATCCCTACTTATTCTAATGCCTTTAGTAGCCCAAGTAGCAAAATTTAATATGTCAGTAATTTTCTTTGTTTTTATTTGACATACTTTATTAAATTCTTGATTTATTATTTTATGTAGATTGGAGTATGTGATATTAGGTTGATTAATATTATAAATGAAGCTGGACATTTCACTTATTATATTTTCATTAAAATTATTGAGTTTATTATCTGTTAAGGGCCTATACCTAATAATTTATTTAATGGGTTTAGTTTGTGACTGAAAGCTAACTAACAAACATTTATGGTCAGATGGCACCCCAGTAATAACATAGTTACTTAAGAGAGAACAGTTAGTAAATACATTATCAATACAAGTCCGGCTAGTTGAAGTAATCCTAGTCGGTTCCATGAATACATTATTTAAGTTAAAAGAATTAAACAATGAAATAAGTTTTTGTTTGTCGCTGTTATTTATTAAAATATCTATATTGAAATCACCACATATAAAAATTTGTTTATTTAAGTCACAAATTTTTGACAAAACATCCTCTATTATATTAATAATAGTATGTAAAGCAGAAGCGGGGGGTCTGTATACGCATAGAATAATATAAGTATCCATCTCTGCACATGAGATCTCACAAACACGTTCAACGATAGTTTTACAATATCCTTCCGCTCTTTGCATTTTAGTGTATCTATAATTAAGATAATAGTTCCACCTACCTCACAGGAGTTTCTATTGAAAAAACTAGCAATTACAAAGTTATTTATATTAAAACACATTTTCTCTGCTTTTAGCCAGGATTCTGTAAAACACATCAAATCTAAATTATATTTTTCAATTAATAATTATTATTAATAATATATTGAGAACTTTGTTAGAGAAGCTTTGAATATTTTGGTGTACTAAGGTAAGTTTACAATTAACCTTCTCTATTGTCACATCTAAAAGTTTAAACATGGTTGTACCACAACATTATTAGTACTACTACTAAATGATGATGTGAAGTCAATACTTAATAATATATTATTAGCTACCAATGTAGCAATACTTTTTTGTACCTTCATAGGTAGTTTAAAGCTATCCTGGGTCATATTAATATTTTTAACAAAGTTGTTAATATCAAATAAAGTAAACAAATTATTATAACATGTCATATTATAGATACAATTATTTAAATAATGTATATGTTTATTCTGAGATGTGGAATATTTGTTTGAATAAAGGAATGTACACAATATCCACACTGTCCCTTGCTTGTGTTCAATCCATTTCCTACCATAATAACTACATTACTATATGAATTATAAAATTTGGAGGAAATGGATTTTACTATATTCTTAAAACTATTACTTGGCATACAATAGTTGGTCACAGAATGATTTAAATGATAATTAAAAATTTGCCCATTCCAATACCAATAGTGTCTGTGAGGAGTAGGGTATTGTTAGTGATGGCAGAGAAAGAGGAAGAGCCACACTGGAATATGATATATAAATTAACTTGGTTTTCGCAGGAGCAACAATTTTTATTTACAAATGAGTCAAATCTCTCTGCATTATATTTGCTCAATTGAAGAATCTCATCCATATTCTTAATCTGTTCTGTAAGGTCATTCTGTAACAATCTGTATTTTTTTGTTAAGTCAGAGAGACATAAGTGTAAGTTATTAATTTCAGTTTTTGACACTATCATATTGATGATTAATATATATTATATTTTATAAACACCCAGACCATAGCAAACTGTACAGAAAAACGTACTAATATTTTTTTGCCATGGGTGGGAATCGAACCCACCTTTGGATACAACGCCAAAGGCGCAACCACTAGTCTACGGAGGCGGTCACTGTACCTACAGTAAAGTTTTTTTAACCAAAACTCGTGGTAGAGATCGGTGGTTCTTGTTGTGTGGTCAACTTTTCCAGCAGGGGGTCTACCCCTCCTAGCAGAGGGTCTACCCTCCCAAAAGGGGGTTAACCGCCACGCCGCATGCGGGTTGTTTGTTTCTCGCTTCCCGTCCTGCCTAGGTTTAGCTACTACTCCGCTCCTATGGGTCGTAACGTAATCCATCCATACTAAATAAATACAAAATGCACAAGTTAGTATGTCTGTCTGTTTGAGACAGTTTCACTCCAAAACCGATTTTGATAATATTGGTTATGGAAATAAATTTAATCCCGGGGGTCAATATAGGATATTTATATTTTTAAGTGCAGATAATATAAAGGCTGTTAAAAAATATTCGCTTTATATTGAAAACCTCATCTTATAACAACCTTACACTAGTTGGCAGGGGCGTGCATCTCATAGAGACAAAAAGACACTGTCTACCCTGATAACCCTGACACAATGCACAATAATATATATTTTATTAAATCATTTAATTTATGTTAACTATTCATAAAATATAAGAAAAGCGCCATCTATTGGCAACTATTAGATTTAATTTGTAATTCGACAAACGCGCCCTCATGCATAATAAAAGTATGTAAGACGTTGAACTAAACTGTCTAAGTTTGCACACATAGAAAACGTGTAAAAACCTTGTCTGTATATGAAATACAAAGATAGTAAACTACACGCAAATACAAAGAACCTCAGCAATGTACCTACCGAGCGCCTTTAGACACTGTCTTTTCAGAAAATATAGGTATCAATTAACTTTTGCGCGAAATTGAAATGACACCATCATAATTATAATCACGATATAAACATAAATTTAGCTTTTTAATTTTCTGAACATTTTTAAATATGATTTATAATTAGGAAAATGTATAATAATATTTTTTTTTGGTTTATAAAAAATTCGTAATTATTACGGACTTCATTTGATTTCACGTAAGAAATTTGATTTTTTATGTAGTTTGTTTGCACAATCGGTACGCGTGAGATTCTTTTTATTGTCGAGATAGTTTTTTAAAGATCTAATTTGCATTTCTTTAGGTATTAAAAATTGAATGCAGTACGTTTTGTTTAGAAAAAAATAAAAATTTAAAGTTTTTAAATCTTACTTTTGAAGAAAAAAGACAAGTTATTACAAATGGTCGGTATTTTATTTAAAAACGGTCAGCGGTAAGATAAATAAATCATTTAATGTAAATCAATACGAATTATTTACTTGTTGACGGTTTGTAGTCATACAAATAGATTGTTTTGTTTCCCTTGCCTTTTATTCTCTAACCATAGCAATGTTTGGAATAGTACTGGTTATGTAGATATGCATAATCTTTCGGCTGCAGCTAAAAAACACGAACAATCTGAAAAATATTTATCTTCTTGTTATAATTTGCAAACTTTTGGTAAAAATCGTATTGAACCGTGATTAAATTATTAGTCACAGTTAAAAATAGACATCGATAGACACAGCGCGAAAGTAGACCGTAATAGAGTTATTTTTCAGCGCTTAATTGATATCGTTTGCTTTTTGGGAAAACAAGAGCAACAAACAATCATTTTGCGGACATGATGAATCAGCATCATCAAATAATAGAGGTAATTTTCTAGAAATTGTAGAATTGATCGCGAAATATGATGGTATTTTAGAAATTCATTTAGCGACTTCATCTAATGCGTTCAGAGGATTATCAAACCGTATTCAAAATGACTTGATCTCGAGTGTAGCAGCTGTAATGACAGAATATATACAGCAACAGATAAATGCTACCGATTTTGTCGCGGTAATGGTGGATGAAACGCCTGATGTAAGCGGTAGGGAACAATTAGTACTTATTTGAAGATATTTTCATAATTATTAGCTCGTTGATCGTTTTATTAAATATATTGATGTAAGTTCCGATCGCACTGCTAAAACTTTGTCAAATATTATTTTAGAAGTTTTGTCCAATTTTAACTGTTTATCAAAATTAATAGGTCAAACTTACGACGGCGCAGCCGTTCTGTCATCTGAACTAAATGGTGTTCAGTCCTTAGTTCGACAAAAATGTCCGCATGCATTGTATGTTTGGTGCTCCGCGCATGTTTTAAATTTAGTTCTTTCTAAATCCTGTGAGCGCATTAATGGAACTAAACGATTTTTCCACATTATTAAATTATTGGGCAACTTTTTTAATAGTAGTTCAAAAAGACAAGCATTTTATAATAATTATGCCGATTTAAAAAAAAATTCTCGCGTCGCTGAAACTCGTTGGACTTATCATTCGCGGACAGTTAATGTAATTTTTAATTCTAGTTCATATTTAATTAATATTTTTGAGGAAATGGCAGAAAATGATAGCTCTTGGGATAGGGAAACCCTAATTCAAGCTTCGGTGTTATTAAGTAGTTTAAAAGATTTTGAATTTCAATTTTTGCTTCATAATATCATCATTTTTGTTTTTCATAAAATTTTTGCCGAAACTGATATTTTATATCAAATTATACAAAATAAGACTTCCGACGTAACTTATTGTATTCAAAAAATTAAATCCTTTGAATTGTTTTTAAATTCTCTTAGATCTCAATTTGATATAATTTACGAATCCGTGAAAATAGTTACGGGTCCACCAAAACGGAAACGAAATATATTAGATCCTAAAATAAATTTCAAACGGATTTTCATAGAAGTAATTGACAATATATTGAGCGAATGTCGTCAGCGTTATAAATATCTCAAAGAACTGAAATTTTTCGGATTGTTGTCGTGCGAATATTTTGAAAAATATACCGTAGATTTTCCTACTTAATTAATTTCCGATTTTGTACAATCTTATAAAGACTATGATTTTAATTTAGAGCGCCTTACGAATGAGCTCAAATTTATTTATAAAACTCCTGAATTTAAAAGCGTTTGCGAAATTATCGACATCTTTATGAAAATAATTTAAACATGGTATTTTTAGAAATTGTCCGTTTCGCTAAACTTATTGTAACAATTCCAGCCAGCAGTGCTTCAGCCGAAAGATATTTTTCATCACTAAAACGTATTCATACATATTTGTGAAATACACAAGGCCAGCACCGGCTCACCGACTTGTCCATGATTTCTATAGAAAAAAAACTTTTAACGAAATAAACCCCTAACTTTTATGATTCCGCCCTACAATTTTTTTTACAGACAGACAGACGAGTAGATTTAATTTATAGGTAGATTATTAATTTTTATTCTCGATCCAAGTTTATTTTATTTTTAAATTACATTAATTTTTATATCATTCTTTATACTTAAATATACTTAATTAAATTTCCTGACTGACTAACGACATTTCGCGTGTTTTGTATAGGATCGCGGCAAGTGACTGGCATCTACCTGATGGTAAGCAGTGTTACAAAATCCATTATATTGCGATTTTATATTGTAATATGGAACCCAAGAGAATGTACATACACACTAATGGTAGAAAAGGTACAAAAAATGTTTCTAAGAAGCATGTATAAGAAAGTTTATGGTTACTACCCGTTTATGTATCCCACATTGTTTATTTTGGGAATGCTCAATTACAACTCATTGGAAGTCAGGCGTAATGTTGCGTTGGTCACTTATATTTTAAAAAATTTAAGAGGTTATATTAGTCTGCAAACAATATTAAAACAAATTTCTCTGTTTGTACCAAATAACTACTTGCGTGCGCGCAGACATTCGCTATTTGCCGAGATGAGTGCTCGCACATACCTACAACAGCGTGCTCCGGTGCCTCGCGCGATTAGTTTGTTGAACAGAATAGGGCAAAAATATGAGGAATTTGATGTATTCGCATCATCTAATGCTGAAACCAGCCGGTTCGTACTGAGATGCTTGGAGCCATTATAGTCAATATAATTGTATTATTTAGAATAAGTAAGTTCTGTTATGTACAATTTATAGTTTAATAAATAAATAAATAAATAAATTTTTAACATAAATTCAGTGCTGCACTCAGGGTTTATTTTTCTCACCATTTACCTACTTTCAATGCGTATACTATACTACCTATTGTGTAAATTGGATACTTCAGGCTCCTTTATGGGCCGCTTCGAGTATCCACAAAATGATATGTTCAAATATTTTTAATCAGTCATTTTGAGGATATGAGAGGTGGCTAAAACCAGCATCATTTTTTCTGAAATAATGCAGTAAATTTTGGAAAGTGTTTTTTTATAGTATGTTTTTGTCTACCCTGCCTAAAACACCTACGCACGCGATTGCTTAGTTCGGTAGTATTTTTCATATTAAGATGTCCATTCCATCGCGTTTAAGTTCTAAATCTGATATTGAGGTAATAAATATTTGTCGCTCTTCTGTTAATGAATAGCTGCCTAACCAAACGCACTCTAAGGCCTCATTGTTAAACTTTTTCTTTTTTTTTTTGACTATTCATAAATATCTGTAAAGATTTACATGAATATATGATTTTGACTTTTGATATTCTTTTGAAGTCGGTTAATAACTAAAATTACTTCAGTACCTACCTATTTTTATGTTTTTATTAAAAAGCGGTCAAGTGCGAATGCTTATCACGTATTTAGGGTTCCGTACAAAAAAGGTAAACGGGAGAAAGTATTATTAGAAAAGGAATTTATTATTTCAGCAACCATTTGAGATCAAAACTTGACATTTAGAATATAAAAGAAAAAAGAAAAAGACGTATTAATACGAAGCTGCGGTCAAAAGCTAGTAATATATAATCTTTCATAATTAAACGGGATGAAAACAAACTCATAAAAATATTTTTCAAATTGGCCTGGTAGTTTCTGATATTACCTCTTTTACAAAAAACTTACTTACTGCTTACTTACTCAAAAACTAACTTACTGCTTACTTACTCAAAAACTTACTTACTGCTTACTTACTCAAAAACTTACTTACTGCTTACTTACTCAAAAACTTACTTACTGCTTACTTACTCAAAAACTTACTTACTGCTTACTTACTCAAAAACTTACTTACTGCTTACTTACTCAAAAACTTACTTACTGCTTACTTACTCAAAAACTTACTTACTGCTTACTTACTCAAAAACTTACTTACTGCTTACTTACTCAAAAACTTACCTACTGCTTACTTACTCAAAAACTTACTTACTGCTTACTTACTCAAAAACTTACTTACTCAAAAACTTACTTACTGCTTACTTACTCGAAAACTTACTTACTGCTTACTTACTCAAAAACTTACTTACTGCTTACTTACTCAAAAACTTACTTACTGCTTACTTACTCAAAAACTTACTTACTGCTTACTTACTCAAAAACTTACTTACTGCTTACTTACTCAAAAACTTACTTACTGCTTACTTACTCAAAAACTACTTTTCTTATAATATTAGTATTGTTTGATACCAACATAATAACTTTATTTGTATTGCCAAATAAATATATTTTTGTTGACCTGTTTATATTATTTTTATACTACACGCACTGGCATCAAAATGCATTGTCATACAGTAGAAGACAATCCCACTAGAACTAAAAGATTTGGCAATTCTTATACGGGATGAATTTAAAAGGTTGTACTTTGGGCTAATATAAGGCTCTACTGATCAAATCGAATAACTTTCCCATGACATTTGTCGCAAATAAAAAAAATGGCTCCCCCATACAAATTGGATAGCTCTGAAAAACTTTTCGAACTTATCTCTCCTTCTCTATTTCGTTTTCGTACTACACGCACTGGTATCAAAATGAATTCTCACACAGTGAAAGACAAGCCTCTAGAACTAAAAGATTTGGCGTATCTTATATTATGTCGCATAATAAAAAAGTGGAATGCCTTACCTGCGTGCGTTTCCCTTCTTCCTTAATCTTGGTTCCTCAAGCATACAGAGTGGACTAAACCAATTGTAGCATAAGTGCTATTCGTTAATAGACGCAAGAAGTTACTATTCTTGGTTAAGAACATTCTTGGACTATACATTCACTTACCATCAGGTCGATATAATTCACACATAAGTCGTGCTCCATTAAATGACAAAAATTATGAATAAACAAAAATCATACAATTTTCACTGAAAAAGCATCTGTCGTTTCTAAGATATAACAAAGTTATTTCAGGTCTGTTGCACCTTCCATTACTGAGAAACTTTCCTGAAAATTTGTTATTGTTCATAATTTTCACCGTTTGTTATTTTAATTCGATATATGGAATCAAACTTCAAAACTTGTAGCACGTACAAGAAATTCTTTGAATTACGACTAATTATGAATAATTCATATTTTAGCGTTGTTCCTAGAAACATTTATTTTCTCAATATTTTTTTTAAGTTCATATTCTCATCTAGAACATAGTTACTTACCTATAATAAATTTTATGAAAGGGGGTGTCCAGTCTAAAATTATTTACTTTACAATGTTGAGATAACTTAAGGCTAACAATTATTATAAAAGGTCATTTTTTATAGGAGCACAGCATGTGACCTTGCTGATGTTAAGCAGACCTACAAAGTCCATGAATAGAGTCGATCAAAGATTTGTTGATTAACAATATTAATCGCTCCCACTATGCTGGCTAAACTAAGTGGTAACGAAATCGGCGTCAACATAGACGAATTTGCATTACACGTTTTTTTAAATAATATCCTCGCTGCTTTATCATCAAATTAACCGCCTTTTTCGTAATTGCACCCTAACAGGAGGCTACCACAAGAACAGGATGCAGTAGTCTCTGAAAACCAGTAAACCCAAAGACTAAAACCGAAACATGACTTGAGGGTTTTTGCATCTGTATGGACGATGGTAACGAGACCGGTCGGTCGACCTGGCTAAGTTATAGAGGCCTTTCTCCCACCTAAATGAAAACAAATATTATAATATAGTTTTATAACCGGGAAAAGTATCGTCAATCTTATCCACTTTATATAATTCCAGATAAAAACCCTCAAAACGACCACAGCAGGATACAGCTGCGTCGATCTGATCAAAGACCCCTGGCTAGGGCTCGGCGAAGGACGCTGAGGATGACTGTTACCATAGTAACGGTATTCGCTTTATGCTGGCTTCCATATGCTACAATGGCTCTGTGGTAAGTTCTACTTCTAAAGAATATAGCTCAATTTATCTTATTAAAAATCTAGCCCTATAACCTGGCGAAGGACCCTGATGACTATTACCATCCTCACTTCATGGCTTCTACATGCTAGTATGTCAGCCACGGAGAGAACACATCTCTAGTGCCAGCAGAACATCTCTCTGCGACAGCCGTACCGTGGTTCGTGCGCAAACAAACTATCAGACGATGTCGAGCGGATTTCGTAGGACCGCTCGCTTATCGAATGTATGACCAAGCTGACAATCGACCTCATAATCTTCTTCACGGCATCGCTCCATTAGGCGCGCGTTCGCCCCATGGCAGCCTTATGCTGAGATCTTCTAGGCAATGACCATCCCCATAAACCCTACTCCATCATAGGTTCCCCTTTACCAGTGAGAGGCCTCGCGTTATAGCGACAAGTACCCTTCCAGCTTTCGAGGCCGTCACGCAATAGGTTAACCCTAGCCGGTTCTCGGTCCCACCGAACATCTCACTGAACAACTCAACTGATTAATTGATAACGCTAGAATGCTCTGTGCTAATTATTGATACAGCTGATGCTGATGCTTGAATCTGACCTTTGGCTAGGGACCGGGTCAAGGACCTTGAAAATGAATGCTACCATCGTCACTGTTTGTATTTGCATTGACTTCCTTATACAACAATAAAATTGTTAAATATTAAATTTTGGAGAATTTTAAATAAGTACATAGATCTACGTACTGTGTTTTCTAAAAGACAGCTGTTAATTATTATTGTCAATATCTAAACTTCTAAACTATAAGGTATTATAAAAGAGAAAAGTTTTGTTTATTTTGGATAAAAACAACTAAACCGATTAAAATAAATATTTCACCAATAAAAGCTATCAGATTCAGCGATATATATCTAATCGAAAATTAAAGTACAGTCTATGTTAAGACTGTATTTTATTTTTGATTCGATTTATTTTAAATTAAAAGGCGAGTGTAAACACGAGTCACAGCTAGTGATCTATATTTTTGTCAGAAAACACCTACGCAAGTCATAATTTATTGTTTGATATTGGTTTTTGTGCCTCTCTTATTGGTTTCATACAAACCTGATAGCTTTCTTTTGTTGAATATATTTGATATTTGTATATTTGCATTCTTTATACACTTGTTACATTTTACATCATAACTGTATAGTAACAAACATTTATTGATGTACATACACCCTGGTGGGACATTGCAATTTAAGTTATACAAAATACTACTACTGATTTTATTTACAGTTAGAAGTGTTAGTGTCACCGAACGCAAGATTGATTAACAATTATTAATAAATCCAAATTCATTAAATACATAATTTTAATTTATTTATTATGTTTCACCAACTTATTCATTTTAGTTTATTGTTACTTATTATCAATTTTATAACAGTAATTATACAATCATTATACAAATCATTGTAAAATTAAAAAAAAAAGTATATATATATCCACTATGTCCCGATTCTGTCCCGGCCCGAAGGTTCCCATAACACTGGCAGCATTACCTCTTTGTATTGCCAGTGATATCCTTTGTTTAAAGAAATATCCGGACCGGGAATCTCCAGTGATCTCATTTAGAAGAGCACATATTTTTTTGCTGAATTCCTTGGCTTCAGAGCCCCAAACCCCAGTTGTCTCCACAAATGGAACAAATAAATAATCAGATTTTAAATTTTGATATTTTGTATGTTTCGCCTTGGCTGCGGCTTCAGCAGCCGCCCCTGCTGAGCCTACACAGGCTTGAAGTTGTGATACCGCAAATGTATTAACACAAGTGAAGTCCCAGATAAGGCTTCGCCCTCTCTGCCACGGCACAAGTGTTAATCCATCTGGGCGTTTTCCATCTAATCTACTTAACCCATGGGGCTCAATAATACAGGGGACGTTTGCTGAAGTCAGAGCACGGCGAACAATGTCATTAAGGTTATGGTGTCGAGGCAATCTCTACTGCAACTTCTACTGCAACTTAATCCATGATGGCCGTTCGTTAAGACTTGCACTCCGCATTCACATTGGTGAGGTTGGCAGATGTTCGCGCCTAACCGTAATGCCATAGCAATTCTTAACGACTGGTCATCTAGAAATAAAAAAATAAAAAAAAAAAAAAAAAAAAAAAATGTACCCAGTGAAGGAGAAGGGTGCATCTAGCCATAACCCAGACTCAGGTGTTATAGAGACTTTAAGACGAGCTAAATCGGATCCCAAAAATGTTGCCAATAGGTTGTTTAAATTATTTTTAATATTTATTGTGTCCCATTGACGCTGTGAAGACAACTGGATCTCCGGCAGAATTTCAGACGTTGATTTAAAAGCCTCTATTGATTCGAGTAGATATGGAATCTCAGAGGTATTACCTAAGTCGGGTAAAATAGTAGTGACTAGCTCTGAGACTCCATAACAAGAAGCAATAAAGGCAGGTAAACAAACATCTGAAACTCTGCGGATTCCGATGCCACCGTATCTAATAGGGAGTGACCTGGCCTGATTCCATTGAGATTATGTTAAACTGATATTTAAAACCAATTCAACACAAGTTTTCAATTTGTTATCTATGCTATAAATTAAATTTGTATATTTCCAAATAGGCGTTGTCCTTATTATATAAGTAAATTTGGGAATAGAAAAGCAAAATTTTAATAATGTATAAGCAATATGGGAATGAATGAGGCAAATGATCATGGAGAATTTTTAATTTGGAAATTTTATTTTCAATAAAATTTGAAACAGAATCTAATGTGACTGGGTGCACCCAACAGTTCAAAATTTTCACTATTTATTATTTTGATACCGGAAATAAAATCTTTATGTTTTCATTTGTACTATTGCTACAATTATAAATTTCAGTTTTAGAAAAATTAACTTCAAGTCTTAAAGCGGTAAAAGAAGAAGTGGTGTTTTCCAAATCTGAAATGACAGTGTTTATATCGCCGCCAAGTGTACCATCATCTAGGTACCAAATATTTAGCTCGGACTTCAATAAAAATAATACATATAAAATAATTACCAACAAAAAAAAAATACACCTATAAATTAAAATAGTCTTCCAAATCACTGTCTGTTAGTGGCATAATGGTATCCAATACGCTGGCAGCAGTTCCTCTTTGAATTAATATACTCAGTTTTTGTATGAAATAGCTGCCAGCTTTATTGTTTTCCGAAACGTCGACGAGCCTAGGGGCAATTTCCTTATAAAAGGCTTTTACCTCAGACCCCCACGGACCCATCGTCTCTACAGCAAACGCCGAAAATATATTATAATCTTTAATAATTGATTGATATGTTCGACGCTTGCTTAGTTGCGCCTGTTCCGCCGCAGCCCCTGCTTTCACCTTGGAGATGGGATGCCATTGTATCACAACAAGTGTGTTTGAAAAAAACTCATAATCAATGTGTGTGAGGATTTTTAATCATTTTCCTAAATATCTTAGTGTGCTTCCACTAACACTACTTAAACCGAAACTGTATACATGGCTATTTGACAAATGTTTCTATTCGCTTAAAGAATATTTTGATAATAAAAATAAATAGAACCCCAAATATTAGCAATTGTACTGCTATAATTATTATAGTATATAGGAATTATAATACAATTTAGGTAGGTATGTTAAATAACATTAATTTGTAAATATTTGCACGCTATTAATTGTGGAGATTTCTGATGATACTAACAACCTAACAACTAACTCTACTCAGAAACTAGGCAAATAAAATCATTTCATTTCATTTCAACAACAAGCAAAATCCCATACAAAAGACTGTCCCAAACTCCAAGGTACCAAAGTCATCCCGTCTCATGGTTGTATACTTTTAATATTGTAGAATACCTACCATACATTTATTTTATTATTATTATTATTTTAATGGTTTTCATATCAAGTAAGTCATCAAGAAATATGCATCAAATATTATTCGTTTTGTATTAAATATTACTTTATATTTGAATTCGGTTATTATTATTATTACTATTGGCATTATTATTATTAGCATTATTATTTTTGTTATTGTATTGACAAGTGATTGATTTAAGTTTACTTTCATATTAATCAAAAACTAAAATTATAATCTTTTTGTATTGGAAAATCAAAAGAAACAGAAAATTTTAGAAATAAACTTATCTACAAAAACACGTGTAAATAAAATACTTGTCAACGTTAAACGTGTCACAATAATTAAATCAGATTGCTGGGTTGAATGATTTAGAAAATTTCAACGAACGAATAAATATTTTTAGAAATCTACGAACACTTACTTTAATTTTATTATAATTGTTAGCATTTCGATTTTTTTTTTAAATATTATCTCCCGAATGAAATTACTAGGAACGGTTTTAATACTTCTCTTTATGTACTAGAAGTGAGTGCAAGAGGAATTCCAGTCTTTGTTTGCATCGTCTTGCAGGAATTCGAGGAATCTTTAGAATGATCTTCCAACTTTTTCTGTTATGGTAGTATCTATGGGCAGTCTATGGTCTGCTTATCAAAGATATAGGGACCGTCCTCCCACCTAAGTACTGCCCTATTAATTTCATACAAACTTTGTTATGTTCTGTGATGCGTTAAGTATTGTTTCTGATACATTAATATCTTCGACAAAGACAAATGATACTGTCTCGAGCAAAAGCAGCAAGGCCTTTGACCGAAAGAGAAATAATTAAAATAATCCGCGAGATAAAAGTTTTTTCTGAAAGCTTTCCTTAGGCGCTATTCCATTTTTAGTACCCATTTTTTGATAATACCTAATTTTTTTGAATACTTATAATTAGATTATTTCAGGGTATCCGGGAATAATTCAGTAGGTACCTTTAAAGGTACTTATTTTATTTCGTTTAAAATTGATTATTTAATATTTTTTTAGTATTTAATAGGAAAAATACAGTATATTTTTTTTTTATGAAAGCGGTCGCATTTTTTTTTTATATATCTATATTATCATACATTATATATTATCTTTTGTCAACAACAAAAATACTATGAAATCGTCAAGTTTTCACAAAAACTTTTTACTTTTAAGCCCATTTTTTTTATTCTTTCCCCAAACTTCGGAGATAAAGAAATGGTAAATTTATTGTTAATTAGTTAATAATTTTAACTGAAATACCGAATTATAATATGAGAAATAGTTTTTAAGATATTTTATATAAACAGACAGTAAAAGTTCTATAAAAGCAAGAAAATCTACAAAGATAAACTTGGTTAAAAAGTAAAAAGTTATAATATCTTGAATCCCGCCCGGGATTCTTTATATGAAAATATAAAAGAAATATTGAGGAAGGCATTTTTTTTCTCAGTAAAAAAATAAGTATAATTTAGTTTTTGCACACGAAGAAATTTTCTTCGTGATCGCTAATAAAAATAATTATTAAAATACAAAATATATTGTTAATAAACCTCGCCATAGGTTTAATATAGGTACAATTAATCAGTGTTTTGAAACCGGAAGTTTACGTAACGTATAAATGTTTATGAAATACGACCTCGACGTGATACGTAAAATAATATTGTTTACCTAACTTCAAGAATTAGTTCATAATTAATGTTTACACTTAGTTCATCCATTTGATATTAAATTAAAATAAATTACCATACATATTTTATATAGATTAATGCAATATGATCGGTTTCTCAAAAATTAGTATACTTGTAGGTACTATTATTACTTAAATATTAAATAGTTAAAAAAAGGATTTTAAAACCAATAAATATAAATATATAATAAATAAATATGATCACGAGTGCCTTACGGCGCCCGGGACCGCCTAGACGGCCTCAGGGTATCGAGCGGAGGGGTTTCTGATCCCACCTCGTCGTAGCTGATGGTACGATTACACCGAACAAGTGGCTAGCTCGTCGCGATGGTTAGATAGACTCAATAACCTATACAGTTTCACTAGTTGGTATAGTGAAACTGGGACCGACAGCTTAACGTGCTCTCCGAGGCACTATAGTAGTATTATTAAACAAATGTACATTTTTTTTTTATATTAAAAGCTCATTGGTACACACCGGGATTTGAACCAGGGACCTAATTGTGTAAGTCTAAGGTCTAACCAACCCGGCCACGTATGTATTACAAAAAAACTAAAAAAAAATTGATGTCGTTTAGTTTTTATTATTAGTGAGTCGTCACCGATAAGGCTAGTGGCCACAGTCTGTTTCTTATAACGTTAGCGTTAGATTGTCAAAATAACGAATTCCGTTATTAGCGCTCTCCTCCAATCAGCGAAGGTTAAAAAACTACTCTGATTGGAGGAGAGCGTGCTAATAGCGGAAATCGTTATTTTGACAATCTAACGATCACGTTATAAGAAACAAAATATTATTATGGCCGCTCCGTTAGGTTGGTGGTAGGTACCTAACGAAGCGGCGTAAACTTAATTTTGTACCTTGTAGCAATATAAAATAAATTTATAAATGGTACAAGTTGATTATTGATTACCGGTCTCGTTACCACCGCCCATACAGATGCAAAACCGTCGAATGAGCTAGTCTGTTTCGGTTTTAGTCTGTGGGTTCACCGGTTTTTAGGAGACTACTGAATCGATTTCTAGGCGCGGTTACGAAATGAGTGGTTGGATTGACGATAAGACAGCGAGTATATTAATATATACTCGTATTGCAATACGTCATTGTAACCCTCATTTCGTAATCGCATCAATTAGCCGGCATAGTGGGAGCGATCAATAATGTTTATGAACAATTATTGATTGATACTATTCATGGACTTTGTATGACCTACATAGTCATATGTCGTGCTACAATAAAATAAAAAAATAGCCACTCATTTATCTTACAACACTCCACACCCACACACTCACAACACACACGCACTCTCCACACACAAACTTATTTGTATTTTTTTTTCGTTTTTGTTTGATTAATCACATAATTTACTGCTAATAAAATAACAAAACAAATATGTCATGTTATTTTATTAAAACATATTTTTAGCTTTAATTCTAGTTAGTTTATTTGTGGATTATGTATGCTGTTGATTTTCTTAATACTTACACCGCTACCACACTTTCAACAACTCTGCCTAACTGACATTTTATTCATTATACTTTAATGATTTTTTGGATCTCTACTTTGTTTCAAAAAAGAAATCTCTTATTTATTACACTCAGGTTTCTGTCTATCTACTTATCCGCATGAATATCTCGAAAACCACTGTTTAAAATACTTTAAAATTATCTTATTGAGCCACATGAATGCAAAAGGGTAAAGTTAAAACAGGAGAGATACAAGTCGATACAAAGGGAAGAGGACAATATAATAAAACAAAAATAAAATTTTATATTGGAATTTTTAATGATAAAATGTTTGAATTTCCTGTTGGACGCGGCATTTAGATTATCCTAATAAGGAATTTATAAAAATATAATAATATCGAATTTATAAAAAAAAAAAGATTATTGGTACCCAAAAGTGAAATATATTTGAGAAAATTATGATCATTTGAATGTGGTGTTGGAAAAGAATGGAGAGAATCAGCTGGACAGAGAAGAAGACGAATAAAGAAGTGTTGACAATGTTAAACAAAGAAAATATAATTATTGTAGTAAAAATCAAGAGGGGCAAGATGTTTGGGCACTTGATACGGAATGACGTTTATCTAAAAACAATAATAGAAGAAAATATTGAAGGAAAAAGGGGAAGAGGAAGGTTGAGAAGAAGATACATAAATCAAGTAAAAGAGAAAATAAGTGTCACTTCGTACAGGGAGTCAAGAAGTTAGGCCGAGAATAGGCAGGAGTGGCGATTGCTCCACTGAAAAGAGCCTAGCTCTTAAATTTAAGAAGATACGTGCGTATTATTGATTAACTAGGCATTTTTATACCCGTGTTTCATTACCGCTTCTACAGATTAAATTGCCTTATACTAAAACACAGTTTCTAGAATGGAAATCAAATAAGTCTACCATAAAATTAGATTAGAAGGCAGTTTATTGGTGGAGAATTTGAGTGGCTCCCAATTATATGCCTTATTTATTAATTTTATTCTTGAATTTTGTTGTTCTATTTATTATTATTTTGGCCACTGTAACAATTCGTCCACATACCCCTCGTATTTTTATTAATTAAACTTTTCTATATAAAATTTATTTCAAGAAGTATGTAGCGAAAGAGAGGAAAGGGATCGGATTAGTTAGGAAGGACTTCGCCGGGCTTCGGGAACAATCGGATCTTTTCGTATTTCTTGGGGCGGTTAGGAGAGATGGGCGGATACAAGCGCAGAGGCAGGTATTAAAACTAAAGCGGACCACAAATTAGGGACTTGGATATTGAAATTCAATGAGTACACTACTAGCTAGAGGAATTAATTATTGATTATTTTAAATTCAGTGGAAGCTGTAAATTTAGTGGTCGCTGTTAGATTTGGGTGAGTGATTTTAGTTTAACATTGATATAACTAAGTTTTGTACACACGGCGTGATGATTCTACGTTTTATATTATAAATTTATTTCTTCACCATTTATTTTTTAACATATTGTAGATTTTGAAATTGATTGTATCTCCTGTTTTATTGTGTGTTTAACGTGTTTTAGGTCATCGTGCAAAGGTAGGTTTTATTATGCATTTATTTAAACTTCTCCTATATTATACTTATGTTGCTAGGTATTATTTATTAACTTTCCAGGTTAAATGTTTTAATAGGGCTCTTCTTACAGACTATCGTTATTGTAGGTATCAATATTTTAATAGAGTAAGATTTCCTAGGTTTGGAAAATAGGCACATTTATTTTCTTAAGCAACTTATTATTATAGGGAATATTTCTCATACATGGATATTTTATTAAAACAACCAGAATTAACTTAATAATCTTCACTTATAATTACATTTTTGTAACTCGCCGTTAAATGTTTACCAATAACTACTTAACATTCTATGAATTATCTAATACTTACTTCTACTTATTTATCTTAACATAATTCACCTTTGAAGGTGTTAAAATAAAATACATCTATGACAATTGTCTAGTTGATCAATCTATTTTAGAATAACTGGTTGATTATTGTTATTCTTGTGATTCTTCCTATAAATAATATTATTAAAACCTTTAAATATCTGGATTATGAAGGTGTGAGTTGGGCTAGACTTGGCTGTTGAACTTTATTCTATCCTTTGGGATTTTATGCTTTTCTGATACCTTTCGATTGTACTAATATTCGTACTTGTACAGAAATTGCTTTCATCGTCAATGTTCACCTATGAGCCTTTTACTCTAGCAATCACACATTATTCCTGAATACCAGACTACTTACTTTAATATGGGTATACTATTACATATTATTCTACTACTGAAATTAATGACTTTATAACTAGTCATTTATTAAATTATCTCAATACAGTATTGCTATATTATTGGCATATTACTTATTACAGAATTTATTTGACGTTTGTCAACAATTTACCTATGTAACTCTTTGTTATTGAAATTTAAACCCTACTATATTATTATTATCCTTCTAGAGAATTTACCAATAATATTGCCATATGATAAGATTCACCAATCAATTGCTACATTAATTTTATATCACCAATTTGCCTACTCTTTTATAGGATTGAGATGGTTGTCATTTAATTATGACCTTTATTATAATAAATCATTAATTGATTATCTGACGAGTTGACTAGTTATTTTATGTTCTACAAAGTTAAGGATTCACGGACTGGTGGCTTTGACTAGTATCGGCTGTTATTTTAGACATCTGGCCATTTTGGATTCTACATTCTTGTACTCTATACTGCCTACACTATATTGAATACTTTATGTACAGAAGTAGTAATCGCCCTTTGATGTTCTAATTATATATTTTTTATACTAACAAGTGCATAACTATCCTGAATACCTACATACCTCATCGATTTAATTTAACAGTTAACAAGTCATATCTACTATAAAATACCATCGATTCCATGTTTACTTTATTGGTATCTAATGTGATTATTAATGTTCAATACATTTTACTTGGATCTTTTGGCATTGGTTATCTAGTTCTCGCTTTATTATGGATTTAATTAAACTTCACCTTATATATTATTAATATATAATTTAATGAATAACTACATTACCTTATTTATCTTCATTAATCACATTCTATATTGTTCAATATACCTATTTCTAGTGATACACAGTGAAGTAGCATTTATTAATATTATGAAAACAATGCTTACTGATGTATATACTTAAGTATATTTTATGTGAATAAATGATTTTATAAATGATAAATTTAACCTTTGGGTTATGAGAAATTATAATCAATACATAAATTTTATGTAATATACATTCAATGTATGAACAATTAAATATATACTACAAATTACAAAATAAAGTATATGCAATATATTCTTAAATGAATTTATTTGTTGTTTATTAAACAGTAATAATTAAAATAAAATAATAATAAAAAAATAAAGAAAAAAGAGGAAGAGATACGGAGGGAACATCTAAGATGTGTGGGTTCTCACAGGAAAGGGCGTTTGGATGGGGCCTATTTCCCTCTTCCTCCTTTTTCACTCCCATATAAATACATATATCGGGGAAGAGAATCTAATATTTATGATACATTAAACTCTACTATATGATACGATTAACTCTACTACGAGTATGTTTGACTCATTAACTATAACTTTACCAATCGTAATATCAATTCTACCTCTAAAAGAACTAAGGGTTACTGAAATAGAGAAAAAAATACACAACGTAAAAGGGTTAAACTAGACGATTACATGGCTGAAATATTATTAGATATAAGGTTCTATGATTATCTCACATCTACGACGTAGTTCGTAGTACGTAGCAAGAAGTAAGGGTAGTACAGTTGCAGAAGGGGTAGTATTCAGTATATTTAGTATTCAGAGATGCAGTGGGCTTAGGGGGTGCGGGGGGCGAACGTTACAATTGGGGCCGTGACCAGGATGACAATAATACGATTATTACAGAAATTTATAGGCATAGCTGACATAGTGACCAGGATTGAAATTAATGATGGTCATTGCAGAAAATCATAGATAAATTAATGGAGTGACTAGGATATCTACATAAATTAATAGCGTGACCAGGATAAAGAATGATAGTCATTGCAGAAAGTTATATATAAATTAATAGCGTGTCTAGTATCAAGATGTAATATGATCATTATAATATTCTTATTACTGACATAGTGACCATATGATTATTATTAATAGATTATAGACATAGTGTTAGGGTTATTGGCTAAAGGAATCTTTTATTGAGATAATTCATATAATCAAATATATATCTAATTAGGCACTATTGCCTACAATTGTTGCTCGTGAAAAAATGGAGAGAGGTGTTAAAAGAATTGATTATTACATTGGTATTTAAAATCATGGGGGCGAGATTTAAAATTATACAGTCAAAGGAACTTAAAATCATGGGGGCGAAGAAATTTATACAATATATCGTATACTTAGGAATATTACATTATTAGCTTAAAGGAATATTATGTAATACTTATAAAACCATCATTAAACTAATGTTTAATGTTACAAAAATAATTAGATGACTATAGTTCAAATTTAGGTTAGTAGCAAGCTTTAGGTTGGTTTGCGGGTTTTACTAGTAGGATGTGTTTAGACGCTGTACTAGGACGGGGTCTTTAGAAAGTTGCTTCAATCTGCGTGGCTGGTAAGATGTTTTGATATAATGTGTATTAAACATATAATATTCTACTAGATGGTATTAGTTTACATTTATAATAAAGTGTTAGTGGGTCCTAGGCTGATGATAAAATGCACTCTTTTACAAGAAAAGCTTATTAAATGTGTTGGCGGTGCTAAAAGTGTCTAGGCCGGTGATCAAATGTGCTATTTGCAAATATTGCAAAATAGACGGAGTAGTGTTTTCATTTTACATAAACACATTATAGAAGTATTAGAGCATTAGAAATTCCACAAGCAGGTGTAAGTAAAACTAAGACTGCAGAAGGCTAAACATGCTTAAACATCTTTATAACTCACACTGAACCGGTAATAGCATTGTTGATATATTTATTTCTTACACTACAACTATATGAGTTGTATGAGTAGTCATTGCCTCTGTAGACTAGTGGTTACGTCTTTGGCGATGTACCTGAAGTAGTGGGTTCGATTCCCACCATGAAATATAAATATTTATTATTTTTCTGTATAGTTTATCATGGTCCGGGTTTATAAAATATAAAACGTATTAGTATTAGTATCTTTGTTTCTGGTACACATAGTACAAGCCTTAGAGCTTAGTTTGTGACTAGGACAATATGTGTATAAAGTCTTTATTATGGACTGGTGACTTAAGGTTATTCTAAACGCCAACATTTAAGGGTTTCGCTTAGTTAAGTACTAGTTGTTGGAACTAACATTGCTTAATCTGAACAGGTTTATAATGAACAACTTTGTGGTTGTAGTGGTTACGCCTTGAGCGATGTATCTGGCGCTCGTGGGTTCGATTCCCACCATGAAATATAATTATTTATACTTTTCTGTACAGTTTATCATGGTCCGGGTTTTTATAAAATATAATATGTATTAGTATCGTTTTCATTGGTACACATAAAACAAGCCTAGTGCTTAGTGAACAGAAAAAAGGTGTGAAATGTCCTAAATATTATTATAATTGGTATAGCTATACGAAACCTCCTTAAGGTAAATAGTATTCATTGTAAAGTTCTTGATTGGTGTATTTATTTAAAACATTATTTGTTTTATTGCAAAACATATTACTATTAACACTAGAGGATTGTTGCAGTATCATGATCCTACATTACGGATTATTGATGTTTTTTTTATTATCATGCTCATTTCGCATAACATTACGTCTCTAACAGTAAAAACAGAAGAAGTGGAATAGAACTTAAAATAATAATTGGTTAACCTCCTATGAGAAGGCGTCGAAGGAAAAGAGGCATTATAGTATCTATATATATATATATACCTATCTTGTGAAACTAGCGTAATAATAATTTAATTATTAAAATACAATGTACTTTTACATAATACAAGTAAGCTGGGAATCGAATTACAATACCTACCTGGTTTCATATACGAGTAGTATGATCCGACTAGTAAGCTATATTATATTTATTGAATAAGTTTTATCTTCTTCTATAGTTTATAATAATATTATTATTAAAGGGAGCCTGTCTATCTGACCTGTTTTACTTTTAACTAAAATGATTTAACCATTGTTGTATTCATTAAGTCTGAAGTATAAATGGTAAAATTAGTCTATCGGTCTGTCTGTCCTTTTATAGCGGGATCCACCGATAATCAGCCGATTAAATAAAACTGTTGTGTATTACCTGCAACTTATATTAAGTGTATAAGAGGTTATATAGAAATAAATATAATAAACCCCTGATCAAGATTCTAATCACCTGATAGTAAACTAGTATTTATTAGTTTTAGATAGAGCTTCTTAATCTTGAAATCAAGCTTCAAACACCTGATGGTAAACTAATACTAAATTATAGATAAAAGTAAAATTACTTTCATGATTATCCTATTACGAAATTACTATATTATTTTATGTAATTTAATCAATTACGTTCATTAAATTAGTAATAATTTTATAGTGCCTTCTACAATAACAATTGTCTGATGGCAAGCTAAAATAAGCAAGTATAATTGAAATTAAATAATTTTGGGCCTCATAATGTCACTAATAAGTAACTTTTGCCACAAACAAATAATAGCGGTCATAGCACATGTCTGTTATTTTAATCTTTTCACACGACACCCGACACAATTTTAAGATATATTTTTAAGTATTGCCCCATAAATTTACAAATTTATTACCTAGTCTCTTTTGTTTAAAAAAAAGTGGCAATTGACTGTTTCTTTTTCTATAAGTTTCGGGTAGCTTTCCTTAGAAAAAAATAAAGAACCATTAATCATGAAAGGCTACACGTGTTATTTTCTCTAAAATAAAAAGCAAATATATAAAAAAAAAAAACATTAAATCACAGTTTAAATAGCTTCCATATATTGTCATTATTTTGCTTGGGTTCTTAGACTTTGTTCTTTCACACATGTAACACGTCATTTGTGCAATAAAAAAATAAAAAAAAATAGCCCGAAATCTGCTACAAACAACCTCAAACATGTGGTCTATTATTCTCGGTCAAATAAGTGGAATAGGCACTTCAAAGGGTATCTTTTTTTTGCCCTTGTATTAAATAACAAATTTTTGTTCACACTAAAAAATATTACGATAACCTTTTTTTTTAACTTCGTCATAATTTTAAATAATTAATGACGGCCCAAACATGTCGAAGTGTAATAATTTTACGCAGAAACACTTCAGTTTCCTTTTTATCTTTAAGTAGGTAACCATAAATTAACCGTCATAAATGTATTTGTTTTGTATTTGGAATGTTAAGTTCTGCTTTTAAACAGTGGGGCGGGCTTACGTACCTAACTATATTAATGTTGGAATATAATAATGAATATTATTATAATCTAATGTGATATTGTTATAGCACTTCAGTTTGACTCGTGCTAAAATTTATTATAAAATATATTTTCTTTTATTTCTAAACTTGTTCCTGAAAACTTTATGAATTACGTTGCATGGTTGCAATCAGCGTACATAGTTAAGGCAAAGCGAGTATAGCGTTTACTATATATAGTGGTTATACTATAAATATAGTTATGCTGTTAGATGGTTCAAGGTAATTATTAGGAATTTACTATGACTTAACGGATCACAATACTTATTAAACGGACTGATCCAATTATGACCTTACTGACTATGACTTAATCCCTAAGCAATGCCTTGAAACGTCGTTTAGAATAAGTGATAGTGGTACTTTTGGATTGCAAAATTTATACTATTTCAATTTTATATATTTTTACGTTGCTGATTCTACACATAATGGATATTTTGCAACTTCATGAGTTACCACATTTATTTTTACAGCGCAGCTTTACTTCAAGCAACAGTGGTTGGAATACTGATGGATTCGTACCATCATGACATTCTTATGTTACATGTTGTACTAGAAATTAGTCAGTACCACACTGATTGGCTTGAGGAAAGGCTTTGCTGTTATAGTTTAAACGTAAGCACGTAAAGTTTTGAGGAACAAGATAATGCTGTTTTGTTATATGTTAACATGTATTATTTCGTAAATTAAGTAGTATAGAACTACATAAAAATAAATGATGTTGTTCTTTATTAAAGCTTCGAACTCCGGACATTGGCCAGCCAGGAGTAATACGTTGGGAGTAGCTTCTGGGGGATGCGTATTATGAACTGAATTAATTTTATTAAATGTTTTGTTCGGTTTTATCAATTCTAATTATATATTATATATTAAAATACAATAATATATATTTTTCATCATAAACTATGATGAAAAATATACTTTCCATTACATTAACTTTAGTTTTTCCAACCAACTATTATTATTGGTTATTTATTATTAACTTGTTAATTCTATTATTTCACAAAACGTTTCCGGACCCACAATCCTGTCACCAACGTTTGGTTGCGCTAAAGATATTTCAGTAAGTTATATCTGAAGTTGCACTTAGCTTTTTTGTTTTTGTGTAACGTGTTAACATATTAAATTTAGCCATGAGTCGAATATCAAATCTTAAATATAAAGTATTGTGTAATTATTTTTATCTTAATTATTAAACTTAAGGTAAAACATAGTTATTCCTAGATTTATTTCTCTTTCCTACATAATTAAATGTTGTATAAATTATTCGCTAGTAGTTGAGGAATGTATAGTTGTTGGGTAGGTTGTTACTATTTACAAAACACAATAAAATATGTAATTGTTTAGTTATGGGATGTTATCCGATAACATTAAACAGATAACATTATTCTTTTTACAACTTATACGTAGGTATTAGTCAGACAAGAGACAAAATGCAAATTTAAATTAGTGAAGATGAAACTTTTAATGTTATGAATAGAAAGTTAGTTTGATCTTTATTTATATTCCAATTGGATTTTTGTTATTGATTATTACAAAATCTGTTGTTCTAGATTTTGTAATAATCTAGTTGGACCGATCTAATTTGAAAAATGATCATAATTGTTGCATCTTGGTGATACATTCTATCTAGCACATTTTATACAGGCATTTCTATCTAGCACTTTTTATAATTTTATATAGTTAAGTTCTGCCTTCAATAAAATGATAAGTTAGTAGTTATTATATTATAGTATGTAGACCCAAATTTTATATTTGTTTAGTTAATTTCTAAGGCTTAACCTTACAATAACTTTTGTACTTTAACGTAAGGGTTTTAAAATAGTTTAATCCATTGTTGGTAAATTAAATGTCAATGTTATTAAAGAATAACTTGAACTTTTCCCTCTCGGTTTGGAACTTATGACCGTTTCATTGCATTTAATAAAGGGTTTGTATTGTCGGACAGTTTAACTTTATTGATGAGAAGAAAATTTTCTGACTAAAGGATCTATAAGGATACCACTTCGTTTTGGATGGTTTTGTTAAGTTATTATTATTAGGGCTTTTATTACTGGGTGTTGTTATACATTTTGTAATTTATTTTCATAAAACAATGGTTCAAGTAAATGGTTCTTTGAGAAGACTTCTCGAAAGTGTATTTTATTCATAAAAGTTTGGGGGCGGCTGTAACAATTCGTCCACATACCCCTCGTATTTTTATTAATTAAACTTTTCTATATAAAATTTATTTCAAGAAGTATGTAGCGAAAGAGAGGAAAGGGATCGGATTAGTTAGGAAGGACTTCGCCGGGCTTCGGGAACAATCGGATCTTTTCGTATTTCTTGGGGCGGTTAGGAGAGATGGGCGGATACAAGCGCAGAGGCAGGTATTAAAACTAAAGCGGACCACAAATTAGGGACTTGGATATTGAAATTCAATGAGTACACTACTAGCTAGAGGAATTAATTATTGATTATTTTAAATTCAGTGGAAGCTGTAAATTTAGTGGTCGCTGTTAGATTTGGGTGAGTGATTTTAGTTTAACATTGATATAACTAAGTTTTGTACACACGGCGTGATGATTCTACGTTTTATATTATAAATTTATTTCTTCACCATTTATTTTTTAACATATTGTAGATTTTGAAATTGATTGTATCTCCTGTTTTATTGTGTGTTTAACGTGTTTTAGGTCATCGTGCAAAGGTAGGTTTTATTATGCATTTATTTAAACTTCTCCTATATTATACTTATGTTGCTAGGTATTATTTATTAACTTTCCAGGTTAAATGTTTTAATAGGGCTCTTCTTACAGACTATCGTTATTGTAGGTATCAATATTTTAATAGAGTAAGATTTCCTAGGTTTGGAAAATAGGCACATTTATTTTCTTAAGCAACTTATTATTATAGGGAATATTTCTCATACATGGATATTTTATTAAAACAACCAGAATTAACTTAATAATCTTCACTTATAATTACATTTTTGTAACTCGCCGTTAAATGTTTACCAATAACTACTTAACATTCTATGAATTATCTAATACTTACTTCTACTTATTTATCTTAACATAATTCACCTTTGAAGGTGTTAAAATAAAATACATCTATGACAATTGTCTAGTTGATCAATCTATTTTAGAATAACTGGTTGATTATTGTTATTCTTGTGATTCTTCCTATAAATAATATTATTAAAACCTTTAAATATCTGGATTATGAAGGTGTGAGTTGGGCTAGACTTGGCTGTTGAACTTTATTCTATCCTTTGGGATTTTATGCTTTTCTGATACCTTTCGATTGTACTAATATTCGTACTTGTACAGAAATTGCTTTCATCGTCAATGTTCACCTATGAGCCTTTTACTCTAGCAATCACACATTATTCCTGAATACCAGACTACTTACTTTAATATGGGTATACTATTACATATTATTCTACTACTGAAATTAATGACTTTATAACTAGTCATTTATTAAATTATCTCAATACAGTATTGCTATATTATTGGCATATTACTTATTACAGAATTTATTTGACGTTTGTCAACAATTTACCTATGTAACTCTTTGTTATTGAAATTTAAACCCTACTATATTATTATTATCCTTCTAGAGAATTTACCAATAATATTGCCATATGATAAGATTCACCAATCAATTGCTACATTAATTTTATATCACCAATTTGCCTACTCTTTTATAGGATTGAGATGGTTGTCATTTAATTATGACCTTTATTATAATAAATCATTAATTGATTATCTGACGAGTTGACTAGTTATTTTATGTTCTACAAAGTTAAGGATTCACGGACTGGTGGCTTTGACTAGTATCGGCTGTTATTTTAGACATCTGGCCATTTTGGATTCTACATTCTTGTACTCTATACTGCCTACACTATATTGAATACTTTATGTACAGAAGTAGTAATCGCCCTTTGATGTTCTAATTATATATTTTTTATACTAACAAGTGCATAACTATCCTGAATACCTACATACCTCATCGATTTAATTTAACAGTTAACAAGTCATATCTACTATAAAATACCATCGATTCCATGTTTACTTTATTGGTATCTAATGTGATTATTAATGTTCAATACATTTTACTTGGATCTTTTGGCATTGGTTATCTAGTTCTCGCTTTATTATGGATTTAATTAAACTTCACCTTATATATTATTAATATATAATTTAATGAATAACTACATTACCTTATTTATCTTCATTAATCACATTCTATATTGTTCAATATACCTATTTCTAGTGATACACAGTGAAGTAGCATTTATTAATATTATGAAAACAATGCTTACTGATGTATATACTTAAGTATATTTTATGTGAATAAATGATTTTATAAATGATAAATTTAACCTTTGGGTTATGAGAAATTATAATCAATACATAAATTTTATGTAATATACATTCAATGTATGAACAATTAAATATATACTACAAATTACAAAATAAAGTATATGCAATATATTCTTAAATGAATTTATTTGTTGTTTATTAAACAGTAATAATTAAAATAAAATAATAATAAAAAAATAAAGAAAAAAGAGGAAGAGATACGGAGGGAACATCTAAGATGTGTGGGTTCTCACAGGAAAGGGCGTTTGGATGGGGCCTATTTCCCTCTTCCTCCTTTTTCACTCCCATATAAATACATATATCGGGGAAGAGAATCTAATATTTATGATACATTAAACTCTACTATATGATACGATTAACTCTACTACGAGTATGTTTGACTCATTAACTATAACTTTACCAATCGTAATATCAATTCTACCTCTAAAAGAACTAAGGGTTACTGAAATAGAGAAAAAAATACACAACGTAAAAGGGTTAAACTAGACGATTACATGGCTGAAATATTATTAGATATAAGGTTCTATGATTATCTCACATCTACGACGTAGTTCGTAGTACGTAGCAAGAAGTAAGGGTAGTACAGTTGCAGAAGGGGTAGTATTCAGTATATTTAGTATTCAGAGATGCAGTGGGCTTAGGGGGTGCGGGGGGCGAACGTTACACCACCTTTGGCGTTGTATTCAGAGGTCGTGGGTTCGATTCCCATCCATGGCATAAAATATTAGTACGGGTTTAATGTCTTTCATATTATTATTATTATCTATATCAATATTATTATAAAGAAAGAAGATTTGTATTGTGTTATGTTTGTCTCAAAAACTACTGGACCGATTTAAAAAGAAAAACTCTAATATAATGCTATATTATCACTGAGTAGCATGAGAACATAAAAATGTACTAGAAATTTAGAGAACACATTAATATCTTCAAAAAAGTCTGCGGTCCAACTATTATAGTTATGTCACTATAACAACTTCTTTATGTATGAAAAGTTAATAGTAATGCCAGTAGAAACTAGACCACTTTATTAGCCTATATTTCCAAAATATCCCACAAAAAACATAACACGTGGGTTAATTCCTTAGTATTAATTCTTATCCAAATAAATCACTTCGTATTTGAGGATATTTCAGTACCTATAAATTACTTTTTGAATTATTAAAATCAGACATTCCATTCAAACGATTAGAGTAAAAAAAAACACTTTGCCATAGACGTTAATATAACTAGACATACATCTCTTTTTTTTATTTATAATGGTTCGTTTTTTATTGATTTCTTTCTACTATTAATCGAAAAAAATCAGTACAACATTGCTTTACTTGACTTCAGCGCCCAAATTCTGTTTCTTATAACGGACTCATTACCAAACATTCATAGTTTTTTATAAGTTTTGGAGGCGTTATAAATAAGACCTATATCTAGGCTCATACGTTTTCCTTTTCTTACAGTTTGGTATAGAAAAAATAATATCAACCCCTGAAATTCGAAAAAAATCCCAAGAAAAATCCTCACATTAAAATAATTCCTATAAAATATCAAGGCAGAAAATCATCATTGTTTATTTTCTCTCTAATAAAATGAGACCATTTTTTTTCAAATCCATTAAAGTTTAGGAGTAGAAAACAGTTATGGCGCGAAAGTCGTTTTGCTCCCAAAATTTTAGGTATAATTTCATACGTGCTCTTTCTCTTATTAAGGGTCGGGGGGAAGGTTTACATAAATGTATGGGTTACCGACTCACCGTCATGCGCGGGGAGAGGCAATACTTTGCAGTTGAATCAGCATGAGCATCGAAGAGCCTCATCAGACACTCCTCTTAAAGGATTTCGTTATTTTGACAATCTAACGTTACCTTTAAAAGAAACATATTGGCTGCTGTAGAATAACCTCCAGTTTCTATAATGTTAATCAAATTAATCGATGATTATTTTTTTTAACTTTGTGTAATGTCACATAGTATTTTCTACTAATCAATCAAATTACATAAATCATTTAGTAACCACATCATTTAGCCGGCATAGTGAGAGCGGTCAATATTGTTACCAAATGTATATATCGACCCATTCATTAACTTTGTAAGTCTGCTTACCATCAGGTGGATACAAAGTCATAATTTGGGCTGTGCTCAATAAAAAAAATCCCTGTCTATTTTAGGCATTTTATGTACATTTCCCTAATTTTAAGTTTCATTAAACTCAAACCTAAGTATTTGCATTTTGTTAGAAGAAAAAAAACCTTTCTAAGTATAAATAAATACATTTAATAAACTAAGGCTAAATATTTTGGGTTGATATAGTCGTATAAAAGAAAAAGAAAGCCTAAATATTATAAGTCTCTGATAAGACCGAGACGACAAGATACTAGGTCTGTGGATAAGACTGAGATTTATAAACAGTCAACACAGTATAAAGAGTTTGCATTATGTGATAAAAAAAAATCTAAGTATAAAAAAAGCATTTTAGAAACTCTAAATATTTTGGGCTGATATGGTCGTATAAGAGAAAAGCTAAAAAAAAGCCTAAATATAAGTCTTTAATAAGACCGAGGCGGCAAGATACTAGGTCTGTGGATAAGACTGAGATTTATACACAGTAAACACAGTATAAAATGTTTGCGTTATGTGAGAAAATAAATAAAATAACTAAGTATAAAAAAAAACATTTTAGAAACTAAGGCTAAATATTTTGGGCTAATATGGTCGTATAAAAGAAAAGCTAAAAAGAAAGCCTAAATATTATAAGTGTCTGATAAGACCAAGGCGGCAAGATACTAGGTCTATGGATAAGACTGAAATTTATACACAAGCAACACTTCTTAGAAAACTTTGGTCATGTTACAAGATAATATTTATTAATGTACTGCGAAATTTATTATAATACCTAACTAATGAAATCTACATAGATAAAAGAGGCTTTTAAGGCTTTTACATATCTAGATTCTCTGCGTTTCTACCTTTCTATTTTTATCTAAATGATAAGGAATAATAATAATATGTAAGACAATTTACACATATTACACAAAGTTACAAAGTAAGCTCTAGGCTTGTACTATGTGTACCAGAAACAATCATGTAATACATATTATATTTTATAAACAGCCAGACCATGATAAACTGTAGGTAACCGTTCTAATATGTTTTTGCCATGAGTGGGAATCGAACTCACTACCTCCAGATACAACACCAAAGGCACAACTACTAGTCTACGAAGGCGGTCAAAATTAATTGTGTTATAGTAGTTTTCTTTTATGGAATTTGTTTTATTGGAAATTACTGGGATTTATTATTTAAAAAAGTAACATCACGAGTGCCTCACGACATCCAAGCGGCACTCTAACCCCCGTATTCTAAGACGTATCCTTAACTTCACTTTACACTCAAGGAGCGTCTGTCTCTTTCCACCAAATGTCAACTATAAAAAGCAAGTTGAGACAGACGCTCCTTGAGTGAAGAGTGGAGTTAAGGAAACGTCTTAGAATACGGGGGTAAGACTTTTAATTAAGGATGCAAAAACCGTGAAGTGGCCTAGCCATGTTTCGGTTTTAGTGTCTGCGTTTATCGGTTTTTAGGAGACTGCATTGATTTCTTGTTGAGGTGGTAGTTTCCATTCAGGATGCGACTGCGAAACGGGTAGTTGAATTAACGATAAGGCAACGAAAATATTAAAATATACTCGTAATGGAATTCGTCTCTGTCACCGCCCATTTAATAATGGTATCATTTAGCCGGCATAGTGAGAGCGATAAATGTTGTTTAGATTCGAGTCCCTTGTTTAGGTACCAGGATTTTTTTCAATCCATTTTTATCTTTAAAAAATTAATATAAGATTATCCTAATATGGAATTTATAAAAATGCATAAATATAAAATAGACCCCTCTGCCATCTAGTATTAGAAACTAGGACTTCTAACTTCACTCGTAAAGAGGTATTAGAAGAAAGCTAATAGAGGGCGTCTGTGTATAAGTAGATAACAAGCAATGACAAAATTCGTGAGGGCTGAGGGCTGACTGGAACCTGGTTGGCTCAGCGGTTGAGCGCCTTACCGCGATACCGAGGCTCGTGGGTTCGAGTCCCACCCACCAGGAATTTATTCATTGCATTTTTATCTTTAAAAAAATATTAAGGAATTTATAAAAATGCATAAATATTCAAGTAATTGGATTATAAAATATTTATATGAATAATAAACATGAAGAAAATTCTTATTAAATATCTTTATAATAAATAAAATAATGTTAATTATAATACCTAATATTATTAATTAGGTATTTTAATATTCTGATAATATAAATGTAAATTGTTATAGGTAATATAGATGTAAAGTAGTAAAAAGTGAATTTTAATATTTGTACGCCTATTTGGCAGGTTGTAATGGGAACCTAAGTGTAAATTATTTATTGTACTACAATCTAAAGCAAATAAATAAATATTATTATTTCTATCGTTTCTGTAGGTTCATTATACCTACAGAAATCAGAGTTGCATCTACTCAGAATTGCATCATATCGATTAAACTTTATCTTAGCGTTATGCGCGTAATCACCCCGCTGAGCCAACTAAACCAAGGCAAACTGTATATATATATATATACCATCATGGGTGCCTTACGGCGCCCGAGACCACCTAAACGGCCCCAGGGTACCGAGCGGAGGGGTTTTTAATCCCACCTCGTCGTAGCCGATGATCGGGTCTACACCGAACAAGTGGCTAGCTCGTCGCGATGTTTTTAAATGGACTCGATAACCCATCTATAAACAGTTTCACAAGTTGGTATAGTGAAACCGGGACCGACAGCTTAACGTGCTCTCCGAGGCACATAGTGGTGTTGCAAACAAATGTACATTTTTTTTTTAATTAAACACTCATTGAGTGTTTAATTAAAAAAAAAATGTCCCTGGATCTAATCCCGGTGTGTACCGGGATTAGATCCAGGGGCCTAAGTGTTTTCAAGTCCAAGGTCTAACCAACTCGGCCACCACGTATATAATTTAAAAAGTCAAACTGTTCAGTGAGAATTATTATTATTCTTTATGTTATTTCTTGAGTGGGAATCGAACCCACGGCCTCCGGATACAATGCCAACGGCGTAATTAATATTATATATAATCGGTTATATGTTATTGTTGATGAAATGCATGAACTTTTGACATGTTTGAATTGACATTTTAGTCCTTTTAAAATTTTCCTGTATAGTTTGTAAAGAATAATAAATGTTTTTTTTTTCTTTCTACCAGGTACATGCTAGATCGCCAATCAGCTGTGAAGGTCTCGAACATTGTTCAGGAGATACTCTTTATGATGGCAGTCTCCAACTCTTGCATGGACCCTCTGGTCTACGGAACATATGCGTTGGACCTCCGGGGGTTCTTTGCAAGGGTCATGAAGAGAATGTTCTGCATGAGCTCTAGCCCTATTGAGATGCCAGGTGAGTTGGGATTTTATTTGTTTATTTATTTTAATAAAGTTGAACCCGCGCACATTCCTTTATAGATACGCCCAATTAGAGCTACATTCAAATTTTAAAGTCGAATGGCTTTTTAACGATAACACAAAGTATGGTTTTCTTCCAAAAATTTTTATATACATGGTGGCCGAGTTGGTTAGACCTTGGACTTAAAAACGTTTAGGTCCCTGGTTCGAATCCCGGTGTGTACCAATGAGTTTTTAATTAAAAAAATTATGTTCATTTGTTCGACAACACCACTATAGTGCCTCGGAGAGCACGTTAAGCTGTCGGTCCCGGTTTCACTATACCAACTTGTAAAACTGTTTATAGATGGGTTATTGGGTCAATTCAAAACATCGCGACGAGCTAGCCACTTGTTCGGTGTAGACTCATACCATCGGCTACAACAAGGTGGGATTAAAACCCCTCCGCTGGGTACCCTGTAGTTCAGTTTGTACTATGCAAATCGGCCACCGTTGTCCACGTGGCTCTAAGGTACTATGGTATACCAGAAAAAACGACATTATACATATTATATTTTTTATATAGATCCAGATTAATCCAGACCATGACAAACTGTACAGAAAAATGTACTATTTTTTTTTGCCATGGTGGGTATTGAAATTATTTAATGTTGAAAAAAGTAGCATTTAAAAAAAAATATGGAAAATTCCAGCGTAACATATGAAACAACTGGGGTTTGCGACAAAAAAAAACTAAATTTAATTGAAATGTTTAAAATATATTTTATAATGCTAATAGCTGAAATGTAGTTTGGCATAGTAAGGGCAATTTAATTTATGCAGACTTTTTAAAACAAAAAAAAAAATCGTAACGAACAATGTTTCCCAAAGTAATTTGCCGAGAATAAAACTTGTACCGGTAGGTTTAAATGCAGAAATTATAGATAAAAATAAAAAGTCTATTACTTAATTTTGATGAAAAAGTATGTCAAAAGGTTTTGTCTTGTATCTATGACGTCACATAATCTTTTAAAATATTAATTTTTAATATTATTATCAATTTCCACCAAAAAAAAGATTTTTTTTTCTCATAATCTGGGTGTTCATAAAATATAATATGTATTATATCGTTGTTTCTGGCACATATAGTACAGCCTAGAGCTTATTCGTAGTTTGTGACCAGAGCAATATGTGTAAACTTTCCTACATATTATTTTTATTATTATATTAGAAACTACCTGTCCCCGACTTTAATTTAAAATAAATGAGATCGAAAATAAAATACAGCATATTATTGATACTCGCTGATAATATAGCTTTCTATTGGTGAAAAAATTTCTTTAATCAAAAATTTTCTATTTATAATATGATAACCTGTTGTTTTGATTAATAAATGGAATTAGTTTCATTCAAGTAATATTTTCGGTAATTTTTTTTTTTTTAGAAGCCTATTATATGTGACTAGAAAAATAAAAAAAATATATGAAAAAAAAAAACTTAACTAATAATTTTTCAATTCGAACCAGTAGTTCCTGTGATTAGCGCGTTTAAACAAACAAACAAACTCTTCAGCTTTATAATATTAGTATAGAACTATTAATAGTACTAATACTAATATAGTATTATTACTAATATAATATATTAGTAATAATACTAATATTATAAAGCTGACGAGTTTGTTTGTTTGTTTGGTTATACTAATATAATAGTATAATATAGAAGTATTAATAATTCTATACTATACTAATATTATAAAGCTGAGGAGTTTGTTTGTTTGTTTGGTTGAACGCGCTAATCACAGGAACTACTGGTTCTATTTATATATATATACTAATATTATAAAGCTAAAGAGTTTGTTTGTTTGTTTGGTTGAACGCGCTAATCACAGGAACTACTGGTTCTATTTATATATATACTAATATTATAAAGCTAAAGAGTTTGTTTGTTTGTTTGGTTGAATGCGCTAATCACAGGAACTACTGATTCGAATTGAAAAATTATTAGTGTTGGATAGCCCATTTCTCGAGGTAGGCTACATAAAATTACGCTACGACTAATTGAAGCGAGGTAACAATGAAAAATGTTGCAAAAACGGGGAAAAATGATTCCTTTTGATAGGGTACCCTGCATAAACGGTGTATTTATTTATTTAATTAACAGCATCCCACAGCAGAAAAACTGTAAGTCATCGCAAGATTGAATTCTTGGTTATACATATCACTAAAAGTTTCCCCAAGGTGTGAGATTACAGCATGAACAATTGGGTATGTGCAAAATTAAAGCTTTACTACATTTTTCGGACAGTGCTCTGAAGAACTGTTTGAAGTTTGAACTCATCCCTCCTTCTCCATTTCGTTTCCGTACTACACGCACTGGCAAATAAAATAAATGCATACACATACAGTGGATGACAAAGTCTACCAGAACAAAAAGGTATGGCATTTATGTCGCACTATAAAAAAGTGGAATGCCTTGCCTGCGTGCGTGTTCCCTTCTTCCTTTAATCCTGAGTCCTTTAAGAGTTTCTCAAGCAGACATAGTGGAATTTGTTTTTTTTAAATATTTCTATACTAAATATACACACACATGCACACAATACACAAACACACTCAGGTACATAAACATCACAGACACTAATACGTACTCTTAACATACTTGTAATTTACTCCAACACAAATAAAAAATGCAATAATCCACTATAGTGCCTCGGAGAGCACGTTAAGCTGTCGGTCCCGGTTTCACTATACCAACTTGTGAAACTGTTTATAGATGGATTATTGAGTCTATTCAAAACATCCCGTCGAATTAGCCACTTGTTCGGTGTAGACTCATACCATCGGCCACGACGAGGTGGGTTTAAAACCCCTCCGCTGAGTACCCGTGAAGATATGAATGTATGTACAAACAAAAAAATACAAAAGAAAATAAATAAAACAAAATGTGATGAGTGTAACATTATTATTTTATTTAAAAAGTAATGTTTATGAATGGCCGAGGAGATCTATTCTAGGCATTTATATTGTTATTTTTTTTAATATACATATATACAATTGTAAACCTGTTGATCTTCTTAATAAACATACATACATATCATCACGGGTGCCTTACGGCGCCCGAGACCGCCTAGACGGCCCCAGGGTACCCAGCGGAGGGGTTTTAATCCCACCTCGTCGTAGCCGATGGTATGAATCTACACCGAACAAGTGGCTAGCTCGTCGCGATGTTTTGAATAGACTCAATAACCCATCTATAAACAGTTTCACAAGTTGGTATAGTGACCGGGACCGACAGCTTAACGTGCTCTCCGAGGCACGAGTGGTGTTGTCAAACAAAAAGTACATTAATTTTATAATTAAAAACTCATTGGCACACACCGGGATTCGAACCAGGGACCTAAGCGTTTTTTTTTTTAAGTCCAAGGTCTAACCAACTCGGCCACCACGTATATAAACAATTACACTTAAATTAATTAAACCAAGCAAACATCATTGCTACTATTCGTTGAGAACATTCATGGACGTTACTTTTCCACTTACCGCTAGGTGGATGTGTATTTATGTGTTGAATTATATAAGAAAAATAAGCAATAACACAAGTTTCATAAGTTGGTACAGTGAAACTGCGACTATAGTAATATTACCTACTTAAATATGTGTTGTATATTCTTTATATACCTATCTGTAAAATAATGTAGGTGTATTGTTAAAGGTACTTAAATTATGTAAATACAGTGACTAATTCAATAGGGTTTAAACTTTAAGGGCTTGAAATACGATTCAATTTGGATTGACAATGTTACCTACCGTAAAAAGCGAAGATAAAATTTAATTGCTTTACTCGCTACTTATGCATGTATAGATAGAATCTCGGTCTGTAAGTCACGATCTTATAAATCATAAAAAGTTTTCAAACTAAGATTTCTGAGAAGGTTTTTTATTCTTGTAACAAACGAATTTTTACAACACTTGAAACAAATTTACTCTTCATCTTTCCTGCCTGATTTTAACGCAAAGAGGTATTTTCCTAATTCATATTAGGAAAATTTAATGAATTATATATTTTTGGTCTTTTATTAAATTATTTTTGCCAATAGTTTGTATTATTAATAATCTTATAATTTGTAAATATTTTTAATGTTTTGAAAAAATAATCAAATTTAAGGACTAAATGTAATAAACTTACCCTATAAATTAATTAATTATATATATATATATATATATATAAATTACAGTCGTTCAAAAATGCGGTCTAATAATAATAATAATATAAGCTTTCATTCAGATACTTTTTTACAAATTTTATTTATTTTGCTTTTTAATTTTCTGAAACTGGATCTGTGTGCCGTTTGGCAAAGGCCTCCTCCAACTCTCGCCATCCTGTACGGTTCTGTGCTAATCTGGTCCAAGTCCTGCCTGCTGTTTCTATAATTTCGTCTACCCATCTTCTATACTGGCCTTCTCTTTTCCTTTTCTTATCCTTAGGGTACCAATATGTTACAGTTTTACTCCATTTGTCCTTTCCCCTTATTGTATGTCCCGACCATTTCCACTTAAGTTGTTTTATTGTAATAATTACATCCTTAACTTTTGTATTTTTCCGAATAGTATTGATTCTTACTTTGTCTCTTTTCCTTATTCCTATCATACTTCTTTCCATTGAGTGTTGGCACGTTTCTAGCTTTTTTATATGTCTTTTGTTGAGTGCCCATGTTTGACAACCATATGTTAGAACGGGTAAGATGCAGATGTTAAATAGTTTGCTTTTAGTTGTCATTTTCACTTCACTGTTTTTCATAATTTCCTTAAATCCCCAATATCTTTTCCATGCGTTCCCTATCCTTCTTTCAATTTCCTTATCTGTTTGATCTATTGGTGATATAATCTGACCTAAATATATATATTCTTTTACAAATTCTATTATTGTGTTGTCTATTTTTATTATATAGAGAAAGTAAAAAGGTTGGATTACTAATGAACAAAGAAAAAACAAAGGCTATGACCAACACACAAGAGCATGTGTGTTGGTCATAGCCTTTGTTTATTCTTTGTTCATTAGTAATCCAACCTTTTTACTTTCTCTATTTAGATCTTCTAACATTTCTCTTAGGTCGTTAATATTCGTTGGAAATAATATAAGATCGTCAGCAAATCTTAAATGAGTGAGATTTTTTCTGTTGATGTTCAGACCGTAACTTTCCCAGTATAATTTCTTAAAAATTTCCTCAAGTACGGCAGAAAAAAAATTAGGCGATAATGGGTCTCCTTGGCGTAAACCTCTCTCTATTTTTATCTCATCTCCTTCCGTTTCTAGTTTAACTCTAGATGTGCTTCCGGAGTATATATTTTTAATAAGCCTAATATATTTTGTGTCTAAGCCTTGATTTCTTAACGCTTCCCAAATTTTTCCATGTTCAAGGGAGTCAAAAGCTTTGTTGTTATCAATAAAACAGCAATAAAACGGTATATTGAACTCTTTGGCTTTTTCGAAGATTTGTTTTACAACATGAATGTGGTCTAACACAGAATATCCGCTTCTGAAGCCTGCCTGTTCGGCTGGTTTTCGTCTAGTGTTGTGCTTATTCGACTTAATATAATCTTAGCAAAAACTTTGTAAATATTTGACATTAGGCTGATTGGTCTCTAATTGTTTATATCGTTCTTATCTCCTTTTTTGTGTATCAGCGTTATTTTAGATACTGTCCATTGTGTTGGTATTATTTCGTTTCCTATTATTTCGTTGAAAATTTTTGTGAGTATTGGTGTTATGATTTTTTTAGTCGCTATTAAAAATTCATTGCTTATGTCATCTGGGCCTGGTGATTTATTTTTCTTTTGTGTTGATTGCTTTCTCTACTTCTCTTTGTAATATAGGTGGTATTTTAGAAACGAAACTAATATCTTTTAGTTGGATTTCATGTTCCTTGCTTAATTGTCTTCTATATAGATTTCTATAGAATTCTGTAGCTATTTTTATCATATCTGGTCTTTTAGTTCTTTCCTCTCCCAAGTGGGTTTTTATTTTGGGTATCCAGTCTCTTTTACTCGACAGTGACTTAAGCGCTTTGTTTATGCCGCCTGTTGCTGTTATATGATTTTCAAGTGTTGTTTGTCTGTGATTTTTTCTGTCTTTTCTCATACTCGTTCTTATTTGTTTACTTAGTTCATTTATTTCTTTCCAGTCTTTGTTCTGCTTCTCTTTGTTGCTGATTAGATGTCAAAAATGCGGTCTACTACATCTCAAATACTAAAGTTCATTTGCATGTCTTCTTCTTCTTTTACCTAAATGGCCTTCTACGCTTTACGAATAATTTTGCCAATGTCTAGTTGTGGGTAGATTTATAAATTATAATATTGTACGGTAAAAGTGGGATAATAGGATGGAAAGGATTAGAATTAGGAATGGCCACATGACCGTATGCAAACATACGGTATAGTGCTACCAGTGTCAAGTGAAGGGGGAAGAAATAATCAACAGTAAAATGGGTACCGGCATTTTACTGAAGATAAAGGGATTCGTTGAGATAGCACAATCACCAAGATCACTGCGTAAATCAAATCAAATCAAATCAAATCATTTATTTCATGTAAATCTTTACAGATATTTATGAATAGTCAAAAAAAAAAAAAAAATTTTAACAATAGTCTTAGAGTGCGTTTGGTTAGGCAGCTATTCATTATTAAAAGAACGACAAATATTTATTATACCTCGATATCAGACTTAGAACTTAAATTTAGAAATCTTAATATGAAAATTACTACCAAACCGAACACACACTACATAACCAACTAGTGTAAGACTAGGTGGTTAGCTGATTCCATTGACCTGTCAATCATTATCTGCCATACAAGGGAGCCACCAAGGCGACCAACTTCACCGACCATATCCACGCCTTAAATATTTATTCTAAATAAATATATTTATTCTAAATACTACACTTCTCACACTTAATATTACTATAAGAATGCTTATGCTACAAAATTAGCACACTTTTGCACAATAATATTCAATTAAATTAAATTTGATAACTGTAATAGACACACGCGACTACAGTCTTCGGACTACCCTCAAAGAATCCCATTTGCATATCATAAAACAATAAAGTTGATTTCCCTTTCAGAATATTTTGACAGCTAATTGGCACAGCTAACTGTCAAAATATATCAGTTAATGCCAATAAGCTGTCAAAATATTCCGCAAGGGATACTGTTTATCATTTAATGTAGTAACTTTTACCCTTCACTCAACCGATATTTTGATGACACGGGAATTTAATAGACTATTTTGTTGGCCATATGTCGTTATCACTTACTAGCTGAACCGTGCAACTTCGTCTGCGTAACTGTAACCGTTAACGCAACGGAAGCTCTCAATAGTAAAAAAAAACGATTCTCCACTCCTAATGGTACTTTTAGATGACAGGCCTTAAGCGCACGTAGAGAGCGCGTTAGATTTTTGTGTAGTGTTCATATGGCGTACGTTTAACATGCGTAAAGCGCGCGCTACCACTGTTAAGTTCGAGTGGCGAATTTTTAGGAGATGAACGTGGAAACAGCAATTTGTATGTGGATTTTATATCGAAGACGGAGACAGCGACGCAACAGACGACGGCAATATTGGGTCCATCCAATTTTATTAAACAGGCTCACCGAAAGTCAATACATAATTTTGTCAGGCAATATGTATCCAACCTTCAGTATATCAATCAAATCATTTGACAATTTACTGATCAAAGATCTGTATTAAAATTTTCCTTTTCCATTTTGGGCTTTCCAAATAAAATTTAACCGATCCAACCAATCTAAAAATACGTCTGACGTATCTAAAGCGTGCGCCCAAATAACGACAGCCATCATCATCATACCAGCCTTTCGCGCGTCCACTGCTGGACATAGGCCTCCCCCAATGATCGCCACAACGTGAACGGCAAACTAATGATCTGTAGGCCTATTACGTCGCAAAACGTTAAGCTAAACTTTAACCAAAATAACTACTTCCAACAGTTTTACAAGAAATTTCTACAAACGATGTATGTAGAAACGTTGTATATATGCACGTATATATATATACGTCTAAATATTAATATACGTGGTGGCCTAGTTAGTTAGATCTTGGACTTAAAAACACTTAGGTCCCTGGTTTGAATCCCGGTGTGTACCAATGAGTTTATAATTAAAAAATGTATGTACATTTGTTTGACAACACCACTATAGTGCATCGGAGAGCACGTTAAGCTGTCGGTCTCGGTTTCACTATACCAACTTGTGAAAATGTTTATAGATGGGTTATTGAGTCTATCCAAAACATCGACGCTACGACGAGGTGGGATTAAAACCCCTCCGCTGGGTACCCTGGGGCCGTCTAGGCTGTCTCTGGCGCCGTAAGGCACCCGTGATAATACATACATACATACATATTAATGTGTTATATTATGATTTTACGTTACTTACTTACGAAAATAAAAACTTTCCTTACACCCTTTTTCACCCCTCCCCTTTCCTTAATGAAATTTCCAAAAATAGTGAAACACCTATCAATATATTTTCTAAGAATAGTCTCACACTCTCACCAACTTATTTAATTTACGGTTCAAATTTCTTTAAGTAATCAAGTTGCACCTTTGGGTTGGTTTGTTTGACGCTCGACGTTTGTGCGAAATCAAACCAAGAAGCAATTTGCCATGGTTATTTTTAATTATTTTAGGCATTTTCTAAAGAAAACAATGAATTGAGGTGGCCTTCCGCTCCTCAAACGAATTTTCTTTGATAGCTTCTATTTAGTCAAAACGCCTTTCTTGGTTATTTTAGCATGAATTTTTTGTTTGCTAAAAACTCAATTGTGGGAGTTGTAGTTTCACAAATCTGGACAGATGTTTTCGGCAGATACTCTCGTCCAATCACCTCATGACACATACATGTAAAATTCTTTATACACTGGTTTTCTATCTGGAAGATTTGGAGTCAAACACTATACATTCACCTAAGAAAACTGTTGGCATCATCTTGGTAACTACTACTGTGTGTTTATATTGGGTCTCAAAATCTCATAAAAAGTTAGGACGACAGATATTTTCGATGTAATTTTTCTAGAATACTAAGCCCTTTCCTCAATCATGCAGTGACATAATTCATGACATTTGTGATTTTTTTATATTTCAGCACGACATGTGAGTCCATGAATGGGGTCGATCAATACATTTTTACTGCTCCAACTATGTTACAAAATGGGCGGCGACAAAGGCGAATTACTACGAGTATATTTTAATATCATCGCTGCTTTATCGTCAAATCAATCGCCCGTTTCATAACCGCACCCTGAAAGGAGACTACCACCTCCACAAAAAAATATGAAATCCGCTAAACCCTCTGACTAATACTTAAACATGAATAGGTCACTTGACGATTTATCCATACAATATAGGTAATATGCCTATTGTATGTCGAAATATTATGATAACAATAAACTTCTTCTCGGCCTTTGAATGCTTTGAAATGCTCATCTTTTTAATATAGGTGCACAATGCTCAACATTTTCAGCGATTCAGCAAAGGAAATTTCGTTTGAAATACTAAACACGGTTCAACAATCTTTTGCATTTAAAAATCGCAAAAGAGAAAAGTATCAAAACAAAATTGTAGCTTCAAACAAACTGAAATATCAGTTCTCGCTCAATTTTACGCTGTAAATTAATACAGTGCTAACAATTTTAAGTTTTAAAATTATAACAATATATTGTAAACTTCTCGGGAAAAATAAATTGATCTATATGAATGTACAGTATTGTATAGGTATATTGTTTCGGATAACATTCGGTTAGAATCCTAGGCGTGGCAAACTTTTAAAATATATTTAAATGCAATTCTACTTATTTTTAAATATAAAGAAATGTTGTGTGAATCTCTAGAGTTTTTTACTTACTGGTTTCTTTTTCTCCGGGGTGTCTCTGAGGGGATCGACTTTACAGTTAGTGTTTACGCCCTTAAAAATACCTATCCTAATACCTTTACTAAATGTGATTGGTTACTTACCTTTTATTTACAATAAATATTTTAGGCATGGATATGGTCGGTGTAGTTGGTCGCCTTGGTGGTTCCCTTGTATGGCAGATAATGATTGATAGGTCAATGGAATCAGCTAACCACCTAGTCTTACACTAGTTGGTTATGTAGTGTGTGTTCGGTTCGGTAGTATTTTTCATATTAATATTTCCATTCCATCGCGTTTAAGTTCTAAATTTGATACAGATACACATATTTTCACGGGTGCCTTACGGACCCGTGAAGATATATGATATATAACCGCCTAGACGGTCCCAGGGTAAAGCCACCTCGTCGTATCCGATGGTATGAGTCTACACCGAACAAGTGACTAGCTCGTCGCGATGTTTTAAATAGACTCAATAACCCATCTATAAACAGTTTCACAAGTTGGTATAGTGAAACCGGAACCTACAGTTTAACGTGATCTCTGAGGCACTATAGTGGTCAAACAAATGTATATATTTTTTTTAATTAAAAACTCATTGGTACACACCGGGATTCGAACCAGGGACCTAAGCGTTTTTAAGTCCAAGGTCTAAATTTGATATCGAGGTTTAATAAATATTTGGGTTCTTTTGTTAATGAATAGCTGCCTAACCAAACGCACTCTAAGACCTCATTGTTAAACTTTTTTTTCGACTATTCATAAATATCTGTAATAAATGATTTTGACTTTGACTTTAAAATTTAAGGTACTTTCCCTCTTAGCACGGCCAATTTTTCCACCCTGTATATCTGTGATATATAAATTCTATAAATGTCTAAACAATCTTATATAATGCATACTGGGGTGGTTTAGAAAAAAAAAACACTTTGACTTCAACAGCAAAACCACCCACAACAGCAGACATCCACCAATAAAACTACACCCACCCACCTCAACCGAAATAACCTACACTACTTCAGCAGCCGCGGTTCACCCGAACGAGTTATATTTTTTTTTTTAATTTCCAAGGGAACGAAGTCGCAGGCGGGAATCTAGTAAGCATTATTTTTATTCTGTGACAAACCATAGTAAACAAATTCAACAGTAGCCCTAGTGTGAGTTTTTTTAACATTTACTTCGCGTTAACTATACTACCGCGTAAACATTTTGACCAATCACACGACCGCATTACTAGTTCTCAAAATTTCCGCTTGGAGCGCTGAACAATTTAGTTATACAAATTTTAGTTATCTCAAACGCAAAGTAATAGTTAGAAAACTCACACTAGGGGTACAGAAGTGTGAAAGCTCATTTAGTATATATAATGACATGACTACATTGAATGAAATTAAAGTATTATCGCATCTATAAACCGCCTCTGTGACGAACTGGCACATAGTATTAAAATTAAATTAACAAAGTAAAGATATTTATTTGATAAAACATTTAAAAAAAACACAAATAAATTAAATTACCTATTAAAAATAATAATAATAAATAAAAATACTTACCTAAAAAAATAATAAATCCTCACAGTTGTCGCGCGGCATAGTGCCCAGAACGCTAGCTACATTACCTCTTTGAATGATCAAGCTTAATCTTTGGAAGAGGTAAGAGCCAGCCCTCTGGTCACCGGTGACGTCAATAAGGTCTGATGATATTTTTTTTATAAATCCTAATGTATTTGGGCCCCATGAGCCCATAGTCTCTACCCCAAACGGCACAAATATATAATTGTTTGCTATTTGACTATATTTGCGCCGTTTGAGGTCTTCCGCGTCTTCGGCTGCGTTTCCAGCCCCATTCATGGTCCTTAGAAGATGTGAAGTTGCTAAGGTGTCTACACAAGTAGCATCCCAGACTAAACAACGACCCATCTTCCAAGGCACTAAACTTAATCCGTCAGGTCTCTTGCCGTCATCACGAAAAAGACCTTGTGGCTCTAAGATTGATGGAATATGTATGGCGGCAAGAGACCGACGAATTAAATTATTAATGAGGCTGTGTCGCGCAAAACGCCCTGCGCTCCTGGAACATGAAAGCCCATGGCGCCCAAATACGTCGACGTCACCTCCGCACGGACATCTGTGAGGTTCACAAAATGCGACTCCCAATCTCAGAGCCACGGCGATTTGAAAGGTTTGGTTATCCAATAATGTTCCTAAATTTGGGTTTGGTATTGCTTGAAGCCATTGTCCAGATTCTTTGGTTGAAACAGCTAAAAGACGAGCGCGTTCTAAATTACTGCTATTTTTCAACAAATTGGCATGGGTGGCTTGAACGATAGGAATGTCCCAATGTTTCTGTTTGTGACGTTCCATCGGGACATTTCCATTCGGGCAAGCCAGTGACCATGCTGTAAGGCTTTCATCCAAATAAGAAACATTTATATCCTGCCAATCTTTTCTTAAAATTTTGGAAATGATACCTGAGACACTATATATAGACGACAAAAAACCCGGGAGTGCAACACTGTTAATTTTGCGTATACCGATACCACCATATCTAATTGGTAGAGTTAGCTGGGTCCAAGAAAGTTCGTTAAAATTTAAATTAAACATTTTTTGTAAAATTTCTTTAATGGTGGCATCTAATAAGCTCGTTAATTCAAAAAAAATCCATATCGGAGATGTGCGTAAAAGATACATAATTTTGGGAATGAATAAACAATGTTTTGCAATTATATATCCAACATGATAATTTAGTTTGCATATTTTTTCCGAAATTTTTGTAAAATTGTCAATTTTTTCATGAATAAGAGAGGTTACGGAGTCTTCAAAGATTGGTGAACCTAATAGGTTAAAATTTGATTGGTTTAAAATTTTTATGTCTGGTGCTACAGTTAAAAATTTTGAAATAATTTCTTCTCTGGCTAAGCTGGAAATATTGTTGGAAATAAATAATTCACATTTGCTTAAATTTAACTGTAAGCCAATATTCTCAAACGCGCTTTTTACGTTAATTAAATCAGATAACACTACGTTGTGCCCACCTCCTAGGGTGCCATCATCAAGGTACCAAACATTAAATAATGAGTTAAGTGTAGATATGATTGGATGGATGGCGAGGCTGAAAATTGCTGGTCCCAATGGATCTCCTTGCTGACATCCCACGGAAGAATTTAGTATGTTTGAATTATATAATAAATTTGTTTTTTGGCTGTAACTTTGGTATAAATAAGGATATATGCTCGGGATATGATTGTAAACTTCTGTCAAAAAACTATCTCTGCTTACGGAATTAAAGGCGTTTTTTATGTCTATCTTGAGTATAACTTCGGCTTCACCATCCATCACAAATGTACGTAAAGAATGGACTGCTGCTTCACACCCACCTTTCGTACCAAAACCTAGTTGCACAGGTTGAAATAACTTGCCTAAATGTTTTTGACATAATGGCTGCAGTAATCTCTTTTTCTGAAGTTTGAAGTATGGGTGTGGAAGCCACTGTTGGTTGAGATGATAATGGGAATGAATTTGAATCCGGATGTTTTGCCCTCAATGCAGATAGTGTCTCAGGTGAATCGCCGGCAATGGTATCTTCAGAAAACAATAATTTTGTGGCCCCTTTCAAATCGCCGTCGTAAACTTTTTCTTCAATAATAGTGTTTTTGTTTGAACGAAAGCATCGATTATTTCCTTTATTATATACTATATTATATCCTTTATTATATTATATACTTCTGGAATTTGAAATTTTGTAATATTATTTTTAATTTGTTGCGTTACAGAAACATTATTCAAGTTACGTTTGTCAATATAAAAAACTTTATATGAATATGTAAATAGTGTTTGCCAATCTTCTGTAGTATTTTTTAAACATTTACTTATATATGATGAAAGGCTAGATGAAGCTACAGCCATTCTAGCCCCACGAGGGATCCTTTTAATTAAAGGTACCGACATCTTCAAATTACTTATAATCTTGCAAAAACTATCAATATTTGATGTCTGAGAATGTGTTGGTGTTGAATGTATTGCATCGAATTGAGTTACGTCAGGAAGTGCGATGTCTTTATGCATGCGAGATATATGAGATTTAAGGCCTCTGGCTCCTTTAAAAAATTTTGGTATGCAACATTTGGGGCACTGAATATATTGACTGATAGGCTGAGATTGGGAGTCATCTGTTGCATTTTGGGACATACTTTATAACAATGCTTATAAAACTAAAATTAAATATAAAATAAAGAATTAACTAACAACAATTAAAATAATAATAAACTATAAAATATACTATTGACACACACAGCAAAATAGAAAAAATCGCATTGCACCTAAAACACACATATAAGCTCAAAATTATACTAAGAATAAATAAAATGTATTATATCTAAAAAACACAGCAAAATATCGCTTTGCATTTAAAACACTGAAAGTATATCACTAATATCACCTTAAATTTGAAGATCCGTTTTGGCTTCGTTGAATATATAATAAAAAAAATCTTTGAAAAAGAATTAAAATAAAACCGCTTGTATATGTAGTACTGCTGTGGAATGTCTTCTTTTAGAAATTGTCTGTGTATTTTCCAAACCTTTGCAGCTCAATTTATCATTATCATGCCAAAATTTTTATACTTTGGACTAAATATTCCAAAATCATAGACATGTTAGTTGATGACATTTCATACCAAAAAATACTCCAATTAACTTTTATCATGTGATAGTCACAAATTATACTTTCTTCTTTTTGATAATTTATATAAATATTCACAGCAAATTTATTTATTTTAATATTTATTTATTACTGCAAAAAAATATTGACTTTCTGTTTTGAGTGACATTTGACTTTTTTTTTTTTATATTAAAATAAATTATAAATAATAAGTTGTCAATGTTGTAAAAATGTCAAATAAACATTACGTTTCTCATAAAATCCGGTCATATTAATTTACCTAAATACAGTCCCATATTATCGAAGGCACCAGCAAACCAGTGCAGAACATAATTTGGTCCTTCGAGGTTGTGGGTTTTTCTGTACATCATGCCATGGTCTGGGTATTTATAAAATATAATACGTTTTAGTACCGTTGTTTTTGTTACACATACTGCAAGCCTAGAGTTTAGTTTGTGACCAGGGAAATATGTGTGTAATGTTGTATATTATTATTAAAGTTAGATAATATATATACATATAAGTATAGAGATATATTAATGTTATAAAGTTTTTTTTAACTTATAAATAAAGTATATTAACAAAGATTCTATATATACTAATAATAAAGAGAAAAGATTTGATTGTTTGTTCCGAATAAACTTTAAAACTACTAAACTGATTTAAACAAATAATTCATCAATAGAAAGCTCTATTATTAGCGACTTGAGCTGTATTTTATTTTATTTTATATTCAATTTCTTTAAAATTTAACGACAGATAAAACTGTGGTGCAATAGTAATAATAGTAATAGATAAGAAAATTATAGGCTAGTTGCACCAAAATATGAACATGCTCCAATTAATGAACACCTAAATGCTTTTGCATATAATAAGAATATCATAAAAAAAAACTACCATGTTAGCATCTTAATTTTATAATAGCCAATATAAAATTAATATTACAACATAATGGATTTTATGTTATTTGTATTTTATGCAAAAGCATTTTTTTTTTTTTTTTGTATGTAGGACAAATTAAACATATTGCTCTGGTCACAAACTAAGATCTAGGCTTGTACTATGTGTACCAAAAACAACGATATAATACATATTATATTTTATAAACACCCAGACTATGACAAACTGTACAGAAAAAACGTACTGATATTTTTTTACCATGGGTGGGTATCGAACCCACGACCTCCGGATACAACGCCAAAGGCGCAACCACTAGTCTACGGAGGCTGTCAAAGCCTGGATGTTCATTCATAGGTGTATGTTCATATTATGGTGCAACCACCCTGTATAAGTTTTTTTTAACTTATAAAAAAAGATAATAACATACTGTTGTTACAGAAATATCTGGAACCAGCACATTTAAACGGAAAGTAGCTACAAGCGATGTGGTACACCCCCATAACCATGTAAGTTATATAACCCAACCACAAAGTTTATTAAATTTAAGTCCCCTATCACGGCGGCAAGCTAATAGTATATAATAATACAAAATTTTGACGTAAAGTTCGTTTCACGAAAGAATTCCTTTGGACGGAAGCTCTGGCGCTGCAGTTTTAAGTCTCCCCGAAAATAATTTTAGGGTGATTTAGATTTATTTTATTAAATTAAATTTATATAACTAAGACATCACATGCTGTTTACTTTCAATTTTATTAGTTCTACTTTTTGCCGCGAGAATTATTTCGTGAAACGGACTGTACCCAAAAATTTTATCACTTTTCTTCGATGAAGTGTGATAAAATTTCTGGTTATCTGGATGCCATATTGCGTGGTCAAGATTCTTTTTTAAAATGTTTATTAATGGCAACATAGTAGTATCACGGAATTGGATAGTGTTTTGAAATTTGGTCTTTACAGGCAGTACCGTCTCTACCATAATTTGAGCGGTAAATACCCAGGGCCCTTGACCTCGCGGTCCCCGAAAGGCTTAGACCAAAAAAAGTAGCTCACAATAGCTTTTTTTTCTAGCCATTATTTTTTTTTACTTTGCCATAGCGCCACATATTCTTGTGTATTTATATAGATACTTACCTATATTATATTTTACAGAAAAACTTACTAATATTATTTTGCCTTGAGTGGGAATCGAACCTACGACCTCCGGACACGAAGCACGAATAGCACCGACCTATTTTAATGTCGGTGCTATTAAATTTAACTGTCAATAATTAAAGAAAAGAAAAACTGTCATATTTAGTTACTGTAATAAAATATGATTATATAGGTACCTGCAAAAGTTTTCTGTACCAGAAAAGTCGTATTACTTATCTTGGTAGCCATTTTATGGATATCTCATACGTTTGAATAGGCTATTTTTGCCCAAAACGCTATTAAACGTCCTACATTATGTCTTCTATTAGCTATAATCTTTGACTACCCTTTATAAAATTATAGTCATAAATATATTAAAATATTTAATGTGCTAAATATTGCTAGAACATTTTACTTTGTAGCAAATTCCTAAAATATTTCATTACCTATTTTATGTTAAAGCTTATTTTAGACTAAATAATTATAGTGTATCTACTACTACTTAGTAGAATATATCCATTTAACTTTGTTAATGCGATCGGTGGTCATTTAAATATACCTAGAACCAATATGAACCGCCTCCGTAGACCAGTGGTTGCGCCTTTGGCATTGTATCCGGAGGTCGTAGGTTCGATTCCCATCCCAGTATTTGCAGTTCTGTACATTGGTACAGCAACCAATTGCTAAACTGTTAAATAATCTGCCATAGGGTGTTTTGCGCATGCTTTTAGTAGGGTTAGAGCATTTTATATATGCTGTGATATGCATATCGGTAACTCAATGGCTATATTCCTCGGTTAGTTTGTGTGAAGCACCAGAGTTTTTTACTTGCTGGTACCTTTTTCTCCGGGGTGTCACCGGAGGGATCGACCTTACAACTAGTGTTTACGCCCTTAAAAATACCGATCCATATAACTATGTTAATGCGATTGATGGTCATTTAAATACAGCCAATATAATGATAATATAAGAACTAATATTTAAGGCGTGGTTACGGTTGGTGAGGTCGGTCGCCTCGGTGGCACCCTTGTATGGCAGATGATAATCGGAAGGTCAATGGAATCAGCTAACCACCTAGTCTTATACTAGTTGGTTATGTAGCGTGCGTTCGGTTGGTTGTTTTTTTTAATACTTTTATTTATGACACCTTTTATTAATTAATCTATAATAGCAGCCTAACCAAACGCACTCTAGACCTTATTGTTAAAACTTTTTTTTTTTTTGACTATTCATAAATATCTGTAAAGATTTACATGAAATAAATAATATTTGATTTGATTTGATCCATGGCAAAAAAATATTAGTAGGTACATTCTGTACAGTTTGTTATGGTCTAGGTATTTATAAAATATAATATGTATTATATCGTTGTTTCTGGTACACATAGTACAAGACTAAAACTCGTGACCAGAGAAATATGTGTTAATTGTCTTACATATTATTAATATACTTTGAATAAATATTTAAGGCATATATATGGTTAGTGAGGACCATATATTGATAATTGACAGGTCCATGGAATTAGCTAACCACCTAGCCTTACACTAGTTGGTTATGTAGCGTGCGTTCGGTTGGGTAGTTATTTTTCATATAATGACTCATTTTAGCATTCCACTTTAATAGTTTAATTTCTATATCAAGCTAATGAAAATTAATCGATATTTTTTTAATTACCACATTGCGGCCCCCGTAGAATAAAATGGCAATTTATATTGTCATAGTTTTAGTCTAATGTCATATTTGAAACCTTTGGATCATAGTTAACGTGACCATATTTATTATTACTCAAAACATTGTCAAAATTTTGGGGACAGTCCAATAATGAAACAATATTTTGTTATGTTGAAGAAAATGTACCTATTCAAGGAAATCATGAATCAAATAAAACCTGGAATATTACATAAAAACGAGAAAAGCTATTTTTCATTTAATTTTTCTGATGAGCTTGTGACTTTAAATACGAATTAAATTCATGGCATGTTTTTTTTTTATATTCCATTCCTTTATACCAGCTAACCACCTAGTCTTACACTGGTTGGTTATGTGGTGTGTGTTCGGTTTGGTTTCTAATTATTTTATGTATGTAAAAGCCTAACCAAGCGCACACTTAGACCTTATACTAAATATAGTTTTTTTTTTGACTATGCATAAATACCTGTAAAGGTTTACATGAAATAAATATTTTTGACTTTTGACTTTTGACTTTATCGACATGGCTTTGAGAACAGACAAGAGAAACATTTTTTGTTCAAGTATTTATAATTACAAGAATAAAGTTCTAAAAGAATGTTATCATGACAAAAGCTGTACATAATATTCTCATAAAAAGGTGAAGAGTGAAAATCGTTCTAAACGCAGCCATTCTGTTCTCGTAAAAAGGAGTTTTAACTCCGCCCGATTAACGTTAGCTTAGTAGTCTTAACAATACATACATATCATCACGGTTGCCTTACGGCGCCCGAGACCGCCTAGACGGCCCCACGGAACCCAGCGGAGGGGTTTTAATCCCACCTCGTCGTAGCCGATGGATAACGATGAATAGAAAAAGACCAGTATATATATCTTACTATGAATAACATGATGAACAAGTTATTTTTTTATGAGAGCGCGGCATGTGATCTTACATCAACCTGATGAAAACAGATGCAAGTCCAAGAATGAATACAACAAGAATATATAACTGTGTTGTAAGAACTGGTTGCATGCAGTATGCTGGCTTAATATGCCTATTCACGCTTCGTTTAAGGCGAGGTATGTTCGTCAGTGAAATAACGTATTTGTATCTACTTCCTTATGTTTATTTTTGATGAGATTAAGCAGCGTGGATTATTAAAAGTCGCACGGAAAAAAAATGCCGTAAGTCACAATGCGTTTAAACATTAATTTAAGAAAAACTACATTAAACATTTAAAATATGAATTAACACAATCTTCTTGTAATTTACCATATTCACTTTTATAAACAAAAAAATCATGTTTAACATTTATAGTAATGTCATAAAATCCGAAAAAAGAAAATTTCAGAGCTATTTCGTGATTTATTTCTATCAAACAAACTATTTTATTTTTCGTTTCTGACTTAACAGTTATATCACTAATATCCTCAAGATTAAGAAAATATTTTTTCTGTAGGTCTAAAAACAATCACTTTCTTAAAAAAATCGGGACTATCGACGCAATCTCTGAACTCACCTCACCTTAAAGGACTCAAGGCAATCGGGTAAAGGAAACACGCAAGCATGTATGCTTGCGTGTTCTAAATTTTAGTGTGACAGATATGTATCACTATCACCAAAGCTTTTAGTACGGGTTGGTACATCGGGCCCCACATTTAAACCGCATATTCCAACTGTGGTTGAATAGCGACCATCAAACGAAGTCCTATCGATATGTTTTGTTTTCTGAAAAACCTTTTCACTTTATTAACGGGTTTCAGTTTTGTCGATTTTTTAATAAAGTTTTAAGAGCAGCGTCCGATCAAATATTTGCCATACATTCACGACCTTTTGGTCCTAACTTTTACCCCCCTAAAACATTCATACATTTTTTTACGATTTTTGGAGGCGTTATGAATATTATGATCTATATCTAGGTTCGTACGTTTTCCTTTTTTTTAAATTTGGTATAGGAAAAAAAAATCAAACCCTGAAATTCGAAAAAAATCGCAAAAAGACTATCACATTAAAATAATTCCTATAAAATATCAAGACAGAAAATAAAAAAAAGGAAAATGTACAGTCATCGTTTATGTTTTTCTTAAACAAAATAAGACCATTTATTTTCAAATCCATTAAAGTTTAGGGGTAGAAAACAGTTTTGGCCCGAAAGTCGTTTTGCTGCCTAAATTGTAGGTATTATCTCATACGTGCTCTTTCTCTTATTAAGGGTCGGGGGGAAGTTTTACATAAATGCATGGTAGCGTTACCGACTCACCGTTATGCGCGGGGAGAGGTAGGTAATACTTTGCAGTTGAATCAGCACATCTCATTAGACACTTCTCTTAATGAACTGTGGTAATTAATTAACTGTGTGGTAAAAGATAACCTTTTAAATAGTGAACAAAATGTCATAGAAGACCATTTTATTGATATTTGTGTGGGACTTGTGGGACCGTAATTAATACTACTTCGCTCGGGATCGAAAAAAAATATCTAAAGACTTACCACTCTGTACGGATACGACTTAGAATACGGGTTTAACTAACTTTAGCTATTTTTTATTTATTTATATAAATCTTAGACCACTCTGTCAGATTAAAATATGGCAAAAAATACACATCTTTAACTAAAAAATTTTTTTTAAATCAAAATAATGGTGAAATATTGTACGCTACGGTATAATATTTGGCTAATTCGGCCAGGAACACCTGCCGTTAATTTAGTTTTAAAGTTTGAGTATACCTGCAAACCATTTCTTTTCTATGAAATAGAATTTCTTAAGAGACTAATTTCGACTTAATATTGAAATTAGTTTATGTCCTAGGGCCGATTTCATAAACGTGACAATAATTGTAATTTACTATGCAATTTTATAATACATTGCTTGGCTTAGATAGTTCTAAGTAAATAATTCCAACTAAACTGAGCAATGTATTACAATTGTCACGTTTATGAAATAGACCCCTGTACAATATGAAATATACTTTATTATTATTAACTAAAGACATTATAAATTAAACTAAAATATTACAATGAAAATGGCATTATTAAAATTATTACTTAGGAGTTTATTAAATATTTACGAACACCTAAAATATTAATGTTTTATATTTGCTTTGTTTGACAAGTAAGTAGGTACCTTTATTTTTAATTAAAAATTGTACTTCTACGTCTCTCATTATGGTATTTTCACAAAGGCGTATGGAGTGGGTATTTACCCTTCATAGAGATTACGTACCCTTCATTTTGGATTCACACCCCGCATTGACATAAGAGACCCGTATTAGGAAAGCAATTAATAGAAACACCTGTATATTAATACGGCTTCTACAACGGGATTTTTAAACGCGATTAGATTTATACATATGTGTATTTTTTTTCGGTAATTCCATTCCGAAGAACTTGATCAATTAGTTTTTTTTTATATTTTTTATTGGAGCACGGCATGTGAATTTGTATCTACCTGGTGGTAAGCAAACCTACAACGTCCATGAATAGGGTCGATCATCGTTCTTAAACAAAATTGAGCTCCTACTATGCCGGCTAAATCATGCGATTACGAAATGAGTGGCGACAAATTGCATTACGGGTATATTTTAATATACTCACTGCTTATTATCAATTCAACCCATGTCATAACCGCACCCTGAAAGGAGACTACCACCTCGACAATGATCTCCTGAAAACCGGTGAACCCACAGACTAAAACCGAAACATGATTAGGTCACTTGACGGTTTTTCTTAATTTAATTGCGTGTGTTAAACTAAGAAAAACACATCAGTCATATTATAAAACAATATACCTAATTATTATTTTCCGTTTTATACTTGGGTAATTACCCACAATCCCTATTTTTTTCAATAAAATCGTTCGACAAAATTCTGTGAATTTTTCCGACATTTTGGATAAACTAATAAATTAAATTTTAAAAATATTTTTCATTTACTCCTTTACAGGAATTTATGAAGAGGCAAAAAATAGTATAATTAAGGTTTTAATTATATCTTAGATTCAGTTATATCCTCAACCTCACTTTTCACTCATAGAACCCACTTTTCACTTAAAGAACCCATTTTTCACTCAAGTAACCCACTTTTCACTCAAAGAACTCACTTTCCACTCAAAGACCGCTCTTTCCAGCAAATGTCAAATCTAGCAAGATCGAAATAGTGAGACGTTCCTTGAGTGAAAACTGGGTTTGAGAATGCGACTAGAATATGGGGGTAAGTGTGCGTTTCTCGAGGCCACCAATGCACCAAAAATTGTAAATCTCAGTAAAACGGAATCACGTGTAGATATATACTTTCTTGCATGAGAAAGAAAAAAATGTCACCCAACCGAGCACATCAAACTCCAAGTTATATACCTATAATTATTTACACAGTTTTAACAATAGAACTAATGAATAATCAAAAAAAATATAAACCTAATATAAAAAAAAAATTTTTTTTTGGATTTAATTAGATTAGATACAGAATACTTAAATTCTTGTTCACCAGAGGCTTTAGGTACGTAATTTTTGACTCACAACCTTTTGGGGCTTAATAAGATTCATAACTATTTCAATTTTGAAGTACCTACCTACATATATCAGATAGGGTTATTACGTATGGAAAAATTTAGGCATCCGCGGATGCAGATGCGGATGCGGATTATTAGAAGTTCACATCCTCGGATGCAGATGCGATGCGGATGCGGATTATGGGATTTTAAAAGGATAATAATTTAAATTTTAGGTACATAAATAACTGAAAATCAATTTAAGTCATATTTTTAGAACAAAATTACACAAGTTTTAGTTTTACTTATGACACAACAGAATTTTAAGCTTCGAGTTTAATTATTAAAATCTTTGTTTAATAATTAAACTTAAAAATTGGTGAATTATATTTAATAAATAGCAATATTGCAGCCTACTCAGCTTTACCACCACTAAACCCAGTTCCACTAAATAGTTGCTCGCTGGGAACACTGGCTGGTGGAGGTGATAAATATCTGCATGCTAATTTGGAGAGAATTTTAACTTCACAACGGTTAACTTTCCACCAATTAAGTGGATTTTCATCTAAATTCAATCTTTTTTTAAATACAAACGCGAAGCACGTGCCACTCTGGCTCCGCCCACTTTCTTTACATGTAGTTACTTGTTGATGTGAATCTGCATCCGTAACAACTCCGCATTGATTGATGCGGATGTAAATGCGGATGCAGATGTCTGAATTAATGCGAATACTCCGCATTTACGGATGCGGATGCGAATATTCGTAACACCCCTGATATCAGACTAGTAGTTCTCGACATATTTAATGCGTACAAACATACAGTAAGATCATAACTTGATCAAAAATTTGCAAATACTTTTTTACCTCTAATTTTAATAATCGGATTAATCTTTTAACAAAGTATATTTTTGCGAAAGATGAAAATATTTAGGAATGTTTATTTTACAACCTTCAGCAATTTAATTTTAGCGTTAAATCTGAGCCTATTTTGAAATTAAAAATAATATTTTTTTTATTAAGTGGAAAGTATTTTTTTGGATTTAAATAAATTATTTATACAATATCATGATGATGGCAACTAATTCAGATTAAGGTGAGGTGAGTTCAGAGTATGCGTTGAGAATTCCATTTTTTAAGAAAATGACCGTTCTTAGACGAACAGAAAAATATTTTCTTAATCTGGAGGATATTAGTGATATAACTGTTAAGTCAGAAACGTAAAATAAAATAGTTTGTTCGATGACTTTTGGTAGTCCACGCTGCTTAATCTCATCAGAAACCGTACTTTAATGCTGAGTAAAATACAGGGAAGTAATAATTATACAAATAAGTAATGTCCCTGACGAGCATACCTCGACTTAAGATCAATAAGAGCCCAAATATATTAGCCCAAAATACAAACTTCTAAAAAACTTTTTTTTTTTTTATTATATTGGAGCAAGGTATTTTTTCATTAGTTTTATAATTTGTTAAAAGTGTTTAATATTAAAATGGCAATGTGTGTGTCTATATATGCCAGAGTACATGTGTACGAGTATATTGGCATTTACTTGAATTATTGTGAGATCCTGGGGACCGAAAGTACAGGCTTTTGCCTAGTTCAGCCTTGTTTAGGCCACAGTCTTAATGATGTATTGTTTTATTTACATATATTGCTCTAGTCACAAACTAAGCTCGTAAGCTTGTACTATGTGTACCAGAAACTAAAATATAATACACTAGCGGCCCGTCCCGGCTTCGCACGGGTTTGTATAACTTTAACTATATGCTTAGCGCACGCCACGGAAGGCCTCAGAAACGATACTTTTCCCCCGTTTTTAAAACATTTTTGGTTACTGCTCCACAACTATAGGACCTAGCGTGATATTATATAGCCTATGTTACTTCTGAATAATGCAGCTTTCTAATGGTGGAAAAATTATTGCAATCGGTCCAGTAGTTTTTGAGTTTATTCATTACAAACATACAAAAATACAAATCTTTCCTCTTTATAATATTAGTATAGATTAGTATAGATAGTATAAAAGTATAGATATAATATTTTATGAACACCATGACAAATTTGTACAACGTACTAATATTTTTTGACATGAGTTGGAATCGAATTCCTTCTCCCAGACCGATACTGGATTTCTATAATCTACCATTGAAGTAACAGTTCGTTTTTTCTATATAAAATGACAGACAAAGTAACGGTTAGTTCCAATTCTTATTTTTATGTAGAAAAAACGATCTGTTACTTCAACGGTCATAAGAGACCCGTATTAGGTAAGAAATTAATTGAAACATCTAAGGCTCTACCATGGGTTTACGCATTGTAGAAACGTCATTTACGTATACGTGAGCATTCCGAGCAACAACCAATAGGATAGCTTTATTCAATCCTGTTACCAAAAATAAAGCGGCCCTATTGGTTGTTGCTACAATGCGCAAACCCTTGGTAGAGCCTCAGTGTATTTTATTAAACGACTTCTACAGAGGGATTTTTAAACGCGAGTAGTATTGTATGTGTTCTATACCTGTATACAAAGCATGATTTTTTTCCTTTGTTCACAGGTGCTTCCAACAAAACATGCATACCGTAGGTGCGCTGTGAGGTTCGAAGAGACGTCCTTTGGAGGTCCTAGTGCTAACTCAGAACCCCTTCCTACCTGGAGAGAGCGAGACCTAGACATCGTAGCTAGAGTGAAACATTCCCAGAGTTGTGAACTATTTACTATACAAGTAACCCCGCATGTACATAACTATTATTAAAGGTTATTAGATTGGTTATTTAAATATTATATAATTGTGTATTTAGGCCTACCTAAATTTTGTATTGAGGTAGGTTCTAAAGAGCGTGTAAAAAGTTATATATTTATTTATTTAGTAGGGTTGGCTCAGGAAGGTAAAATTAAAGAAATATTTTTGTATGTTTTGGCTTATTTATGTATCTGTTATAAAAAAAAATGTGAGTATCTATCACATATAAAAAACAAGTTTCTACTTATCTACTGGAATTCTTGAAATAATTTTATTAATATACGATATATTTTTATACTTTCTTTTAACGTTTATACTTACAGTTTAATATAGTAAATAACCACTTAAACTTAATTTTATATTAAAATACTATTATTAATTATGTGCTTTGTACTCACCTTAAGTTTGACCACTGGCCATTTTTTTCGCCACTGGCCAATTCTTTCGCTACTGGCCAAATCTTTTGCCACTACTTTTAGCTTGAAGCTATGAACAGTCAGTGGTCACGCCATCACACGCATTCGCATCAGTCAAGTAGTAGTTAGTACCTATAACAGTGCGGCTGTATGAAGCTTTGACTCTTTTCATTTTTTACTCATGTGGTATGGTGGCTATGTTACGTACCTACTTATCTTGACTAGAAAAATATAAAATTAACGAAACACTTATTTTTGTTGAAAAAAAAATCTTTAATTATATTTCACGTTTAAGTTCACTTTGAGAACCAACTGGGTAATTTTGACAAGTTGAATTTTGCAAGGCAATATATTTATTTATTTAAAAACTTTATTGCATAAAAAGAGTACAAAGGCGGACTTAATGCCGCTAGACATTCTCTATCAGTCAAACCTTGGGGACAAATAAACTGTAATTAAGACTATTATTGCTTAGAACCTGAGAGCAATACAGCTACGGCAACAGTACCGGGTATTTTTATTTTTTTATTGGAGCATGACATGTGGCCTGGTGGTGAGCAGACCTACAAAGCCCATGAATGGGGTGTCCCTAAACAATATTGATCACTCCCACGATGCCGGCTATATGATACGATTACGAAATGGAGAACGACAATGGCGAATTGCATAACGAGTATATTTTAATATACTTGCTGCCTTATTGTTAATTCAACTACCCATTTCTTATAGTTCGGTAGAAATAAAACCTACAGTAACCTCTAGTGCCTGTTTCAAAAAACGGCTAATATGCGATCTCTCATAAAGAGAAAGAGATGGAGTAATTTGTGAACTTTGTGAATATTTCTGTTCTTACTTTTCCCGGAGATATCGCACGGATATTAATATACATTTGAATTTGGAACGCAACCCTAATGTCAACTATGATAGAAGAATGATATAAGTATGTTATGTACTTTACCGTTCCATCCAATGGACAACCTCTTAAGTTTTGTAGGTATAAAAAATATTTATATAACACCTCATATACAATGTATAAATAAGTTATTTGTTGTAATTTTTTAAGGCATAAAAGCCTTGCTTTATTTGACTTTGTAAAAGATATTCCCTGCGCGAGAAGTCTCATAGCGTAGCGTAATCTTAAAGTAAACAAGTTTTATACCTTTGTTGTATTAAAGTGTGGTGGCCGCGAATCAGAAAGAATTTCGGTCATTAACCCTACTACACGACGATCTTTGTATACCGCGATAATACACAGCGAAATATAATAATATGGTTTAATAACTAAAACGGCCCCAGCCTAGTGGTTAAGTCACTGCGCAACTGATAACAAGGTTAAGCAGATGACAATAAGGCTGGATTGGGATGGGTGACCGCTTTATACATTATAGAACGAGGCTATTTCATCATAAACACCGCAACAAGCTCGCCACTTGTTAGGTGTTGCCTCCGAATACCATCGGCGAAATGAGGACGGGTTGATCCCTCCTCCGCTGGGTACCCTGAGGCCGTTTAAACGGTTCTCGGAAGCCAAATAGGCACCCGTGATGGTAATTTTTTTAAAAATAACTAATGTGGTCTAGTGATGACGCCATTGGCGATGTATGCGGAGGTCGTAGGTTTAATTCGCACCCAAAGTTAAATAATATTAGTACAATTTTCTGTACTGTTGCCTTGGTTCGAGCGTATAATATATATTGGTATAGTTGTTTCTGGGACACATATTATAAAAATAAGTTTATTAAATAATTTAAAAATAAGTTTATTTAATATAATTAAAACTCATTTATTATAATTTAAACGCTTTATTTTACTTTTTAGAGCGGAGTACAAAATGACACAAACTTTACAAATCACAGAGTGCAAGCTGCACCATAGACTATACCTATAAATTAATTTCCTCTTACACACTACGTACTTTGTTGCATACCGCTTATTTTATAATAATATCTGTATAGAAGACCGCTTCGAGAATAAATCAGTAGCGTGCAGTAGTCTTCTGCGAAGTGAAAATTCAATATAAAGACTAATCTTGATACTGGAGTAGGTCTTATTGGTTTTACATTGTGAGTAATACTGAAGAAATCATCGAATGAAAAATAATAATAATTCTTGTCTCATCTCATCATCAGATATATTACCAGTAGCCCTAGTGTGAGTTTTTTTAACATTTACTTTCGCGTTAACTTTACTACTGCGTTTACATTTTGACCAATCACGCGCTCGCATTTTTAGTTCTCAAAATATCCGCTTGGAGCGCTGAACTATTTCCCATACAAATTTTAGTTAACTCAAACGCAAAGTAATAGTTAGAAAACTCACACTAGGGGTACTGAAGTATACTGAGTCAAAAAAGCGGCCCCAGCCTGACAACTGATAACAAGGTTAAGCAGATGACAACAAGGTCGGACCTGGTGGGCGATTCTCGCGCTTTCGAGATTCATCTCGATTCGAGATTTTTAAACGAAAAATGACTAAATATGCAATTTTTCGTTCTAAAATATCGAACATTAAACGAAATAAATAATAAATATTAATTAATAAATATACAAATATTGAACGAAAAATTACTAAATATGCCATTTTTCGTTCAAAAATCTCGAATCGAAATGAACGTCGAAAGCGCGAGAATTGCCCACCTGGTGGGCAATTCTCGCGCTTTCGACATTTGGATTCGAGATTTTTAAACGAAAAATGACTAAATATGTCATTTTTCGTTCAATATTTATAATTTATTAAATAATATTTATTTCGTTTAAATTTCGATGTTTTTGAAAAATGGCATATTTAGACATTTTTCGTTTAAAAATCTCGAATGTAGATGAATGTCGAAAGCGCGAGAATTGCCCACCAGGGACGGGTGACCGCTTTATACAACAAGGCTATACCATTATAAACACCGCAAAAAGGTTCGGTTTTGCCTTCGAATACCATGAGCGAAATGAGGACAGGTTAATCCCTCTACTGGGTACCCTGAGGCCGTTTAAACGGTTCTCGGTAGCCAATAAAGGCACCCGTAATAGTATTTATTATCTATACTAATATAATAAAGAGGTTTTAATTGAAATTAAATACTTTATAAATAAAAACATATTAACCTATGTAAATCACACGAATTAACACTCGCTCGCATACTAACACATTCATGCAATCATTAACAACATTAAAAATAGTTGTAAGATGTATTATTTATTAGAAAATATAATGTCAAACCACTGAAGAAACCTATAGCGAAATTTATCGTTTTTGATTTTTTATAAAGTATTTTATTTTAATTAATACCTATTTTTGCGAAAAACGCCAATTAAAATAGTAGAGTAAATAAAGAAGTAAAGTTAGTGAAGTTGTAAGGGGTAATCTCTGGATTAACTCAACCGATTTTGAAAATTCTTTTAGTGTTAGATAGCCCATTTATCGAGGAAGGCTATATAATATCACGCTACGACCAATAGGAGCGGAGCATCAACGAAACATATTAGGAAAACGGGGAAAATAAATTTTCCTTTTGAAAACTTCCGTTGCGTGCGTAGGCGAAGTTGCGCGGATCTGAGAATACCAGCTACTCATTTTATTTTATTTAAAATACTTTATTGCACAAAATAAAATTGTACATAGGCGAACTTAGGCATTTTCTACCAGCTAACCTTTGAGAGAGTGGAAGATTATGCATAGGGTGCAAAAGCAAATAAATAACAATTTAAAAGACATATAGCGAATAGTATATAAACTATTTAAATATTACATGTAAATACTTAAACATACACTCAATACATAATATACTACTTATATAAATCATACAATATAATACATATAGTAAATATCAAAACAGAAAATGCTAAAGGTAAAATTGGCAGTTACTTATTCAGATAATGATATACAAAATATATAATAAATTAACCTAAAAAAATAAAACATAATTTAAACTAATAAAAAAAAATCACTGTATGAGGCGCCACTTGGTAGGGTACCTAATACGCTAGCAGCATTGCTCTTTGTATGGCAATGCTGATTTCTTTTTGTAAATATGCGTAGCATTTGGGATCTCCACATTTTAAAATATATTTTACTTCACCTATTTTACCTACTTACTGCTTAATTTGTCCCAAGGTTGACTGGTATCCGCGTTTGTACTAAATTTGTGCAATAAAGTTTTTTAGATAAAAATAAATCATATACTTTATTTAGTAAATATTGGTTTAAATCGACCAATTGATATTCTAATATGCAGTCACAGGATTTGTAATGGAATTTCTATGGAAATCTTTGGGGATTGCAAAGTTTACTGCAAAGTTCTAGCACTGAAGCCAATTTAGTAGTTCTCCCGAACATATGCGAAAACTTGGGACACATTGATTTACTTAAATGTGGTGTGTGTCAAAAGTGGTGAGTAGACGTTTAAATACACCGATGGTTGGAACCTGTCTTATACACAGAGGAAGCAAATTCCATTGACGAGCAGCTGACACAGTAAAAGAATCGGAATATTTGGTGGAGGTGTGCGACGGGATCTTTAATTGGTTATTAACAGAGGAGCGAAGAGGACGATTATCTTCTCTATAAATAAAAATCAATGTTAGTACTGTATTCGTTCCAAATCCGCGTATGGTCCTCCATAAAAAAAAATGGGTTTAAAATCTCCACTTTTAAAGTTAAAAAACATTTTGTTCGTTATTACGCCCGTACAAAGCCGGGTCGGGCAGCTAGTTATATGTATAGATATAGATCGGGCGTGACATACCGCTTACACGTAAGCAAGTCCCGTCGTGCTTAAATTATGTCATTGACCCAATGTTTTTAAGGTTTATACAATTTTGAGCGCTGTGTTTATTAAACCCTTTCTTGTTAAAACATGTCACGAACATTTTTAAAATACAAGCGTCACGTAAGTAGCTACCTAAATTCTGGTACAATTTATTTTGTACATTCATTTTCAGAAATTAAATATTTATTAGACCTTTTTCACACGAGAACGAGTACCACTTTTAGTAATCACATTTAGGCGAACTTTTAAATTGCTTTTAAGCTTCTAACCAATAAACTATTTTTTTAGTTTTCTGACTACGGTTGCCCTTTTATGTTTACTGTAAATGGTCTTACAGTAATTGGTTTTGATCAGGATTTTTTTTTTATTATTATTTTTTTTTCTATAAAAATATGGCAAGTAATTAGATGTAAATGTAATATAAACTTGGGCCCCTCCTTCCGACTCTATAATTTGGCTAGGCTGAAATATTTCGATTTTCGCCGACAGATACAGATATATACATGGGTTTTTGGTAGAAGGTTAGCCAAACTTTTTTTTGGCCGATATCATCTCTTTACATCATTATGGATTTATCGAGATAATTTCTTTTCGAGACATCTATTTAAAAAATAAGAATTCAGATAATACTATTGGGGCCCAAATTTTTTTTAGGTTTTTTTTTTAAAATATTTATTTAGATTTTAGCCCTAAATCTCCTACATTTTTTTTTAAATGTTTATAATTAAAACAATAAGTAAATATATCCTACAAAAAAAAAACAGGGTTTTAAAGGGTAAATATTGGGCCCCAATGGTCATAATATTGATTTTGTATTTTGTAAATAGGTGTACCTACTCGGCTTTTATAAGTTTGGCTAACCCTCTACCAATCACTTTTTATATAGATATGAAGAAAAACAATCGAATAACATAGTTCATGTTTTGGTTTCAGCCTGTGAGTCACAGGATTTAAGAGAAACATATAATAAAGTAGCAATATATGCTAGTGGTAGTCACTGCGCAACTGATAACAAGGTTATGCAGATAATAACAAGGCCGGTCCTGGGATGGGTTGGTCCTGGGATGGGTCCTGGGATGGGTTGGGATGCTTTATACAACAAGCCTATACCAATATTAACACTGCAACAAGCTCGCCACTTGTTAAGTGTTGCCTCTGAATACCATCAACGAAATAAGGATGGGTTAATTCCTCCGCTGGGTACCCTGAGCCCTTTTAAACGGTTCTCGGGAGCCAAAAAGGCACCCGTGATGGTATTTATTATTAATTATAAATATATTTATATTTTATTTACGGTAAAATGCATAGAGCTAAAAATTGGTACAGATCTTTGATTGACACGTTGGGGCCGCCTAGATGGTTCGGCCGTAAGGCACCCGTGATGGTACATACAGAATCATTATAGATGAAATCATACATATCTCATGCTCAATAAATGAAAAATATATTAAAAATATTTTTTATAGATCACCATATGAAATTGTCCATTAAAAAAAAAACGTTAAAAAAATATTCAGAGTTTATAAACGACAGCGATTTGTCGTATTGAATTTAAAGGGCGTTCTACAATACATGTCAAACGGGGACCTTTTTACAAAATATTTGTGTCGGCATTTTACCTTTTTAACATTCATGGTGCATACTTTTATATCTACCTACAGGGCGAAACCTCTTGTCCCCAACGAAGAAGAAAAGGGCTAATTCAAAACGCTATCATACCTGTAAAAAAACACAAAGGCTTTTTTAAATATGTACGATATTGTAGGTATTTTTTTTACTGGAACACGGTACGTAACTTTGTATTTGCGTGATGGTAATCAGACCTATAAAATTCATGAATGAGGATATGCACGCTAAAATGTGGTAACGAAATGGGCGACATAGAGAATTTGCATTACGAGTCTACTTTAATAGCCTTGCTGTTTTATCGACTAATTAACTGCCCGTTTCGTAACCGCACCTTAAAAGGAGGTTACCACCCCAACAAGAAACCGCTGCAATAATCTTCTGAATATCGGTGAACCCACAGACTTCAATCAATATATTAATATTTCAGGCTCGCCACTTTTTTTTTCTACTACTATTCATATACGATATTACGGTAGGTTCCTGGGGTATTTACGTGATCCCGGGCACTTACCGTAAGGCATTTGGAAGAAATAGGTATATATATTAAATATATTTAAGGCTGTTCCAGACAATTTTATAGCTTTTCAGTTTTCAAGGCTTATCTAATCCTATTACAATCAAGGACAAACAAATATAGATATAAAGTGGAGCTTTCGCTACATTTGGGCCGTTTCAAATGTTAATATTCCTAACCTATCCTAATCATATAATATATCTTATGTACATATTGCAAAAAATACCATAAAATAATACAAAATGAAACGCCGTTCGTTAGCTCACTAAAACTCAAAAATGGCTTGGCTATTTTATTCGCTCTAATACAGGGGTGGTTAGAACGGAAAAATAATAGGGAAAACCCTAAAGAAAACCTAAAAAATAAAATTAAGTAATTTCGTATGTAAAAAGACAGTAAATTTTGTAATAGTTTATTTTGATCTGTCATGCGTCACTTTTTCTCTTTTCTTCTACCAGTATGCAACACCATTCGACTATAGCCATAAAGCCACCATCTTAGGTAATAGATACTAAGTTCATCAGCGGCCACAGTCTATTTCTTATAACGTGAGCGTTAGATTGTCAAAATAACGTTTAATGGTATTAGTGCTCTCTCCTCCAATCAGCGAAGGTTAAAAATCTACTCTGATTATTATTATCTTATATGAATGGCCTCTACGCGTGCCAGTAATTTTGCCAATGACAAGTGAGGGTATATTTAATAACTTGTAGGTATATCATTAGTAAAAGAGGGATAATAGGATGGAAATGAATTGGGAAAAGTCTAGGGTAGAAAAGGGAATGGCGACATGACCATATTGTGAAAGCATACGGTATAGTCTTGCCAATGTCTAGTGAAGGAGGAAAAAGAATCAACCGTAAAATGGGTACCGCCATTTTATTGAAGATTGTGGGATGGTTTGGAATAACACAAACACCGAGATCACTGCTTAAATGCTACACTTCTCACACTTAATAATACTATACGAATGCTTATTCTACAAAATTAGTACACTTTTGCACAATAATATTCAATAAAATTAAATATGATAACTGTAATAGAAACACGCGTCTACAGTATTCGGGGTACCCTCAAATAATCCTACTCCGATTGGATGAGGAGCGTTAATAGCGGAAATCGTTATTTTGACAATCTAACAATCACGTTATAAGAAAAAGAATATGGCCGCAGGTCAGCTTGTTGAAAATAAATATTTACAATTTATTTTAATTGTATTATGGTAGTAAAATTGGCTACTTGTGTCACAATGCCTGTGTCCTAATCCAGGAGCCAGAGTAATGTTTAATTGTAAATTGTACTATGGATAATAAATAAATGCTTAAAAATTCAAAATACTTAAAATAACCTCTATATAAAAGACTTGAGTTATTTATTATACAAAAATAAACATCGCCCAAACTTTAAAATTAGTTTCAGACCTTGTATATTTTTAAACCTTATATTTGGTAATTGATTAATTTTAGAATTATAATAAACTAAATATTATATGTAAATATTCATATAAATTAAATTGCTTTAGTAAACAACAAACTATAATAATATAAATAAGCGATAAAATAAAGGCATAGAGTGCCTGTAAAAGTTGTTGTACTTTAATATATTTAGGTATACTTTGCCGTCAAATATTAAGCCTGTAGTCTGTACAGGGTAAGAGGGCCTAATTCAAAACGATATCATACCTGTAAAAAACACCACAAAAGCCTTTTTAAATATGGCGGATTTTAAATATGGGTATTTCTTTTACTAGAGAACGGCATGCAACGTATTTACCTGATGGTAAGCAGACCTATAAAATGCATGGAGTCGATTAATACATAGTTGTTCAATTTATGCCGGCTAAATCATCTGGTAACGAAATGGGCGACATAGAGAATTTGGATTACGAGTCTACTTTAATAGCCTTGCTGTTTTATCGAGTAATTAACTGCCCGTTTCGTAACCGCACCCTGAAAGGAGACTACCACCTCAACAAGAAATTGATGCAATAATTTGGTATGATGTAACAATGGTTTAGGTATATTTTGCTTAATCTCTATATACGATTATAAAAATGAATCACTGTTCGCTAGTCACTTTAGAACTCAAAAACAGTTTGGCCGATTTGAATGTTTTATTTTATTAACTTTAATACTAGAAAGAATAAAAAGAATATTAAACAATTTTTTATGTTAAATGTAATAAATCTACAATGAATACTATATTATAAAGTCAGGTATAATACAATTATATTGCCTAGTCACAAACTAAGCTCTAGGTTTATAATATGTGTACCAGAAACCACGATACTAATACATAGGAATTATATTTTATAAATTTTCGGACCATGGCATACTAAATAGAAAAACGTACTTATATTATTTATCCATTCGTGGGTATCGAATCCACGATCTTCGGATGCAATGCGGCACAACCACTTAGGATCTACTAACCACCAATTACGTCTATAAATCGGGTTCAAGTTATTTACTTAAGGTGAACTTAAATGTTAAATTAAACTAATGCCAAATAACTAAATTCCTATGTACTTGGTAAAAAAAAAACTAGTTCGACCCCAATTAAAAATTTTAATTATATATATAGTCTACTGGTCGTTATTAAATTGTATGTTATAAATATATTATTTTATATGCCCCCTTTCTGTAAATAAATAAAGAAAAAAACTAGTGTTTTACATAAATATAAAATTCTCTTGAATACGGAATATCTGTGTTTACCAATTATTTCACACAAATTTCTATAGTAATACATATAGGGAGTTGTTTACCTCTTAAAGGATTGACTGGAGATGCTAATTAGGGTAAAAACAAGTATCCATAGCTATTCAACGCGGCAACGCAGTACTGTTTACTTTTTTAATAAATCCTTCATTTCTTCTTGGTCACTCCTTTTATTATTTTACCAATAATTAGTTAATATATACTCGTAGTATATTATAATAATAAATAATAATAAAGTTTTTAATATTTATTATTAATTATATCTTTTACATGTTCATAGGTATTATGTACTATAATTGCAGTACCTATTATTATTAATGCAGTATATTATATACCGTCTGTTTTACTTTGCGAGACGTTCGCATTAAAAAACTGCGACCTATGTCATTTATAAGATTGCATCGATATTGTGTACGACGTAAGGTTCTGTTTTTTTTTACACTATGTCTTCTATAAGCATCGGGATTGAAGGTCCACATTTTTTATAATAATAATTTGATAATAATTCTTATGCCTGCAGTTCTTAAAACTTAAAATAATACATGGGGTTATAGTTGGTCCCTCCGTGCTGACGTTTTTATTAAAGTACACTTTAAAATCATCAAATGTACACTAGTTACAAACTTAGAAAATATGATATATAGTTTGTAAGAAAAATATACTTCCAAACCACGCAAACCTCATTTCAATCCGTTTAGTGATAATGGAAATTTGTGAAAAAGAAAAATTGCATGTAACTTTTTTATTGTAACTTTTATAAACCTGAAGCTCGATTTTTACTAACTGAAGCAGTCTTAGTACAGCCAACCCAAAACACGAAATGAAGTCGCGAATTTACGTTAAATTCATATTTCAAAGCTTTACTAATAATAGGTTGTTTTAAAAAAATCAAAAAGGATTGAGCTTTGTATGGCTTATTGAATTAGCAACCAATAAAATTCATGTTTTTTAACTAAAGGAGACGAACTCATTTCAATGTGAAACCCTTCAAGACTAGACTGTACGCTACTAGCTAGTGGCCGTGCTACGCCTTCTGGCATAATAATTATTAGCAAATTCGTATTATTAAAATGTGGCACCTCAATCCTAATGTTCATACTATGTATTTGTAAATATTTCTTGTAAATAAGATATTTCTGTGATATTAATCTTTTTTTGTTGTTATGGTTGTGGTAAATGTATTATTATTATTATTACTATTATTATTATTATTACTATTATTATTATTATTACTATTATTATTATTATTGTTGTTGTTAATAAAATTGTAATCGTTTTATAATTTCATCTCTATAACTTAATTAAACCTATATTTTTATATAAGAACCTCGGTTAAATTAAGTTTTTAAGTATACGAATAATTTGAATAAATGTAATTAAAAAACTATTTTTTAAAACTAATTTTATTGCAGTTTTATTTATTTTCTCCAGCTTATACTCATACCCAATTCTCATAAAATTTTGTGTATTTTTTTTTTATATTCAACAATTATTATAATATACTATGAACTCAATTTTTTTTAATATTAAGTAAGTATACACATTTTGTGTATATTTAAAAAAAAAAATATAAGCTTATTTTTTGTTTAATATTCATCAATTATTATAGATTATATACTATGAACTCATAAATATTTTAACATTATATGAATTGAAAATAAACATAGGAAAAAGGCAATACAAAAATGTTTTTCTTGTCTTTAATATAACCCAGCTTATAAAACGGTATATGAACGAATTAATCTTACGTCGAATATTATATGTAAGGCACATTTTGAGCCACATTCCCCATAAAAAGGATATTGCTTCGGTTTATGAAAATAATTTCACATCGCTCTGTTATAAAATGAAATAGGTACAACATTAAATTATTTGTTTATGATTTCAGCAGCTTTATAACGATAAAAATAAAATCGACGATATTTATTTTCTGCCGATGATGTTGCGACTTTGTAAATAAACAGGTAGGTACGTACGAGTATCTATTTGGGGATAAAAATATAGAAGTTTTAAAGAAAATTTTTATATAATATGTGTAATATCGTTGTTTTCTGATACACATAGTAGTTACTAGAGTTAAGTTTGTGATCAGAGCAATTTATGTGTAAATTATCCTACATATCAAAAAAAATAATAATCACGACCCTCGTTTTCGTAGCAAGGATCTACTTTACTTTGCTCAATTACCTTAAATATACATGGTGACTTTAAAAAGATGTACTTTGGGCTAATATGAGGTTCTACTGATTAATACGAACAACTTTTCCCATGGAACTATGTGCCGCAAATGAAAAAAAAAATTGCCTTCTCCATAAAAAATAGTAATGTTAAAATGACCAATTTGTATGGGGAAACCAAAATTTTTTTTCATTTGCGACACATGGTTTCATTGAAGAAGTTGTTCGATTTGATCAGCAGAACCTTATATTAGCCCAAAGTACATCCTTTCAAATTCTCGTATAATAATAATAATAATAATATGAAGGACAAATTACACATATTGCCCTGGTCACAAACTAAGCTCTAGGCTTGTACTGTGTGTACCCGAAACAACGATATAATACATATTATATTTTATAAACACCCAGATCATGACAAACTGTACAGAAAAAACTTACTAATATTTTTTGGCCATGGGTGGGAATCGAACCCACGACCTCCGGATACAACGCCAAAGGCGCAACCACTAGTCTACGGAGGCTGTCGATATATTTAAGGTAATAATTTACTTTTTTATTGGAGCACGGCATAATATGACTATGTATCTTCTTAATAGTAAGCAGACCTACGAAGTCCATGAATGGGGTCAATTAATACTATATTACACCCGAATGTAAACTACCACCTCGGCCATAAATCGATGTAGTAGTCTTCTGCAAATTGGTAAACTTACATACTAAAACCGAAACATGACTACAGGTCACATGGCAGTTTTTGCACCTGTATGGGTAACGAGACCGGACGGTCGGCCTAGAGAAGTAATAGAGGCCTTCCTCCTACCTAAAATTAAATATAATGGGTAAAATATTACGCAAGTTATTTTAGTAATGAACTTAATTCCAATCTATTTCTACCTGGTACCTACGATTCGATGGGATGGGAGAAATCCCTCCGCTTATAAATAAACTGAAATACTCTCTCGGGGGTAGGTACCCAAAGACCTTTTCTTTATTTTTTTTTATTTGAGGATGGCATGTCAGTATGTTGTATATCATAGTTACCTATCGTAATATAATCTATTATTATAATAATCTAAGGCTCCACACGGCGAGTGGGCCTTGGCCTGCTAGTTCTAATTCTCCAGCCGACACTTCTGTAGCAGAGGCTACAGTCAGAGGACGACGATATTTTTAAATAAATAAATAAATCATTTATTAATTCAACAAATACAGCCTTACAATTTATGAGGAAGGAACGAAAAAAAAATTGTTCTATAGGTAGGTAGTAGGCTGAACACGAATGCCGCGCCAACCACTTTTTTAACCGACTAAAGACCGAAAGGAGCCTCCTCCTTTCGGTCTATAGTAGGTTCTTTACCTACCTATAGAACAAAAATTTTTTTTCATTCCTTCCTCATATATTGTAAGGCTGTTTTTTTTTGAATTAATAAATGATTTCTTCTCAATTCAACGCGTATGTATTTTAAAATTTTAATAAGTTTTTTTTTTATATGAAAGAATTAGTCACCAAGTCGGTCCCATAACATTTTGGTGAAGAATTTGTAGGAGATGCAGAGAGAAACTCCTCAAAATCTAAGGGAATTATGAGAATTTTGCTTAATATCTTCATCAAATCTAAACCAATTTTTATGAATGTTAATTTATTTTAAACGGTGCACTCTTAGTGGGTGCACTAAGAGGGCACCGTAAGTGTACTTAAGTGTCTTAGTAAAGATAAAAATTGGTTAAGAGTTTTGGAACTGGATTGTGGAATGGAACACCTCAAAATTAAAGAGTATTATGTTTATAAACTATTTTATTTTTTACAAATTCACCTCAAGTCAAATATCTCATATTATGTCTTTTCATAAATTCCTGTAAAATTTCAAATGTTTTAAGGATTCTTGTTTTTTTCAAATTGTCATTGTGTATCAGGTTTCAAATAGTCATTGTGTATCAGGTTTCAAATAGTCATTGTGTATCACGTTTTAAATTGTCATTGTGTATCAGGTTTCACATAATCATTGTGTATCAGGTTTCAAATTAATTTAGTTAAAATTTTAAGAAAAAATAAAGAGCTAGAATCAATGATGTTCTATCACACTACATGAAATGAAATAAAAAGTAAACAGTTTTGTGATTCTAATTTTGAACTTAACACCACTTAATATTAATAAATTTTATTAAAATAAGTAGCTTCCTAAATTGCACCTACTATTAACACTATAACTTTGTGACGATTTCATAAAGTGGAATCCAGTGGGACTTCCGGCTTTAAAATCACTAAAATGAAAAAATAAATTAAAATATTGAAATGTATTTACAATTTGAATTTTTTTTTTATTTTATTGATTTTAGGGTCGGTTTTTTTATTAACCCTAGAAGCCTAATCTATTTTGGAGATACATAAAGCCTTAACATACGTCTCAGAGGCGTATATATATTAAAGAACACATGTAAGCTAAAATATACCTAATTATATATATTTTTTTAAAGGAAATTTAAGGCTAGTATATAATTTATAATAAAACATACTTTTATCAATAGACACTACAATCACAGTTATTTATTATTGAAGAAAATAAATAAAAATACCTAATGTTCAAACTAAAAAAATAATTTCTTAAAAATCAACTGAAATATGTATAGTTTTTTTTATTTTAATCATTTTTAACATCAAATACTTATTATTAGGATACATAGGAAAGTAATCGGAAACCTTTTAATGACTACCTATTATTTTAGAGCAATCTGCACAGACAGCAAGTTTGTGTTTGCAATATACAGAATTTTTGGACCCTAATTTCGACATCTTATTTTTTGTAGGAGCAAAAGGCGCAGTATTTACTTTTTTAGGCTCTGATTCTCCTGCCTGAAGTTCATAACCTGCACCGATAGGTTTTTCAATAATTTCGCTTATATTTTCTCATAAAAATATATTCAAAGTAGGAGCTTCAAGTCACTTCTTCATCCAAGGCTTGACCAAATCTGTGCTGAGTTGCTTCATTAACCCCCTTCTGTTCTTTAACAAAGGCTAAAAAAGGCCTTTGCCTTTTTTAGCCTTTGTTCCTGAACATGTCGCGGCTGTTAATTGCAGCATAATAAATGAAACCCATGGCAGGATGCCGTAGAATACAGCCATTGACCATCTATTAGTCTTGCGGCTACACGACATTGAATAACATATTTTTCGAATGATTCTACTCCTTTTGCTTGGTTGTAGAAATTAATCATGTCTGGTTTGCCACTTGAATTATTATTTACTGTATTGACATCACAAGAGGATAAAAGGTATTGTTAGGTGCAAAGAATGGGTATGATAATGAAAATGAGATGATAAATGAGAAAAGCAATCAACTTTCACTAACCTTTCGAAAACAGCCTCAGCGTCGAAGACGTAGGGGCTCCTCGATGCTCTTGGAGCTGGTGCTGATCCGTGACTTTGTTTATATTGTTAATTCTTTTCGGAAATACGTAAAAACTTTGGTGAACTTGAAAATCAGCTCAGCTGTTCGTTTTGTTTCAAAAGTTTAAGTAAGAAGTGACAGCTCACGGCTGCGTTCGTGCAGCAGTTCGGATTGAGGTGCGTTCGTCGGCGTTGCAAAAAGCGTCATGCATTTATATAAAAAAGGCAAAGCAGTTAAAATAAAATAAATGAAATAATGAAGCAAACAAACGAATTATGTGACTATTGAACAGGTATACTTCTTTACAGGTTTTGGCTTGTAAGATACAAGTTGCAGAAGACCAATGAATTCAAATCAAATCATACAACTGACAACAACAGGTGGTGATTTGAATAGTGCCTATTAGAATCTAGAGTACCTCTGCTAGGTACTCTAGATTCTAGTTGCTAGCCGCTAAAGTAGATTTTTAGCCAGTGACATAGATATGAACCAGTTATTGCACGTAATGTTCCATGAATAATCTTTGACAATTTTTTAAAAGATACACAAAGCCTAAACATAAGTCTCGCAGGCGTACAGTACCTCAATAAGTCAAAAATAGCGGGACTTAGCTTAACGACACAAACACTATTGACAAACTCCCATTGGCCACTGGGATGTCTAAACAGCACCAGGCGCTAACCTCACCCGTTAGAAAGGGATAAAGAATTTTCAATTGCGTGTACGCCTCGCAGGCGTAGATAAGGCATCTAGGGTTAAAATTTTTTTTAAGGTCATATTAGAGGCCACCAAATCATGTAAGTTTGGGACCGCCACAGTCGGAAATTGCATAACATATCGTAAGCAGACCTAGGAGTATATACAAAGTCCATAAATGGGGTCGATCGATATATTGTTGTTCTGGGGTTCCCCAGGGATCTCTCCTCGGTCCGCTGCTATTTATAATATTTATTTCTGATATCAATACCTATTTTAAAAATTCTAAAATTATTCTTTATGCAGATGATATGAAAATACTAAAACCTATATTTAATCAACATGATGCAGAGGATCTTCAGTCTGACCTTAATAGATTGGTTCAATACTGTAATATGAACTGTCTGGATCTAAATATCTCCAAGTGCTATCGCATGTCATTTACTCGCTGTAGGACTCCAATAGATTTCAACTATACCATTAAAAATATCCCGCTTCAAAAGGTTGATGAAGTGGTTGATTTGGGTATTACTTTTGATGCAAAGCTGTTATTCGATAAGGATATTGATAAAATTATTAATAAAGCATCCAAAGCCCTAGGATTTATTATTCGATACAGTCACCACTTCACAAACTTAAAGTGTATCAAAGTCCTTTATTGCGCCTACGTTCGCTCGCACTTGGAGTACTGTTCCCAGGTATGGAATCCTCGTTATGAGATATACAGAGGCCGCATTGAGGGTATTCAAAAGAAATTTCTTAGGTACCTCGACTTAAGGCCAGACTAAGATCTTATGGCTATAATCACTGCTGTGAAAGATACCATTTTCTTCCACTGAGTACTCGGCGGGATATCAGCGACGTGTGCTATATGATCGATGTAATGAATGGCTCAATCGACTGCTCGGACCTTCTTTCTCAATTCTCGCTGCGAGTACCAGGAAAATGTCTGAGACAAAAACATATTCTGTCAACGCCACACGTCAATACCAACTACAGACAGAACTCCTTTGTTTCGAGAGTTTCTCAAAGAGCAAATAGCCTCCCTATTGATTTTGACTTGTTCTGCACCAGTAAGGGAAACATAAGAAGAGCTCTTACCAATCACCACTTTAACTGTAGTAATCATTAATTTACCTGTGTATATGTGTACATACGTATGTATATATATCTATATGTATTTGTTTTTGTCTTTAATACTTGTCATTTGTTTTATTTTTATTGTTTTTTAAGTTTTAATATTGTTATTATTTTGTTTAATATGAATTATTTAAAATTTCTTGCTTAATATAACTTTAATTTATTTTTATTAATATTATGCTAAATTTTTAATTATAAACTAATTCAGTTATTTTTATTTTGTTTTCTATAGTTTTTATGTTTTTTATTTTTATTTTATACTATATAGTTTTGTAATTGTTATTATATAATATAAATTGTTTAAGTTTCTTTTGGCTTGCATAAATAACTTTGTTTTTTTTTTTTTTTATATTTTATTCTGAAATTATGTTGTGAAGATATATTAATAGTTCATAGTTATTATATTATGTAAAATTTACTTAAGTCAAGTTTACTGTAAATCTTCTGAATATATAAATAAATAAAAAAACATTGATCGCTCCCACTATATCGGCAACTTTGTAGGTCCATTTACATCTACCTGATGGTAAACGGACTACCTAAAAGTAAAATGTCGCGTTCCAAATAAAATAAATGTTAATGCTTTTACGAAATGGGCGACATCAATAACAAATAATTTATAATTTGCATTAGGAGTCTACGACTTTTAAAATCTTTGCTACTTTATCGTTAAATCAACTGCCCGTATTGTAACCTCACCCTGGAAGGTCAATAATGGATCCTGAAATCCAGTAAACCAAAAGATTAAACAGAGAAAAAATTTGCTATTTAATTTTATTCATGAGTTTATATAAAATTACTAACACAAAAGCTACGAGTAAAGGCGCGCGTAGCCTAGATTAAATTTGTCAACGAATCTAGATTGTATATTTTTTTCACAGATCATAAAACTTGAAATGAAAAAACAAGTGTTCCGGGTTTACTTTATTTTTATGTTACCTAAAAAACATTATATAAATAAGTAAAAAGGTGTTTGTTATCTTATAAAAAACGCGGTTTCATCATTCTTTTATCACTCAAGAAACATTTCAGCCAATGAGATTAATGCAGGTATAGAGGTGCCTATATTATATATATCATATTGAAACAAAAATAAATACCAAATTACGTACTTACTTTAAGTACTTAATAAAATATAAAGGTAAAAATGCAATGAAAAAATTCCTGGTGGCGGGACTCGAACCCACGAACCTCGCTATCGCGGCAAGGCGCTCAACCGCTGAGCCAACCAGGTTCCAGTCAGCCCTCACGAATTTTGTCATTGCTTGTTATCTACTTATACACAGACGCCCTCTATTAGCTTTCTTCTAATAACTCTTATACGAGTGAAGTTAGAAGTCCTAGTTTCTAATACTAGATGGCAGAGGAGTCTGTTTTTTGTTTTTACTTTTTTCAATATTTTATATTTATGCATTTTTATAAATTCCTTTATAGGATAATCTTATATTAAATTTTTAAAGATAAAAATGCAATGCACAAATTCCAGGTGGCGGGACTCGAACCCTCGAACCTCGCTATCGCGGCAAGGCGCTCAACCGCTGAGCCAACCAGGTTCCAGTCAGCCCTCACGAATTTTGTCATTGCTTGTTATCTACTTATACACAGACGCCCTCTATTAGCTTTCTTCTAATAACTCTTATACGAGTGAAGTTAGAAGTCCTAGTTTCTAATACTAGATGGCAGAGGAGTCTGTTTTTTGTTTTTACTTTTTTCAATATTTTATATTTATGCATTTTTATAAATTCCTTTATAGGATAATCTTATATTAAATTTTTAAAGATAAAAATGCAATGCACAAATTCCAGGTGGCGGGACTCGAACCCTCGAACCTCGCTATCGCGGCAAGGCGCTCAACCGCTGAGCCAACCAGGTTCCAGTCAGCCCTCACGAATTTTGTCATTGCTTGTTATCTACTTATACACAGACGCCCTCTATTAGCTTTCTTCTAATAACTCTTATACGAGTGAAGTTAGAAGTCCTAGTTTGTAATACTAGATGGCAGAGGAGTCTGTTTTTTGTTTTTACTTTTTTCAGTGTTTTATATTTATGCATTTTTATAAATTCCTTTATAGGATAATCTTATATAAATTTTTTAAAGATAAAAATGCAATGAAAAAGTTCCTGGTGGCGGGACTCGAACCTGGTTGGCTCAGCGGTTGAGCGCCTTGCCGCGAGAGCGAGGTTCGTGGGTTCGAGTCCCGCCACCAGGAATTTTTTCATTGCATTTTTATCTTAAAAAAAATAATATAATAAAATATAAGTAATTACACGTCAGTTTTTCATGCATTTTTTAACCAAAAAATGCAGGATTTCGTAATTAATTCTGAACGGTGGATTTTCTATGATAAATATATCTTATAGTTTTTGTAATTAATTTAACCTCAATTTAATTAAAGTAACTATTCTTTATTAAACTCAGTAGGTTTTTAATTAACATTTTGCCAATTTGTTCATTAGGAGCTATGAAATGGAAAAAATCACCACGGGTTTTTACAGCGCCGGATGACCGTCTTAACCGCCTCAAGGTACCTGAAGCTGAAGGGTTTTAATCCCACCTCGCCGTAGCCGATCGTATGAATCTACCTACGCGAAACAAGTGGCTAGCTCATCGCGATGTTTGGATAGACTCAATAATTCATCTATAAACAGTTTCACAAATTGGTATAGTGAAATTGGGACCGACAGCTTAGCGTGCTCTCCTAAGCACTATAGTAGTGTTGTATCAATTCAATCCAATTATTTATTCCAGTAATTAGGCTTATATATTTAGCACTTTTACCAGTCACAACAAAATAAAATTAAAAATGTAAATTAGTAAAGATAACAACAATTCACTTTTTTCTATAATATTAACCTCAGTGTTATAACAAGAAAAATTTGCTAAAATCCTTTTAATGTTGCTATAAATCTTGAGTTTTTGTTAGGATACAAGAGGAAGGGAAAGTACACAGGAATAAAGTTAAGTACCGGCAGTATTTTAAATTTGTTTGAGCAATCGAAAGATAAAAGAAGCGTAAAAAACCTTCAGGCAATCATGTTGTTTGGTTGAAACAACGGGGCAATTATTTATTTGTATTTTTGCTTAGGCCTTGTAAACATACCTAATATTTAGTATGTTTCGGTTTTAGTCTGTGGGTTTATCAGTTTTAAGACTTTTGCATCGATTTCTTGTCGTCGTGTACTCTCCTTTCAGGGTGTACTTACGAAACGGGCAGTTGACTTGACAATAAATGAAAATTCGTCCTTGACGCCGCCTATTTCTCACCCAAATAGCCGGCATAGTGGGAGCGATAAATAATGTTAAACAACAATGGTCTTTATGGACCAGACCGCGACGGTTCATTCCTGATGGAGGGGGAGGAGGAATGAACCGTCGCGGGTGTTTTACGTCGGTGTAGACCCTGAACGGTGTTAGGGCAGGAGTTTTTAATCCTTCCTTGTCGTTGCTGATGATATTCTTATCTTATCTTATCTTATTGGTTTTGGGGTTGACATCAGTCAAAAACACTTCGACCCTTTGGGATCTTTTGTGTGTTCCCCATTCCTATTAACCACAAACCTCAGTATCGTCCCCAAATATGTTGTTGACGTATTTAAGGACATCACTAAGGTCGGTTAGCCTGTAGCTTTCTGGATCCGGATAAGCCTGTCCTAGGTATTTGATTCTTTGGATGGCCCTAGCGTCACAGTCGCACAGTCGCACAGTAGGTGCCGCATGGATTCGGGCTCCTTACCACAGAATCTGCATGTGGGATCATCTCTTACTCCTATAGTATAGAGATGTTTGTTGGTTGTATAGTGTCCTGAGAACACTCTCACTAGTAGCCTTATTTGACTTCTGTTGAATTTCCATATTTTATCCAGGCCTATTGCCTTCATACCAATGAATTCCTTGGAATGTATTAGGCCTTGCTGCGTTAACCACCATCTCGTGTGTTTGTCCTCAGCAAACTTCTTTAACGCGTTAATTATTGTTTTGTTGGGTATGCCTATAAATGGTTCAGGTCCAATTAAGGAAGTTTCTGAACCCATTTTAGCCAGTTGGTCTGTCCTTTCATTGCCTTCGATGCCCATATGTCCCGGAACCCAGGCCAGTCTTACCCTGTTGTTCCTGCCGATTTTATTCAACAGTTTAACACATTCTAAAACCAGTCCAGATCTGGTCTCATACGAGCTAAGAGCTTTAAGTGCTGCTTGGCTGTCGCTAAGAATATTTATGTTTTTCTCTATGTGATCCCATGTCTAGGATCTTCTTTGCAGATACTATTATCGCATACTGCGGCCAAGCCAAGACAAAATATAAAGTCGCTAGCGGATGTCAAATAAAACATTTTTTTTATATCAGCCAATCAGGTGCAATTTTGCAGCGCTCTGATTGGAAGATATAAAAAAATAGTTACTTTTGACATTGGTTCGTGACTTTATATCTTGTCTTGGCTTCGCCGTGCTAGGGGTGCAGTTCTGCTTGGAAAACTGTAGGGTAATGTCCCATGCTTATATGAATATCATGACCATTAGTATATATTCCTGCACCCGTTCCTGACTGCATCTTTGATCCATCAGTATACCAGTTTTGACATTTACTGTCGGGTTTAGAACCATTTTCCCATTCGTCCCGTGACGGGAAATATGTTTTAAAGTTCTTTTTAAAGATTCGAGTAGTCGAAATGTTGTCAGCGCACATTTCAAGAATCCTATCAAAATTGTTGTCAGTTTCCATCCTAGTGTGAATAGTTTGGGGCATATTTGGATACCACTCTTTATTATTCCGTAGTCGGTAAAGTGATTTCCTTGCCTCCATTTCTATTATCACGTGTAAAGGTTTAAAATTTAATAGTACCTCCATAGCTGCCTTTAAAACAACTCCTACTGTTTTAAAGGCACCTGATATAGACATACATGCCAATCGTTGTAACTACGCTAGGTCCTTTTTACAGGTATCAAGCTTAGTCCGTGGCCACCACACAATACTTCCATATGTTAGTATTGGCGTTACCATGGTATTGTATATCCACTTCATTACTGTTGGTTTTAGTCCCCATGTTTTGCCATATGCCGATCGACACATAGCAAATACCCTTATTGACCTTTTTATTAACATGTCAACATGTAGTTTCCATGTGAGGCTTTTATCTAGAGTAAGACCGAGATATTTTACGTCAGTACACCATTGTAGTTCAGACCCGTATAACTTTAAAGAGATCAGTCCCGTTAGGTCTCTTGATGATATTCTTAGTCTACACCGAACAAGTAATAAAGTAGACGCGTTTCACATATGTTTGTTAAAAAAAACAGCTGGTATAGTGAAACTGGGACCGACAGCTTAACGTGCACTACAAGACGCAATAATGCCATTATTTATCCAAAGTATGTTTGTCAAAAACAAAATTTATTTTTAATTTAAAACTCATTCGTAGGTACACGACATGGTTTGAACCTGTGATCTTAGTGTTTTTAGGTCAACAGTCTAACCGGTACATTTTTCATCGCTATATTTGTATAGCCTATAACAACCGTATAGGCACCTGATATGATGACTGGGACCGTAAGCTTAACATTATCTTTGAAGAATTATAGTGGTGTATTTTTAATTATTTAAGCACGTAACTTTGTATCCACCTGATGGTAAGTGTAACCGATTTTGTCACCGCATTTTTTGGATATAGTCTACTGAGAATGTAAATATAAAATCGGTTTGCCTGAGAGCACTTTTAATATACAAGTACATAGACTGATATGAATATAATTAGGTCACTTGACGGTATTTCTATTTGTGTATGAATCCCATATTTCTGAGGAAGTTATTAATAAAAAGGTAAATAACTTTATGACCCCCATCTGAAAGTTGTTCAGACAATTTATCTATTTTTATATGCTGACTAATTTAAATTTAGTCAACCTTTGAGAAATTTAAGTTAAATTTTTAAAAGTTTTGGGTAGTTTATTTTGTTATTTTATTTTAATAAAACCTTTCTACAATATTAACTGACTAACATTTTTATATTACCTTACCTATTATATTATTTAACAGGTAAGTATACAATTAGTAGTTCCTTTTATATCTAGATAAGCCTAATAATTTATATTTAATGAATAATAAGCAGGACAAAAAAAGACGAGTAAATTAGGCTACATATAAAATATTAAGAACTAAAACGAAGTACTTATACAAATTTTAAATATATATATATATATATATATATTTGTACATAAACTAAATATATTTTAATATTTATGAAACTTAATCTCAAATACATTAAAATAAAAGAGAAAGAAAAATGCGAATTGTCATAAATACTTTTTATTTCCCACCCACAAAGTTTATACAAACCAATTTTATAATTTATTTTTATTTTTTATTGGAGCACGGCATGTGACTTTGTATCTACCTGGTGGTGAGCAGACCTACAAAGTCCCTGAATGGGGTCGATCAATAAATTGTTCTTAAAAAAAATTGTTCGCTCCCACTATGGCGGCTAAATGATACGATTACGAAATGGGTGACGACAAATTGCATTACGAGTATATTTTAATAAACTGACTTATCGTCAATTCAATCCATTTCGTAACCGCACCCTGAAAGGAGACTACCACCTCGACAAGAAATCGATGCAGCAATCTCCTGAAAACCGGTGAACCGACAGACTAAATCCGAAACGTGACTAGGTCACTTGACGGTTTGCATCTGTATGGGCGGTGGTAACGAGACCGGGCCTAATGTTCCTCCCACCTAAGTTAGTTTTTAAGCGCTCTCCTTTAAAATTAAAAAAAAACGTAGATAGGTATATGTGGTTTTTACCCACTTGATATATGGGGTAGGGTTATTAGGTAAACGTGTCTATTCTTTGTACCTTAAGTAAATTAAAAATAAAATATAACTTCGTAGAAACTAAGTTCAAAGTGTAAGCGAAGTAAGGTATTTCTTAATTGTGTTCAGCCAAGGTTCTTTTACTGAATTTGATTTCAACATCTTTGGTAGAACTAACAATTTGAAATTATTATAATATAATAATAATATGTAGGACAATTTACACATATTGCTCTGGTCACAAACTAAGCTCAAGGCTTGTAATATGTGTAGCAGAAACAACGATATAATACATATTATATTTTATAAACACTAAGACCATCACAAATGGTACAGAAAAACGTACTAATACTTTTTTTCCATGGGTAGGAATCCAACCCACGACCTCCGGATACAACGCCAAAGGTGCAACCACTAGTCTACGGAGGCGGTCAACGGTCAACAATAAAAAAGTGCGTGGATATTATTTTCTAAAAATTGGCTTCATACAAATTGGTTGTTTTAATATTTAATTTTACTAGTTTGTATGAATGAATGGATCTTTATTTGCATAATTCAGAGAATTCCACAGTATGGACAAGTCTTTTTTTTTATTTGCGACACATGGTTCCATGGGAAAACTTGTTCGATTTGATCAGTAGAGCCTAATATTACCCCTAAAGTTTTTTTTTTTTTTTTTTTCTGATTACAAAAACATCAATACAATGAAATAATACAGAATCAATGTGAGACTGGAGCCTGAATTAGGCATAAGCCTGTATCTCGGGTCTCCAGAAACCCACCCTAGCATTACAACAATATTTTACAAAGATTTCTTTATACAGCCACAACCTGCCCTTTCAGATTTAAAAAGGCAGGCAATAGCCATAAAATAATAACAAAATTTGATAATTAATAATAATAATAATAAAAATAGGTAAAACAATAATTCTTATAATTGAATATAATATTAATTTAATTATTTCTAGTAGCGATTTATACAAATATGTTTCTATTAATATTATTTAAATGTGAGTATATGGTGATTTACTTATAATAATTTAAAAGATTTTTAGTTTCAGTATAATTAAGTGTAGAAAGCCATTTGGAAGTAGTTGATTTGCAGTTAAGTTTAGAGAGAGCGTATATATTATTTATTTTATTTAACTTATTGTACAAAAAACCCCCTAGGAAACAGAAGAATCGTTATGCAAAAGTCGAATTGAATTTATGGCTAGGACAGACAATATCCTTACGTCTCTTGCTGGCATGACCATTAGGGTCATATTTTAGGAGAGAATGTGTCTTTAAAATGCAATTCAGAATAAAGAGTTGTCTAACCGTAAGAACGTGCTAAAGTTTGTAAAGATCAGAAGTAGGAAATCGATAGGGTAGGGAGTACCCAACTTTTAGGACTAAACGCTGGATCCTCTCTAAACGAAGGAGCAGAGTTTTGCCTGCTCCACCCCAAGAAGAAACACAATAGGACAGAAGAGATTGGCAGAGAGAAAAGTAAACTATTTTAATTATGCTAGGATCTGCTACACATCGGAGATTTTTAAAGACACAAATCAGCTTACGTACTCTCTTTGTAAGTAAATCAATATTAAATCCCTCCTGTGCAAAGGCATATGCCTCTTCCCAGGAGTCGCCACTGAAAAGTAATACAGTGTCATCCGCAAAGGTAATAATTTTTCCCTTTTTTAGTTGTAGCTCACATAGGTCATTAATATAAGTAAGAAATAGGGTAGGGCCCAAAATGCTACCCTGAGGAATACCATATGTGGTATAGGCATCATCACTGATCAAATGGTTGATTTTAACACTTTGTACCCTATTAGTAAGATAATCAGTGAAAAGCTGGAGCTGGATACCTCTCACCCCCAACCTCTCCAATTTCGAAATAAGAATGGGAACAGAGACCTTATCAAAGGCTTTGGCCAAATCGAGGAAAATGGCGATTGTCTTGTTTCCAGAATCAAGAGTTTGAAGAACCAGATATTCTGACAGTTCATGCACGGCATCATCGGTAGACTTGCCAGAACGAAAGCCAAATTAAAAGTACAGCCTTCCAAATTCCAAACATACAAATACAAAAATATAAAACAACATGTTACATAAAATAATAATAATATGTTGGATATTTTTTTCACATATTGCTTTGGTCATATACTAAGTTTTAGGCTTGTACTATGTTCAACCGCAATTTTGATGTGTCAAAGTGTTATCATGTATAATAAATATGAAGGACACACATATTGTCCTGGTAACAAAATAAGCTATAGGCTTGTACTATGTGTACCAGAAACAACAATTCCAATACATAATATTTGAAAAACACACTGACCACGACAAAATAACGTACTATTTTTTTTTCCTTGCGAATCGAACCCGAGAAAATACAAACTCAGTATTATGACCATTGATGGGCCCAAATTTTGTTTAGGCCATTTTTTTTCATTTCCGGATTTTGGGCCTACAATATTTTTTACATGTTTTTAGTTAGTACATTGGTTGTTTTTTTTTATTGTCTAATAAATGTTCAATCTAATGAATGCAATTTTAGACCAAAGTAATGTCTAAAACATTTAGTGAGATGAGTTGTCAAAGTTCAATAAAGTGTTAAAGAAAGAAAAAAGTTCTAAGAAATTAAAAATTAAAAAAAAATTGGGCCCCAATGGTCATAATAATGAATTTGTATTTTCTAAATAAAGTTTGGCTAACCCTCTACCTAACACCCTGTATTAACTTTATACTAACTAAGCAAACACTTTAGAGAACTGCATAACTAAAACTGAAAACTGTAAAACTGTAACCAAACAAAACCATAAAAGTGATAAATCTAGCGGAACCACTCGACCCATGACGAACTTGTCTTCGTTTATTTCTATAAAACGCAATAGTTTCAAGACTTCTTTCTTGTTTTTTGGATCTGAAAAAAAATCTTCATTAAAAAGTTTTAGCGAACGTACTGGGGGATATTGTGTTGGTATACTTGTATACGCGGAAGTTTGTTGTTCGGAAATTTCGTAGAATATACTTACACTTTGAAAGGTCTTACTTTGGGCTAATATGAGGTTTTACTAAAATAATAATGATAATAATATGTAGGACAATTTACACATATTGCTCTGGTCATAAATTAAGCTTTAGGCTTGTACTTTGTAATGATATAATACATATTATATGTTCCGGACGGCCTTAGCCATTAGAAGTATTAGTTTTTAGAAATAGTTGTAAACACCTATTTAGTGTGATTGCGCATGTTATTTAGTGGCGTATACTTTCCCATGGTATCTTAGTTATATTTCTCTATTATCTTAAAGCCAGCATCTCGCCGGCAGTTAGCAATCTCACCCTTTATAGTATTTAACAATCTTTGTACAACTAGTTTATTGTTTATAGCTTGTTTCATTATGCCGAAAAGGATAGTGTAATTGTTATTGTTTTACGACTTAGGATTCTTTAATATTTGTGTAAGTCATAGTTACTTTGTTACTTGCCGACTATTGTTGTATTCGCAATACTTGCTGTAATAAAATATCGTGGGAATAAAGAGCGTGTGAACGGAGGTAAGAGGCGTGGGTAACCAACCAGATGGGATTGGGATAGCTCCACCCAACTCGGAGGTCAGTACTCGGAGGTATACGGGGCGGTAACCGCCTTAAGATACTTTGTATATATAGTACTGGCAGCGGATTTCAGAACAGTTCGATAGTAGTTGGCATCAGTTCGACAGTAGTTGGGCAACAGTTCGACAATAGTTAGTCAACAGTTTGACAATAGTTGGCCAATATTTCGCCAACAAGTTCATTCGCAGCAAGAAGTCAATAAACAGTCCTAGGCCCGAACTTCGAGTAGAGCACGCAGCTCCTCGATAGTTATCTACGTTGGTCAGTACACCGATTAGTGCGACCAAGCCCAGGACCAATTATTCAACTTCGCCGTGGTCTGAATTCCGTCTACTACTGCTAGTACGTAACGAATAGACACTCGATCCGCCCGACCTCACAAACAGAAGCAACGGAAGCCTCCGCCTTACCGCCGTTCCGCACACGATTACTGTACCGATCTCCGTGGTTTTATTTGGCATTCCTTGTTCAACGACGATCCAGAAACTTAGTGTACGCGACAGACCCGTACATTATATTTTATAAACACCCAGACCATGATAAATTGCACAGAAGAAATCTGATCTTACTACTCTTACTTTACTGATCAAATCTAACTTTTCAAATGAATCCATGTGTCCCATATGAAAAAAAAAATAGCATTTGATCAGTAGAGCCTCATATTAGAACAAAATACAACCTTTTAAATTCAACCTCTATAGTAATAAACTGAATATCATCAAGAGGCCTACTACTACCGAGACCGCCGAAACGGGATACCCAGCAGGAGGGCTTAATCCCACCTCATCGTAGCCGATTGTATGAGCCTACAGCGAACAAGAGGCTAGCTTGTCGTGATGTTTGGATAGAGTCAATAATCCATCTTTAACCACAAGTTAGTACAGTGAAATTGGGTTCGACAGCTTAACGCTCTCCGAGGTACTATAGTGGTGTTTTCGATCAAATCTTAAATTTTTTTTTAATTAAAAAATCGTTGGTATACACCCACCGGGCCTTAAACCGGGGACCTAAAAACTATAGTGTTTTTAAGTTTAAGGTCTAATACAATTCGGCCACCAGGTATATATTTCGTGGAATATATATCCTACCTCTCTATCTATAAACTCACCGATTCTCCACAATGCGCAATGCCAGACATATTGTATATTCTGACAGAGACAAACGGACGTACGTACACCTTTTATAATATATAAAAACAAAAATTAATTGATTGACCCATTTATTGACTTAGTGGGTCTGCTTACTATCAAAAAGATACAAAGTCACATGCCAGGGTCCAATAAAAAAAAATACAACAGTATGTAGAACTGGCAATCTTTAATTCTCCATACAAGTTATCAGTTGAATTAAGTTAAGTTAGCTGACGATTATAAAATCCTAAAATAAAAATTTCGTTTTACCTTTAATATCAATTAACATTTTCGTTAGCTTTATTTTTAGTTTCTTGTCTACCAGACCCATTATATGAAATTCTAGACAAACAATCATAACTAATATTAATGTTTTTAGTCGAATCAGTAACCCAACGAATAACTCTTCCATAACATTTGTTATTTCGCGCTGTAAAGAAAATAACACATAATTACAAACATCGCATTTTCGTAATTTGCTTCTATTTTTTGAGTGATTGAAATAATTAAGAGAGGCGTTTTAAATAAAACGTCACTCTTGTAATGTTTTTAGTTTAACTATCGGAAGATCATTATAATGAAAAAAATAAAAAATGGGTGGCGACAAAGATTTTGCTTTACGTCTTTGCTACTTTATTATTGAATCAGCAGCCCGTACTGTAATCGCACCCTGAAAGAAGAGTATCATTACTTCGACAAGAAATCAATGTAGTTTTCTTTTGAAATTGTAGGGAAACCACAGACTAAAACCGAAACATGTCTTGTGTTTCAAAGGTTACACAGTTAAGAAAAGTTACTTGACAGTTGTTTGAAACCGGGCGGTCGGTTATAGTTATAGAATAATAATATAGTATATTTATCATGGAGCAAACACAAGAAACAGTAGTGAACCAAATTAATCATACTAAACCAAGTATTAAATAACACCCGGGCTAGCTCGTTTAAAGCATAAAGGTTACTTGACAGTTTTTTGTACAATATGGGCAGTGAAAACCGGGCGGTCGGTTTAGCAAAGTTAAGGTGCGTTGGGGTAAGATCGTGAATGGGGAAAGACCGTTTTCTTAAAATATTTGCCAAATCCGTAGTGATATTTCTAAACTGGCAACATAGCGCAAGACGCCATTTCGTTTTGCACCTCCCCGCAGTCCGCGTCCGTCACTGAGTCGCATTGGTTGCGTGTTATGGATGTTCCAGCAAAACTCCTCTCTTTTTGCAAAATAATCGAAATCCGTTCTTACCCCTGGCAACTTTTGGACAGCTTTTTGGTGAGTATTCGCTGTTTTTTTTTAAGTTTTTAAGGTTTCAATGGTCAAAGTATTAATTCGCTTTTAAGTAATATATTTGATGTAAGCTAAAAGTAGCTGTAGGCTGAGATCCGGACTTCCACCCCGTAATTTTTAATGGGTAAAGTACGGATTAGAAACATCCGATCTTAACCTGTATTGAAAATGCATGTGGTTGTCAAACTTTGCTCGTAGTCCGAACTTCACCGAAAATTTCATAAGAATCTTATAACGACACAATTTTGTATTTGCAGATACTTATAGGTCTAATTGGATGCTTTGGTGTCCTTTTAATATATGAAATAAAATATATTTCATCTAAGTAAAATAAAAATACACCAATTTTTGAAAAAACGGCATTCTATATACCATTAAAAAAAATTAAGAACCCGTTTACATTTGATCTGCTATCTCGCTAGCACAAAGTAACATTTTTACAGTTTGTACAAAAGCTATCGCCTTTTTTCAAAATGTTTTTCATTAAATGACTCCAAAATATTATGAGAGATAGCAGATCAAATGTAAGCGGCCTCTTAATATGCGTAAAAGCCCAAAGACACTCTACCCTTACCCCGAACTACCTACTTCGCATACCGGCTGCTGTTCGATATTCTGTCATTTATTTGCATTTTTATATGCCTAATTATTAAATTATGATAGTATTACATTACAAAGAATCCTTTAAACAGCTACTCCAACAAGCTAAATTTCAATATACAACGCGAAAGTTCAAAAGTAATTATAAGTTTTTATGTTCTTCATTCATCACACATAAAACATCTGAATCTATTTTAATGAAATTCAAAATGGGGATTCATTTTAAGTGTCACGAGCAAGGACATAGGACTTTTAACGAGGGCGAAGCCGCGGGCAAAAGATAGTTTATTGTAAATTGCAATGTTTTTTAGGTAACATAAACCTACACATTTTTTTCAGATATACCATGCCTCGCCAATACAAAAGAAAAACAACGCGGGCGACTTCGTATACGCAAGAAGATTAACTATGCGCAGTACAACGAGTAAAATGCAACGAGCAATAATTATTATTATTAATAATTATGCAGCTTCCAAACTATATGGTATCCCATCATCGACTCTTAATGATCATGTAAATAAAAAATCAGGCTTAGTTAGTCAAACACTTGGCCGAGCTACTGCAATTCCTATCAAAATGGAGAATAAGTTAGCATCTTGTATTCGGACGCTAGAAAAGTGGGGCTGGGGTTTATCTAGAATAATATTATCTAGGTTTATCTAAAGTTTAAATAATATAATTAAGTATTCTTATATTTTTTGAGAATTTATTGATGACATTGAGACTGATATGTGCCAAATAAACATTTGATTTTCATACATAAATATATATTTTAATCATTAATCCCAATTAATCTTCCCAATAAAGACAGGTGGATCCTTTGGAACACAAATGTTTGAGAATCACAGGTTGGCGGTAAACGGCTCTGCTGGGGGTAAGATCGGATGATAAAAATATTTTAAAAAAATGTTACTTTTATCTTCTCTGAATGACTAAATTAAATTTCCTAATTACTCTTTGATTTTTATATATTTATAATAAAGTTTTAAGTTTGGTACATTGCTATTTTATTAAATTATTGCCCAATGCCTACGTGAAGTAGATATAAGTAAAAAATAATATAAATACATCTAGACTAATACCACTTGACACATAAAAAAATATTGTGACAGGTGATATAAGTAACTTTTTTATAAAAATTAACAAGAATTGCATGATCAATTTAAAGATATATATTAAACAAATAAACTTTACTTAAGAAATAGTGGTCTAATAAATAAAATACATAAGTTATGCAACATGCATTTCAAATGCGTACCCTTTTTCACTAATATATTTAATTCAAATGATTGGTGAGAAAGAGCATAAATTAACTTGAGTTTTTTTTTCGGCTGGATATAAGTCTAATTTTTTTTTATTCTTTTTGTTTATTATAATTTTATGATTGCCATTAGAAAAAGCATAATTTTTATTGTGATTCTACATATTTAAGAACTTTCAAGCTATAATAAAACAAAAGTTATGTCAAAATAAGTTCGTTTTTTTCCTGGTGCTAAGTGTTTTTTGCTTCTCCTGTAAAGTTGCATTTTAAGACTTGTATCTGTTTTCACTAGAGGCACAGAATTATAAAAACAAATTGAGTCCCTGAAAAACACTTTAGTATTTTTGAAGTCGGTTATATTTTTTTGTTAAAAAGTTTTTTTTTTTAGATATTATATACAAATATTACATTATTTTAGATAAAAATATGTGAAAAACATTGTACGTGCCTTTTTAATTTGAGGGTTTCCCTCGATTTCCCCGGATTCCACTATCAGATTCTGACTTGGTTCCAATGAATCCAGCTCGGAAGTGTACTCTTTCGAAGAAAAAAAATCATTTTAAAAATCGGTCCACAATTGGCGGAGAAATCTGTGAACATACATAAAAAATATATACATATAGGTATATCAGTCAAACATAGAAAATCCTCCTTTATAGAAGTCGTTTAAATATAAACCCAATGTTCAAATAATTATGTCTTCGCAGAGATGTAGCGTCGTTGAGCGTATTTCACCGCCTTTACCATGGACAGTGCTCTGAAGACCGTTTTAATCTCATTCCCCCTTCCCCTTTCCGTTACAGAACCTCACTAGCAGGTAACAGAATGCAAGCGCATTCTGTGGCCGATGTACCAACCCGCACTAAAATATTTGGTTATTCGTACATCTGTCGCACTATTCAAATGTGGAATGCTCTGACTGCTTGCGTGGTTCCTCCATCCTATAACCTTGAGTCCTTTAAACGTAGCGTGAATAGGCATCTTAAGCCGGCACAATGGATGAAACCAGCGATTACAACACAGTTCTAAGAGCTGGTTGTATTCATACCTGCATACTGATTTCAATCAGGTAGATGTGGGGTCACATGGCGAGCTCCTATTAAAAAAAAATCTAGTAAATCCAGCCGCATTACTAGATCCAGAAACATAAGTTGGCGCTAGATTCTATACATATAATAAAACTGTAGACTTTCCGTGTCTGTACATTAAATATTTTTACAAAAAAAAATACTGAAAGATACGACAATTACGTATATATCATCTCGGGTGCCTTAGGGCGACCGAGACCGCCTAGACGACCTAATGGTACCCAGCGGAGGGGTTTTAATCCCACCTCGTCGTAGCCGATGGCACGAGTCTACACCGAATATGTGGCTAGCTCGTCGCAATAGTTTTTCATTTATTTTCAGAATGAACAACATTGTTTATTCTGAAAATAAATGAAAAACTATAATAACAATGTTTATTATTTCAGATAAAAACAATATAATTGCTTTATCCGTCAATCTGCTGCGTAACTTATTCTATCTAGTCATGTTTCGGTTTTAGTCTGTGAGTTTACCGGTTTTAGAAGGGAGGAATATTTTTTTAGATATCTGGAGCATAGAATGTGACTTTATATCTGCGATCATTGTCGTTTAACAGCATTGATATGTTGACCCGTTTACACTATGCCGGCTCATTTTATATTTTTCATCATAATCATCATACCAGCCTTTCACACGTCCACTGCTGGACATAGGCCTCCCTCAAGGATCGCCAAACGACCGGTTCTGCGCCGCCTGTAGCCATCGGCTTCCCGCGACCTTTTTCAGGTCGTCGGTCCACCTTGTGGGGAGCCTGACTCTGCTGCGTCCTCCATTACGCAGTCGCCACTCGAGAACCTTAATGCCCCAACGGCCTACCGTTCTGCGAGCTATGTGGCCTGTACAAGTTGGCGATTCTGGAGGCTATGTCGGTTACTTTGGTTATATTTATATTAGAAACTAATTAGCACTTGGTCGGTAACTTTTAAACTGTACCTAGGTATACTAGGTATAGTTTACTCAAGTGGTAAAAAAAAACTCCGATTGATTGATTACCCACTATGGTATTTTGTAGCAGCTGCACATGTGACTCTATTTAATTCCTGACCCACCAAGGAACTTCGCTTAATAATGCGGTTACGAAATTGACGACGATAAAGACGTATTTGCATTACGAGTCTATTTTAATATCCTCGCCAATTTATTATCAAATCAATCGCCCGTTTTGTACCTGCACCATGATATGAGACTACTATCTCGATAAGAAATCGATACAGTAGTCTCTGGAAAATCTCTAATGGCTATATTCATAAAAATAGGTTTTGTCTCTTTTACGCATACCTATTTATCTTTGTTGTTGAAAAGAGACAAAAGCTGATGAATACCGGTGTTAAATTTTGCTGTGACAAAGTTCAATAGTGCATCTAGAGTGGGTTTTATAACTACGACTTTCCGATTGAATTAGCTAATATTTGTATGAGAATTAGGTTTGCCCTCCAAGCGGAAATTTTAGGAACTAAAAATTCGAGCGTTTAATTGTGAAAACGGTAACGCAGTTGCATAGTTAACTCGAAGGTAAACGTTAAAAAACTTACACTATATGGGGATACAGAGACCCTAAGATCACAGACTGCACTAAGGTTATAGGTAAAATACCGTTAAATTGGTAAATGTATTTTAAATAAAAGATATATCAGAGAAATATGATAATAATATATTTCATTATAATTTTATTTATTTACTTTAAAACTTCTTGATTATGACTAGAATTTTATTAAACAAAGTTTAAATTTACAAAATTCATAAAAAAATATGTTACATAATATTATAAATAAGTTTCTATAAAACAACCTTTCCTCAAATTAACGCAATACGTTACTTTTTTTTTTGAAGGCTATAAAAAATAAGTGCGTTTAAATTAAGCTTTTGTCAATTCGAAAGCTATTATATAATTAAGGTAATTATTCTTATTATCTTATTAAGGTAATTGTAATTTGTGAGTTATATTTTTCTAAATTAGTCAACGAAAGTTACCACAAATAAACTATAATAGTAAAAATAATAATTTAAAAATACCTAATTGTTTTTAATAATTCAAATGTATTTATAATTAGTTACATACTTTGCGTTAATTCGAGGAAACCATCTGTATATCTGAACATATATATATACAGCATATTATAATATCAGTTTTAAAAATATTTGTTTTTAATTAAAGGAGTAGATTTTACCCCACACTATACCTATACTAATAAATAAATGTGAAAGTATTATTAGTATATTTGTTTGATACTTATTAATTTCAAAACAGCTGAACCAATTTATATGATATTTGGAAACAGTTCTGGTATAATGATACTGTAAAAATATAACCAGCTCCTGTACAATTTATTACACAACTAGTCTGTATCCGGAGGTCGTGAGTTCAATTGCCACCCATGGTAAAAAAATATTAGTACGTTTTTCTGTACAGTTTGTCATGGTCTGGTTTTTATAAAATATACTATGTATTAATATTGTTGGCTCTGGTATAAATAGTAACAAGCCCATAGCTAAGTTTATGACCGGGGCAATATAAGTATTAAAAATATAAACAAAGTGGTATTTTTATTATAGCAGCCCTTAGACTCGGTACTATACAAATTGGTCGTCCATGTTCATTGAATTTGTAGGACTGCTTGTGAACTGATAAATTTGGAACAAATGTATGTTGTCAGTGGTTGGGTACGCGTAGCGGCGGGCGGGAAGTTCGAGTCCCGCCCGCCAGGATTTTTTTCATTGCAATTTATCTTTAAAAAAATAAATATAATATTATCCTGATAAGGAATTTATAAAAATGTTAAAATATAATTTAAATAATATATATATATATTATGAGCAATAAAATTACACATTATACATAAATTTTAATATTAAATAAATAGCTGTGGCATCTTGAGTCGACGAATATTAAACTTTAATACATCTTTATTGCTAATTTAAATTCATTATAATAAAAACTGCCGTGAAATTATTTTACAATTTTTTTTTAATATGATAAATATACTCCAAAACTTTCTAAAGCGTTGATTAAATTAATCTATGATCAAAAACTAACAAAGGCACGTGATTGGTGGAAAATTCACTTGATGTGACATAACACCAATTCTTGTTAGTTAATTTTGACTGAATGTAAACTACCACCTCGGCCATAAATCGATGTAGTAGTCTCCTGCAAATCGGTAAACTTACATACTAAAACCGAAACATGACTATAGGTCACATGGCGGTTTTTGCATCTGTATGGGTAACGAGACCGGACGGTCGGCCTAGAGAAGTAATAGAGGCCTTCCTCCTACCTAAAATTAAATATAATGGGTAAAATATTATTTGAGAAAATAATTAAATTTTATTTTTAAAGTTCTGTTTTATATTATTATTGTTATTTATAATTTATAAATATCTTTTTATAGTTACAAATAGGTATTTAATAAGAGTCGCAAGTTATTTTAGTAATAAAATTAATTCCAATCTATTTCTACCTGGTACCTTCGATTCGATGGGATGGGAGAAATCCCTCCGCTTATAAATAAATTGAAATACTCTCTCGGGGGTAGTACCCAAGTAGTATGTGTCAGCCATCCTTCAGCTCAACCAGGCCCTTAGGGTGCAGACCAGAACCCGGCACACGCGCCACCACTGCAATGACCTTCAAAGGAGAGGAAATCCGCTGGATACGTATACTACTACATTGTAGGGCCAAATACATAGCTGAATCCAAGGCCTGCGCATACATCAACTAGTTAAAAAAAACATGGAAATGTATTCCATAACTCTGTTAACAAAATAACTTAAAATAAATAAGACAAATTAACATAAATGTTAAGTAATAACTAATTATTACCTTGTAGAAAATAATAATATTTAAAATTAAAATAAAAGGTTATAGTAATAACAAGTTATTACCTCATCATTTTCATTTAGTGAGATGAGTTGTCAAAGTTCAATAAAGTGTTAAAGAAAGAAAAAAGTTCTAAGAAATTAAAAATTAAAAAAAAATTGGGCCCCAATGGTCATAATAATGAATTTGTATTTTCTAAATAAAGTTTGGCTAACCCTCTACCTAACACCCTGTATTAACTTTATACTAACTAAGCAAACACTTTAGAGAACTGCATAACTAAAACTGAAAACTGTAAAACTGTAACCAAACAAAACCATAAGAGTGATAAATCTAGCGGAACCAGTCGACCCATGACGAACTTGTCTTCGTTCATTTCTATAAAACGCAATAGTTTCAGGACTTCTTTCTTGTTTTTCGGATCTGAAAAAAAATCTTCATTAAAAAGTTTTGGGGAACGTACTGGGGGATATTGTGTTGGTATACTTGTATACGCGGAAGTTTGTTGTTCGAAAATTTCGTAGAATATACTTACACTTTGAAAGGTCTTACTTTGGGCTAATATAAGGTTTTACTAAAATAATAATGATAATAATATGTAGGACAATTTACACATATTGCTCGTCATAAATTAAGCTTTAGGCTTGTACTTTGAAATGATATAATACATATTATATTTCATAAACACCCAGACCATGACAAATTGCACAGAAAAAAACTGATCTTACTAATCTTACTTTACTGATCAAATCTAACTTTTCAAATGAATCCATGTGTCGCATATGCAAAAAAAGGCATTTGGTCAGTAGAGCCTCATTTTAGAACAAAATACAACCTTTTAAATTCAACCTCTACCTATAGTAATAAACAGAATATCATCAAGAGGCCTTACTACTACCGAGACCGCCGAAACGGCCTCAGGATACCCAGCGGAGAGCGTAATCCCACCTCATCGTAGCCGATTGTATGAGCCTACACCGAACAAGAGGCTAGCTTGTCGTGATGTTTGGATAGAGTCAATAACCCATCTTTAACCACAAGTTAGTACAGTGAAATTGGGTCCGACAGCTTAACGCTCTCCGAGGTACTATAGTGGTGTTTTCGATCAAATGTTTTTTTTTTTTTATTTAAAATTCGTTGGTATACACCCACCGGGCCTTAAACCGGGGACCTAAAAACTATAGTGTTTTTAAGTTTAAGATCTAATACAATTCGGCCACCAGGTATATATTTCGTGGAATATATATCCCACCTCTCTATCTATAAACTCACCGATTCTCCACAATGCGCAATGCCAGACATATTGTATATTCTGACAGAGACAAACGGACGTACGTACACCTTTTATAATATATAAAAACAAAAATTAATTGATTGACCCATTTATTGACTTTGTGGGTCTGCTTACTATCAAAAAGATACAAAGTCACATGCCAGGGTCCAATAAAAAAAAATTACAACAGTATGAAGAACTGGCAATATTTTATTCTCCATACAAGTTATCAAGTTAATTGAATTAAGTTAAGTTATCTGACGATTAAAATATCCTAAAATTTAAATTTCGTTTTACCTTTAATATCAATTAACATTTCCGTTAGCTTTATTTTTAGTTTCTTGTCTACCAGACCCATTAAATGAAATTCTAGACAAACAATCATAACTAATATTAATGTTTTTAGTCGAATCAGTAACCCAACGAATAACTCTTCCATAACATTTGTTATTTCGCGCTGTAAAGAAAATAACACATAATTACAAACATCGCATTTTCGTAATTTGCTTCTATTTTTTGAGTGATTGAAATAATTAAGAGAGGCGTTTTAAATAAAACGTCACTCTTGTAATGTTTTTAGTTTAACTATCGGAAGATCATTATAATGAAAAAAATAAAAAATAGGTGGCGACAAAGATTTTGCTTTACGTCTTTGCTACTTTATTATTGAATCAGCAGCCCGTACTGTAACCGCACCCTGAAAGAAGAGTATCATCACGTCGATAAGAAATCAATGTAGTTTTCTTTTGAAATTGTAGTGAAACCACAGACTAAAACCGAAACATGTCTTGTGTTTCAAAGGTTACACAGTTAAGAAAAGTTACTTGACAGTTGTTTGAAACCGGGCGGTCGGTTATAGTTATAGAATAATAATATAGTATATTTATCATGGAGCAAAGACAAGAAGCAGTAGTGAACCAAATTAATCATACTAAACCAAGTGTTAAACAACACCCGGGCTAGCTCGTTTTAAAGCATAAAAGTTACTTGACAGTTTTTTGTACAATATGGGCAGTGAAAACCGGGCGGTCGGTTTAGCAAAGTTATTGAATAATAATATAGTGTGTTTATTATAGAGCAAAGAAAAGAAGCAGTAGTGAACCAAATTAGTTATACAGATTATACTAAACCAAGTGTTAAACAACACCCGGGCTAGCTCGTTTTAAAGCATAAAGGTTACTTGACAATTTTTTGTACAATTTGGGCAGTGAAAACCGGGCGGTCGGTTTAGCAAAGTTATTGAATAATAATAATATAGTGTGTTTATTATAGAGCAAAGACAAGAAGCAGTAGTGAACCAAATTAATTATACTAAACCAAGTGTTAAACAACACCCGGGCTAGCTCGTTTTAAAGCATAAAGGTTACTTGACAGTTTTTTCGTACCGTTTGGCCAGTGAAAACCGGGCGGTCGGTTTAGCAAAGTTATAGAATAATAATCTAATCCGCTTTAGTTCTTAGTATAGTACGATCATTATCCAGTTCAATGAACTATAGTTCTACCACAAGTTTTTTGCCAACAGTTTCTACTATAGTTGCTAGTAACTATAGATATGGATTGATTAATTTCTTATTGGTTGATTTCTATCTGTAGTTATTAGCGACTATAGTAAAAAAATGTTTACAATACTTGTGGCTGAGCTCCTGAAATATTTCCCACAATAAATTTCTTTACAATTATTTAGTTTTATAATAATATAGATCTTACATTTGTTTCTATAGATTCCAATGTTTGATAAATGTCACAAAATGCTCGTCCGATGGAACTTACTAAATTAATGATGAACTGGAACAAGGAAAACTTTATTTAGGGGGGGCACGAACATTAATCAGAGCACCAATTAAGAGAAAATCCCTAAAAATAGAACGAATGATGATATTACAAAAAACAACTATAATTATTTTACAAAGGGCGGCTACACATTACTACTTTTTGCAGTGCTATTGCAGAGATTCAGACGCAAAAAAAAAACACATTAGCGATACAGCTAATATTTTTTCTTTACACACCCGCGACTTAATAAAAACACGGATGCATTCGTAATATATAAAAAAAAAAGATTTTTTCAATGCTATTATAGACTTTGAGAACACGGTTATGGACCAAGAGCCAGAGCAAAAAAAAAATCCGTGAATTTACTATGTAGAAAAAAAAAATCGGTCGTTTGGAGTTATTCCACAAGACTGCCTATTTTATTTATGGTCAATATAAAATTAAGCATCTTTATAAAAAATACAAATTTTATAAGCCAATTGTACCTACTTTATTTTTATCTAAATACATGACTGATCGACATAACTGTTTATACGAGTATGTAATATTGTAATATATAATAGATTTATTTTTTATAATAATCTGTATAACAATTTTCTGCCTTAGTAAATTCATTTCATTATAAATCAAACATTTTTGGGTGACTTCCGGCATTGTTCCACAAATACCCTTACAAAAAAATAATACAAATTTAATAAAAAAAATGTACGTTATGTATTTATTGTACATACATTACAGCTGACTGACTATCTCTGTTCTCACAATTAAATCACTGGCTGAAATAACTGCTATTTATATGTAAATATATACGAGTATATAACATTTCTGCCTAAGTAAATTATTTTCATTACCAACGTAATAATAACATAGTCTTGCCATAAATATTGTAACAAAGAAAAAAACATTCTATTGCAAATAACATTTATTACTTTTACAGTGTGTTAGTTTATACATAAATATAAAACAATTTTAAATATAAAAAGCCTATTTGAAGTGGTCTCCATTGGCTGCAATACAATCCTTTAAACGTTGATGTCAGTTATCAATAGAAGCACGCACTCTTTCTATAGGAAAATTCTTCACTGCCAATCGTATGAATTGTTTTAAGTACTCCAAATTATCATGGCGTTTAGAACAAGCCGTACTCTCTAAAACTGACCATAAATCATAATCATAATGCAGCGGATTGAGATCGGGACTAGACGACAGCCAGTCTTCAGCTCTGATGAAGTCCGAAACGTTCGCTTCCAACCAAGACTGCGTGGACTGAGCTTTATGACCTGGCGCCGAGTCTTGCTGGAAGGACCATGCTTGGTTATTGGACATGGTGTTGTTAAGGCGCTTAACTATCTTCTCAAGAAAGGTAATTTGATAAACTTGTGCCGATGTTTTGAGACCGTTTCGAAAAAAATATAAATGTGATTATTGCTACGCCCTATTTGTAACGCTGCAAAAAGTCGTAAAGGTGTAAGCGGCCTAAAATTTATAACTCTACATCGAGAACCCGAATATTGACCATTTATTTTTATCGTTCCAATTTAAATTTGTCATTCGGGTAAATTTTATTTTGTTTTATAAATCATAACATTTTGAGCACGTGAAGCTGATGTGTTTCACTTATACCAACTTGTGACTCTGTTTGGCAGATGGGCTATTAAACGATAAACTCACCACTTGTTTACTGTAGACACTTACATGTTTATAAAGGTTCATGTATACCCTTTGGAAATTAAATACGTGGTGGCCGAGTTGGTTAGAGCTTAGACTTTTAAACACTTAGGTCTCTCCTTCAAACCCCATTGTGTACCTACCAATAACTTTTTAATCTAAAAAATATGTACGTTTGTTAAACAACACCACTATAGTGCCTCGGAAAGCATGTTAAGCTGTCGGTCCCAGTTTTACTATACCAACTTATGAAGCTGTTTATAGATGAGTTATTGAGTCTATCCAAGCATCTCGACGAGCTAGCCACTTGTTCAGTGTGTACATAAGTACATATGGCATAAACCATCGGCTACGACGATGTCGGATTTAAAAAAAAAACCCTCCGCTGGGTACCCTGAGGCCGTCTAGGCGGTCCCGGGCGCGCCGTCAATGGTACCTTTAATGGTATATATATTATGTAAATAAATACAAATAATATAAATATAAATATTAAAATAAAATACATACATATTTTCCTAGCCTACTTTCAATTTCGACTACTATTTTATATAATAACTAGCGGTCGCCCGCAGCTCCGCCAGCGTAGATGTCTGTTACCGCTGCAAAAAGCCTATCCAGGAAAGACACGGTCGGTGTAGTTTTAAGAACGAAATCTAACAAACATCTCACGAAAATTATTAGACTTCGCGCACCACCGCTGCGTAAAGGTTTGTCCGCAGGGAGGGGTCCTGTCCCCCCTTCTGTGGAACCTAGTTTTAGATGGACTCATAAGAGTATTGAACGACCAAGGGTACTTCACGGTGGGCTACGCGGATGACCTAGTGATCCTCATAAGCGGGGCATTCCAATAGCAAAGAATGTATGTGACTCGATGCAGATCGCATTTAGAATCATTGAAAACTGGTGTACAACAAATGGCCTTAATGTTAATCCTAACAAAAAGGAACTGGTCATCTTCACCAATAAAAGAAAATTGAGGAACATGAAACTTTTTACCAACATTATTTAATACATAACTTACTCTAGCTACAGATGTCAAGTATCTAGGCATAACGCTAGACAGTAAATTGAACTGGAGTAAGCATCTTGAGAACAAACTGAAGACAGCCTGCGTCACAATGTGGCAATTCAGAAGACTTCTAGGAAAAACATAGGGACTAAAACCCATGATTACCATGTGGCTATATACTACAGTTATCAGACCCACTATCACCTATGGAGCTTTGGTGTGGTGGCCTAGAACCACTCAGACCACGGTTACAGCTAACCTACAGAGTCTTCAAAGACTGGCTTGTTTAGCCACAACAGGATGTATGAAGACTACACCGACAGCAGCTATCGAAACCTTACTAAACCTGACACCTTTACATCTATACATACAATACGAAGCTGCTGTCGCTACTATAAGACTCAGAGCCTCTGGACAATGGAATATAGACAACCGAGCGAGGCACACTCGGTCATTAAACGAACACCTTGAGATAATAATAATAATAATATGTAGGACAAATTACACATATTGATCTGGTCACAAACTAAGCTCTAAGCTTGTACTATGTGTACCAGAAACAACGATATAATACATATTATATTTTATAAACACCCAGACCATGACAAACTGTACAGAAAAAGGTACTATTTTTTTTTTGCCATGGGTGGGAATCGAATCCACGACCTCCGGATACAACGCCAAAGGCGCAACCACTAGTCTACGGAGGCGGTGGTGAGATATAACCACTCATTAATGAAAGATCGACAGATGTCCTCGCGTGCACATATTTGTGAGAAATTACTCAATAAATATGCAAGAAGAACCAACTGATCAATCTGGCTTACACGAAGTCAGAATTTACACGGACGGTTCAAAAACAGAATACGGAACAGGCGCAGGAGTGTACTCACTCGACCTAAACATTAAAATTTCAACAGCTCTTGACACACATGCTTCCATCTTCCAAGCAGAGTGTATAGCCATAATAGAAGCAACAGCGGCAATACGCGCAAGAAAGATAGAAGAAAATGGAATACGCATACTATCAGACAGCGCAGCCGGACTACTAGCATTGAAGAACAAACAGATGAACTCAAGTCTGGTAAAACAATGCCACTACGCACTGGAGACTATATCAGTTGGTAACAGGGTCACTCTCCAGTGGATAATATAAAGGGACACAGCAACTCCCTCGGTAACGACGCGGCTGACGAACTGGCGAAAAGAGGTTCGGTTACAACACCGGTAGGATCCAAACCGTATGTACCGTTATATATTAATCAGTTGAAAAGTTGGCTACGCGACAATACCATCAACCATCACTGTAAGTATTGGGCTAACTTACAAAACTGGAGACAGTCCAGAGAGGCGGTCACCAAACCTAGCCCACACCTAGCTCGAAAACTGCTCAATCTCAACAGAGTTAACCGTCGCATGCTGGTGGGTATACTTACCGGACACTTTCTATTAAACAGGCATCTTACAATTTTAAGTATCACCAACAGCCCTCTATGTAGAGGTTGCATGGAAACGGAAGAAACACCCACCCATGTGCTGCTTCATTGCACCGGGGTGACTTTATAACGGGCAAAAATCCTCGGAACACCGAGGTCGCTTCTTGAGGCCTGTGGAAGACCCGGACTTCTTGTCGCCTTCTGGAAGGAGCTGGGCTGGCTAAAATAGTCAGCCGACTCACGCAAAAAGGCCTAATCTCTTGGCTAATTGCGGAAAACGAGCCCGCCATGAAAACGAACATGAACAACGACCGCTGCTTAGGGAACCGATCTCGCGTCTGACTAAGCCGCGTGGGTACCTTACTCTTAGATCTAAACTCCACTCCCGCACGCGCACCCCCGCCTTGGTGAAGCCCAATTCGCAACGGGCCGTGCAGCAGAAATCGTAATATTTTAATTTCGCCATAACTTCAAAACCAAACGTCCAATTTTTATCATTTAAAGACCAAATATTATCTACATAAACTGTACTTAGTGATGAAATAATTTATTTTGATAAGGATTAATTGCATGAGTAAAATAAATGCGTTTAAATGTGTTCCAAAAAAAATTCAAGATTTTTAAATAAAAAATTGTTGTTGTGCCTCACTCAACATAGATAGATATAGTGTTTCGCAGACTTTTTTATAGATATTTATAAGATCTACAATTAAAATCTATGTTGAGTGAGGCACAATAAAAAAATTGTTGTTGTGCCTCACTCAACATAGATAGATATAGTGTGTCGCAGACTTTTTTATAGATATTTATAAGATCTACAATTAATTAGAACATTTTATTCTTATAAAGTTTAGGCAGCGTACGCAAAATAAGTAACTTTTCTGGTTGATTTTTTACACCTTGTGTCCGAAAAACCCAAATATCTTACGGAACCCTATTTTTTTTCCAAAATAAAATTTAGCCTATGTTACTCGTGGATAATGTAGCTTTCGAATGGTGAAAGAATTTTTAAAATCGGTCCAGTAGTTTTTAAGCCTATTCATTACAAACAAACAAACATACAAACAAAGTTTTCCTCTTTATAATATTATTTTATACTAGCGGCCCGTCCCGGCTTCGCACAGGTTTGTATAACTTTAACTATATGCTCAGCGCACGCCACGGAAGGCCTCAGAAACGATACTTTTCCCCCGTTTTTAAAACATTTTTGGTTACTGCTCCACACCTATAGGACCTAGCGTGATATTATATAGCCTATGTTACTTCTGAATAACGCAGCTTTCTAATGGTGAAAAAATTATTGCAATCGGTCCAGTAGTTTTTGAGTTTATTCATTACAAACATACAAAAACACAAAAATACAAAAATACAAATCTTTCCTCTTTATTATATTAGTATAGATAATAATATTATTTTATATAATAATATAAAAAAATAAAAAAAACTTGTTTTTATTATAAAAAAAAAACAATTCATCATTTTCTAAAACTACTTGAACATTGCGCCTGAAATGTTATTCTAGTTAATGTATTACATTTTGTTTGAAAATATTTGCACGTGCTTAGCCCTACTACGAACGACTTTGTCAAAGTTGTTTGCTTATCAGCAAACAACTTTATATAAAGAATTAAAAAAAAATCTTTTATAAAAACAATAAAGTAAAACGTAATTATGTATGTATTTTTAAAGTTAGTATAAGAAAATTCACAGCATACAATAACTGAATATAAAGCCAGTAAGAGATTTTCATAAAGTAGCAACAAACACGGCATTACTTACAGTAGGGTGGTAAAATAAATAATATAATATACCTAACCCCCGTATTCTAAGACGTATCCTTAACTCCACTTTACACTTAAGGAACGTCTGTCTCTTTCCACCAAATGTCAACTATAAAAAGCAAGTTGAGACAGACGCTCCTTGAGTGTAGAGTGGAGTTAAGGAAACGTCTTAGAATACGGGGGTAAATATAATAATTAAGTATAATTCAAATATTTGAAGAACTTACCATTGGGTTTAGGACATCTATTATATCATGTTGAATCTCAACAATATTTTGGTAATATTTTTGAATTTCAATTAAATTTTTGTCCTTATCATTATTAATTTTAGAAGTCATTGAAAAGCTATTATTCAAAGTGCCTTTGTTAACAAATTTAAATATAGCGTAAAGATTTTCTAATTTAACTCTTAAAGAATTCATAAATATATATCGCCAAGTGCAATCTATATGGACGATAAAAAATACATACCAAGCCATTATAGAACTGATTCCTAAAATGTCTTTTTCTAAAAATTTTAAGCATGCCACAGCTAAATCATAAAATTCACTACAAAAAATTACCATAAAAAATAAAGTAATATAAATATCATTATAACTTTTTTTTGTGTTAAATTTGACTAAAATATTTAAACGATTCATTTTATTGTAAATATTAATAATTTTGTTTGGATTTTTAAACATTGCTAGAATAGAAGTTGAAAAATAACAGATCGTATACAGAAAAATTCTTAACACTCTCAAAACATTTTTAGATGAATAAATCCAAAATAGAGTTGTGAGTAAAAATATGTGGATGGGACCTAGCCAACTGTAGACAAAAAATATTTTTTTAGCCTTAGATGAATTTTTAAACACTATTCCTCTGTTGATACCTACTGCAGCCATAATATAAACTATAGTTTTTATAAGTTTTTCTGCGTAACATTTTTTATTTTTATTTTTCGAATTCACTTTAACTTTCATAGCATTATCGGCTACTCTAGCCATACTTAAATATTAAAATACATTTCTAAGTCGTGGTAAATCGTAATTTTGTCCCATTTAGTAGTCCCATAAATGATTAAGTAGTTAGTTACTTTTGTTTATTAAAGTGCCCATTGTAATTACCTTACGTTACGTTTTAGTGTTACCAATCAACCTTCCTGAAATGGGTAAATCTTTATAAATTTATAAGTAATCTATAATAATATAATAATGCTGAAGAGTTTGTTTGATTGGTTGAACGCGCTAATCTCAGGAACTACTGGTTCGAATTGGTTCTTTTATTGTTGGATAGCCTATTTATGAAGGTAGTCTATAGGCTAAAATATCACGCTACGACCAATAGGAGCGGAGTAACAATGAAAAATGTTGCAAAAATTGGGAACATTTATTCCTCTTGAGAGCTTTCATTGCATGCGCTGCGTAAACTGTTAAAGTTACGCAGAGGAAGTTGCGAGGGTCAGCTAGTATTTTTATAAGTATACTGCGTGTTCATTTAACAGTGTCAATTTTTTGAAATTGTGTTCTATTATTAATAATATAAAATAATGGAACAGTTTTTTTATGTCGCCCATACAACATTTTAAAGATATGATTTAGGCCCTAAAAACTTTATTGACCATTTTAGGTACAATGATGTTTCGTCTGTTTCTTACCAACGACAATCATCTTGGACAGAAAAGAGATAAAATACCATTTTCATTTTTGTTTCACTTAACGCTCAAGGAGGTTAAAATTTAAAGTACATAAAACTTTTCAAATTACTTCAACTTCTATACTATAAACTTCTCGTCGAGTTTTTTATTTTTTATAATGAAGAACGGCATTTGACTATTTATAAAAATAAAAAAACAAAAAAAAAATACCATCACGGGTGCCTATTTGGATCCCGAGAACCGTTTAAACGGCCTCAGGGTCCCAGCGGAGGGATTAACCCATCCTCATTTCGCCGATGGTATTCGGAGGCAACACCTAACAAGTGGCGAGCTTGTTGCGGTGTTTATCATGAAAAAGCCTCGTTGTATAAAGCGGTCACCCATCCCAGGCCGGCCCTATTGTCATATGCTTAACCTTGTTATCAGTTGCGCAGTGACTTAACTACTAGGCTGGGGCTCTAGAGAAAAAGTAGGCGAGGCGACATGTCGTGTCGCCTCAGTCAAAAAAGTATGTATTTTGACAGTGACAGTAGGCGTGAGGTACGCTGTCACCTGTCAAAGTTTATACAGTTTTGATTGAAGGCGACACGACACGTCGCCTCGCCTGATTTTTCTCTAGGGCCCCTGGGGCCGCTTTTTTTGACTATTTACAGACCTACCTAATGTACAAATTCCATAAATTGGATCGTTTAACACACTCTTGTTTAACAGGATAAATCACTCTCACTATGCCGGCTAAATGATTCGGATACGAAATGGGCGATCGTCATATACCCAGAAAGGAGACTACATTTGCCCTTCCTGAAAATGGCTGAGGTTGTAACGCAACCGCTGTAACTATAACAGGACATGGACAACAGCTTTTAGACAAATTAATCTGGTTTTCACTTCCCCCCTTCCCGGATTGATAAAAAAACCCCTTCACTACTAGAACCGCATCTTCTCCAATAATAGCAACTACATGATTATTTACAGTTTTGTCAATTGTAGTCCATATAGTATACAACATGACTTGCAGCTACTTGTTTTTAAATTTTTTCATTCAGATTTTTTTTGACAGCAGTTTAATAATTCGTTGTTTGCATTTGACAGAAAATTGCATTGTTGAACAGTTTCCTTCATGGTCAAATTAACAGACGATTTTACCGCCTTCTTTGTTCCGATCTTTTCGTACTGTCCCTTATCTTGCGGGAAAGGAAGAAACAAAATAATTTGCGTAGGCTATATATTTACTTTTAACATCAAAGATATTTTGTATGTAAACTGACATTTATATATATACGTGGTCGTCGAGTTGTTTAGACCTTGGACTTAAAAACGCTAAGGTCCCACCAATTACTTGTTAATAAAAAAAAAAATGTACATTTGTTTGACAACACCACTATCTCCGGTTTCACTATACCGACTTGTGAAACTGTTTATAGATATGTTATCGAGTCTATCCAAAAAATCGCGACGAGCTAGCCACTTGTTAGGTGTACATACCATCGGCTACGACGAGGTGGGATTAAAACCCCTCCGCTGGGTACCCTGGGGCCGTCTAGGCGGTCTCGGGCGTCGTAAGGCACCCGTGAAGATATATATGTATATATAAACTTACATTTAAAATATCTTTGATCTTAGAAATAGGTAAGCGACGTGAACACAATATTTGCGGAATCATTAAATGTTGGTATAAAAAGGCTTAGTTACAATATAACACTGTATTCAAAAGGAAATACGTATGAAATTTCTTTATAAAAATATTATTAAACTTGCTGCTATCATCATAGCCCTAAAAAGGGTGATTTTAAAGGTCACAAAAAGCCCTATATTAAAGTAAGTAAATAAAAACATATTATTATGTGACAAATATATGTTATACTGAATTTTATTTGTATTAAATGGTGTATTCAAATGAATGAGTAGGTAATAATAATATGTATCATATTTTACACATATTGCTCTGGTCACAAACTACGCTCTAGGCTTATACTATGTGTACTAGAAAGAACGATACATTTATAAACACCCAGACTAATTTAGGTGGGAGGAAGGCCTCTATAACTCTGCAAGGCCGACCGACCGGACTCGTTACCATAGCCCATACAGATGCAAAAACCGTCAAGTGATCTAGTCATGTTTCGGGTTAAGTCTGGGGGTTCACCGGTTTACCAGGCGCTACTACATCGATTTCTTATTAAAGTGACAGTCATTTTATGGTACGGTTACGAAACAGGCGATTGGTTTGACAATAAGGAAACGAAGATATTAAAATTGACTTATAATGGAAATAGGTCTTTGTTGCCGCTCATTTTGTAACAGCATCATTTAGCCGGCATAGCGGCAGCGATTAATATTGTTAAATAACTATGTATTAATCGACTATGGACATGGTCGATTATGGACTTTGTAGGTCTGCTCACGATCAGATAGATACAAAGTCACATGGCGGGCTCCAATAATTTGCCAAAAGTAGAAATCGAACCTACGATCTCCTTATATAACGTAAATCACCTGATGGTAAGCAGCACCTCCTTTTTACTCATTCATATTAGAGTAGGATTGCAAAAGATTCGGTTACCAAATGGGCGGCCACATTGCAATATGTTGCTTAACCACACCCTGAAAGGAGACTACCACCTCGACAGGAAGTCGTACGTAACCTTCAGTCGGCCTAACCAAGTTATAGGGACTTAACTAAAGTTGTATAACTGGCAACTTCCGTAGAGTAGTAGTTGCGCATTTGGCGTTTTATCCGGAGGTTGTGGATTCGATTTCCAAATATGGCAAAACAATATTATTACGTTTTGCTGTACAGTTTGTCATGGCCTGGGTGGTTATAAAATATATGTATTATATCGTTGTTTCTGGTACACATAGCACAAACCTAGAGCTTAGTTTGTGACCATAGCAATATGCGTAAATTGTTACGATTATTATTATTATTACTTAGCAATAGTAACAATTAAAGTTAAAAATGGTGCAACTGGAGCTTAGGCCGTTGCTGAAAGCGGAAAAACGGTATCGGTAAAATCCTTCGTCAAAATTTACGTACATGAATATTCCAAATTTGAGCAATGCAATAATATTAAATAAGTAAAATCTAATCTAAAATAAATTAATACATAGTAATGTTAGTTTATTTTAGTTACCCATTCCCTTTATAGTAAAAGTAACCTAGATTTTGACTTTGACGAGAGATTTAAACACAACCACGCTTTTAGAAACTCGACCTTAATACGCAAAATACCACAACGTCTATATCTCCTAATGTCTTTACAAACATAACTTAGGAAACACAACCCTTGGATTTTGATTTAAATTTAATTAAGTGATACATGTACATTTACATACGGTATAGAGTAAGTAGTAGGGCCTTTATTTTAATATTTATTATCAATGTAAATGGAGCCTTAATAAAAAGGTTATAGAGAATGTTAAAGGTCGTTACGTAAATCCTACCTTACAGTCTGGTTTTGTTAAATAATCACTCACTATCAGTTTAAACCAGGGGTCGGCAACTGACGGCCCGCAAGCCGCATGCGGGCCGTGAATTGATTGGGTGCGGCCCGTAAGGTTCACACACCGTATATTACTATAACTTTTTATTATTATTATTATTTTAATTTTAAAAATTTATTATTTTCTACAGGGTAATTAAATATTTATTATTTTCTGTAGTAATAATTAGTTATTACTTAACATTTATGTTAATTTGTCTTATTTATTTTAAGTTATTTTGTTAACAGAATTATAGAATACATGTCCATGTTTTTTTTATCTAGTTAATGTTTGCGCAGGTCTTGGATTCAGCTATGTATTTGGCCCTGCAATGTAGTAGTATACGTATCCAGCGGATTTCCTCTCCTTTGAAGGTCATTGCAGTGTTGGCGCGTGTGCTGGGTTCTGGTTTGCACCCTAAGGACCTGGTTGAGCAGAAGGATGGCTGACACATACGTTACGTCCGTGATCGGGTGCTGCTGTGGGGACCTTGGATCTCCGCTGGGCACGCACGTTTGATTGTTATCATATCACATAAGAAGCGACCTCGGTGTTCCGAGGATTTTCGCCCGTTGTAAAGCCACCCTGGTGCAATGAAGCAGCACATGGGTGGGTGTTTCTTCTGTTTCCATGCAACCGAGGCCTACTAGAGGGCTGTTGGTGATACCTAAAATTGTAAGGTGCCTGTTTAATGGAAAGTGTCCGGTAAGTATACCCACCACCATACGAAGGTTACCTCTGTTGAGATTGAGCAGGTTCCGAGCTAGGCGTGGGATAGGTTTGGTGACCGCCTCTCTGGCCTGCCTGCAGTTTTGTAAGTTAGCCCAATACTTACAGTGATGGTTGAAGGTATTGTCGCGTAGCCAACTTTTCAACTGATTAAAAGATAAAGGTACATACGGTTTGGGTCCTACCGGTGTTGTAGCCGAACCTCTTTTCGCCAGTTCATCAGCCGCGTCGTTACCGAGGGAGTTGCTGTGTCTCTTTATCCACTGGAGGTTGACCCTGTTAGCAACTGATATAGTCTCCAGTGCGTAGTGGTATTGTTTTACCAGACTTGAGTTCATCTGTTTGTTCTTCAATACTAGCAGTACGGCTGCGCTGTCAGATAGTATGCGTATACCATTTTCTTCTATCTTTCTTGCGCGTATTGCCGCTGTTGCTTCTATTATGGCTATACACTCTGCTTGGAGATGGAAGCATGTGTGCCAAGAGCTGTTAAAATTCTAATGTTTAGGTCGAGTGAGTACACTCCTGCTCCTGTTCCGTATTCTGTTTTTGAACCGTCCGTGTAAATTCTGACTTCGTGTAAGCCAGATTGATCAGTCGGTTCTTCTTGCATGTTTATTGAGTAATTTCTCACAAATATGTGCACGCGAGGACATCTGTCGTTCACTGCATTAATGAGTGGTTGTATCTCAAGGTGTTCGTTTAATGACTGAGAGTGCCTCGCTCGGTTGTCTATATTCCATTGTCCAGAGGCTCTGAGTCTTATGGTAGCGACAGCAGCTTCGTATTGTATGTATAGATGTAAAGGTGTCAGGTTTAGTAAGGTTTCGATAGCTGCTGTCGGTGTAGTCTTCATACATCCTGTTGTGGCTAAACAAGCCAGTCTTTGAAGACTCTGTAGGTTAGCTGTAACCGTGGTCTGAGTGGTTCTAGTCCACCACACCAAAGCTCCATAGGTAATAGTGGGTCTGATAACTGTAGTATATAGCCACATGGTAATCTTAGGTTTTAGTCCCCATGTTTTTCCTATAAGTCTTTTGCATTGCCACATTGTGACGCAGGCTGTCTTCAGTTTGTTCTCAAGATGCTTACTCCAGTTCAATTTACTGTCTAGCGTTATGCCTAGATACTTGACATCTGTAGCTAGAGTAAGTTCTGTATTAAATAATGTTGGTAGTTTCATATTCCTCAATTTTCTTTTATTAGTGAAGAGGACCAGTTCCGTTTTGTTAGGATTAACATTAAGGCCATTTGTTGTGCACCAGTTTTCAATGATTCTTAATGCGATCTGCATCGAGTCACATAGTATGTTCTCGAATGCTCCGCTTATGAGGATCACTAGGTCATCCGCGTAGCCCACCGTGAAGTACCCTTGGTCGTTCAATATTCTTATGAGTCCATCTACAACTAGGTTCCACAGAAGGGGGGACAGGACCCCTCACTGCGGACAACCCTTTGCTGCTATGCCTCTGGTCGTACTGTCCACGGTGAGCTGCATATTAGCGCGCGTTGTTTCAGCATATTCTCTATCCATCCTATAATGGTCGGCTCCACTTTATATTTGATTAGGGCCTTAGATATGCTGACAAAAGACGTTTTATTAAAGGACCCTTCGATATCAATGAAGGTTCCTAACGTCGATTCTTTATTAGTTACAGTCGATTCAATCTTACTTACTACATGGTGTAGTGCTGACTCCGTTGATTTTCCTGTTGTGTATGCATGCTGATAAGGATGCAATGGTTCTTTAACTAAGATCGTGTCTCTTAGGTGTTTGTCACATAGCCTTTCCATTGTTTTAAGCAGAAAGGAGGTAAGGCTGATTGGTCTGAAGGATTTAGCTTGTGTGTAGTCACTTTTTCCCGGTTTTGGTAGAAAGACTACTTTCACTTCTCTCCATTATTTTGGAACGTACTTATGAGCTAGGCACGCGGTGAATATTTCTGTTAGTAAGGGCAGTAGGTTGACGAGGCCCCACTGAAGGAGGGCTGGGAAGATGCCATCTATACCTGCTGACTTGAAGGGCGAAAAACTTTCTGACTGAATGACTGATTTCGCGATTTTCCAGTCCTCATCCGTTGGTGGCAGTGCGGTACTTACTTCCCAGTCTCTATTGTCAGTCAGTTGACAGTCTGGGAAGTGAGTTTGTAAGAGTACCTCACTTGTTTCTTTATCTGTGTTTGTAAAAGTGTTGTCGGATTTTTTTAGCGATCCTATACAATTTTGGTTGGTTGTCATAATTTTCCTGACTCTGTTAGCTTCATGGCTTGTTTCTATATTCTCGCAGAAACGTCGCCATGATTCCGTTTTCCAATGTTTGACACGCTTTTTGAAGTGGGCTTGGGCATTTTTATATTTTGTCCAATCCTCTTCTTCTCTTGTGTTCATCGCGCGGTTGAAAAGCTTTCTTGCTTTGTGTTTAAGGCGGTCTAGCTCCGGGCCCCACCAAAGATTTCCACATGATTTCCTCTCTTGTTTGGCGGTGGTGGTAGCGTCAAGGGGCAAGACCTATGGTAGCTTTTTGTCATATTGTCCATAAGTGTTTCCACGTTATGTTCTATATTAACAGTTATGTTTGTCATATCCTCCAGATTTGAACTAGTTATAGTGTTTTCCAAAGAGTTGCGACGGTACATGTGGAACATCAGAGTTTTTTACTTGCTGGTACCCTTTTCTCCAGGGTGTCTCTGAAGCAATCGACTTGTGATCAGCGTTTGCGCCCTAAAAGATACCTTCCATCTATCTACTTGTAGGTATATTTTGATTACCTATATTAAAGTATGTATATTTGAGGCGTAGCTATGGTCTGTTGGGAAGGTCGCCTTGGTGGCACTTTTGCAGGGCAGTCAACGATTGACAGGTTAATGGAACCAGCTAACCACCTAGTCTTAAACTGGTTGGTTATGTAGTGTGTGTTCGGTTGGGTTGTTTTTTTTTTCTCCCGCAAGGACAATAGTTTAATAGTTTACGATTTGTTTATTTTGTGTTATATTCTCAACATTTGTCTGTGGGAGGAATGGCATCCGCATACTGTAGCAGATGAACCTTCATGTACTAAACGCTTTGGTAATTATTATATCTGTATACAATTAATTTCTAATTAGAAAATACAAGTTCAGTATTATGTGATATACCCCAGTGGTAGTAGTTCTAAATATTTTTTGGACCATTTTTTATTTTCTTGATTTTACCCTTTTCTTTATTCTTTTCGCTATATTATTTTAAAACAATATATTATTTTAAAACAATGGTTGTATTAACTAGAAACATGTACCTACTAAAATAATGTAGGGCTTTAAATCATTCCCCCTTCCCCTTTCTGTTACAGAACCTCACTAGCAGGTAACAGAATGCAAGCGCATTCTGTGGCCGATGTACCAACCCGCACTAAAATATTTGGTTATTCGTACATCTGTCGCACTATTCAAATGTGGAATGCTCTGACTGCTTGCGTGGTTCCTCCATCCTTTAACCTTGAGTCCTTTAAACGAAGCGTGAATAGGCATCTTAAGCCGGCATAATGGATGAAACCAGCAATTACAACACAGTTCTAAGAGCTGGTTGTATTCATTCTGGGACCTGCATACTGATTTAGATCAGGTAGAAGTGGGGACACATGGCGAGCTCCTATTAAAAAAAAAACTAGTAAATCCAGCCGCATTACTAGATCCAGAAACATATGTTGACGCTAGAACCTATACATATAATAAAACTGTAGACTTTCCGTGTCTGTATATTAAATATTTTTACAAAAAAATACTGAAAGATACGACAATTACGTATATATCATCACGGGTGCCTTAGGGCACCGAGACCGCCTAGACGACCTCAGGGTACCCAGCGGAGGGGTTTTTAATCTCACCTCGTCGTATGAGCCGATAACTTAAAGTGCTCTCTGAGGCACTTTAGTGGTGTTGTTAAAGAAATATACATACATTTTAAGATTAAAAACTCATTGGTACACACTGGAGTTTGAACCAGGAACCTAAGTATTTTTAAGTTTAAGTCTAACCAACTCGGCAACCACGTATATCAATAATAAAAATAAGTAATAGAAGGTAAAAATCACTCATTGGGTTCCAAATCAAATTACTGAAAGATAAGGAGCTTTATTGGAAGTAACAATTAGCTATTTTTCATCAAAGTGTTCTACGAAGAATCAAAATATTTTATTTAGTTAGATTCTTAACTCAGTCCGGTAACGGTTGAGGCGAGTTTTTTTTATTTTGTTTATAACAATTTCCTAGGATCTATGTCTATGCTTTTAATGAACTAGCAAGTTGCGGGCTTTTTATTTTATTTAGTTTAAAATAAATGTATGTACATACACACACATACATATCGTTACGGGCGTCTTACGGCTCCCGAGACCGCCTAGACGGCCCCAGGGTACCCAGCGGAGGGTTTTAATCCCACCTCGTCGTAGCCGATGGTATGAGTCTATACCGAATAAGTGGCTAGCTCGTCGCAATAGTTCTTCATTTATTTTCAGAATGAACAACACAATGTTTATTATTTCAGATAAAAACAATATAATTGCTTTCTCCGTCAATCTGCTGCGTAACTTATTCTATCTAGTCATATTTCGGTTTTAGTCTGTGAGTTTACCGGATTTAGAAGGGAGGAATATTTTTTTAGATATCTGGAGCATAGAATGTGACTTTATATCTGCGATCATTGTCGTTTAACAGCATTGATATGTTGACCCGTTTACACTATGCCGGCTCATTTTATATTTTTCATCATAATCATCATACCAGCCTTTCACACGTCCACTGCTGGACATAGGCCTCCCTCAAGGATCGCCAAACGACCGGTTCTGCGCCGCCTGTAGCCATCGGCTTCCCGCGACCTTTTTCAGGTCGTCGGTCCACCTTGTGGGGAGCCTGACTCTGCTGCGTCCTCCATTACGCGGTCGCCACTCGAGAACCTTAATGCCCCAACGGCCTACCGTTCTGCGAGCTATGTGGCCTGTACAAGTTGGCGATTCTGGAGGCTATGTCGGTTACTTTGGTTATATTTATATTAGAAACTAATTAGCACTTGGTCGGTAACTTTTAAACTGCACCTAGGTATACTAGGTATAGTTTACTCAAGTGGTAAAAAAAAACTCCGATTGATTGATTACCCACTATGGTATTTTGTAGCAGCTGCACATGTGACTCTATTTAATTCCTGACCCACCAAGGAACTTCGCTTAATAATGCGGTTACGAAATTGACGACGATAAAGACGTATTTGCATTACGAGTATATTTTAATATCCTCGCCAATTTATTATCAAATCAATCGCCCGTTTTGTACCTGCACCATGATATGAGACTACTATCTCGATAAGAAATCGATACAGTAGTCTCTGGAAAATCTCTAATGGCTATATTCATAAAAATAGGTTTTGTCTCTTTTACCTATTTATCTTTGTTGTTGAAAAGAGACAAAAGCTGATGAATACCGGTGTTAAATTTTACTGTGACAAAGTTCAATAGTGCATCTAGAGTGGGTTTTATAACTACGACTTTCCGATTGAATTAGCTAATATTTGTATGAGAATTAGGTTTGCCCTCCAAGCGGAAATTTTAGGAACTAAAAATTCGAGCGTTTAATTGTGAAAACGGTAACGCAGTTGCATAGTTAACTCGAAGGTAAACGTTAAAAAACTTACACTATATGGGGATACAGAGAACCTAAGATCACAGACTGCACTAAGGTTATAGGTAAAATACCGTTAAATTGGTAAATGTATTTTAAATAAAAGATATATCAGAGAAATATGATAATAATATATTTCATTATAATTTTATTTATTTACTTTAAAACTTCTTGATTATGACTAGAATTTTATTAAACAAAGTTTAAATTTACAAAATTCATAAAAAAATATGTTACATAATATTATAAATAAGTTTCTATAAAACAACCTTTCCTCAAATTAACGCAATACGTTACTTTTTTTTTTGAAGGCTATAAATAATAAGTGCGTTTAAATTAAGCTTTTGTCAATTCGAAAGCTGTTATATAATTAAGGTAATTATTCTTATTATCTTATTAAGGTAATTGTAATTTGTGAGTTATATTTTTCTAAATTAGTCAACGAAAGTTACCACAAATAAACTATAATAGTAAAAATAATAATTTAAATATACCTAATTGTTTTTAATAATTCAAATGTATTTATAATTAGTTACATACTTTGCGTTAATTCGAGGAAACCATCTGTATATCTGAACATATATATATACAGCATATTATAATATCAGTTTTAAAAATATTTGTTTTTAATTAAAGGAGTAGATTTTACCCCACACTATACCTATACTAATAAATAAATGTGAAAGTATTATTAGTATATTTGTTTGATACTTATTAATTTCAAAACAGCTGAACCAATTTATATGATATTTGGAAACAGTTCTGGTATAATGATACTGTAAAAATATAACCAGCTTCTGTACAATTTATTACACAACTAGTCTGTATCCGGAGGTCGTGAGTTCAATTGCCACCCATGGTAAAAAAATATTAGTACGTTTTTCTGTACAGTTTGTCATGGTCTGGTTTTTATAAAATATACTATGTATTAATATTGTTGGCTCTGGTATAAATAGTAACAAGCCCATAGCTAAGTTTATGACCGGGGCAATATATGTATTAAAAATATAAACAAAGTGGTATTTTTATTTTAGCAGCCCTTAGACTCGGTACTATACAAATTGGTCGTCCATGTTCATTGAATTTGTAGGACTGCTTGTGAACTGATAAATTTGGAACAAATGTATGTTGTCAGTGGTTGGGTACTTGGTCGCGTAGCGGCGGGCGGGAAGTTCGAGTCCCGCCCGCCAGGATTTTTTTCATTGCAATTTATCTTTAAAAAAATAAATATAAGATTATCCTGATAAGGAATTTATAAAAATGTTAAAATATAATTTAAATAAAAAATATATATATTATGAGCAATAAAATTACACATTATACATAAATTTTAATATTAAATAAATAGCTGTGGCATCTTGAGTCGACGAATATTAAACTTTAATACATCTTTATTGCTAATTTAAATTCATTATAATAAAAACTGCCGTGAAATTATTTTACTATTTTTTTTTAATATGATAAATATACTCCAAAACTTTCTAAAGCGTTGATTAAATTAATCTATGATCAAAAACTAACAAAGGCACGTGATTGGTGGAAAATTCACTTGATGTGACATAACACCAATTCTTGTTAGTTAATTTTGACTGAATGTAAACTACCACCTCGGCCATAAATCGATGTAGTAGTCTCCTGCAAATCGGTAAACTTACATACTAAAACCGAAACATGACTATAGGTCACATGGCGGTTTTTGCATCTGTATGGGTAACGAGACCGGACGGTCGGCCTAGAGAAGTAATAGAGGCCTTCCTCCTACCTAAAATTAAATATAATGGGTAAAATATTATTTGAGAAAATAATTAAATTTTATTTTTAAAGTTCTGTTTTATATTATTATTGTTATTTATAATTTATAAATATCTTTTTATAGTTAGAAATAGGTATTTAATAAGAGTCGCAAGTTATTTTAGTAATAAAATTAATTCCAATCTATTTCTACCTGGTACCTTCGATTCGATGGGATGGGAGAAATCCCTCCGCTTATAAATAAATTGAAATACTCTCTCGGGGGTAGTACCCAAGTAGTATGTGTCAGCCATCCTTCAGCTCAACCAGGCCCTTAGGGTGCAGACCAGAACCCGGCACACGCGCCACCACTGCAATGACCTTCAAAGGAGAGGAAATCCGCTGGATACGTATACTACTACATTGTAGGGCCAAATACATAGCTGAATCCAAGGCCTGCGCATACATCAACTAGTTAAAAAAAACATGGAAATGTATTCCATAACTCTGTTAACAAAATAACTTAAAATAAATAAGACAAATTAACATAAATGTTAAGTAATAACTAATTATTACCTTGTAGAAAATAATAATATTTAAAATTAAAATAAAAGGTTATAGTAATAACAAGTTATTACCTCATCATTTTCATTTAGTGAGATGAGTTGTCAAAGTTCAATAAAGTGTTAAAGAAAGAAAAAGTTCTAAGAAATTAAAAATTAAAAAAAAATTGGGCCCCAATGGTCATAATAATGAATTTGTATTTTCTAAATAAAGTTTGGCTAACCCTCTACCTAACACCCTGTATTAACTTTATACTAACTAAGCAAACACTTTAGAGAACTGCATAACTAAAACTGAAAACTGTAAAACTGTAACCAAACAAAACCATAAGAGTGATAAATCTAGCGGAACCAGTCGACCCATGACGAACTTGTCTTCGTTCATTTCTATAAAACGCAATAGTTTCAGGACTTCTTTCTTGTTTTTCGGATCTGAAAAAAAATCTTCATTAAAAAGTTTTGGGGAACGTACTGGGGGATATTGTGTTGGTATACTTGTATACGCGGAAGTTTGTTGTTCGAAAATTTCGTAGAATATACTTACACTTTGAAAGGTCTTACTTTGGGCTAATATAAGGTTTTACTAAAATAATAATGATAATAATATGTAGGACAATTTACACATATTGCTCGTCATAAATTAAGCTTTAGGCTTGTACTTTGTGATGACATATTATATTTCATAAACACCCAGACCATGACAAATTGCACAGAAAAAAACTGATCTTACTAATCTTACTTTACTGATTAAATCTAACTTTTCAAATGAATCCATGTGTCGCATATGAAAAAAAAAATGGCATTTAATCAGTAGAGCCTCATTTTAGAACAAAATAAAACCTTTTAAATTCAACCTCTATAGTAATAAACAGAATATCATCAAGAGGCCTTACTACTACCGAGACCGCCGAAACGGCCTTAGGATACCCAGCGGAGAGCTTAATCCCACCTCATCGTAGCCGATTGTATGAGCCTACACCGAACAAGAGGCTAGCTTGTCGTGATGTTTGGATAGAGTCAATAACCCATCTTTAACCACAAGATAGTACAGTGAAATTGGGTCCGACAGCTTAACGCTCTCCGAGGTACTATAGTGGTGTTTTCGATCAAATGTTATTTTTTTTATTTATTTAAAATTCGTTGGTATACACCCACCGGGCCTTAAACCGGGGACCTAAAAGCTATAGTGTTTTTAAGTTTAAGATCTAATACAATTCGGCCACCAGGTATATATTTCGTGGAATATATATCCCACCTCTCTATCTATAAACTCACCGATTCTCCACAATGCGCAATGCCAGACATATTGTATATTCTGACAGAGACAAACGGACGTACGTACACCTTTTATAATATATAAAAACAAAAATTAATTGATTGACCCATTTATTGACTTTGTGGGTCTGCTTACTATCAAAAAGATACAAAGTCACATGCCAGGGTCCAATAAAAAAAAAACAACAGTATGAAGAACTGGCAATATTTTATTCTCCATACAAGTTATCAAGTTAATTGAATTAAGATAAGTTATCTGACGATTAAAAAATCCTAAAATTTAAATTTCGTTTTACCTTTAATATCAATTAAAATTTCCGTTAGCTTTATTTTTAGTTTCTTGTCTACCAGACCCATTAAATGAAATTCTAGACAAACAATCATAACTAATATTAATGTTTTTAGTCGAATCAGTAACCCAACGAATAACTCTTCCATAACATTTGTTATTTCGCGCTGTAAAGAAAATAAAACATAAAAACATCGTATTTTCGTAGTTTGCTTCTTTTTATTGAGTGATTGAAATAATTAAGAGAGGCGTTTTAAATGTCACTCTTGTAATGTTATTAGTTTAACTATCGGAAGATCATTATAATAAAAAAAATAAAAAATCTTTGCCCGTACTGTAACCGCACCCTGAAAGAAGAGTATCATCACGTCGATAAGAAATCAATGTAGTTTTCTTTTGAAATTGTAGTGAAACCACAGACTAAAACCGAAACATGTCTTGTGTTTCAAAGGTTACCCAGTTAAGAAAAGTTACTTGACAATTGTTTGAAACCGGGCGGTCGGTTATAGTTATAGAATAATAATATAGTATATTTATCATGGAGCAAACACAAGAAACAGTAGTGAACCAAATTAATCATACTAAACCAAGTATTAAACAACACCCGGGCTAGCTCGTTTAAAGCATAAAGGTTACTTGACAGTTTTTTGTACAATATGGGCAGTGAAAACCGGGCGGTCGGTTTAGCAAAGTTATTGAATAATAATATAGTGTGTTTATTATAGAGCAAAGACAAGAAGCAGTAGTGAACCAAATTAATTATACTAAACCAAGTGTTAAACAATACCTGGGCTAGCTCGTTTAAAGCATAAAGGTTACTTGACAATTTTTTGTACAATTTGGGCAGTGAAAACCGGGCGGTCGGTTTAGCAAAGTTATTGAATAATAATAATATAGTGTGTTTATTATAGAGCAAAGAGAAGAAGCAGTAGTGAACCAAATTAATTATACTAAACCAAGTGTTAAACAACACCCGGGCTAGCTCGTTTTAAAGCATAAAGGTTACTTGACAGTTTTTTGTACAATTTGGGCAGTGAAAACCGGTCGGTTTAGCAAAGTTATAGAACAATAATTTAATCCGCTTTAGTTCTTAGTACAGTACGATCATTATCCAGTACAATGAACTATAGTTCTACCACAAGTTTTTTGCCAACAGTTTCTACTATAGTTGCTAGTAACTATAGATATGGATTGATTAATTTCTTATTGGTTGATTTCTATCTGTAGTTATTTGCGACTATAGTAAAAAAATGTTTACAATACTTGTGGCTGAGCCCCTGAACTATTTCCCACAATAAATTTCTTTATAATATGTATTTTATAATAATATAGATCTTACATTTGTTTCTATAGATTCCAATGTTTGATAAATGTCACAAAATGCTCGTCCGATGGAACTTACTAAATTAATGATGAACTGGAACAAGGAAAACTTTATTTAGGGGAGGCACGAACATTAATCAGAGCACCAATTAAGAGAAAATCCCTAAAAATAGAACGAATGATGATATTACAAAAAACAACTATAATTATTTTAAGGGCGGCTACACATTACTACTTTTTGCAGTGCTATTGCAGAGATTCAGACGCAAAAAAAAACACATGAGCGATACAGCTAATATTTTTTCTTTACACACCCGCGACTTAATAAAAACACGGATGCAGTCTAATATAGACTTTCAGAACGCGGTTATGGTCCAAGAGCCAGAGCAAAAAAAAACTATGAATTTACTATGTAGAAAAAAAAATCGGTCTTTTGGCCGAGAGGGGAGTTATTCCACAAGACTGCCTATTTTATTTATGGTCAATATAAAATTAAGGATCTTTATTAAAAATACAAATTTTATAAGCCAATTGTACTTTATTTTTATCTAAATACATGACTGATCGACATAACTGTTATTTATACGAGTATGTAATATTGTAATACCTATACAGGGTGAATTTGAAAGGATGTACTTTGGGCTAATATGAGGTACTGCTGATCAAATCAAACAACTTCTCCCATGGAACCATGTGTCTCAAATGAAAAAAAAAATTGGCTTCCCAATACAAATTGGTCATTTTAACATTACTAGTTTGTATGGAGAAGGCAATATTTTTTTTCATTTGCGACACATGGTTCCATGGGAAAAGTGGTTCGTATTGATCAGTAGAATCTCATATTAGCCCAAAGTACATCCTTTCAAAGTCACCATGTATAATACACTTTTTTATATAATAATCTGTATAACAATTTTCTGCCTCAGTAAATTTCATTATCAATCAAACATTTTTAGTTGACTTCCGGCATTGTTCCACAAATGCCCCTACAAAAAAAATACAAATTTAATAAAAAAAATGTACGTTATGTATTTATTGTATATACATTACAGCTGACTGACTATCTCTGTTCTCACAATTAACTCACTGGCTGAAATAACTGCTATTTATATGTATATATATATATATATAACATTTTCTGCCTAAGTAAATTATTTTCATTACCAACGTAATAATAACATAGTCTTGCCATAAATATTGTAACAATGAAAAAAATATTCTATTGCAAATAACATTTATTACTTTTACAGTGTGTTAGTTTATACATAAATATAATACAATTTGAAATATAAAAAGCTTATTTGAAGTGGTCTCCATTGGCTGCAATACAGTCCTTTAAACGTTGAGGTCAGTTATTAATAGAAGCACGCACTCTTTCCATAGGAAAATACTTCACTGCCTCACTCATCGTATGAATTGTTTTAAGTACTCCAAATTATCATGGCGTTTAGAACAAGCCGTACTCTCTAAAACTGACCATAAATTATAATCATAATGCAGCTGATTGAGATCGGGACTAGACGACAGCCAGTCTGATGAAGTCCGAAACGTTCGCTTCCAACCAAGACTGCATGGACTGAGCTTTATGACCTGGCGCCGAGTCTTGCTGGAAGAACCATACTTGGTTATTGGATATGGTGTTGTTAAGGCGCTTAACTACCTTCTCAAGAAAGGTATTTTGATACACTTGTGCCGATGTTTTGATACCTTTTTCACAAAAATATCAGTCACCCCTTCATAGCTAACACCTCACCAAACCATTACTGAAGTTAGATAATGCCCACGTTGCACTTTGTCGACTAATTAGGAAGATTCTTTAGAGCTTTGTTTATTAAAATATGGCTCAAGTGTTTTAATTTACTACTTGCGATCAATGTTATTTTTGAGAAGACCGTTCCGAACAAAATATAAATGTGATTATTGCTACGCCCCATTTGTAACGCTGCAAAAAGTCGTAAAGGTGTAAGCGGCCTAAAATTTATAACTCGACATCGAGAAGCCGAATATTGACCATTTATTTTTATCGTTCCAATTTAAATTTGTCATTCGGGTATATTTTATTTTGTTTTATAAATCATAACATTTTGAGCACGTGAAGCTGATGTGTTTCACTTATACCAACTTGTGACTCTGTTTGGCAGATTCACCACTTGTTTACTGTAGACACTTACATGTTTATAAAGGTTCATGTATACCCTTCGGAAATTAAATACGTGGTGGCCGAGTTGGTTAGAGCTTAGACTTTTTTACACTTAGGTCCCTCCTTCAAATCCCATTGTGTACCTACTAATAACTTTTTAATCTAAAAAATATGTACGTTTGTTTAACAACACCACTATAGTGCCTCGGAAAGCATGTTAAGCTGTCGATCCCAGTTTTACTATACCAACTTGTGAAGCTGTTTATAGATTAGTTATTGAGTCTATCCAAGCATCTCGACGAGCTAGCCACTTGTTCAGTGTGTACTTATACCATCGGCTACGACGAAGTCGGATTTTAAAAAAAAACCCTCCGCTGGGTGCCCTGAGGCCGTCTAGGCGGTCCCGTCAATGGCACCTTTAATGATATATATATTTTATGTAAATAAAATACATACATTTTTTACTAGCCTACTTTCAATTTCGATTACTATTTTATATAATAACTAGTGGTCGCCCGCGGCTCCGCCCGCGTGGATGTCTGTAACCGCTGCAAAAAGCCTATCCGAAAGACACGGTCGGTGTAGTTTTAAGAACGAAATCTAACAAACATCTCATGAAAATTATTAGACTTCGCGCACGACCGCTGCGTAAAGGTTTGTCCGCAGGGAGGGGTCCTGTCCCCCCTTCTGTGGAACCTAGTTGTAGATGGACTCATAAGAGTATTGAACGACCAAGGGTACTTCACGGTGGGCTACGCGGATCGTCGTAGCCCATATACAGTGATCCTCGTAAGCGGGACATTCGAGAACATACTATGTGACTCGATGCAGATCACATTAAGAATCATTGAAAACTGGTGCACAACAAATGGCCTTAATGTTAATCCTAACAAAACGGAACTGATCCTCTTCACCAATAAAAGAAAATTGAGGAACATGAAACTACCAACATTATTAAATACATAACTTACTCTAGCTACAGATGTCAAGTATCTAGGCATAACGCTAGACAGTAAATTGAACTGGAGTAAGCATCTTGAGAACAAACTGAAGACAGCCCGCGTCACAATATGGCAATTCAGAAGACTTCTAAGAAAAAAAAATGGGGACTAAAACCCAAGATTACCATGTGGCTATATACTACAGTTATCAGACCCACTATTACCTGTGGAGCTTTGGTGTGGTGGCCTAGATCCACTCAGGCCACGGTTACAGCTAACCTACAGAGTCTTCAAAGACCGACAGCAGCTATCGAAACCTTACTAAACCTGACACCTTTACATCTATACATACAATACGAAGCTGCTGTCGCTACCATAAGAGTCAGAGCCTCTGGACAATGGAATATAGACAACCGAGCGAGGCACACTCGGTCATTAAACGAACACCTTGAGATATAACCACTCATTCATGTAGTGAACGACAGATGTCCTCGCGTGCACATATTTATGAGAAATTACTCAATAAACATGCAAGAAAAACCGACTGATCAATCTGGCTTACACGAAGTCAGAATTTACACGGACGGTTCAAAAACAGAACACGGAACAGGCGCAGGAGTGTACTCACTCGACCTAAACATTAGAATTTCAACAGCTCTTGGCACACATGCTTCCATCTTCCAAGCAGAGTATATAGCTATAATAGAAGCAACAGCGGCAATACGCGCAAGAAAGATAGAAGAAAATGGAATACGCATACTATCAGACAGCGCAGCCGTACTACTAGCATTGAAGAACAAACAGATGAACTTAAGTCTGGTAAAACAATGCCACTACGCACTGGAGACTATATCAGTTGGTAACAGGGTCACTCTCCAGTGGATAAAGGGACACAGCAACTCCCTCGGTAACGACGCGGCTGACGAACTGGCGAAAAGAGGTTCGGCTACAACACCGGTAGGATTCAAACCGTATGTACCGTTATATTTTAATCAGTTGAAAAGTTGGCTACGCGACAATACCTTCAACCATCACTGTAAGTATTGGGCTAACTTACAAAACTGCAGATAGGCCAGAGAGGCGGTCACCAAACCTAGCCCACACCTAGCTCGGAACCTGCTCAATCTCAACAGAGGTAACCTTCGTATGGTGGTGGGTATACTTACCGGACACTTTCCATTAAACAGGCATCTTACAATTTTAGGTATCACCAACAGCCCTCTATGTAGAGGTTGCATGGAAACGGAAGAAACACCCACCCATGTGCTGCTTTATTGCACCGGGGTGGCTTTACAACGGGCGAAAATCGCTTCTTGAGGCCTGTGGAAGACCCGGACTTCTTGTCGCCTTGTGGAAGGAGCTGGGCTGGCTAAAATAGTCAGCCGACTCACGCAAAAAGGCCTAATCTCTTGGCTAATTGCGGAGCCCGCCATGAACACGAACAAGAACAACGACCGCTGCGTAGGGAACCGATCTCGAGTCTGACTGAGCCGCGCGGGTACCTTACTCATAGATCTAAACTCCCCTCCCGCACGCGCACCCCCGCCTTGGTGAAGCCCACTTCGCAACGGGCCGTGCAGCAGAAATCGTAATATTATAATTTCGCCATAACTTCAAAACCAAACGTCCAATTTTAATCATTAAAAGACCAAATTTTATCTACATAAACTGTACTTAGTGATGAAATAATTTATTTTGATAAGGATTAATAGCATGAGTAAAATAAATGCGTTTAAATTTGTTCCAAATAAAATTCAAGATTTTTAAATAAAAAAATTGTTGTTGTGCCTCACTCAACATAGATAGATATAGTGTGTCGCAGACTTTTTTATAGATATTTATAAGATCTACAATTAATTAGAACATTTTATTCTTATATAGTTTAGGCAGCGTACGCAAAATAAGTAACTTTTCTGGTTGATTTTTTACACCTTGTGTCCGAAAAACCCAAATACCCTACGGAACCCTATTTTTTTCCAAAATAAAATTTAGCCTATGTTACTCGTGGATAATGTAGCTTTCGAATGGTGAAAGAATTTTTAAAATCGGTCCAGTAGTTTTTGAGCCTATTCATTACAAACAAACAAACAAACAAACAAAGTTTTCCTCTTTATAATATTATTTTATATAATAATATTTAAAAAAAAATACTTGTTTTTATTATAAAAAAAACAATTCATTATTTTCTAAAACTACTTGAACATTGCGCCTGAAATGTTATTCTAGTATTACAATTAATGTATTACATTTTGTTTGAAAATGTTTGCACGTGCTTACCCCTACTACGAACGACCTTGTCAAAGTTGTTTTCTTATCAGCAAACAACTTTATATAAATAATTAAAAAAAAAACTTTTATAAAAACAATAAAGTAAAACGTAATAATGTATGTATTTTTAAAGTTAGTATAAGAAAATTCACAGCATACAATATTACAAATACAATAACTGAATATAAAGCCAGTAAGAGATTTTCATAAAGTAGCAACAAACACGGCATTACTTACCGTAGGGTGGTAAAATAAATAATATAATATACCTAACCCCCATATTCTAAGACGTATCCTTAACTCCACTTTACACTCAAGGAACGTCTGTCTCTTTCCACCAAATGTCAACTATAAAAAGCAAGTTGAGACAGACGCTCCTTGAGTGAAGAGTGGAGTTAAGGAAAAGTCTTAGAATACGGGGGTAAATATAATAATTAAGTATAATTCAAATATTTGAAGAACTTACCATTGGGTTAAGGACATCTATTATATCATGTTGAATATCAACAATATTCTGGTAATATTTTTGAATTTCAATAAAATTTTTGTCCTTATCATTATTAATTTTAGAAGTCATTGAAAAGCTATTATTCAAAGTGCCTTTGTTAACAAATTTAAATATAGCGTATAGATTTTCTAATTTAACTCTTAAAGAATTCATAAATATATATCGCCAAGTGCAATCTATATGGACGATAAAAAATACATACCAAGCCATTATAGAACTGATTCCTAAAATGTCTTTTTCTAAAAATTTTAAGCATGCCACAGCTAAATCATAAAATTCACTACAAAAAATTACCATAAAAAATAAAGTAATATAAATATCATTATAACTTTTTTTTGTGTTAAATTTGACTAAAATATTTAAACGATTCATTTTATTGTATATATTTATAATTTTGTTTGGATTTTTAAACATTGCTAGAATAGAAGTTGAAAAATAACAGATCGTATACAGAAAAATTCTTAACACTCTCAAAACATTTTTAGATGAATAAATCCAAAATAGAGTTGTGAGTAAAAATATGTGGATGGGACCTAGCCAACTGTAGACAAAAAATATTTTTTTTAGCCTTAGATGAATTTTTAAACACTATTCCTCTGTTGATACCTACTGCAGCCATAATATAAACTATAGTTTTAATAAGTTTTTCTGCGTAACATTTTTTATTTTTATTTTTCGAATTCACTTTAACTTTCATAGCATTATCGGCTACTCTAGCCATACTTAAATATTAAAATACATTTCTAAGTCGTGGTAAATCGTAATTTTGTCCCATAAATGATTAAGTAGTTAGTTACTTTCGTTTATTAAAGTGCCCATTGTAATTACCTTACGTTACGTTTTAGTGTTACCAATCAACCTTCCTGAAATGGGTAAATCTTTATAAATTTATAAGTAATCTATAATAATATAATAATGCTGAAGAGTTTGTTTGTTTGGTTGAACGCGCTAATCTCAGGAACTACTGGTTCGAATTGGTTCTTTTATTGTTGGATAGCCCATTTATTAAGGAAGGCTATAGGCTAAAATACCACGCTAAGACCAATAGGAGCGGAGTAACAATGAAAAATTTTGCAAAAAGTGGGGAAAATGTATTCCTCTTGAGAGCTTCCGTTGCATGCGCTGCGTAAACGGTTATAGTTACGCAGTATTAGTTAGTTTGTTTTTATAAGTATACTGCGTGTTTATTTCACAGTGGCAATTTTTAAAAATTGTGTTCTTTTATTAAAATAATGGAAATTAAATAAAATGTTGTATGGGCTACATAAATGGAATTTATGTCGCTCATACAACATTTTAAAGATATCATTTAGGCCCTAAAAACTTTATGACCGTTTTAGGTAAAATGATGTTTCTTCTGTTTCTTACCAACGACATCTTGGTTGAAATCAAATACCTCACCTTGGACAGAAAAGAGATAAAATACTATTTTCATTTAAGTTTCACTTAACGCTCAAGGGGGTAAAAATTTTAACTACATAAAACTTTTCAAATTACTTCAACTTCTACTTATCGTCGAGAACCCGACACTTTTTTATTTATTATAATGAATTTGTATATACCTAATGGTAACAAAATGTACAAATTCCATAAATTGGATCGATTAACACACTTTGTTTAATAAATCACTCTCACTATGCCGGTTACTGATGCGGTTACGAAATGGGCGATCGTCATATAAACTGTCAGTTTCGTATCTCACCCAGAAAGGACTATACTATACCTGGCCACTTCCGTAGTCTTTGGCGTTGTATCCGGAGGTCATGGGTTCTATTCCCATCTATGGCAAAAAAATATTATAGTACGTTTTTCAGTACAGTTTGTCATGGTCTGGGTGGTTATAAAATATATGTATTATATCGTACACATAGCCCTTCCTGAAAATGGCTAAGGTGGTATCGCAACCGCTGTAACTATAACAGGACATGGACAACAGCTTTTAGACAAATTAATCTGGTTTTCACTCCCCCTTTCATATTGTTAAACAATAATGTATTGATCGACCCCATTTATTGTTTTTTGTAGGTTTGCTTACGATCAGGTAGATACAAAATCACATTCCGTGCTCCAATAAAAAAATCAATTAAAAAAAAACATAACAAACTGTACAGAAAAAGTACATGTTTTGCCAAAGGTAAAAATCGATCCTACGATCTCCGGATACAACGTCAATCACCTGATGGTAAGCAGATCTCCTTTTTACTCATTTATATTAGAATAGGATCGCAAAAGATTAGGTTACGAAATGGGCGGCCACATTGCATTATGCTGCTTAACCGCACTCTGAAAGGAGACTACCGCCTCGACAGGAAGTCGTAACCGTCCAGTCGGCCTAGCCAAGTTATAGGGACTTAACTAAAGTTGTATACCTGGCCACTTCCGTAGTCTTTGGCGTTGTATCCGGAGGTCATGGGTTCTATTCCCATCTATGGCAAAAAAATATTATAGTACGTTTTTCAGTACAGTTTGTCATGGTCTGGGTGGTTATAAAATATATGTATTATATCGTACACATAGCACAAGCCTAGAGCTTAGTTTGTGACCAGAGCAATATGTGTAAATTGTTACGAGTATTATTATTATTACTTAGGCTGAGTTGCACCAAAGTATCTGTTAAAGTAATTGTAACGGTTAAAGTTAAAAATGGTGCATCTGGAGCTTAGGCTGTTGCTGAAAGCACGGTATCGGTAAAGACCTTCGTCAAAATTTACATAGCGGTTTTTAAATGAATATTCCAAATTTAAGCAATGCAATAATATTAAATAAATTAAATCTACGTAATCTAAAATAAATTAATACATAGTAATGTTGGTTTATTTTAGTTACCCATTCCCTTTATAGTAAAAGTAACTTAGATTTTGACTTTGACGAGAGATTTAAACACAATCACGCTTTTAGAAACTCGACCTTAACGCAAAATACCACAACGTCTATATCTCCTAATGTCTTTACAAACATAAGTTAGGAAACACAACCCTTGGATTTTGGTTTAAATTTAATTAAGTGATACATGTACATTTACATACGGTATAGAGTAAGTAGTAGGGCCTTTATTTTAATATTTATTATCAATGTAAATGGAGCCTTAATAAAAAGGTTATAGAGAATGTTAAAGGTCGTTACGTAAATCCTACCTTACAGTCTGGTTTTGTTAAATAATCACTCACTATCAGTTTAAACCAGGGGTCGGCAACTGACGGCCCGCAAGCCGCATGCGGGCCGTGAATTGATTGGGTGCGGCCCGTAAGGTTCACACACCGTATATTACTATAACTTTTTATTATTATTATTATTTTAATTTTAAAAATTTATTATTTTCTACAGGGTAATTAAATATTTATTATTTTCTGTAGTAATAATTAGTTATTACTTAACATTTATGTTAATTTGTCTTATTTATTTTAAGTTATTTTGTTAACAGAATTATAGAATACATGTCCATGTTTTTTTTAGCTAGTTGATGTTTGCGCAGGCCTTGGATTCAGCTATGTATTTGGCCCTAGAAAGGATGTACTACATAGTACATCCTTTCAAAATCACCCTGTATACAGAGAAAAAATGCGGTACGCACTGATTTCCTGACAACATTTGTGGCCCTATACTAGCATAAGGTTGTGGACCACTGGTTTAACCGTATCAAGGACAGTGACTTCAAAAGAAGAGCTTTTCAATCTTATCCACCTTTCTCCTTTTAGACACAGAACGTCGCGAGCAGGGGGAAATATGCATCCGCATACTGTAGCAGATGTACCTTCTTGTACTAAACGCTTTGGTAATTATTATATCTGTATACAATTAATTTCTAATTAGAAAATACTAGTTCAGTATTATGACCCCAGTGGTAGTAGTTCTAAATATTTTTTGGACCATTTTTTATTTACTTGATTTTACCCTTTTCTTTATTATTTTCCCTATATTATTTTAAAACAATATAGTTAAAACAATGGTTGTATTATATACATGTACCTACTTAAAATAATGTAGGGGTTTAAATCCGGAAAATTTAAAATAAAACAATAAATGTTTTAACTAGAATAATGTGAAAAAAATAATGTAGGGTTTTAAGGGCAAAATCCGAAAAAAAAATGCTATGGCTTAATATTTTTTGGACCTTTTTTTATTTTCTTGATTTTACCCTTTTCTTTATTATTTTCCCTATATTATTTTAAAACAATGGTTGTATTAACTAGAAACATGTACCTACTTAAAATAATGTAGGGGTTAAAATCCGGAAAATTTAAAAAAGAACAATAGATATTTTTTTTAATATAATGTGTTTAGGCCAAATTCCAAAAAAAAAATACAATGGTCATAATCTGTATTTTTTAAATAGGTGTACCAAGTCGGCACTTAAGTTTAGCTAACCCTCTTCCAACCACCCTGTATTATAAAACCTTTTTATATTGTCATGCGAATCTGTTTATACGGATCTAAGGATCAAAACTGTTTCGGACCAGCTGACGTTAAATATACTCAAGCTATTCGAGAAATATTTTAAACATTTATGGCCTTATTCATAAAAACTAATTGAATCCCTGAAAAAACACTTTAGTATTTTTGAAGTCGGTTATATTTTTTTGTTAAAAAGTTGTTTTTTATTAGATATTTGTATATAATGGTGCACTTCGAAGTTTATTTTATTTAAATTATAGTTTATTTTACATAAAAATATATGAAAAACATTGTACGTGCCTCTGTAATTTGAGGGTTTCCCTCGATTTCCCCGGTTTCCACCATCAGATTCTGACTTGGTTCCAATGGAACCAGCTCGTAAGTGCACTCTTTCGAATAAAAAAATCATTTTAAAAATCGGTCCACAATTGACGGAGAAATCGGTAAACATACATAAAAAATAAAAATATATACATATAGGTATATCAGTCAAACATAGAACATCCTCCTTTTTAGAAGTCGTTTAAAAATAAACCCAATGTTCAAATAATTATGTCTTCGCAGAGATGTAGCGTCGTTGAGCGTATTTCACCGCCTTTACCATGGACAGTGCTCTGAAGACCTTTTTAATCTCATTTCCCCCTTCCCCTTTCCGTTACAGAACCTCACGAGCAGGTAACAGAATGCAAGCGCATTCTGTGGCCGATGTACCAACCCGCACTAAAATATTTGGTTATTCGTACATCTGTCGCACTATTCAAATGTGGAATGCTCTGACTGGTTGCGTGGTTCCTCCATCCTATAACCTTGAGTCCTTTAAACGAAGCGTGAATAGGCATCTCAAGCCGGCATAATGCATGATACCAGATTACAACACAGTTCTAAGAGCTGGTTGTATTCATTCTGGGACCTGCATACTGATTTCGATCAGATAGATGTGGGGTCACATGGCGAGCTCCTATAAAAAAAAAATCTAGTAAATCCAGCCGCATTACTAGATCCAGAAACATAAGTTGGCGCTAGAATCTATACATATAATAAAACTGTAGACTTTCCGTGTCTGTACATTAAATATTTTTACAAATAAAATACTAAAAGATACGACAATTACGTATATATCATCACGGGTGCCTTAAGGCGACCGAGACCGCCTAGACGACCTAATGGTACCCAGCGGAGGGGTTTTAATCCCACCTCGTCGTAGCCGATGGCACGAGTCTACACCGAATATGTGGCTAGCTCGTCGCAATAGTTTTTCATTTATTTTCAGAATGAACAACATTGTTTATTCTGAAAATAAATGAAAAACTATAATAACAATGTTTATTATTTCAGATAAAAACAATATAATTGCTTTATCCGTCAATCTGCTGCGTAACTTATTCTATCTAGTCATGTTTCGGTTTTAGTCTGTTGGTTTACCGGTTTTAGAAGGGAGGAATATTTTTTTAGATATCTGGAGCATAGAATGTGACTTTATATCTGCGATCATTGTCGTTTAACAGCATTGATATGTTGACCCGTTTACACTATGCCGGCTCATTTTATATTTATCATCATAATCATCATACCAGCCTTTCACACGTCCACTGCTGGACATAGGCCTCCCTCAAGGATCGCCAAACGACCGGTTCTGCGCCGCCTGTAGCCATCGGCATCCCGCGACCTTTTTCAGGTCGTCGGTCCACCTTGTGGGGAGCCTGACTCAGCTGCGTCCTCCATTACGCGGTCGCCACTCGAGAACCTTAATGCCCCAACGGCCTACCGTTCTGCGAGCTATGTGGCCTGTACAAGTTGGCGATTCTGAAGGCTATGTCGGTTACTTTGGTTATATTTATATTAGAAACTAATTAGCACTTGGTCGGTAACTTTTAAACTGTACCTACGTATACTAGGTATAGTTTACTCAAGTGGTAAAAAAAAACTCCGATTGATTGATTACCCACTATGGTATTTTGTAGCAGCTGCACATGTGACTCTATTTAATTCCTGACCCACCAAGGAACTTCGCTTAATAATGCGGTTACGAAATTGACGACGATAAAGACGTATTTGCATTACGAGTCTATTTTAATATCCTCGCCAATTTATTATCAAATCAATCGCCCGTTTTGTACCTGCACCATGATATGAGACTACTATCTCTATAAGAAATCGATACAGTAGTCTCTGGAAAATCTCTAATGGCTATATTCATAAAAATAGGTTTTGTCTCTTTTACGCATACCTATTTATCTTTGTTGTTGAAAAGAGACAAAAGCTGATGAATACCGGTGTTAAATTTTACTGTGACAAAGTTCAATAGTGCATCTAGAGTGGGTTTTATAACTACGACTTTCCGATTGAATTAGCTAATATTTGTATGAGAATTAGGTTTGCCCTCCAAGCGGAAATTTTAGGAACTAAAAATTCGAGCGTTTAATTGTGAAAACGGTAACGCAGTTGCATAGTTAACTCGAAGGTAAACGTTAAAAAACTTACACTATATGGGGATACAGAGACCTTAAGATCACAGACTGCACTAAGGTTATAGGTAAAATACCGTTAAATTGGTAAATGTATTTTAAATAAAAGATATATCAGAGAAATATGATAATAATATATTTCATTATAATTTAATTTATTTACTTTAAAACTTCTTGATTATGACTAGAATTTTATTAAACAAAGTTTAAATTTATAAAATTCATAAAAAAATATGTTACATAATATTATAAATAAGTTTCTATAAAACAACCTTTCCTCAAATTAACGCAAAACGTTACTTTTTTTTTGAAGGCTATAAAAAATAAGTGCGTTTAAATTAAGGTGATTCCTCAGCAGTAGTTTTTCCATACAAAACTTCGTGGGCTGTAATCTCGTAATATACAATGAAAATGTTAATGACATATTTTTTATTAGATTCCTTATTCAGTATAATTTTCGCAAAATACTTGTATGTTCACTAAAATATACATATTATATATTTAAATAAATAAAATACAATAATATTTAAATAGCGCCATCTATCCGTGAATAGAAAGTTTATTTTTAAATTTGTCGATATAAAGAAATAGTACAACTATCAACCACTAGATGGCATCTCAAAAATGCAAGTAAAAACAAATTTTACAAAGACAATAGGCAATATTAGGAGGCATGATGACTATTTTTTTAAAAGTATTCTACGTGGTTCGGAAGTATGTATGTAAAATACTTTATTTAGGACACTACCTATCAATAAAAAATCCTAGTGAAATAAGTGGCTAATCTAATAATCTTGCACGGCGAGATCCGACTAAGTCTAAATTCTCCAATTCATTTGTGTGCAGATAACTTTGATGTAAGTTTTTACTTATTTGGTAGGTACATAAGTCGTTAAATTATGTGTGCGTAATTGTCTTGTTTGTCTATCTTGTATGTGCTTTATATTATAATTATTTTATATATTTTGAGGTTAGGTTTCACCTCTTGTTTATCCTAATGGGTACTTTATTCATATTTCAGTTGCCAAATGATATGGACAATTATAAGGAGTATCATGTGATGGGATCTGTGTCAGAGGTTCGCATAAAACCAGTGTGTTGGTATTCCTACAAAATTTGAATGGCAATCAGATAGAAGAACACCAAAACCTAATACTACAGAAAGGCCTATATATTATCAAGACAAAAAGACGATTATCGAAGAATATGAAAAATATTTAAAGTATTTAAATAAAATTTAGACCTCAGAGAGACTTTGTTCAGGTACATATTAATGTTTCAATCATAACTAAACTCACCTTGCCTATTAATGATTATGTAGGATTAATATTAATAATGTAGAACATATCAAACATATTGCCCTGGTCTCATACTAAGCTTGTACTAGGTATATGTATATTATATTAGTAGCAATGATTCTGGTACAAAAAAAAATAAAAAAAACTGTAGTTTGTCAGGGTCTTGGAGTTTATATAATATAATATATTTTATAAACACCCAGACCATGACAAACTACAGTTTTTTAATATTTTTTGCCAACATTAGGAATCATACCGACAACCTCTATATACAGACACTAGCCATAACACTAGACCACGGAGTAAAATATGTGCAATCTTAGAAATTTATTTATATTTAGTAGGTACTTAGTTTTATCTAATATATATATAATTTTATTTTCAGTTTAAAATGCCAACATAGAAAACATTACACAAGAAGAACCACATAAGACTGCATACAGGCTTAATTAAGATGCAAGATTAATTAATTAAATAAAACTACAAAGTTATCATAATTAACGCTTTTTATTTATCCACAAATCATCATGTATAACTTGTTCTTTCCAAAATTATATACATAGGGCTGCTCACCAACATGTTCCTAGCTAGATTAATGCTCTCTTACAAATATCTATGAACATCGGCAGGATAATTACACACACTTTAATCCATATGATGCAATTCTGAAGTAATGAAAACCTGATGTTTTTGTACATTATACTAGGCAATACAGAAAATATGTACCAAGAATGAAAGTATAACTGTAAGGAAAAATCTATCGGGTACATGGTGGGATTAAAAACCCTCTGCCATGAAGCAGTCTTCTGCACCGTAAGACACCTGTGATGATATTTATTATAAGTAAAAAATATAATGTGTCATTCAATATTTTTACATTTATCAGGGTGGTACAACTGCTTTATAACTTATGTATATAACACTGTAAACTATCATTTTTAGTACATATTTTCATTGATGAGATCTTTACTAAGCTAATTTAGGGTGTGGCATTCTGATATTAATAAAAATATTACATGTCTCTTATGTTCAGTTTTCATTACCACCTGGTTCATTCATTAAACATATTTTAGGACTTGTGGTCACACTAACCTGTCTGATTAATAACTTAATAGTAGTGGGACCACAAGCATGGAGGTATTAGAGAAATTTGGGTGATTCCAATAATGGAAACTCGTAAAAATATGATAAAATTTCTCAGATTTTTGTTAGTACTCTAGGAGTGATAGCTGTCAACTGTCAAAACACCATACTTTTTTGACTTAGAATGCTTCCATCAAAGAAATAGAGTAATTTCTCTAAGGTCCTGGTGGGTAAAACTTAGGGAGACTAGGAATCATACTTCAAATTAATTAATAATTATAATGTACAACACTAATGCCCAATTTCACCAACTCTCTAACTAAGTTAAGAGACAGTTATTTCATAGCAAAATGTCAAAATTCTTATTTAGGCCTTTAGAGTTAGGGATTGTTGGTAAAATCGGGCATAAAACAAAGAAAATCTGATACATAGTTGTCATTAAATGTAACAGGATTATTTATACTTTTTTGTATGTACTGTAGTTGCAATCAGCTACACAAAAGTATCCAATTTGAAGTCCTCTTAAATATATTTATAGTTGTATCTGTACATAAAACTTCTGGGTTAGTTTCCCATTTACTACATAATTTTTGAAATTCGGCACTCATGGGTAGGGTTGCCATCCGTCCGGGTTTCCCCGGATTTGTCCTAGTTTAGAGGGCATCCGGGGAGCGTCCGGGGAAGGTTTCATTTGTAGACCGGGTTTTAAAAAATATATAAATAAAAAAATTTGGGCCGCCCGCGAGATAGTGCGTGTGCTCGCACACCACGATACCACGATCAACCGACGAACCAAGTATATTCACCGTAGAGGTGGGCGTTTTTCAATCAACGATGCCGGCATCGGATGCCAGTAAGAGATGCCGCGCAACGATGCGGGTTGACTTCCAGTTTCGGTGCCGAGAAAACGGATGCCGCATCGCATCGTCCCCGGCATCGGCATCGGCGCAACTCGCGTTTCGTTTTCGAGCGACCGCACCGCATCGACCGCGGCACAGGCATCGGGCGCAGCGCAACATCTCGCGTTTCGTTTCCGAGCGTACCACAGCGCTTGGACGCGGCATCGGCACCGGCATCGGCGCAACATCTCGCGTTTCGTTTCCGAACGTACGGCACCGCAACTACCATGGGCATCGGCATCGGTGCAAGATCTCGTGTTTTGTTTTGACTCACAAAATGTTAATTAGTTTGTTTTTTTTATTAATTATGTTAATTAGTTGTTTATTTTATTCAACTCCTATTGGGTACGTATTTATTAAAAAATCAAGTTTTTGATGTCATGTATTTTTTTTTATTTCACTATATTATAATGTGCCCATGTCCGTCGTACATTAAATATTTATTATTATTTCAGGAGGGGGGGTCAAAACCGACAAAAAGAAAAATTATGTATTTATTTATTTTCTACTCCTATTTCGTACATTTCAGGAGGAGGAGGGGAGGGGGAACCCCCCCCCCCCTTAAAAAATACTGTATTAATTTAGTCTAGGTACTCATATCAAAAATAGTGGGGTTGCCCCCCCCCCACACATTTTTTTTTATTGTTAGGAAACAATAAAATTCCCTTCAGGCTTTAAGAAGCTTTTTTTGTCCATTCATGCTGTAGCAAAAAAACTAAAAAACGATGCCGGCATCGGATGCCGATTTGATGACAACGATGCGCATCGATGCCAAAAAAATACGAAAACGCCCATGTCTAATTCACCGTTACCCCACCCCTCCTGTCACGGTTGCCACGGACCGCCGTTCGTTTGTTCGAACTCGCGACCCGCGTCCCGCACTCTGTTTTAAAAATTTTATAATGAAACTTACATTGCTGTAGGTCTAAAATTTAAAAATGTTCTGTTTTGTTGTTTAATATTTAAGAAGACTGAATTTAGTTTATATTCTGCTAAAATTGGTATATTTTGTTATATAAAAAGTAAAGCAGATAATAATTATAGAACTATAGTATAGCTAAAAGAGTTACCTCAAAAATTGTAAGGCTAAATACTAGAATGGTCTAAGTAGGTACTTTTAAGATTTTAATTCATTAAATATATGTTTTTGTTTAATATTTTAATAAGGTTTTGTTTTCTTATTTCAAGAATTAAAAAAGCTATAATTTTTATAAACGATTTATATAAACAATTTGTAACAAATTGTAATATGATTCTGTTTTGTTAAAATAATGAATGAATAAAAAAGGTGATTTATTACATTTTCAACTGTTTTTTATTACATTGAATATGTTTAAAAGATCTTGTTGACGTGTCCGGCTTTCGGACTCTAAAATCCGGGGTTTTCACGCGTCTTGTCCTGTTTTCCAAATTTTAGAGATGGCAACCCTACTCATGGGACTATTTATTTCAATAACACTATTTTTACAGATCGCATCGGTAATTCTGCTGTCATAGGAAAGTTTTTGCAAAGCATTAGACCACATTTTTGTTTATTTTTCCTAGCGGTACTCAGGGTTTTTCTTACCTTATCCGCTAACAACTTTCATGATATTTGATTCATGCCATACAAGTTTTTGGAAAAATATCTCACAGAACTTTTCTTTGGATTTGAGCACTAATTTAGGCATAAATAAACTTTCTGTTTGACCACAAGCACTGCCTTTTCGTACCAATGATATTATAAAAAACAAAATAGGTATCATTGTTTCATACTTTATTACCTCACAGTTGTTTTATTTTCTTCCGTTTTTCTAGAAACTCTTCAAATTCTTTTTGATGGCAAGCTAGGCTTACAATTAGATATTTCTTTTGAAATTATATACCTACATATTAGTATTTCCATCCGAGGAGAGTTTGGACTTCATTCAGTAGCATTTCACATTGTTCCGGACATATAGCTCACAGTGTCATCACTATTTGATGCCCACGAAGACCTAAAATAAATAAATGTGTAAGTATATTATTTACAAAAACAACATTATAATAACATAACCTTTTAAGTGCATATAAAATTAGATTTTACGTGTTTTTGGGCTAAAAAATTATTATGTATTAAATAAATTATTAATTTACTTACCCTATATAGTGTATTATTTATGAAGCAAAACAAAGTTTGTTTACCTACTTGTGTGACCGGTGACGTCAAATTCGTCGCTCCGGACCGGATTGGTGAGGACACCTATCATGGTGGATTGCTGTATTTTGTACTTTTATTTCAATAAAATAATTATCAATAGAGCTCAAAATATTAAATATATGCTTTTTATAATTTATTTAACCTATTTTGTCGATTCTTGGTTACTGTCATTGGGTGATAGTCTTACTTCGTATGCCTTAATAAATTTAAAAAAAAGTTACTGTTATCGTGCTTATTGCGACGTTGCCGCTCTGTACCTTCTCATCCAATAGAGACAGCCAGTGCGACGTTGCCATACATGTTTACTTATACTTTTGTAAAAATTTTCAACTTTGTTCGATTGCATTGGTGATTTTAAAAAGGTCGTGAGTCAAGTGCATAGGTTTTTCAGAAGGAATATAGACTGTAAGCGGTAGGTAATAAAACTCATTTTGTAAACATAAGAAAATTTATGTATTGAAAATTCTATACGAGTTCTATTAGTTTATTACCTTTTGCCCGCAGCTTCGCCCGCGTTATTTTGTGGATCATTAGGTATAATACTGACAATATTAATATTTTTTTAATTATTTTAATTTTGTATCTATACAAATAGGTAATACGTAATATACCTACTTCAGTATAAATAAAAAAACGTAAGAATAACATAATGTTGGTAGGTATTCAATAAAGGATAGGATTTTATATTGTTAGAATTATTTTAAACTTATGTAGAATTTTTCTTAGGCAAACACAACAACACCGCAGTAAGCTCGCCACTTGTTAGGTGTTGCCTCTGAATACCATAGGCGAAATGAGAACGGGTTTATCTCTCCGCTAGGTACCCGGAGGCCGTTTAAATGGTACCCGGAGGCCGTTTAAATGGTTCCCGGGAGCTAAAAAAGAACCCGTGATGGTATATTTTTTTACTTAGGTAGTACCTAGTACTACCTAATCTAGGCAGGTGGCAGGTACCTAATACAAGTAGTAGTAGTAGGTCATTGCCAATATAGGTCCAGTGAAAATAAAAATTACGCGTAAAGATTTTGAGAGATACCTTACTAACTTGGTACATTTTTTACAGTGTACCTAACTAATACTTATGTGACTTTGTATCTACCTGATGGTAAGCAGACGAACAAAGTCCATGAATAGGGTGCATCATACATTGTTATTTAGCAACATTGATGGCTCCTACTATGCCGGCTAAATGTTATGACATAGGTGGGACTCGCGACAGAGACGAATTTAGATTACGACGTGTAGGTATTGCAAATTCTTCGTCGTATCCTCGCTGCTTATCAACAAGTCTATCGCCCGTTTCGTAACCGCATTCTCAAATCAAATCAAAGCATTTATTTATGAACATAGGTTTAGTTATAGGTTATTACAGATGACAGTTCCCTTAATAGTTCTCTATGCCCTGCCCGTAGGCGTATAAATATTTCAGTGGTTATATAACATATAATAGGGTACAATAACAGACACACACACTGCAAAGAAATTATTTTACGGTGACACACACACAATTATAAATCCAAGTATACGTGGCACATCATCTTATCATGGTATTGATCTATCCGACAAGAAGTCCTGCACTGAGTAGTAACATTTATCCAATAACAATTCAGATAACCTTTTTTTAAAATGTGTATTGGGCAGAAGTTTAAAATCTTTACCCAATTTATTATAAGTTTTTGGACCCATACACAAAACACTTTTATGCATAAAAGTAGTCCTCGACATTGGTGCACTTAAATTATTGTCATATAGAGTACGTATACGCTTTTCAGAGTTCAGTGGAAACAAATCTGGATTATTTCTTACAAAGATCGCAATTTCATATAAATAGATGCAAGGTACTGTGAGTATTCTCAAATTTTTAAAGTATGATTTGCAACTGTCCGTCGGTTTCAGTCCACAAATGGCTCGTACACATTTCTTTTGAATTTTGAATATAAATTCTTTATTGGTCGAATTACCCCAGTATATTATACCATATCGGATCATGGATGCCACGTATACATGAAACGCCATTACAACTGTGTTGGTACTACTAACTGTAACTAGCTTCCGCAGAGCAAATACAAACCTACTAATTTTTACACTAATATACTCAATGTGAGCTTTCCAGTTCAAATTTTTACTTGACTGTACTTACTATCAGGTAGATACAAAATCATATGCCGTGCTCCAGTAAAAAAAGTCGCGAACGCGCTGACGGGGACATTCGGTTCGGTTACTTGTAGTATTGTTTATTTTGTGGTCCATCCATTCTGGAAGCGTTTTAGCGGATATCCCGTAAAAAGTAAATACGAGCGTGTATCTTTGTTCCGTGAAGAAAGCGGCAAAAATTTACTGAGTTAATTTTTATCATGCATTCAAATATGTTACGAAAATTTCATTTTTTTTTTGTCCTTACAATGTTTAAAACTGTCATTATAATACTTATATTTAGAGGCCTTCGGTTTGCTGGTATCGATCGACGACGGCGATCCGACGTGAAATTTTGATGTAGCTTTTAAATCATCTATTAATTTTAAAATAATTATAACAGACAAAAAACTCTTTTTATGTAATTTATACCAACACAATGACATGTGCATAGTGCATGTTGCACACATTTTTTGTTTTCAATAATTTTTAGACCGGCTATCTCCATAAACTTCTACCAATTTTATTCCTAGTTTTTCAATAAAAAGTCTTGATTCTAAACACCAAATACCTTAATGTTTCGATTGCGAATGGAAATAATATATAATGATTTATTAAACTTGAATATTTATTGTTTTTTAGTTATTCGGCGGCAGAGCCTGGACGAATACTTGTAGAGACAATATGTGTTGCATATAAAGTTTCGACACAAGTCGCATCCCAGACCAATGGCATGCCATTGGGTTAAGGTATTAACGTTATACTGAACGTTCTCCGTCATTTCTAATTATTAACCTTGCGGCTCTAGGATTAATGGAGTGTTAGCAGTCGTTAGAGCTGGTTTTTTTATGTCGTTGAGAAAGAATGTCTGAGAATGTCTTTTTGTCCAACTAACGTGCCACAAATGCAGTTATGAGAAAAACAAATGCTACTATCTACCTAGACGCAGAATAACTAATATTCTTAAAATGTAATTATCTAGAAGAGTACCTGAATGAGGAGAAGAAATCTAAAGAATGGATTCAAGGATAGACGAGGCTCGTAAACGAGCTTGGTCTTAAATATTAAATACATTTCGGTGAAGTTCTTATTAAACTTGTTAGTTTGCAAGTAGAGAAACAATATTCAAGTAAGGCATAAGCAGCGTAAGAAAGCAGGCCAGTATAGACTATAGATTTTCAGAATTGATCTTTGGTTGAAATATTAAATTTTATGTTTTCTAATTTCACTCAAAAATTTAAAGAAAAATAAAATGTATCTATATAAGAAAAAGTTATTTTTTTTATATGAGCTAAAATTTTTAAACCCAACATTATGTTATTAAAGTCCTACTATTATATTTTCTAAAAATATAAGCATTCATATCACAAATCATAAAATATATACCCGAAAATAAATCAAATTTGAAATGAAGCGCAGTGACGACGATGTTCTTACCTAAAAGTAGACGTGAAATTACAAGCAATTATAAGAGTGTTAACTTATTAAAAAACGTATACTGGATTAAAATAAAACTAAAACACATTGTACTGTACTGAAACTTCCTAGAATACGAATGATTTACTAGGCTAAAGCCTTGGTCTAGTTCCTACTGGCATTTCTATTAACTTTTCATATACAGGGTGAATTTGAAAGGATGTACTTTGGACTAATATGAGGTTCTACTGATCAATAGGAACAACTTTTCCCATGGAACCATGTGCCGCATTTGAAAAAAAAAATGCCTTCTCCATACAAACTAGTAATGTTAAAATGACCAATTTGTATGGGGAAGCCAAAAATTTTTTTCATTTGCGACACATGGTTCCATAGGAAAAGTTGTTGGATTTGATCAGCAGAACCTCATATTAGCCCAAAGTACATCCTTTCAAATTCACCCTGTATAAAGAAGTTGTTATAGTGACATAACTATAATAGTTAACATATGGTAATGCGAACTATTTTGTAGATCTAAAGTTGTAGTAGGTACATTATTTTGTTCTATCATCAACATTTTTCGCAGCGTACGCGATGTAAAGAAATTTATAAGTATTTTACCTTGGGTTACATTTCCGAAGTTTTCGTATAACGGATCCCTAATATTTTTTAAAATAAAACTCATCTTATGTTACTGTACAGTATACTACATTATTACGTACAGTTATGATGTAATATTATAGGAAGAAAAAAAAAGTAAGTATGTATATATTTTTTTTTCTTCCAGCAGGTTTTGAGTCTATTCGTTACAAACAAAATATTAAAAATACAAATCTTCTCTCTTATAATATTGGTATAGATTTACATAGGTATTCATAAAAAAACTTATTGAGTTCTTAAAGAACCCTTTAGTTATAAAAAGGTTTTTGTCTCTTTTACATGTCATTCCGGGTTGACCAAAGAACACGATCAGACTTTCAGCTGTTCGAACACATCAGATCTCAGCCCTGAAAGTGTTTTAGGGGCCCATTTCTTAACCACATGTTTTTTTAAGGTTTATATTATATATATTACCAACGTGTTTACTTCAGTTTTTTCTAATGTTTAATTAGGTAGGTATTACTCTAATATATTTATTATAATGTAGCCTGCCTTAAATCGCAAAAAACGCCTCAGATATATTATATATATATATATATATATATATATATTCACTTATAACAACTTGTGAAACTGTAGATGGTTATTAGGTTAGTTATAATAATATAGAAAAACACCAAACTACAAGGAATATCTAAAATGCTCACAGGGCCGATTTTGATAGAAACTAAAATTACAAAATTAGATTTTTAAAAAGAAAAAACTCCTAGCCGGGAATCGAACCGGTTGATTTTGAAAAAATAATGCTGTGTTAATAGTGTCGCTGAAAATGAATAAACGGTGAAAAGTAACTTCAAACGGCAAAGTAAAGGAAATTGTTCTTGTTTAAATTTTTGAAACCCCTACTAATAAATTGTTTAAACTTCCTTATTGGCGCTTTAAAATATAGGTGTTATTTTTTTAGATTTGTGTCGGTTCGATTCCCGAGTGTGGTTTTTTGATTCCCAATCGATTTTTTTTATTAAATCTTTGTACCTATGAAGTTTTTCTTATATCTATTTGAAAATAAATTAATGTTTTTTTTCGGTAAAATGCCATCATGAACATTTAGGATACTTTCCCTTTAACCTCCAAGTTGTATCGAATCTACAGAAGTCCGAAAATATAACACTTTATCAAAAAATTCAAATAAAAAATTATGTTATTGGTATTATGAGTTTGGAAACAGTGTTTTTATTTTCACTTTTTGAATGAACATGTATGGTAACATAGCAGGTACGCGACTTGGTAAAAAAATATATAAGTAGGTACAAGTATTAATTAACACTATTAAAAGTCTGAATAACGTTGACAAAATAAGTATGTACTTATATTAAAAGGAACTCTGTGTTGATGTTGTTTTGGGTGCAGCCGCAGTGGATTATGACAATAATAAACGAAATGGTACAATTATAACGTGTTTTATTCTCTAATAAAAATGTATTTCATCAAGTTGTTTTGATCGATTTGACACAATATGATAATTTACTTTTTTCTTCGAAAGATATTGAAAATTACCTTTTTCTAACATGTCTGAGTTTCTTCAACATAAGGATCCATTATTTCACGGCGTCTAAATATTTAATTTTATAACGGTGTATTAGGTTTGCCAAACATACCTCCTTGGTATCTTAGTATATAACCACGGAAGAAATAATAATACCAGTAATCATAAAAGGGCTCTATCACAGACGACATAAGCAGTCAATAAACAAATAAAAAACTCTATTTGTATTACACCAAGAAGCAAAGATATCCATACCATTATTCATTTAGATTATTTAAGGAAGTGCTTTACATCTATGTTCTCCCCTAATGACTTCCATCGTGTAATTTTGCCAATGATTTCCAAGACGTTAGCAGCGCCAACTGTGTTAAATAGCGGAACTATTTTTTTATGCAGAGTTTCTTACTAAAAATTTATAATTTTCTTCTCGGGCTGTAATCTCTACAGTTAGCCATTGATACAGCAAAATTTATACATAAATAAGTTCCAAATGTTTTCCGATTATCGCAAAATGCAAAATTTCAAAGCTAGCGACTATAATATTTACGTAATTAATTAAAAACCACGATTTTGCGACACAAGCGCCATCTCTTGCAATTAGTTTCCATACCCGAGCTGAGGAATCACCTTAAGCTTTTGTCAATTCGAAAGCTATTATATAATTAAGGTAATTATTCTTATTATCTTATTAAGGTAATTGTAATTTGTGATTTATATTTTTCTAAATTAGTCAACGAAAGTTACCACAAATAAACTATAATAGTAAAAATAATAATTTAAAAATACCTAATTGTTTTTAATAATTCAAATGTATTTATAATTAGTTACATACTTTGCGTTAATTCGAGGAAACCATCTGTATATCTGAACATATATATATATATACAGCATATTATAATATCAGTTTTAAAAATATTTGTTTTTAATTAAAGGAGTAGATTTTACCCCACACTATACCTATACTAATAAATAAATGTGAAAGTATTATTAGTATATTTGTTTTATACTTATTAATTCCAAAACAGCTGAACCAATTTATATGATATTTGGAAACAGTTCTGGTATAATGATACTGTATAAATATAACCAGCTCCTGTACAATTTATCACACAACTAGTCTGTATCCTGTATGGAGGTCGTTAGTTCAATTGCCACCCATGTTAAAAAAATATTAGTACGTTTTTCTGTACAGTTTGTCATGGTCTGGTTTTTATAAAATATAACATGTATTAATATTGTTGGCTCTGGTATAAATAGTAACAAGCCCATAGCTAAGTTTATGACCGGGGCAATATATGTATTAAAAATATAAACAAAGTGGTATTTTTATTTTAGCAGCCCTTAGACTCGGTACTATACAAATTGGTCGTCCATGTTCATTGAATTTGTAGGACTGCTTGTGAACTGATAAATTTGGAACAAATGTATGTTGTCAGTGGTTGGGTACGCGTAGCGGCGGGCGGGAAGTTCGAGTCCCGCCCGCCAGGATTTTTTTCATTGCAATTTATCTTTAAAAAAATAAATATAAGATTATCCTGATAAGGAATTTATAAAAATGTTAAAATATAATTTAAATAATATATATATATATTATGAGCAATAAAATTACACATTATATATAAATTTTAATATTAAATAAATAGCTGTGGCATCTTGAGTCGACGAATATTAAACTTTAATACAACTTTATTGCTAATTTAAATTCATTATAATAAAAACTGCCGTGAAATTATTTTACTATTTTTTTTTAATATGATAAATATACTCCAAAACTTTCTAAAGCGTTGATTAAATTAATCTATGATCAAAAACTAACAAAGGCACGTGATTGGTGGAAAATTCACTTGATGTGACATAACACCAATTCTTGTTAGTTAATTTTGACTGAATGTAAACTACCACCTCGACCATAAATCGATGTAGTAGTCTCCTGCAAATCGGTAAACTTACATACTAAAACCGAAACATGACTATAGGTCACATGGCGGTATTTGCATCTGTATGGGTAACGAGACCGGACGGTCGGCCTAGAGAAGTAATAGAGGCCTTCCTCCTACCTAAAATTAAATATAATGGGTAAAATAGTATATGAGAAAATAATTAAATTTTATTTTTAAAGTTCTGTTTTATATTATTATTGTTATTTATAATTTATAAATATCTTTTTATAGTTACAAATAGGTATTTAATAGGAGTCGCAAGTTATTTTAGTAATAAAATTAATTCCAATCTATTTCTACCTGGTACCTTCGATTCGATGGGATGGGAGAAATCCCTCCGCTTATAAATAAATTGAAATACTCTCTCGGGGGTAGTACCCAAGTAGTATGTGTCAGCCATCCTTTTGCTCAACCAGGCGCTTAGGGTGCAGACCAGAACCCGGCACACGCGCCACCACTGCAATGACCTTCAAAGGAGAGGAAATCCGCTGGATACGTATACTACTACATTGTAGGGCCAAATACATAGCTGAATCCAAGGCCTGCGCAAACATCAACTAGTTAAAAAAAACATGGAAATGTATTCCATAACTCTGTTAACAAAATAACTTAAAATAAATAAGACAAATTAACATAAATGTTAAGTAATAACTAATTATTACCTTGTAGAAAATAATAATATTTAAAATTAAAATAAAAGGTTATAGTAATAACAAGTTATTACCTCATCCAAAAATATATAAAAAAATACCTATTGTAGTATAAAAAAAAATATACCTATAATAGTAAGTATTATGAATTATTACAATATGACAGTTACTATTAGTTTAGAGATTCTAGACGCAGAGAGGACTGATTCCAGACATCTCTGTCACTAATATAATCATTAACTTTGTAATACGCCTTGGCTATTAAAGTTTGCTTTATACAATTTTTAAATTTTATATTATTTAGTTCTATAATTGATTTTGGTAATTTATTAAATAGCCTAATACTGTTTATTAGAAAACATTTATTAGTTTTTTGTAATCTGAATCTTGGTATGTAAATTTTGTTTATATTTCTTAAGTTTCGGGTATGCCTATCTGCATTTTTATTAAACATATTATAATTTTTCTTAACATACATATAATAAGTTCTCAAATATGTATTGCGAGGGCAGGGTCATTATATCAATTTCAGGAAAGATTTCTCGAAGGGATTCCCGGGTCTTCATGCCGTAAATTGCTCTAATAGCTCTTTTCTGTAAGATAAATATGGTTTCTATGTCTGCCGCTGAGCCCCAGATAATAAGACCATAAGTCATAATACTATGGAAATAGGCAAAGTACACTAACCTGGCTGTTGCCACATCAGTTAATAGTCTGATCTTTCTGACTGCATATGCTGCTGAGCTCAATCTATTAGATAACGCGTTTATATGAGCTCTCCATTGCAGTTTGGAGTCGACTGTGATTCCCAAAAATACAGTGGAGTCAACAAATTCCAGTTCAGTACCGCCTAACTTCAGTGAACAGTTAATTACCCGAACATTTGGCAAAGAAAATTTCAGGCACTTGGTCTTCTTAGTATTTACAACCAAATTATTTGCTGTGAACCATTTAGAGACCATAGACAGAGTATTGTTTGCTGCTGACAATATGTTGTCTTTTCTGTTGTTGTTCAAAAACATTGATCGCTCCTATATTGGCAACTTTGTAGATCCATTTACATCTACCTGATGGTAAACGGACTACCTAAAAGTAAAATGTCGCGTTCCAAATAAAATAAAATATAATGCGTTTACGAAATGGGCGACATCAATAACAAATAATTTATAATTTGCATTAGGAGTCTCCGACTTTTAAAATCTTCGCTACTTTATCGTTAAATCAACTGCCCGTATTGTAACCGCACCCTGGAAGGTCAATAATGGATCCTGAAATCCAGTAAACCCAAAGATTTAACCAAGAAAAAAATACCTATTCAATTTTATTCATGAATTTATATAAAATTACTAACACAAAAGCTACGAGTAAAGGACTACGCGGCGTAGCCTAGATTAAATTTGTCAAAGAATCTAGATTGTATATTTTTTTTTACAGATCATAAAACTCGAAATGAAAAAAAAAACAAGTGTTCCGGGTTTACTTTATTTTTATGTTACCTAAAAAACATATTATATAAATAAGTAAAAAGGTGTTTGTTATCTTATAAAAAACGCGGTTTCATCATTCTTTTATCACTCAAGAAACATTTCAGCCAATGAGATTAATGCAGGTATAGAGATGCCTATATTATATATATCATATTGAAATAAAAATTAACCCCAAATTACGTACTTACTTTAAGTACTTAATAAAATATAAGTAATTACACGTCAGTTTTTCATGCATTTTTTAACCAAAAAATGCAGGATTTCGTGATTAATTCTGAACGGTGGATTTTCTATGATAAATATTCCCATCTTATAGTTATTTGTAATTAAGTTAACCTCAATTTAATTAAAGTAGTAAACTATTCTTTGTTTAACTCAGTAAGTTTTTAATTAACATTTTGCCAATTTGTTTATTAGGAGCTTTGAAATAGAAAAAAAAACTTTTAGATTTATTATATAAAAAAAAAATCACCACGGGTTTTTACGGCGCTGGATGACCGCCTTAACCGCCTCGAAGTACCCAGCTGAAGGGTTTTAATCCCACCTCGTCGTAGCTGATCCTATGAAGCTACCTACGCGAAACAAGTGGCTAGCTCATCGCGATATTTAGATAGACCCAATAATTCATCTATAAACAGTTTCACAAATTGGTATAGTGAAATTGGGACCGACAGCTTATCATGCTCTCCTAAGCACTATAGTGGTGTTGTATTCAATTCAATTCAATTATTTATTCCAGTAATTAGGCTTATATATTTAGCACTTTTACCAGTCACAACAAAATAAAATTAAAAATGTAAATTAGTAAAGATAATAACAATTCACTTTTTCTCTATAATATTAATATCAGTGTTATATCAAGAAAAATTTGCTAAAATCTTTTTAATGTTGCTATAAATCTTGAGTTTTTGTTAGGATACAAGAGGAAGGGAAAGTACACAGGAATAAAGTTAAGTACCGGCAGTATTTTAAATTTGTTTGAGCAATCGAAAGATAAAAGAAGCGTAAAAAACCTTCAGGCAATCATGTTGTTTGGTTGAAACAACGGGGCAATTATTTATTTGTATTTTTGCTTAGGCCTTGTAAACATACCTAATATTTAGTATGATTTGGGTTGAGTTTTGTTATTTATTATTTAGTTGTTCTAATATTAAATTGTAGGCCGTTTACTTGAAACTAGAAAGAGACTAGTCACCACACTACAGGGAATCCTAGTGAAAGATGACTAGGGTTTTATATTAACAAAACTAATACTTATATAACTATGTATTTAAACACAAAAAAAAACATGTTTTTCTGAAACTTCGAATTCGGTTTTAGTCTGTGGGTTTACAAGTTTTCAGGAGACTATTGCATCGATTTCTTGTCGAGGTCGTAGTCTTCTTTTAGGGTATACTTACGAAACGGGCAGTTGACTTGACAATAAATGAAAATTCATCTTTGACGCCGCTCATTTCGTAACCTCATCAATTAGCCGACATAGTGGGAGCGATCGATACCGTTAAAAAACAATGTATTAATCGACCCCTTTTATGGATTTTAGGATCTGCTTACCATCAGAATGAACCATTGCGGGTGCTTTACGTTACAGGAGACCGCCTGGACGGCCTCAGGGCAGGAGCTTTTAATCCTTCCTTGTCGTTGCTGATGATATTCTTACACCGGTATTCATAAAAACTTTCCTTGAGTCCTTGAAGAACACTTTAGTTATGGAAGGTTTTGTCTCTTTTTATTAGCAACAAAAATAATTATGCGTAAAAGAGAGAAAACCTTCTATAACTAAAGTGTTCTCCAAGGCAATAAGTTTTTATGAATAAGCCACTAACAAGTCTACGCCGAACAAGTAGCAAAGTATACGCGTTTCGCATGTTTGTAAAAAAAAAACAGCTGGTATAGTGAAACTGGGACCGACAGCTTAACGTATATTTCGAGACGGTAATGCCGTTATTTTTACAAAGTTTGTTTGTCGAATAGAAACATTTTTTTTAATTTAAAACTTATTCGTAGGTACAGGGGTTGAACCCGTGATCTTAGTGTTTTTAGGTTAACAGTCTAACCCCGTGGTCGTCAAACTGCGGCCCGCGGGCCGCATGCGGCCCGCTATCGATATTTGTGCGGCCCGCGACAAAGAAAATAAATTTCAATAGTCAACCATCTACTAAAACAGATTTTGCGTACAAAGTTAATTAAATAGGCGATGCGAGATTTAATAATGGAATTAACAAAGACCCCCGTCGGTTTGGCTAATATTTTTGTTAGATTTGCCACTAAACATTGGTTTTCCATTACTTAAACAATTTATATTGAAAAACGTGCAATAGAAATTTTTATAGGTAAACATACTGTGAAGAAGGTACTGGAATTGTATTATTTAAAAAGGCTTTCATGTCGAAATTATTTTTGTCGGCACGACAAATACTTTTTTGTAGGCACATTGCGATTTTTACAATGGATAAAAATTTTGAACAATCATTGTAAATTGCCATGTGCATTACAAATAGAATTTCTTGTGCTGAAGCGCTGAAATTGTTACATAGGTCCTACTTGTAAGTCTTATTATAGTCAATCGAATTTATTGAAAAACGCTCGGGATGTGGTGGAAGGCTTGCTTCAATATTGAAGCAAGCCTTATTAATCTGAACTTAACATCGATAAAATAAAATGTGAAACTGAAACTGGTTGCTTAAGTCTTTAAAATTTCTGTGCCTCACAAATCATTTTGTGCTATCGTTGTGAACGAATTTCTGGCCAAACCTCAACAAATCTTAACGAAGAGCCACCGTATTCACCTGATATGGCTCCAGCCGACTACTTATTTTTTTAGGTGGGAGGAAGGTCTCTATGACTTTGTTAGACCGACCGACTGATTTCATTACCACAAACCGACAAGTAATCTAGTCATATGTTTCGTTTTTAGTCTGTGGGTTGATAGTTTTTTTGGAGGCTATTGCATCGATATTTAGGATGCAGTTACGTAGGTTTAAAGAACTTTATTTCCAAAAGAATCACAAAATTCACTTTATATGGAAACAATTATAAACATAAACTATACACGTAAATATATAGAAAATCGGCAAACAAACAAGACATGATCACATAAATCTATTTTGTTTGGTATTAAACTAATTTAGAAAACAAAATAAAGTACTAAATAATAATGACAAAAAAAATTAATAATAATTCAAACTATTTAAAAAATAATAGTAAAAAAATAAGTATAAGTAGTGGGTAAATATAAAAAAGTATACAAATTATCAATACATTAATAGATTGTCGCACGATGAATGGGTGCTGTGCGCTACCGAGCTAACCGGTTTGTATTGTTTGGCGACGACGTTATAAGTACACAAAAGCAAAGTCCCATATACAGTATGTTCAAAAAATACCATAAAATAAATATTATGTATCACAAAAAGATTAAGATTATCCCATATATGCAACAAATATATATAAAAATAACTGTTATATAACATAATAATGTTAGTATAACATATAATTAGTAAGTAAAAAGTTAGGTATTACTTTTAAATAGAATTAAGTATATAACTTCTAAGACATCTGCTGAAAGTAATAATAGATGTTATCTGTCTAATTTGTTTCGGTAAAGAATTATACAATTTTGCTCCCTGATAGTTAATAGTTTTTTTGCCTTGGTTAGTTTTTGGGTTAATATTAAATGTTGATATGTGTGATGCTCTCCTTAGATTAAAATTTCGTGTCTGTTGATTTGTTAATAGTGTGATTTTTGAATGAGTGTTTTTATCTAGGATTTTTTTTATTAGCAGACATGTTTAATATTTGTGCAGTTGTTTTATGTTCATGAGTTTAGTTTTTTTATATAAGGTTGCAGTCGGAGTCCAAAAATTAAAGTTAAAGAGAGCTTTGATAATTTTATTTTGAGAAATTTGAAGTGCTTTAATATTACGATTTGCTGCGTTACCCCAGATGGTTACTAAATAATCGAGATGAGGTTTAACGAGAGAATTGTATATGATATATTTAATTTGGTGGGGTAGGTAATCTGATATTCTACGTAGAGAACCTGTTAAGGGTGTTATTTTAGATTTAATATAGGAAATATGTTCTTGCCAAAAGAGATTTTTATCTAAGATTAATCCAAGGTACTTTATGTGTTTTTAAGTGTACTTTTCTTTATTGCTTAATTTTATAATTTCTCCATTTATTGTAAGATTATTAAATGTACCAATATTTTTATTCTTATATGTAAATATCATGTAGTTAGTTTTGGATGTATTAATTGTAAAAAGATTTTGCTTAAACCAGGTAGATAATATGTTTAAATCACCTTGTGCCTGTGTAATAATACTTTCAATAGAAGAGCCGTAATAGAAAAGACAAGTGTCGTCTGCATAGAGTGTTATTTTTCCATGTAATCCAATTTCATTCACGTCATTCATATATATAATAAAGAGCAATGGGCCCATAATGGAGCCTTGAGGTATCCCATAAGTTATTGGATGCATGCTACTTTTATTACTGCCTATTTGTATAAATTGCTGTCTATTTGTGAGATAAGATTTAATTAATTTGTGTGCTGAATTTGTTATTCCTAATTTGTTTAGTTTATGTAATAATATATTATGACTGATTGTGTCGAACGCCTTTTTTAGATCGATAAAAATTCCCAAAACAATACCACGCTTATCAATATTATGCTGTATGTCTGTGATTAAATCTGTAGTTGCGGTTAGGGTGTTAGACTTTGGCCTAAACCCGTATTGATTAGCATTTAAAAAAATTATAGATGTTATAAAATCATGAAGTTGTTTAAAAATTACTCTCTCGAAAACTTTTGAAATTGCTGGTAATACTGATATCGGTCGGTAGTTCCCCGGCTCCAGTTTACTACCTGTTTTATAGATTGGACTAACTTTTGCGATCTTTAGGCTATCAGGGAAAGTGTTTTTAATTATACAATTATTTATGCAATCAGAGAGGTTTTTTGCTATTAGATTACCTATTGATTTAATAGTTTTAGTGGTAATGTTATCGTAACCCGTACTAGCGTTGGTATTAAGACTTTGAATTATGTTAATTATTTCAGTTGGTTCGGTATGCAGAAATTCTGAAAGGTGTGGTTTCTGTATGTTTTGTAAATATGTAGTCTGTGATATGTTAATAGGTGTTAACTTATTTGCTAGTTTAGTACCAATTGTGGCAAAGAAACTATTAAAAGATTCACAGATTTGGTTTATATTAGTGACTGTTTTATTGTCCACAATAAGCTTTGATGGCGCCGTATTTATTTTAGTCTTGTTGGTGGCCAATTCATTAATAAGTGCCCACATCTTTTTAGGTTTTTTTAATCTGTCCTTAAATTCATTTTCATAATAAGCCCTTTTTCTTGATCTTATCATTTTCGTAACTTTATTTCTTTGCTGGATAAATGTTTTTTTAATACCTTCATAATACCGGGTACGTAGCGGGCAGTTAGTTTAGTTTTTACGAAAAAGCAGTCATAGATTTTGTAGATCTGCTTACCATCAGGTGGATACAAAGTAATATGCCGTGCTACAAAAAAAACGAACATAATGTGGTATATAAGTAGACAACATCCTTGTGCGGCCCGACAGTGTTACCCACATTGTCCTATGTGGCCCTTGGCCGGAAAAGTGTGACGACCGGTACATTTCTCATCGCTATATTTGTATAGCCCAGTCTTTCTCAAAGTGGGCGATAACGCAAGGGGCGTTATCGCCTGTTATGGGTGATGGAGACCTAGAGGGCTGTAAGGTGTTGAGCAAAAAATAAACAGATACTCTTAATATTATAAAGTAGCGTTTTATTGCTCTCACTGGTAAAAAAATTTCGTTCATAATGTAAGTTTTAACTCCAGTTAAATATAGCACTCTATAATTAAATTAAAGTAATGAATGTCATTGTGGTTTTTAAAGTGGTAAAGTAAAAAAAATAATGGGGGGCGCTGGAAAATAATTGATATTTAAAGTGGGCGGTAGATGAAATAAGTTTGATAATCTCTGCTGATAGCCTAAACAACCTATATTTAAACAGCTTCACAAGTTGATATAGTTAAACTGGGACTATCAGCTTAACATTATCTTTGAGGAATTATAGTGGTGTATTTTTATTATTTAAGCACGGCATGTGTCTTTGTATCCACCTGATGGTAAAGTGTAACCGATTTTGTCACCGCATCTATTGGATATAGTCTACTGAGAATGTAAATCTGTTTGCCTGAGAGCACTTATAATATACAAGTACATAGACTGTACATACTGTATATAATTAGGTCACTTGACCGTATTTCTATTTGTGTATAAATTTCATCTTTCTGAGAAAATTATTAATAACAAGGTAAATAACTTTATGACCCCCATCTGAAATTTGTTCAGAATTCATAGATAGTTTGCTATTTTTATATCCTGACTAATTTAAATTTAGTCAACCTTTGAGAAATTTAAGTTAAATTTTGCAATATTTTGGTTAGTTTATTTTGAGGTATTCTTTTTGATATCTTATATTAATATAATCTTAAACCAAAATTAAATACAATATTAACTGACTAATATTTTTATATTGCCTTACCTATTATATTATTAAGCAGGTAGGTATACAATTAGTAGTTCCTTTTATATTTAGACTAGCGACCCGCCCCGGCTTCGCACGGGTGCAATGCTGATACTAAATATAAACCTTCTTATTATACATATAAACCTTCCTCTTGAATCACTCTATCTATTAAAAAAAACCGAATCATAATCCGTTGCGTAGTTTCAAAGATTTAAGCATACAAAGGGACATAGGGACTGATACTAAATATAAACCTTTTTATTATACATATAAACCTTCCTCTTGAATCACTCTATCTATTAAAAAAAACAGAATCATAATCCGTTGCGTAGTTTCAAAGATTTAAGCATACAAAGGGACATAGGGACAGAGAAAGCGACTTTGTTTTATACTATGTAGTGATAAACCTAATAATTTACATTTAATGTATAAAAAGCAAGACTCTCTTTTTATAAGTAAATTAGGCTACATATAAAATATTATAAACTAAAACGAAGTACTTATACAAATTGTATTATATATATTTGTACATAAACTGCATATATTTAAATATTTATGAAACTTTATGTCAAATATATTAAAAAGAAAAAAAAATGCAAATTGTCAAAAAAACTTTTTATTTCCCACCCACATCCAAGTTCATACAAGCCAATTTATAAGTGTTTTTTTATTTTTTTTATTGGAGCACGGCATGTATCAATAATGGTTCTTAAAAAAAATTGATCGCTCCCACTATGGCGGCTAAATGATACGATTACGAAATGGGTGACGACAAATTGCATTACCAGTATATATATATTTTTTTTTTCTTTCGCGACATTCAAAAAGGAACGAACTTCTTTCAGAGCAGCAATTACAAGAAAGAATTTAACATCGGAAGAAATAGTAAACGAACCGCCACTGAAGATATTTTTATGTAAATCTGTTTGCCTGAGAGCACTTATAATATACAAGTACATAGACTGTACATACTGAATATAATTAGGTCACTTGACCGTATTTCTATTTGTGTATAAATTTCATCTTTCTGAGAAAATTATTAATAACAAGGTAAATAACTTTATGACCCCCATCTGAAATTTGTTCAGAATTCATAGATAGTTTGCTATTTTTATATCCTGACTAATTTAAATTTAGTCAACCTTTGAGAAATTTAAGTTAAATTTTGCAATATTTTGGTTAGTTTATTTTGAGGTATTCTTTTTGATATCTTATATTAATATAATCTTAAACCAAAATTAAATACAATATTAACTGACTAATATTTTTATATTGCCTTACCTATTATATTATTAAGCAGGTAGGTATACAATTAGTAGTTCCTTTTATATTTAGACTAGCGACCCGCCCCGGCTTCGCACGGGTGCAATGCTGATACTAAATATAAACCTTCTTATTATACATATAAACCTTCCTCTTGAATCACTCTATCTATTAAAAAAAACCGAATCATAATCCGTTGCGTAGTTTCAAAGATTTAAGCATACAAAGGGACATAGGGACTGATACTAAATATAAACCTTTTTATTATACATATAAACCTTCCTCTTGAATCACTCTATCTATTAAAAAAAACAGAATCATAATCCGTTGCGTAGTTTCAAAGATTTAAGCATACAAAGGGACATAGGGACAGAGAAAGCGACTTTGTTTTATACTATGTAGTGATAAACCTAATAATTTACATTTAATGTATAAAAAGCAAGACTCTCTTTTTATAAGTAAATTAGGCTACATATAAAATATTATAAACTAAAACGAAGTACTTATACAAATTGTATTATATATATTTGTACATAAACTGCATATATTTAAATATTTATGAAACTTTATGTCAAATATATTAAAAAGAAAAAAAAATGCAAATTGTCAAAAAAACTTTTTATTTCCCACCCACATCCAAGTTCATACAAGCCAATTTATAAGTGTTTTTTTATTTTTTTTATTGGAGCACGGCATGTATCAATAATGGTTCTTAAAAAAAATTGATCGCTCCCACTATGGCGGCTAAATGATACGATTACGAAATGGGTGACGACAAATTGCATTACCAGTATATATATATTTTTTTTTTCTTTCGCGACATTCAAAAAGGAACGAACTTCTTTCAGAGCAGCAATTACAAGAAAGAATTTAACATCGGAAGAAATAGTAAACGAACCGCCACTGAAGATATTTTTGAATGAACGGCTTACAAAATTAAACCGCTTGTTATTTCGCGAGTCTAGGCAGCACGCATTTCTACATGGATATCGATTCTGCTGGACTAGAAACGGACGTATACTCGTTCGGAAAGCCGAAAGAAATCCGGCTCTCCATATTAAATCCAATAGCGACCTGGATAACTTCATCGGACCATCTGCAACGCCGGTTTCGAACCCACCGGGCACTACTCTTAATTCGCAAAGAGATCCCTCATAGTTTTCGATCAATGATACACGAAAAGCGATTTCATATTCGATATATACTTATGTGGGACGGAGATATAACGTTGTTTTTATTTTTATTGGTATTTTTGTTGTTTGATTTGTTTGTTAATATATTATTAATGGTAATGAATAGGAATGCAGATTATGAGATAACAAAATATAAGGTAAATACCGCGAAGCAAACCTTATCACCACTACACACTGGGCCCATTTCTTATATCACTTCTGTACAGTTTATATCAGCGCATTTTAGCGAATACATTCAAATTGTCGTACCACGCATCAGCAGTCATTATCATCAAATCACGCCCTACATTCACTCTTTCTCTTTCACATGCACATATTTTATACTTTTCTACACATACCGTCCTAGGTTTATTTTACGGACATTACTGTGGCTGTTCTTGCTACATCGTTGCACCACAAAGGCCATTATTGATATAATACAAGAATTAGATAATAGTTCCAATCTAAAATGTCATGAGTTGGTCAATCCTGAACATTGTAAAACTCTCCTTAAAAAACATAACTTCAAGATTTTAAACTTGAACATTCGAAGTATACAGCGAAATTTTGATCAACTTCTTGTTGTACTAGAACGTATAAACATTGACATGGATGTGATAGTACTGACTGAGTGCTGGATTAACGAATCATCCTTACTACAACAGATAGTAGGCTATACTTGCTACAGCACAATGAAAAATATAAATAAATCAAGTGGGGTAGTAGTTTATGTAAAGGATACATGGTCTTGCACTGTGAGTGAACCCGCTCTAGCAGAAGCTAACTGTCTCCACATAATGATACAGAATCATATCTCTTTGCTAGCAATTTATCGGCCACCTTCTTTTTTAAATACCTCAATATTCACACTTTCCCTCGAACACCTGCTAAATAACTTAAATAAGGGACCATGCTTTGTACTAACGGGCGATATTAATATCGATATATTGGACAGCGCAGTTAGGCCTGCTCATAGTGCAGAGTATCTATGTCTTCTGTCTGAAACGGGTTTAGTTGCTGCAGTTGACCGACCTATACGTTTCAGGACCTGTCTTGATCATGTTTTTGTCAGAACTAAGTACAAATTAGAAACAATAGTGTGTATAGCTGACATAACTGATTACTGTATAGTATTGGTGGGTTTGTCAACAGAAACTCCCTCGCTTCCAAAGCCCAATAGACATAGGATAGAGTATAACTATGAAAATATTAACACTGAGCTCAGTAGGGTTGATTGGTCTCCGCTTTGGCTCCAAAAAGATTGTAGTAACGCTGCAGGCTTATTCACATCTATTCTCTCTGAGGTGATTAATAAACATACTCAGATTATAACAATAAGTAGGAGTAAATACACAATGAAGCCCTGGATGACACCAGGGTTGATAAAATGTTCTAAACAAAGAGATAGGCTTCATCGTGCATCTCGTAATAATCCTCACGACACCCTTCATAAGCACATTTATAGTAGGTATAGAAACTTTTACAATTCCCTTATAAAACAACTTAAAAATGAATATAATAGCGAACAACTAGAACTTAATAAACAAGATCCCAAAAAGCTTTGGAAATCGGTTAAAGAAATTACTTATTCTGCTCGCAAAACTAATGTTGCTCTGGATTTGTTAAAAGTCAAACAGTCTAAAGTTAACTCCTTGGACTCCTGCAATGAATACTTTTCTACAGTCGGCCAAAAACTTGCTAATGTTGTTTTAGAAAAGCTTAATGAAACAGAATTATCTCTAGCATCTAAAGTTAAAAACATCCCCTCACCAAAGGATTCATTCTTTTTTAACCCTACTACCCCTCTGGAGGTTGAAGACCTAATAGGTAAGCTAAAGGAAGATTGTGCTCCTGGACCAGACAAGAATACCAACAGAATTATTAAATATATTAAACATCTCATAGCTGACCCTTTGAGTTACATTTTTAATTTAAGCCTAGAGTCTGGATCATTCCCTAATGATTGGAAATGTGCAGCTATTTCCCCCATATACAAAGGTGGCGACAAAACTCTTCCTGAAAACAATCGACCCATCTCGCTCTTAGGTACTTTCTCAAAAATGCTGGAATCCTTCGTCAACAATGAACTAGTAAATTTCGTAGAAAACAACGGAATGCTATCGACACGACAATATGGTTTCCGTCGTGGCAAATCCACCGAAGACGCAGTGACAGAGCTCGTTGATATAGTTGTTCGCCATCTAGATGGGAGTGTGCCTTGTCACGGGGTTTTTCTTGATCTCCGGAAGGCCTTCGACACGGTGTCAGTTCCCATTCTTCTCGAAAAACTTAATAAACTCGGTTTTAGAGGACTGGCTCTTAAGTGGTTTCGAAGCTATCTCTCTGATAGAAAGCACTTCGTGAGAGTTGCGGCACACTCTAGTCATCAATGCACTCCTACGTTCGGGATTCCTCAGGGTAGCATTCTGGGTCCAACCCTGTTCATTATCTACTTAAATGACTTACTTTCACTGTCGTTAAGGAATGCTGATATCATCTGTTATGCGGATGACACCGCTATTCTGTTTCATGGCAAGACATGGGACGATCTAGTGCGGGTGGCGGAACAGGGGATGCTCGTTGCAAAAGATTGGCTGGACCACAACCTTCTTACTCTTAACACTGCCAAATCATACTGCTTGTTTTTTCATAAAACGGCAGCCTCCGCACCGCCTATTAACTCTGGTGTGCGAATTCACAATTGCTATTTAAGCCAGTCCTATAAAACATCAACTTGCGACTGTGAACTAATAAAAAAAACAGCAAATACAAAATACCTTGGTGTGGTACTAGATGATAAACTATCATTTAAGGAACAGGTAATCGCCATGAGTGCAAGAGTGAGAAGGCTGGTCCACACCATGCGCCTGCTCCGCAGGGTTGCTTCGAGGAAGCTTCTTAAAACAGTATATCTCGCACTGTGTCAGTCAGTCCTGTCCTATTGCATTACTGCTTGGGGTGGAACTAGTAAATCAGTCCTAATTATGCTGGAAAGAGCACAGCGCTCTGTCCTAAAGACTATGCTATCTAAACCATTTAGATACCCCACAACCGCCTTGTACTCAGAGACTGAACTTTTGTCGGTCCGTCAGCTTTTTGTTTTTAAAGTTGCATTGGCAACCCATAAAAAAGTTATAACCTCCAACGAGTACCCTATAATGTTACAGAAACGGGTATTTCGGTTACATAACCCGTACCACATTAAAACTGCTTTTGTAAAACGCTTTGGAATCTTTTTAAATAATCTAATTTATAATAACCTTTTTCAATTTATAAACTTTAAAAAATGTAATCTTCGGGAAGCCAAAAAATCAATTAAGAAACTTTTAGTTACTTTAACTTACGAACAAACTGAAAGACTACTGGTCGTTATCTCCTAGGGATTCTCCCTGTTGATTTCTCAATTTTACTCATATGACGGCAGGGTGTAGTATACACCCTGCAGCTGCGCGCTGTGAAATAGAGGTGTATGCTAGACCTTGCAGTTTACACTTAGGTACACTTACTTCGTGACACACTCACAATTAAGAGGAAGCATTCTCATTTATATGTCTTATATTTTGTTAATAATATAGTTACCTACAAAATTGCTACTTTTATTTATTTTTAATCTGTATTATGTTTTTCATTTGTAATTTTATAATAATTTAATGATTGTTTTTGATAGTAATTTAAGTTTAATTGTTCTGTTAATTTAATGTAATATTAGAATGGTGATTTTAGTATTGTATAGATTTTATTAATATGTACACCCACAAACTTGCTGGCACACATGCACCCTATGTACTGTGTTTCTAATTTGAATATACTTTTGATTGAAAATAATAATGATAATAGTGGCATTAATAATAATGGTAATAATACCAGTGAATGTTTGTGTTTTTTGTTTTTGTTTTTTTGATTTTGTCTTTACTTTTATATATGTGTACTAATCTACTTGTTATGTGTTATTAAATTGTATTATTAAATTCATAATAATGTGTCTTGGTAGCTCAAACAAGGAAAAAAATGTTAACTCATCGTTGGGAGCCCGCGATACAGGTTTCCTAGTGCGGGGCCCGTTGTAAAACAACTTATGTAATTTTTATCTAAATAAATGTATTTGTATTTGTACTGACTTATCGTCAATTCAATTCATTTCGTAACCGCACCCTGAAAGGAGACTCGACAAAAATCGATGCAGCAATCTCCTGAAAACCGGTGAAGCCACAGACTAAAACCCAATCATGACTAGGTCACTTGACGGTTTTTGCATCTGTATGGGCGGTGGTAACGAGACCGGGCCTAATGTTCCTCCCACCTAAGTTTAAGCGCTCTCCTCTAAAATAAAAATAAAAAGTAGATAGGTTTATGTGGTTTTTACCCACTTGATATATGGAGTAGGTAGGTGTATTAGGTAAAAGTTTCTATTCTTTGTACCTTAAGTGGGCAGGAAAAGGATTCGCGAACTAGAGCGTCAAAAAACATTTAAATGTTGTTTTCAGTTATAATAAAGTTTTTTTTTTTGAAAAAAAGAACATGGAGGTGTAGATTTTATTTACTCGATCCTAATTACATATTTTTTTTATAAAAAATCTGTTTAGTTTTAAAATGAGAACTAAAGTAATATTTTTAGAATTTTAAATCAAACTTTGGGTGTCTTTTCAAAAGTTAATATATTTTTTATAAAAATACTATCTAATTAGGATCGAGTAAGTAATATTTACAACTTTGATATCACGGAAAACAACATTTAGACGTTATTGGACGTTCGAGATCGCGAAACCTTTTACTGGCTTCTTAAGTAAATTAAAAATAGAATCTTCGTAGAAACTAAGTTCAAAGTGTAAGCGAAGTAAGGTATTTCTTAATTGTGTTCAGCCAAGGTTCTTTTATTGGATTTGATTTCAACTTTTTTGGTAGAACTAACAATTTGAAATTATTATAATATAATGATAATATGTAGGACAATTTACACATATCGCGCTGGTCACAAACTAAGCTCAAAGCTTGTAATTTGTGTAGCAGAAACAACGATACATATTATATTTTATAAACACTCAGACCATCACAAATTGTACAGAAAAACGTACTAATACTTTTTGCCATGGGTGGGAATCGAATCCACGACCTCCGGATACAACGCCAAAGGCACAACCACTAGTCTACGGAGGCGGTCAACGGTCAACAATGACAAAGTTGGTAGATTTTATTTTCGAAAAATTGGCTTCATACAAATTGGTTATTTTAACATTTACTAATTTGTATGAATGAATGGATCTTTATTTGCATAATTCAGAGAATTCCACAGTATGGACAAGCTTTTTTTTTTATTTGCGACACATGGTTCCATGGGAAAAGTTGTTCGATTTAATCAGTATATTACCCCTAAAGTACAGCCTTCCAAATTCCAAACATACAAATACAAAAATATAAAACAACATGTTACATAAAATAATAATAATATTATGTTGGATATTTTTTTCACATATTGCTCTGGTCATATACTAAGTTATAGGCTTGTACTATGTTCAACCGCCATTTTGATGTGTCAAAGTGTTATCAATATATATTTGATTTAAAATTCTAAAAGTAATATTTTTAGAATTTTAAATCAAACTTTGGGTGTCTTTTCAAAAGTTAATATATTTTTTATAAAAATACTATCTAATTAGGATCGAGTAAGTAATATTTACAACTTTGATATCACTGAAAACAACATTTAGACGTTATTGGACGTTTGAGATCGCGAAACCTTTTACTGGCTTCTTAAGTAAATTAAAAATAGAATCTTCGTAGAAACTAAGTTCAAAGTGTAAGCGAAGTAAGGTATTTCTTAATTGTGTTCAGCCAAGGTTCTTTTACTGGATTTGATTTAAACTTTTTTGGTAGAACTAACAATTTGAAATTATTATAATATAATAATAATATGTAGGACAATTTACACATATTGCTCTGGTCACAAACTAAACTCAAGGCTTGTAATTTGTGTAGCAGAAACAACGATATAATACATATTATATTTTATAAACACTCAGACCATCACAAATTGTACAGAAAAACGTACTAATACTTTTTTTGTCATGAGTGGGAATCGAATCCACGACCTCCGGATACAACGCCAAAGGCACAACCACTAGTCTACGGAGGCGGTCAACGGTCAACAATAACAAAGTTGGTAGATTTTATTTTCGAAATATTGGCTTCATACAAATTGGTTATTTTAACATTTACTAATTTGTATGAATGAATGGATCTTTATTTGCATAATTCAGAGAATTCCACAGTATGGACAAGCTTTTTTTTTTATTTGCGACACATGGTTCCATGGGAAAAGTTGTTCGATTTAATCAGTATATTACCCCTAAAGTACAGCCTTCCAAATTCCAAACATACAAATACAAAAATATAATACAACATGTTACATAAAATAATAATAATATGTTGGATATTTTTTTCACATATTGCTCTGGTCATATACTAAGTTGTAGGCTTGTACTATGTTCAACCGTAATTTTGTCGTGTCAAAGTGTTATAGTTTATAATAAATATGAAGGACACACATATTGTCCTGGTAACAAATTAAGCTCTAGGCTTGTACTATGTGTACTAGAAACAACGATACCAATACATATGATATTTGAAAAAAACGACAAAATAACGTACTATTTTTTATTTATCGAACCCGAGAAAATACAAACTCAGTATTGATGGGCCTAAATTTTGTTTAGGCAATTTTTTTTCATTTCCGGATTTTGGGCCTACAATATTTTTTTACATGTTTTTAGTTAGTACATTTATTGTTTTTTTTTATTGTCTAATAAATGTTCAATCTAATGAATGCAATTTTAGACCAAAGTAATGACTAAAACATTTAGTGATGAGCTGTCAAAGTTCAATAAAGTGTTAAAAAAAGAAAAAGTTCTAAGAACTTAAAAATTAAAAAAAAATTGGGGCCCAATGAAATAATGAATTTGTATTTTCTAAATTAATTTTGGCTTACCCTCTACCTAACACCCTGTATATGATTAACTTTATACTAACTAAGCAAACACTTTAGAGAACTGCATAACTAAAACTGAAAACTGTAAAACTGTAACCAAACAAAACCATAAGAGTGATAAATCTAGCGGAACCACTCGACCCATGACGAACTTGTCTTCGTTCATTTCTATAAAACGCAATAGTTTCAGGACTTCTTTCTTGTTTTTCGGATCTGAAAAAAAATCTTCATTAAAAAGTTTTGGGGAACGTACTGGGGGATATTGTGTTGGTATACTTGTATACGCGGAAGTTTGTTGTTCAAAAATTCGTAGAATATACTTACACTTTGAAAGGTCTTACTTTGGGCTAATATGAGGTTTTACTAAAATAATTATGATAATAATATGTAGGACAATTTACACATATTGCTCTGGTCATAAACTAAGCTCTAGGCTTGTACTTTGTAATGATACATATTATATTTCATAAACACCCAGACCATGATAAATTGCACAGAAAAAATCTGATCTTACTAATCTTACTTTACTGATCAAATCTAACTTTTCAAATGAATCCATGTGTCGCATATGAAAAAAAAAGGCATTTGGTCAGTAGAGCCTCATATTAGAACATAATACAACCTTTTAAATTCAACCTCTATAGTAATAAACAGAATATCATCAAGAGGCCTTACTACTACCGAGACCGCCGAAACGGCCTCAGGATACCCAGCGGAGGGCTTAATCCCACCTCATCGTAGCCGATTGTATGAGCCTACAGCGAACAAGAGGCTAGCTTGTTGTGATGTTTGGATAGAATCAATAACCCATCTTTAACCACAAGTTAGTACAGTGAAATTGGGTCCGACAGCTTAACGCTCTCCGAGATACTATAGTGGTGTTTTCGGTCAAATGTTAATTTTTTTTTTAATTAAAAAATCGTTGGTATATACACCCACCGGGCCTTGAACCGGGGACCTAAAAACTATAGTGTTTTTAATTTTAAGATTTAATACAATTCGGCCACCAGGTATATATTTCGTGGAATATATATCCTACCTCTCTATCTATAAACTCACCGATTCTCCACAATGCGCAATGTCAGACATATTGTATATTCTGACAGAGGCAAACGGACGTACGTACACCTATATTTATAATAAATAAAAACAAAAATTAATTGATTGACCCATTTATTGACTTTGTGGGTCTGCTTACTATCGAAAAGATACAAAGTCACATGCCAGGGTCCAATAAAAAAAAATTACAACAGTTTGAAGAACTGGCAATATTTTATTCTCCATACAAATTGAATTAAGTTAAGTTATCTGACGATTAAAAAATCCTAAAATTTAAATTTCGTTTTACCTTTAATATCAATTAACATTTCCGTTAGCTTTATTTTTAGTTTCTTGTCTACCAGACCCATTAAATGAAATTCTAGACAAACAATCATAACTAATATTAATGTTTTTAGTCGAATCAGTAACCCAACGAATAACTCTTCCATAACATTTGTTATTTCGCGCTGTAAAGAAAATAAAACATAAAAAACATCGTATTTTCGTAGTTTGCTTCTTTTTATTGAGTGATTGAAATAATTAAGAGAGGCGTTTTAAATGTCACTCTTGTAATGTTATTAGTTTAACTATCGGAAGATCATTATAATAATTAAAAAAAAAATCTTTACCCGTACTGTAACCGCACCCTGAAAGAAGAGTATCATCACGTCGATAAGAAATCAATGTAGTTTTCTTTTGAAATTGTAGTGAAACCACAGACTAAAACCGAAACATGTCTTGTGTTTCAAAGGTTACACAGTTAAGAAAAGTTACTTGACAGTTGTTTGAAACCGGGCGGTCGGTTATAGTTATAGAATAATGATATAGTATATTTATCATGGAGCAAACACAAGAAGCAGTAGTGAACCAAATTAATCATACTAAACCAAGTGTTAAACAACACCCGGGCTAGCTCGTTTAAAGCATAAAGGTTACTTGACAGTTTTTTGTACAATATGGGCAGTGAAAACCGGGCGGTCGGTTTAGCAAAGTTATAGAACAATAATTTAATCCGCTTTAGTTCTTAGTACGATCATTATCCAGTTCAATGAACTACCACAAGTTCTACCACAAGTTTTTTGCCAACAGTTTCTACTATAGTTGCTAGTAACTATAGATATGGATTGATTAATTTCTCATTGGTTGATTTCTATCTGTAGTTATTAGCGACTATAGTAAAAAAAATGTTTACAATACTTGTGGCTGAGCACCTGAACTATTTCCCACAATAAATTTCTTTACAATTATTTAGTTTTATAATAATATAGATCTTACATTTGTTTCTATAGATTCCAATGTTTGATAAATGTCACAAAATGCTCGTCCGATGGAACTTACTAAATTAATGATGAACTGGAACAAGGAAAACTTTATTTAGGGGAGGCACGAACATTAATCAGAGCACCAATTAAGAGAAAATCCCTAAAAATAGGACGAATGATGATATTACAAAAAACAACTATACAGCCTCCGTAGACTAGTGGTTGCGCCTTTGGCGTTATATCCGGAGGTCGTGGGTTCGTTTCCCACCCATGGCAAAAAATATTAGTATGATTTTTCTGTATAGTTTGTCATGGTCTGGGTGTTTATAAAATATAATATGTATTATATCGTTGCTTCTGGTACACATAGTACAAGCCTAGAGCTTAGTTTGTGACCAGAGCAATATGTGTAATTTGTTTGAAAAAAAAAAAAAAAAAAAAAAACTATAATTATTTTACAAAGGGCGGTTACACATTACTACTTTTTGCAGTGCTATTTCAGCGATTCAGTCGCCAAAAAAATAACCCATATAAATAAGCCAGATATTTTATCTTTACACACCCGCGACTTAAAAACACGGATGCAGTCGTAATATTAAAAAAAAAATTTTTCAATGATAATAGACTTTCAAAACGCGGTTATGGCCCAGAGAAAAATCCATGAATTTACTATGTATTGTGGAAATAAAAAATTGTCTTTTGGCCGAGGGGGAGTTATTCCACAATAACTGGCTATTTGATTTATGGTCAATATAAAATTAAGCATCCTTACAAAAAGAAACAAATTTAATAAGTCAATTGTACTTAACGTGTCTTTGGGCCTTAAGCATCGATGTCCCTATTAAATGCACAAAAACGATAGATAGATTATGAATGAATGGTCAACGACCAGGCAGTACATACCACTAAACAAGACTGGGAAACTGCGAAAAAAGTAGTAGATGAACATAAAATCAAATGGGCCCTGAGCAATTTCCAACCTTATAAATCTCCGGGTCCTGATGAAATATATCCTTTTCTACTACAAAGGGGGTTGCCAACACTAAACTCCCACATTAGAAGACTCTTCAAAGCATCTATTGCATTTGGTTACACACCAAAGCAGTGGAGGATGGTAGGGTAGTATTCATACCGAAGCCAGGTAAAGTACCTACGAAGTTTAGACCTATTAGTCTATCATCTTTCTTATTAAAGATACTAGAAAAATTACTGGATAGACACATTAGGGAGGGCCCACTAACAAGGACACCTCTTCGCAGACTTCAGTGTGCCTATCAACAAGGAAAGTCAACTGAAACTGCGCTTCATCATGTCGTTCAAAAGCCGAGATGGCTTTAGAGAACAAGGAGGTATGCGTGGGCATATTCTTAGACATAGAAGGAGCATTTAATCGCACAACTTTTAAAGGCATTGCCAGTGCCTCAAAACACCATGGCATAGAACCAACCATTTGTAGATGGATACAAAATATGCTCAGGAGTAGAATCGTTATATCGCAACTACTCGGAGAGGAAATGATGATAACTACAACCAAAGGATGTCCACAGGGTGGAGTACTTTCTCCTTTGTTTTGGAGCCTTGTTGTAGACTCTATTCTAACAAAACTAAACGTTGGCCCATATTTCACAGTAGGATATGCTGATGAACTAGTTATAATGGTAAACGGCAAATTTGTAGGCACAACAATAAGTGTAGCACAAAAGGCCCTGGGAACTGTTGAAGAATGGTGTAACTCTCAACATCTATCAATAAACCCGAGAAAAACTTCAGCATTGCTGTTCACAAGGAAAAGAGACCTAACGGGACTGATCTCTTTAAAGTTATACGGGTCTGAACTACAATGGTCCACTGACGTAAAATATCTCGGTCTTACTCTAGATAAAAGCCTCACATGGAAACTACATGTTGACATGTTAATAAAAAGGGCAATAAGGGTATTTGCTATGTGTCGATCGGCATATGGCAAAACATGGGGACTAAAACCAACAGTAATGAAGTGGATATTCAATACCATGGTAACGCCAATACTAACATATGGAAGTATTGTGTGGTGGCCACGGACTAAGCTTGATATCTGTAAAAAGGACCTAGCAAAGTTACAACGATTGGCATGTATGTCTATATCAGGTGCCTTTAAAACAACACCTACGGCAGCTATGGAGGTACTATTAAATCTTAAACCTTTACACGCGATAATAGAAATGGAGGCAAGGAAATCACTTTACCGACTACGGAATAATAAAGAGTGGTATCCAAATATGCCCCAAACTATTCACACTAGGATGGAAACTGACAACAATCTCGATAGGATTCTTGAAATGTGCGCAGACAACATTTCGACTATTCGAATCTTTAAAAAGAACTATAAAACATATTTCCCGTCACGGGACGAATGGGAAAATGGTTCTAAACCCGACAGTAAATGTCAAAACTGGTATACTGATGGATCAAAGTTGTAGTCAGGAACGGGTGCAGGAATACATACTAATGGTCATGATATTCATGTAAGCATAATAGAACTGTATGCGATAATAGTATCTGCAAAGAAGATCCTAGACATCACATAGAGAAAACATAAATATTCTTAGCGACAGCCAAGCAGCATTTAAAGCTCTGAGCTCGTATGAGACCAGATCTGGGCTGGAACAACAGGGTAAGACTGGCCTGGGTTCCGGGACATATGGGCATCGAAGGCAATGAAAGGGCAGACCAACTGGCTAAAATGGGTTCAGAAACTTCCTTAATTGGACCTGAACCATTTATAGGCATACCCAACATCAACGCATTAAAGAAGTTTGCTGAGGGCAAATACACAAGATGGTGGTTAACGCAGCAAGGCCTAATACATTCCATTAAATTCATTGGTATAAAGGCAATAGGCCTGGATAAGATATGGAAATTCTACAGAAGTCAAATAAGGCTACTGGTGGGAGTGTTCTCAGGACACTATACAACCAACAAACACCTCTATACTATAGGAGTAAGAGATGATCCCAAATGCAGATTCTGTGGTAAGGAGCCTGAATCCATGCGGCACCTACTGTGCGACTGTGACGCTAGGGCCATCCAAAGAATCAAATACCTAGGACAGGCTTATCCGGATCCAGAAAGCTACAGGCTAACCGACCTTAGTGATGTCTTTAAATACGTCAACAACATATTTGGGGACGATACTGAGGTTTGTGGTTAATAGGAATGGGGAACACACAAAAGATCCCAAAGGGTCGAAGTGCTTTTGACTGATGTCAACCCCAAAACCAATAAGATAAGATAAGATGAATGAATGATATTGAATGATAAAACTTCATTCAATAACATTGTGTTTCAGTTTCATATGAAAAAAAAACTTCATTTTATTTACTGTCAATTTTTATAGATTTTGAAGACAATTTATATTCGTAGTACGACACACTTAAAGAATATTACATATATTGAAATGACGACAAATGTCGTATTATATTACAATGAAATGACAAAAAAATATTTAGAAGATATGATGCCTAATAATTATAAAAAAAATACCTATGTAGGTCAATTTACACATATTGCTCTGGTCACAAACTCTAGTCTTGTACTATGTGTACTAGTAACAACGATATAATACATATTATATTTTATAAACACCCAGACCATGACAAATTCTACAGAAAAACATACTAATATTTTTTGCCATGGGTGGGAATCGAACCGACGACCTCCGGATACAACGCTAAAGGCACAACCACTAGTATAGAGAGGCGGAATATAAAGAATAATATGAAATAGAGAACAAGAACATAGAATATTGAAGAAAAAAAATACTGAAGACTAGACTGCCTTCTATATTTTTGAGAAAACCGTACCGAAAAAATATATGTGAGCATTGCTAAACCCATTTGTAACGCTGCAAAAAGTCATAAAGGTGTAAGCGGCCTAAAATTTATAACTCTACATCGAGAAGCCGAATATTGACCATTTATTTTTATCGTTCCAATTTAAATTTGTCATTCGGTTATATTTTATTTTGTTTTATAAATCATAACATTTTGAGCACGTGAAGCTGATGTGTTTTATTTATACCAACTTGTGACTCTGTTTGGCAGATGGGCTATTAAACGATCAACTCACCACTTGTTTACTGTAGACACTTACATTTTTATAAAGGTATGTATACCCTTCGAAAATTAACTACGTGGTGGTCGAGTTGGTTAGAGCTTAGACTTTTAAACACTTAGGTCCCTCGTTCAAACCCCATTGTGTACCTACTAATGACTTTTTAATCTAAAAAATATGTACGTTTGTTTAACAACACCACTATAGTGCCTCGGAAAGCATGTTAAGCTGTCGGTCCCTGTTTTACTATACCAACTTGTTTAGCTGTTAATATATGAGTTATTGAGTTTGATATATCCAAACATCGCGACGAGCTAGCCACTTGTTTAGTGTGGACTTATACCATCGGCTACGATAAGGTGGGAATTAAAAAAACCCTCCGCTGGGTACCCTGTGGTCTTCTAGGCGGTCCCGGGCGCCGTCAGGCACCCGTAGTGATATATATGTATTATATAAACAAAATACATACAAATACATATTTTTCTTGCCTACTTTAAATTTCGACTACTATTTTATATAATAATATAAAAAAAAATAAGTTAGCATTTTTATAAAAAAAAAACAACTCATTATATTCTACAATTAATTTTGCCTGAACTCAGTCGCAATGGCTAATTTTCTATTCTAGTTAATGTAGATTTTTCTTTCATAAAAACAATAAAGTAAAACGTAATAATATATTTATTTTGAAAGTATAAGAAAATTCACAGCATACAATATTACAAATACAAAATACAATAACTGAATATAAAGCCATTAAGAGATTTTCATAAAGTAGCAACAAACACGGCATTACTTACAGTAGGGTTGTAAAATAAATAATATAATATACCTAACCCCTGTATTCTAAGACGTATCCTTAACTCCACTTTACACTCAAGGAACGTCTGTCTCTTTCCACCAAATGTCAACTATAAAAAGCAAGTTGAGACAGACGCTCCTTGAGTGAAGAGTGGAGTTAAGGAAAAGTCTTAGAATACGGGGGTAAATATAATAATTAAGTATAATTCAAATATTTTAAGAACTTACCATTGGGTTTAGGACATCTATTATATCATGTTGAATATCAACAATATTCTGGTAATATTTTTGAATTTCAATTAAATTTTTGTCCTTATCATTATTAATTTTAGAAGTCATTGAAAAGCTATTATTCAAAGTGCCTTTGTTAACAAATTTAAATATAGCGTATAGATTTTCTAATTTAACTCTTAAAGAATTCATAAATATATATCGCCAAGTGCAATCTATATGGACAATAAAAAATACATACCAAGCCATTATAGAACTGATTCCTAAAATGTCTTTTTCTAAAAATTTTAAGCATGCCACAGCTAAATCATAAAATTCACTACAAAAAATTACCATAAAAAATAAAGTAATATAAATATCATTATAACTTTTTTTTGTGTTAAATTTGACTAAAATATTTAAACGATTCATTTTATTGTATATATTTATAATTTTGTTTGGATTTTTAAACATTGCTAGAATAGAAGTTGAAAAATAACAGATCGTATACAGAAAAATTCTTAACACTCTCAAAACATTTTTAGATGAATAAATCCAAAATAGAGTTGTGAGTAAAAATATGTGGATGGGACCTAGCCAACTGTAGACAAAAAATATTTTTTTAGCCTTAGATGAATTTTTAAACACTATTCCTCTGTTGATACCTACTGCAGCCATAATATAAACTATAGTTTTTATAAGTTTTTCTGCGTAACATTTTTTATTTTTATTTTTCGAATTCACTTTAACTTTCATAGCATTATCGGCTACTCTAGCCATACTTAAATATTAAAATACATTTCTAAGTCGTGGTAAATCGTAATTTTGTCCCATTTAGTAGTCCCATAAATGATTAAGTAGTTAGTTACTTTCGTTTATTAAAGTGCCCATTGTAATTACATTACGTTACGTTTTAGTGTTACCAATCAACCTTCCTGAAATGGGTAAATCCTTATAAATTTATAAGTAATCTATAATAATATAATAATGCTGAAGAGTTTGATTGGTTGAACGCGCTAATCTCAGGAACTACTGGTTCGAATTGGTTCTTTTATTGTTGGATAGCCTATTTATGAAGGTAGTCTATAGGCTAAAATATCACGCTACGACCAATAGGAGCGGAGTAACAATGAAAAATGTTGCAAAAATTGGGAACATTTATTCCTCTTGAGAGCTTTCATTGCATGCGCTGCGTAAACTGTTAAAGTTACGCAGAGGAAGTTGCGAGGGTCAGCTAGTATTTTTATAAGTATACTGCGTGTTTATTTAACAGTGTCAATTTTTTGAAATTGTGTTCTATTATTAATAATATAAAATAATGGAACAGTTTTTTTATGTCGCCCATACAACATTTTAAAGATATGATTTAGGCCCTAAAAACTTTATTGACCATTTTAGGTACAATGATGTTTCGTCTGTTTCTTACCAACGACAATCATCTTGGACAGAAAAGAGATAAAATACCATTTTCATTTTTGTTTCACTTAACGCTCAAGGAGGTTAAAATTTAAAGTACATAAAACTTTTCAAATTACTTCAACTTCTATACTATAAACTTCTCGTCGAGTTTTTTATTTTTTATAATGAAGAACGGCATTTGACTATTTATAAAAATAAAAAAACAAAAAAAAAATACCATCACGGGTGCCTATTTGGATCCCGAGAACCGTTTAAACGGCCTCAGGGTCCCAGCGGAGGGATTAACCCATCCTCATTTCGCCGATGGTATTCGGAGGCAACACCTAACAAGTGGCGAGCTTGTTGCGGTGTTTATCATGAAAAAGCCTCGTTGTATAAAGCGGTCACCCATCCCAGGCCGGCCCTATTGTCATATGCTTAACCTTGTTATCAGTTGCGCAGTGACTTAACTACTAGGCTGGGGCTTTAGAGAAAAAGTAGGCGAGGCGACATGTCGCGTCGCCTCAGTCAAAAAAGTATGTATTTTGACAGTGACAGTAGGCGTGAGGTACGCTGTCACCTGTCAAAGTTTATACAGTTTTGATTGAAGGCGACACGACACGTCGCCTCGTCTGATTTTTCTCTAGGGCCCCTGGGGCCGCTTTTTTTGACTATTTATAGACCTACCTAATGTACAAATTCCATAAATTGGATCGTTTAACACACTCTTGTTTAACAGGATAAATCACTCTCACTATGCCGGCTAAATGATTCGGATACGAAATGGGCGATCGTCATATACCCAGAAAGGAGACTACATTTGCCCTTCCTGAAAATGGCTGAGGTTGTAACGCAACCGCTGTAACTATAACAGGACATGGACAACAGCTTTTAGACAAATTAATCTGGTTTTCACTTCCCCCCTTCCCGGATTGATAAAAAAACCCCTTCACTACTAGAACCGCATCTTCTCCAATAATAGCAACTACATGATTATTTACAGTTTTGTCAATTGTAGTCCATATAGTATACAACATGACTTGCAGCTACTTGTTTTTAATTTTTTTCATTCAGATTTTTTTTGACAGCAGTTTAATAATTCGTTGTTTGCATTTGACAGAAAATTGCATTGTTGAACAGTATCCTTCATGGTCAAATTAACAGACGATTTTACCGCCTTCTTTGTTCCGATCTTTTCGTACTGTCCCTTATCTTGCGGGAAAGGAAGAAACAAAATAATTTGCGTAGGCTATATATTTACTTTTAACATCAAAGATATTTTGTATGTAAACTGACATTTATATATATACGTGGTTGTCGAGTTGTTTAGACCTTGGACTTAAAAACGCTAAGGTCCCACCAATTACTTGTTAATAAAAAAAAAAATGTACATTTGTTTGACAACACCACTATCTCCGGTTTCACTATACCGACTTGTGAAACTGTTTATAGATATGTTATCGAGTCTATCTAAAAAATCGCGACGAGCTAGCCACTTGTTAGGTGTACATACCATCAGCTACGACGAGGTGGGATTAAAACCCCTCCGCTGGGTACCCTGGGGCCGTCTAGGCGGTCTCGGGCGTCGTAAGGCACCCGTGAAGATATATATGTATATATAAACTTACATTTAAAATATCTTTGATCTTAGAAATAGGTAAGCGACGTGAACACAATATTTGCGGAATCATTAAACGTTGGTATAAAAAGGCTTAGTTACAATATAACACTGTATTCAAAAGGAAATACGTATGAAATTTCTTTATAAAAATATTATTAAACTTGCTGCTATCATCATAGCCCTAAAAAGGGTGATTTGAAAGGTCACAAAAAGCCCTATATTAAAGTAAGTAAATAAAAACATATTATTATGTGACAAATATATGTTATACTGAATTTTATTTGTATTAAATGGTGTATTCAAATGAATGAGTAGGTAATAATAATATGTATCATATTTTACACATATTGCTCTGGTCACAAACTACGCTCTAGGCTTATACTATGTGTACTAGAAAGAACGATACATTTATAAACACGCAGACTAATTTAGGTGGGAGGAAGGCCTCTATAACTCTGCAAGGCCGACCGACCGGACTCGTTACCATAGCCCATACAGATGCAAAAACCGTCAAGTGATCTAGTCATGTTTCGGGTTAAGTCTGGGGGTTCACCGGTTTACCAGGCGCTACTACATCGATTTCTTATTAAAGTGACAGTAATTTTATGGTACGGTTACGAAACAGGCGATTGGTTTGACAATAAGGAAACGAAGATATTAAAATTGACTTATAATGGAAATAGGTCTTTGTTGCCGCTCATTTTGTAACAGCATCATTTAGCCGGCATAGCGGCAGCGATTAATATTGTTAAATAACTATGTATTAATCGACTATGGACATGGTCGATTATGGACTTTGTAGGTCTGCTCACGATCAGATAGATACAAAGTCACATGGCGGGCTCCAATAATTTGCCAAAAGTAGAAATCGAACCTACGATCTCCTTATATAACGTAAATCACCTGATGGTAAGCAGCACCTCCTTTTTACTCATTCATATTAGAGTAGGATTGCAAAAGATTCGGTTACCAAATGGGCGGCCACATTGCAATATGTTGCTTAACCACACCCTGAAAGGAGACTACCACCTCGACAGGAAGTCGTACGTAACCTTCAGTCGGCCTAACCAAGTTATAGGGACTTAACTAAAGTTGTATAACTGGCAACTTCCGTAGAGTAGTAGTTGCGCATTTGGCGTTTTATCCGGAGGTTGTGGATTCGATTTCCAAATATGGCAAAACAATATTATTACGTTTTGCTGTACAGTTTGTCATGGCCTGGGTCGTTATAAAATATATGTATTATATCGTTGTTTCTGGTACACATAGCACAAACCTAGAGCTTAGTTTGTGACCATAGCAATATGTGTAAATTGTTACGAGTATTATTATTATTACTTCGGCTGAGTTGCACCAAAGTATCTGTTAAAGTAATTGTAACGGTTAAAGTTAAAAATGGTGCAACTGGAGCTTAGGCTGTTGCTGAAAGCACGGTATCGGTAAAGACCTTCGTCAAAATTTACATAGCGGTTTTTAAATGAATATTCCAAATTTAAGCAATGCAATAATATTAAATAAATTAAATGTACGTAATCTAAAATAAATTAATACATAGTTGGTTTATTTTAGTTACCCATTCCCTTTATAGTAAAAGTAACTTAGATTTTGACTTTGACGAGAGATTTAAACACAATCACGCTTTTAGAAACTCGACCTTAATACGCAAAATACCACAACGTCTATATCTCATAATGTCTTTACAAACATAAGTTAGGAAACACAACCCTTGGATTTTGGTGTAAATTTAATTAAGTGATACATGTACATTTACATACGGTGAAGAGTATGTAGTAGGGCCTTTATTTTAGTATTTATTATCAATGTAAATGGAGCCTTAATAAAAAGGTTATAGAGAATGTTAAAGGTCGTTACGTAAATCCTACCTGGTTTTGTTAAATAATCACTCACTATCAGTTTAAACCAGGGGTCGGCAACTGACGGCCCGCAAGCCGCATGCGGGCCGTGAATTGATTGGGTGCGGCCCGTAAGGTTCACACACCGTATATTACTATAACCTTTTATTATTATTATTATTTTAATTTTAAATATTTATTATTTTCTACAAGGTAATTAAATATTTATTATTTTCTGTAGTAATAATTAGTTATTACTTAACATTTATGTAAATTTGTCTTATTTATTTTAAGTTATTTTGTTAATAGAATTATAGAATACATGTCCATGTTTTTTTTAACTAGTTGATGTTTGCGCAGGCCTTGGATTCAGCTATGTATTTGGCCCTGCAATGTAGTATACGTATCCAGCGGATTTCCTCTCCTTTGAAGGTCATTGCAGTGTTGGCGCGTGTGCTGGGTTCTGGTTTGCACCCTAAGGACCTGGTTGAGCAGAAGGATGGCTGACACATACGTTACGTCCGTGATCGGGTGCTGCTGTGGGGACCTTGGATCTCCGCTGGGCACGCACGTTTGATTGTTATCATATAATAGGCGGAGATCCCGAAAAATCTTCTGCTGATAGGCCGGCGCTGGCATCAAAGAAATGTTGTGTTCTGTAATTCTGTACTTTCAATATTGTAAGATAGTATATCTGCCTTAAGGTGTTCCACGCGTGCTCTTCAGTAGGATGAGAGTATCTACCACATGCTATAAACATAGGTTTAAGTCAATAACCATGCAGGACCATGCTCCTCTGATGATACGGTACATGTTCATGTTCATGTTCATGGCGGGCTCGTTTTCCGCAATTAGCCAAGAGATTAGGCCTTTTTGCGTGAGTCGGCTGACTATTCTAGCCAGCCCAGCTCCTTCCAGAAGGCGACAAGAAGTCCGGGTATTCCGCAGGCCTCAAGAAGCGACCTCGGTGTTCCGAGGATTTTCGCCCGTTGTAAAGCCACCCCGGCGCAATGAAGCAGCACATGGGTGTGTGTTTCTTCCGTTTCTATGCAACCTCTACATAGAGGGCTGTTGGTGATACCTAAAATTTTAAGGTGCCTGTTTAATGGAAAGTGTCCGGTAAGTATACCCACCACCATACGAAGGTTACCTCTGTTGAGATTGAGCAGGTTCCGAGCTAGGCGTGGGATAGGTTTGGTGACCGCCTCTCTGGCCTGCCTGCAGTTTTGTAAGTTAGCCCAATACTTACAGTGATGGTTGAAGATATTGTCGCGTAGCCAACTTTTCAACTGATTAAAAGATAAAGGTACATACGGTTTGGGTCCTACCGGTGTTGTAGCCGAACCTCTTTTCGCCAGTTCATCAGCCGCGTCGTTACCGAGGGAGTTGCTGTGTCCCTTTATCCACTGGAGAGTGACCCTGTTAGCAACTGATATAGTCTCCAGTGCGTAGTGGCATTGTTTTACCAAACTTGAGTTCATCTGTTTGTTCTTCAATACTAGCAGTACGGCTGCGCTGTCAGATAGTATGCATATACCATTTGCTTGCGCGTATTGCCGCTGTTGCTACTATTATGGCTATACACTCTGCTTGGAGATGGAAGCATGTGTGCCAAGAGCTGTTGAAATTCTAATGTTTAGGTCGAGTGAGTACACTCCTGCGCCTGTTCCGTATTCTGTTTTTGAACCGTCCGTGTAAATTCTGACTTCGTGTAAGCCAGATTGATCAGTCGGTTCTTCTTGCATGTTTATTGAGTAATTTCTCACAAATATGTGAACGCGAGGACATCTGTCGTTCACTGAATTAATGAGTGGTTGTATCTCAAAGTGTTCGTTTAATGACTGAGTGTGCCTCGCTCGGTTGTCTATATTCGATTGTCCAGAGGCTCTGAGTCTTATGGTAGCGACAGCAGCTTCGTATTGTATGTATAGATGTAAAGGTGTCAGGTTTAGTAAGGTTTCGATAGCTGCTGTCGGTGTAGTCTTCATACATCCTGTTGTGGCTAAACAAGCCAGTCTTTGAAGACTCTGTAGGTTAGCTGTAACCGTGGTCTGAGTGGTTCTAGTCCACCACACCAAAGCTCCATAGGTAATAGTGGGTCTGATAACTGTAGTATATAGCCACATGGTAATCTTGGGTTTTAGTCCCCATGTTTTTCCTAGAAGTCTTCTGCATTGCCACATTGTGACGCAGGCTGTCTTCAGTTTGTTCTCAAGATGCTTACTCCAGTTCAATTTACTGTCTAGCGTTATGCCTAGATACTTGATATCTGTAGCTAGAGTAAGTTCTGTATTAAATAATGTTGGTAGTTTCATGTTCCTCAATTTTCTTTTATTAGTGAAGAGGACCAGTTCCGTTTTGTTAGGATTAACATTAAGGCCATTTGTTATGCACCAGTTTTCAATGATTCTTAATGCGATCTGCATCGAGTCACATAGTATGTTCTCGAATGCTCGGCTTATGAGGATCACTAGGGCATCCGCGTAGCCCACCGTGAAGTACCCTTGGTCGTTCAATATTCTTATGAGTCCATCTACAACTAGGTTCCACAGAAGGGGGGACAGGACCCCTCCCTGCGGACAACCCTTTGCTGCTATGCCTCTGGTCGTACTGTCCACGGTGAGCTGCACAGCGCGTTGTTTCAGCATATTCTCTATCCATCCTATAATGGTCGGCTCCACTTTATATTTGATTAGGGCCTTAGATATGCTGTCAAAAGACGTTTTATTAAAGGCCCCTTCGATATCAATGAAGGTTCCTAACGTTGATTCTTTATTAGTTAAAGTCGATTCAATCTTACTTACTACATGGTGTAGTGCTGACTCCGTTGATTTTCCTGTTGTGTATGCATGCTGATAAGGATGCAATGGTTCTTTAACTAAGATCGTGTCTCTTAGGTGTTTGTCACATAGCCTTTCCATTGTTTTAAGCAGAAAGGAGGTAAGGCTGATTGGTCTGAAGGATTTAGCTTGTGTGTAGTCACTTTTTCCCGGTTTTGGTAGAAAGACTACTTTCACTTCTCTCCATTGTTTTGGAACGTACTTATGAGCTAGGCACGCGGTGAATATTTCTGTTAGTAAGGGCAGTAGGTTGGCGAGGCCCCACTGAAGGAGGGCTGGGAAGATGCCATCTATACCTGCTGACTTGAAGGGCGAAAAACTTTCTAAAGCCCATTCAACCTTTGTGGTCGTGATGACTGATTTCGCGATTTTCCAGTCCTCATCCGTTAGTGGCAGTGCGGTACTTACTTCCCAGTCTCTATTGTCAGTCAGTTGACAGTCTGGGAAGTGAGTTTGCAAGAGTACCTCACTTGTTTCTTTATCTGTGTTTGTAAAAGTGTTGTCGGATTTTTTTAGCGATCCTATACAATTTTGGTTGGTTGTCATAATTTTCCTAACTCTGTTAGCTTCATGGCTTGTTTCTATATTCTCGCAGAAACGTCGCCATGATTCCGTTTTCCAATGTTTGACACGCTTTTTGAAGTGGGCTTGGGCATTTTTATATTTTGTCCAATCCTCTTCTTCTCTTGTGTTCATCGCGCGGTTTAAAAGCTTTCTTGCTTTGTGTTTAAGGCGGTCTAGCTCCGGGCCCCACCAAAGATTTCCACATGATTTCCTCTCTTGTTTGGCGGTGGTGGTAGCGTCAAGGGGCAAGACCTATGGTAGCTTTTTGTTATATTGTCCATAAGTGTTTCCACGTTGTCTTCTATATTAACAGTTATGTTTGTCATATCCTCCAGATTTGTACTAGTTATAGTGTTTTCCAAAGAGTTGCGACGGTACATGTGGAACATCAGAGTTTTTTACTTGCTGGTACCCTTTTCTCCAGGGTGTCTCTGAGGCAATCGACTTGTGATCAGCGTTTGCGCCCTAAAAGATACCTTCCATCTATCTACTTGTAGGTATATTTTGATTACCTATATTAAAGTATGTATATTTGGGGCGTAGCTATGGTCTGTTGGGTTGGTCGCCTTGGTGGCACTTTTGCAGGGCAGTCAACGATTGACAGGTCAATGGAACCAGCTAACCACCTAGTCTTAAACTGGTTGGTTATGTAGTGTGTGTTCGGTTGGGTTGTTTTTTTTTTCTCCCGCAAGGACAATAGTTTAATAGTTTACGATTTGTTTATTTTGTATTATATTCTCAACATTTGTCTGTGGGAGGAATGGCGACCTGGCCAAGTGCTGTGTGCACTTGGCCTTACCTTGGACCTTATATGTTATTTTTTTTTTTACTTTTCATAAATGCCTGTAAAGGTTTCCATGAAATAAATATTTTTGACTTTGACTTTGACCGAAAACGATGTAGGTACTTTTAGTGGCTTCGCATTATTTGTGCTGGGATTAACGGTGCACCTCACTAGGGTTACAAAGTCCCAGCAGTCACAGGACATAAAAATTAATCTCTACATTGTATGTAGAGATTAATTTTTGATAATAAATAAGATCCGAAATGGACCAATGTGTTTTATTATAAATATAAAAAATAGGATGGCCACTATCTGGAAAACTGGCAAAACCGGAAAAAGTCTTCAGAGACTGGAATTATTATGTATATACATGGTGACTTTGAATTAGGCTAATATGAGGTTCTACTGATCAATACGAACAACTTTTCACATGGAACCATGTGCCGCAAATGAAAAAAAAAATGCGTTTTCCATACAAACTAGTAATGTTAAAATAACCAATTTGTATGGGGAAGCCAAATATTTTTTTCATTTACGACACATGGTTCCATGGGATAAGTTGTTCGATTTGATCAGCAGAACCTCATATTAGCCCAAAGTACATCCTTTCAAAATCACCCTGTATACAGAGAAAAAATGCGGTACGCACTGATTTCCTGACAACATTTGTGGCCCTATACTAGCTTAAGGTTGCGGACCACTGGTTTAACCGTATCAAGGACAGTGACTTCAAAAGAAGAGCTTTTCAATCTTATCCACCTTTCTCCTTTTAGACACAGAACGTCGCGAGCAGGGGGAAATATGCATCCGCATACTGTAGCAGATGTACCTTCTTGTACTAAACGTTTTGGTAATTATTATATCTGTATACAATTAATTTCTAATTAGAAAATACAAGTTCAGTATTATGACCCCAGTGGTAGTAGTTCTAAATATTTTTTGGACCATTTTTTATTTTCTTGATTTTACCCTTTTCTTTATTATTTTCCCTATATTATTTTAAAACAATATAGTTAAAACAATGGTTGTATTATATACATGTACCTACTTAAAATAATGTAGGGGTTTAAATCCGGAAAATTTAAAATAAAACAATAATTGTTTTAACTAGAATAATGTGAAAAAAATAATGTAGGGGTTTAAAGGGCAAAATCCGAAAGAAAAAAAAATGCTATGACTTAATATTTTTTGGACCATTTTTTATTTTCTTGATTTTACCCTTTTCTTTATTCTTTTCGCTATATTATTTTAAAACAATATATTATTTTAAAACAATGGTTGTATTAACTAGAAACATGTACCTGCTAAAATAATGTAGGGCTTTAAATCATTCCCCCTTCCCCTTTCTGTTACAGAACCTCACTAGCAGGTAACAGAATGCAAGCGCATTCTGTGGCCGATGTACCAACCCGCACTAAAATATTTGGTTATTCGTACATCTGTCGCACTATTCAAATGTGGAATGCTCTGACTGCTTGCGTGGTTCCTCCATCCTATATCCTTGAGTCCTTTAAACGAAGCGTGAATAGGCATCTTAAGCCGGCATAATGGATGAAACCAGCGATTACAACACAGTTCTAAGAGCTGGTTGTATTCATTCTGGGACCTGCATACTGATTTCGATTAGGTAGATGTGGGGTCACATGGCGAGCTCCTATTAAAAAAAAAATCTAGTAAATCCAGCCGCATTACTAGATCCAGAAACATAAGTTGGCGCTAGAATCTATACATATAATAAAACTGTAGACTTTCCGTGTCTGTACATAAAATATTTTTACAAAAAAAATACTGAAAGATACGACAATTACGTATATATCATCACGGGTGCCTTAGGGCGACCGAGACCGCCTAGACGACCTCAGGGTACCCAGCGGAGGGGTTTTAATCTCACCTCGTCGTATGAGCCGATAACTTAAAGTGCTCTCTGAGTCACTTTAGTGGTATTGTTAAAGAAATATATATACATTTTAAGATTAAAAACTCATTGGTACACACTGGAGTTTGAACCAGGAACCTAAGTATTTTTAAGTATAAGTCTAACCAACTCGGCAACCACGTATATCAATAATAAAAATAAGTAATAGAAGGTAAAAATCACTCATTGGGTTCCAAATCAAATTACTGAAAGATAAGGAGCTTTATTGGAAGTAACAATTAGCTATTTTTCATAAAAGTGTTCTACGAAGAATCAAAATATTTTATTTAGTTAGATTCTTAACTCAGTCCGGTAACGGTTGAGGCGAGTTTTTTTAATTTTGTTTATAACAATTTCCTAGGATCTATGTCTATGGTTTTAATGAACTAGCAAGTTGCGGGCTTTTTATTTTATTTAGTTTATAATAAATGTATGTACATACACACACATACATATCGTTACGGGCGTCTTACGGCTCCCGAGACCGCCTAGACGGCCCCAGGGTACCCAGCGGAGGGGTTTTAATCCCACCTCGTCGTAGCCGATGGTATGAGTCTACACCGAATAAGTGGCTAGCTCGTCGCAATAGTTCTTCATTTATTTTCAGAATGAACAACACAATGTTTATTATTTCAGATAAAAACAATATAATTGCTTCATCCGTCAATCTGCTGCGTAACTTATTCTATCTAGTCATATTTCGGTTTTAGTCTGTGAGTTTACCGGTTTTAGAAGGGAGGAATATTTTTTTAGATATCTGGAGCATAGAATATGACTTTATATCTGCGATCATTGTCGTTTAACAGCATTGATATGATGACCCGTTTACACTATGCCGGCTCATTTTATGACCGGTTCTGCGCCGCCTGTAGCCATCGGCTTCCCGCGACCTTTTTCAGGTCGTCGGTCCATCTTGTGGGGGGCCTGCCTCTGCTGCGTCCTCCACCACGCGGTCGCCACTCGAGAACCTTAATGCCCCAACGGCCGTCCGTTCTGCGCGCTATGTGGCCTGCCACTTAAGTTTGGCGATTCTGGAGGCTATGTCGGTTACTTTGGTAATATTTATATTAGAAACTAATTAGCACTTGGTCGGTAACTTTTAAACTGTACCTGGGTATACTAGGTACAGTTTACTCAAGTGGTAAAAAAAAAACTCCGATTGATTGATTACCCACTATGGTATTTTGTAGCAGCTGCACATGTGACTTTATTTAATTCCTGACCCACCAAGGAACTTTGCCGCAGCTAAAAATTAAATTAAATTCTTTAAAAAAAACCATCACGGGTGACTATTTGACTCCCGAGAATCGTTTAAACGGCCTCAGGGTACCCAGCGGAGGGATTTACCCGTCCCCGGATTTAATTCTTTATAGGTATATTTTATTATTTATCGGAGTACGGCATGTGACTTTGTATTCACCTATAAGTAAGCAGACCCTACAAAGTCCATGAATGGGGTCGATCAATACATTGTTGGCTTAATAATGCGGTTACGAAATGGACGGCGACAAAGACGTATTTGCATTACGAGTCTATTTTAATATCCTCGCTAATTTATTATCAAATCAATCGCCCGTTTTGTATCTGCACCATGAGACCACCATCTCGATAAAAAATCGATACAGTAGTCTCCGGAAAATCGATACAGTAGCCCCCGGAAAATCTCTAATGGCTATATTCATAAAAAATAGGTTTAAATAGGTTTTGTCTCTTTTACGCATACCTATTTATTTTTGTTGTTGAAAAGAGACAAAAGCTGATGAATACCGGTGTAAAATTTTACTGTGACAAAGTTCAATACCTCTAGAGTGGGTTTTATAACTACGACTTTCCATTTGAATTAGCTAATATTTGTATGAGAATTAGGTTTGCCCTCCAAGCGGAAATTTTAGGAACTAAAAATTCGAGCGTTTAATTGTGAAAACGGTAACGCAGTTGTATAGTTAACTCGAAGGTAAACGTTAAAAAACTCACACTATATAGGGATACAGAGACCCTAAGATCACAGACTACATTGCGGTTATAGGTAAAATATCGTTAAATTGGTAAATATTACCAATGGATTTTAAATAAAAGATATATCAGAGAAATATGATAATAATATATTTCATTATAATTTAATTTATTTACTTTAAAACTTCTTGATTATGACTAGAATTTCATTAAACAAAGTTTAAATTTATAAAATTCATAAAAAATATGTTACATATAAATATGTTATATAAATAAATACTAAAATAAATGTTTACAAAGAAAATAAACTATTTATAAAAGGTAAAATATTTCTTCCATCCCTGACAAATCACCGGCCGTGCCTAGTACAGATACGGCATTTCCTCTTTGTATTGTTATATGAATAAGTTTCTATAAAACAACCTTTCCTCAAATTAACGCAAAACGTTACATTTTATTTTTTTTGAAGGCTAAAAAAAATAAGTGCGTTTGTCAATTCGAAAGCTATTATATAATTAAGGTAATTATTATTATTATCTTATTAAGGTAAATGTAGTTTGTGATTTATATTTTTCTGAATTAGTCAACGAAAGTTACCACAAATAAACTATAATAGTAAAAATAATAATTTAAAAATACTTCAGTGTTTTTAATAATTCAAATGTATTAATGTAACAAATATTGTTACATACTTTGCGTTAATTCGAGGAAACCACCTGAACATATATATATATATATATATACAGTATTATATCAGTATTAAAAATATTTGTTTTTAATTAAAGGAGTAGATTTTACCCCACACTATACCTATACTAATAAATAAATATGAAAATATATTTGTTTATATATACTTAATAATTCCAAAACAGCTGAACCAATTTATATTATATTTGGAAACAGTTCTGGTATAATGATAATGTATAAATATAACCAGCTCCTGTACAATTTATCAGACAACTAGTCTGTATCCGGAGGTCGTGAGTTCAATTGCCACCTATGGTAAAAAAATTTTAGTACGTTTTTCTGTAGGTACAGTTTGTCATGGTCTGGTTTTTATAAAATATAATATGTATTAATATTGTTGGGTCTGGTTCAAATAGTAACAAGCCCATAGCTAAGTTTGTGTCCGGGGCAATATACTCGTATGTAAATAAAATATATAAAACAAAGTGGTATTTTTATTTTAGCAGCCCTTAGACTCGGTACTATACAAATTGGTCGTCTATATTCATTGAATTTGTAGGACTGCTTGTGAACTGATAAATTTGGAACAAATGTATGCTCTCAAGAAATTATATAATTCAAATATGTAATGTACGTAGATAACAAGCAACTGGAACCTGGTTGGCTCAGTGGTTGGGTACTTGGTCGCGTAGCGGCGGGCGGGTAGTCCGAGTCCCGCCCGCCAGGATTTTTTTCATTACAATTTATCTTTAAAAAAATAAATATAAGATTATCCTGATAAGGAATTTATAAAAATGTTAAAATATAATTTAAATAAAAAATATATATATTATGAGCAATAAAATTACACATTATATATAAATTTTAATATTAAATAAATAGCTGTGGCATCTTGAGTCGACGAATTTTAAACTTTAATACATCTTTATTGCTAATTTAAATTCATTATAATAAAAACTGCCGTGAAATTATTTTACTATTTTTTTTTAATATGATAAATATACTCCAAAACTTTCTAAAGCGTTGATTAAATTAATCTATGATCAAAAACTAACAAAGGCACGTGATTGGTGGAAAATTCACTTGATGTGACTTAACACCAATTCTTGTTAGTTAATTTTGACTGAATGTAAACTACCACCTCGGCCATAAATCGATGTAGTAGTCTCCTGCAAATCGGTAAACTTACATACTAAAACCGAAACATGACTATAGGTCACATGGCGGTTTTTGCATCTGTATGGGTAACGAGACCGGACGGTCGGCCTAGAGAAATAATAGAGGCCTTCCTCCTACCTAAAATTAAATATAATGGGTAAAATATTATTTGAGAAAATAATTAAATTTTATTTTTAAAGTTCTGTTTTATATTATTATTGTTATTTATAATTTATAAATATCTTTTTATAGTTACAAATAGGTATTTAATAAGAGTCGCAAGTTATTTTAGTAATAAAATTAATTCCAATCTATTTCTACCTGGTACCTTCGATTCGATGGGATGGGAGAAATCCCTCCGCTTATAAATAAATTGAAATACTCTCTCGGGGGTAGTACCCAAGTAGTATGTGTCAGCCATCCTTCTGCTCAACCAGGCGCTTAGGGTGCAGACCAGAACCCGGCACACGCGCCACCACTGCAATGACCTTCAAAGGAGAGGAAATCCGCTGGATACGTATACTACTACATTGTAGGGCCAAATACATAGCTGAATCCAAGGCCTGCGCAAACATCAACTAGGTAGTTAAAAAAAACATGGAAATGTATTCCATAACTCTGTTAACAAAATAACTTAAAATAAATAAGACAAATTAACATAAATGTTAAGTAATAACTAATTATTACCTTGTAGAAAATAATAATATTTAAAATTAAAATAAAAGGTTATAGTAATAACAAGTTATTACCTCATCCAAAAATATATAAAAAAATACCTATTGTAGTATTAAAAAAAATATACCTATAATAGTAAGTATTATGAATTATTACAATATGACAGTTACTATTAGTTTAGAGATTCCAGACGCAGAGAGGACTGATTCCAGACATCTCTGTCACTAATATAATCATTAACTTTGTAATACGCCTTGGCTATTAAAGTTTGCTTTATACAATTTTTAAATTTTATATTATTTAGTTCTATAATTGATTTTGGTAATTTATTAAATAGCCTAATACTGTTTATTAGAAAACATTTATTAGTTTTTTTGTAATCTGAATCTTGGTATGTAAATTTTGTTTATATTTCTTAAGTTTCGGGTATGCCTATCTGCATTTTTATTAAACATATTATAATTTTTCTTAACATACATATAATAAGTTCTCAAATATGTATTGGGAGGGCAGGGTCATTATATCAATTTCAGGAAAGATTTCTCGAAGGGATTCCCGGGTCTTCATGCCGTAAATTGCTCTAATAGCTCTTTTCTGTAAGATAAATATGGTTTCTATGTCTGCCGCTGAGCCCCAGATAATAAGACCATAAGTCATAATACTATGGAAATAGGCAAAGTACACTAACCTGGCTGTTGCCACATCAGTTAATAGTCTGATCTTTCTGACTGCATATGCTGCTGAGCTCAATCTATTAGATAACGCGTTTATATGAGCTCTCCATTGCAGTTTGGAGTCGACTGTGATTCCCAAAAATACAGTGGAGTCAACAAATTCCAGTTCAGTACCGCCTAACTTCAGTGAACAGTTAATTACAGAAAATTTCAGGCACTTGGTCTTCTTAGTATTTAAAACCAAATTATTTGCTGTGAACCATTCAGAGACCATAGACAGAGTATTGTTTGCTGCTGACAATATGTTGTCTTTTCTGTTTCTTGCTGTTCTTTTGTTCAAAAACATTGATCGCTCCTATATTGGCAACTTTGTAGATCCATTTACATCTACCTGATGCTAAACGGACTACCTAAAAGTAAAATGTCGCGTTCCAAATAAAATGAAATATAATGCGTTTACGAAATGGGCGACATTAATAACAAATAATTTATAATTTGCATTAGGAGTCTACGACTTTTAAAATCTTCGCTACTTTATCGTTAAATCAACTGCCCGTATTGTAACCGCACCCTGGAAAGTCAATAATGGATCCTGAAATCCAGTAAACCCAAAGATTTAACCAAGAAAAAAATACCTATTCAATTTTATTCATGAATTTATATAAAATTACTAACACAAAAGCTACGAGTAAAGGACTACGCGGCGTAGCCTAGATTAAATTTGTCAAAGAATCTAGATTGTATATTTTTTTTTACAGATCATAAAACTCGAAATGAAAAAAAAAACAAGTGTTCCGGGTTTACTTTATTTTTATGTTACCTAAAAAACATATTATATACATAAGTAAAAAGGTGTTTGTTATCTTATAAAAAACGCGGTTTCATCATTCTTTTATCACTCAAGAAACATTTCAGCCAATGAGATTAATGCAGGTATAGAGATGCCTATATTATATATATCATATTGAAATAAAAATAAATACCAAATTACGTACTTACTTTAAGTACTTAATAAAATATAAGTAATTACACGTCAGTTTTTCATGCATTTTTTAACCAAAAAATGCAGGATTTCGTGATTAATTCTGAACGGTGGATTTTCTATGATAAATATTCCCATCTTATAGTTATTTGTAATTAAATTAACCTCAATTTAATTAAAGTAGTAAACTATTCTTTGTTTAACTCAGTAAGTTTTTAATTAACATTTTGCCAATTTGTTTATTAGGAGCTTTGAAATAGAAAAAAAAACTTTTAGATTTATTATATTAAAAAAAAATCACCACGGGTTTTTACGGCGCTGGATGACCGCCTTAACCGCCTCGAAGTACCCAGCTGAAGGGTTTTAATCCCACCTCGTCGTAGCTGATCCTATGAAGCTACCTACGCGAAACAAGTGGCTAGCTCATCGCGATGTTAAGATAGACCCAATAATTCATCTATAAACAGTTTCACAAATTGGTATAGTGAAATTGGGACCGACAGCTTATCATGCTCTCCTAAGCACTATAGTGGTGTTGTATTCAATTCAATTCAATTATTTATTCTAGTAATTAGGCTTATATATTTAGCACTTTTACCAGTCACAACAAAATAAAATTAAAAATGTAAATTAGTAAAGATAATAACAATTCACTTTTTCTCTATAATATTAATCTCAGTGTTATATCAAGAAAAATTTGCTAAAATCTTTTTAATGTTGCTATAAATCTTGAGTTTTTGTTAGGATACAAGAGGAAGGGAAAGTACACAGGAATAAAGTTAAGTACCGGCAGTATTTTAAATTTGTTTGAGCAATCGAAAGATAAAAGAAGCGTAAAAAACCTTCAGGCAATCATGTTGTTTGGTTGAAACAACGGGGCAATTATTTATTTGTATTTTTGCTTAGGCCTTGTAAACATACCTAATATTTAGTATGATTTGGGTTGAGTTTTGTTATTTATTATTTAGTTGTTCTAATATCGAAACTGTAATACATATATACCTTAATATTAAATTGTAGGCCGTTTACTTGAAACTAGAAAGAGACTAGTCACCACACTACAGGGAATCCTAGTGAAAGATGACTAGGGTTTTATATCAACAAAACTAATACTTATATAACTATGTATTTAAACACAAAAAAAAATCATGTTTTTCTGAAACTTCGAATTCGGTTTTAGTCTGTGGGTTTACAAGTTTTCAGGAGATTATTGCATCGATTTCTTGTCAAGGTCGTAGTCTTCTTTCAGGGTATACGTACGAAACGGGCAGTTGACTGTCAAGTAAATGAAAATTCATCATTGACGCCGCTCATTTCGTAACCTCATCAATTAGCCGACATAGTGGGAGCGATCAATACCGTTAAACAAATGTTAAACAACAATGTTAATCGACCCTTTTTATGCATTTTAGGATTTGCTTACCATCAGAATGAACCATTGCGGGTGCTTTACGTCACAGGAGACCGCCTGGACGGCCTCAGGGCAGGAGCTTTTAATCCTTCCTTGTCGTTGCTGATGATATTCTTACACCGGTATTCATAAAAACTTATAGAGTCCTTGAAGAACACTTTGGTTATGGAAATTTATATAAAACATTAGTCTACACCGAACAAGTAGCAAAGTATACGCGTTTCGCATGTTTGTAAAAAAAAAACAGCTGGTATAGTGAAACTGGGACCGACAGCTTAGCGTACACTCCGAGACGGTAATTCCGTTATTTTTACAAAGTTTGTTTGTCGAATAGAAACATTTTTTATTTTATTTAAACTTATTCGTAGGTACAGGGGTTGAACCCGTGATCTTAGTGTTTTTAGGTTAACAGTCTAACCCGGTGGTCGTCAAACTGCGGCCCGCTGTCGATATTTGTGCGGCCCGCGACAAAGAAAATCAATTTCAATAGTCAACCATCTACTAAAACAGATTTTGCGTACAAAGTTAACTAAATAGGCGATGCGAGATTTAATAATGGAATTAACAAAGACCCCCGTCGGTTTGGCTAATGTTTTTGTTAGATTTGCCACTAAACATTGGTTTTCCATTACTTAAACAATTTATATTGAAAAACGTGCAATAAAAACTTTTCTAGGTATACATACTGTGAAGAAGGTACTGGAATTGTATTATTTAAAAAGGCTTTCATGTCGAAATTATTTTTGTCGGCTCGACAAATACTTTTTTGTAGGCACATTGCGATTTTTACAATGGATAAAAATTTTGAACAATCATTGCAAATTTCCATGTGCATTACAAATAGAATTTCTTGTTCTGAAGCGCTGAAATTGTTACATAGGTCCTACTCGTAAGTCTTATTATAGTCAATCGAATTTATTGAAAAACGGTCGAGATGTGGTGGAAGGCTTGCTTCAATATTGAAGCAAGCCTTATTAATCTGAACTTAACATCGTTAAAATAAAATTGTGAAACTGAAACTGGTTGTTTAAGTCTTTAAAATTTCATTGTCTCACAAATCAATTTGTCCCATTTTAAACAATTTTGGGCATGAAACGAGTACTGAAATACCTGAATTTTCTGCAAAAAAATAATCGCAAAAGGGCTATAAAGATTTGATAGAATAAATTAATTCCAAGCTCACATTCATAAAACACATAACTGGCGAAAATACATAGGTTTACGAGTTTTACATGTAAACCAGTCAACTTGGAACAAGGACGTGACTATGCCGAAACCAAAAAATGCATTGTCAATTAAAAGTGAAGACATATTCACAGCGTTACGTGGCGTTTGAGAGACAAAATTTGTCGAAAGAAAAGTCATGGATTTTTCACCACGATAACGCGCCATTTCACAAGGCTATCGTTGTGAACGAATTGCTGGCCAAACCTCAACAAATCTTAACGAAGAGCCACCGTATTCACCTGATATGGCTCCAGCCGACTACTTATTTTTTTAGGTGGAAGGAAGGTCTCTATGACTTTGTTAGACCGACCGACTGATTTCATTACCACAAACCGACAAGTGATCTAGTCATATGTTTCGGTTTTAGTCTGTGGGTTGATAGTTTTTTTGGAGGCTATTGCATCGATATTTAGGATGCGGTTACGTAGCGGGCAGTTAGTTTAGTTTTTACGAAAAAGCAGTCATAGATTTTGTAGATATGCTCATACTGTGCTTCCCATCAGGTGGATACAAAGTAATATGCCGTGCTACAAAAAAACGAACATAATGTGGTATATAAGTGGACAACACCCTTGTGCGGCCCGACAGTGTTACCCACATTGCGTTTTATTGCTCTCACTGGTAAAAAAATCTCGTTTATAATGTAAGTTTTAACTCCAGTTAAATATAGCATTCTATAATTAAATTAAAGTAATGAATGTCATTGTGGTTTTTGAAGTGGTAAAGTAAAAAAAAATAATGGGGGGGCGCTGGAAAATAATAGATATTTAAAGTGGGCGGTAGATGAAATATGTTTGATAACCTGCTGATAGCCTATAACAACCTATATTTAAACAGCTTCACAAGTTAATATAGTAAAACTGGGACTATCAGCTTAACATAATCTTTGAGGAATTATAGTGGTGTATTTTTATTATTTAAGCACGTCATGTGACTTTGTATCCACCTGATGGTAAGTGAACCCGGTTTTGTCACCGCATCTATTGGATATAGTCTACTGAGAATGTAAATATAAAATCTCAAATACATTAAAAAAAAGAGAAAAAAAAATGCGAATTGTCATAAATACTTTTTATTTCCCACCCACAAAGTTTATACAAGCCATTATTTTTATTTTGTTATTGGAGCACGGCATGTGACTTTGTATCTACCTGGTGGTGAGCAGACCTCATCCCTGAATGGGGTCGATCAATAAATTGTTCTTAAACAAAATTGATCGCTCCCACTATGGCGGCTAAATGATACGATTACGAAATGGGTGACGACAAATTGCATTACGAGTATATTTTAATATACTGACTTATCGTCAATTCAATCCATTTGTAACCGCACCCTGAACTGACAAGAAATCGATGCAGCAATCTCCTGAAAATCGGTGAACCCGACAGACTAAATCCGAAACATGACTAGGTTAGGTTTAGGTAGAAACTTGACGGTTTTTGCATCTGTAACGAGACCGGGCCTAATGTTCCTCCCACCTTAGTTTAAGCGCTCTCCTCTAAAATTAAAAAAAAAAGTAGTTAGGTTTATGTGGTTTTTACCCAATGGGGTAGGTGTATTAGGTAAACGTTTCTATTCTTTGTACCTTAAGTAAATTAAAAATAGAATCTTCGTAGAAACTAAGTTCAAAGTGTAAGCGAAGTAAGGTATTTCTTAATTGTGTTCAGCCAAGGTTCTTTTACTGAATTTGAATTCAACCTTTTTGGTAGAACTTAAATTTAAATTTAAAAGCAAAAAAGTGGTTTGTTTATTTATTATAATATAATAATAATATGTAGGACAATTCACACATATTGCTCTGGTCACAAACTAAGCTCAAGGCTTGTAATATGTGTAGCAGAAACAACGATGTAATACATATTATATTTTAATAACACTCAGACCATCACAAATTGTACAGAAAAACGTACTAATACTTTTTGCCATGGGTGGGAATCGAATCCACGACCTCCGGATACAACGCCAAAGGCACAACCACTAGTCTAAGGAGGCGGTCAATGGTCAACAATAACAAAGTTGGTGGATATTATTTTCTAAAAATTGGCTTCATACAAATTGGTTATTTTAACATTTACTAGTTTGTATGAATGAATGGATCTTTAGTTGTATAATTCAGATAATTCCACAATATGGACACGTCTTTTTTTTTTATTTGCGACACATGGTTCCATGGGAAAAGTTGTTTGATTTGATCAGTAGAGCCTTATATTTCCCCTAAAGTCCAACCTTACAAAATTCACCATGTTTTATTACATAAACATAGAAAAATATTTTAAAATATAAAACTATATGTTACATAAAATAATAATAATATGTTGGATATTTTTTTCACATATTGCTCTGGTCATATACAAGTTTTAGGCTTATATGTTCAACCGCAATTTTGACGTGTCAAAGTGTTATCGTGTATAATAAATGTGAAGGACACACATATTGTCCTGGTAACAAATTAAGCTCTAGGCTTGTACTATGTGTACTGGAAACAACGATACCAATACATAATATTTGAAAAACACACTGACCACGACAAAATAACGTACTATTTTTTTTTCCTTGAGAATCGAACCCGAGAAAATGGGCCCAAAGTATTGATGGGCCCAGATTTTGTTTAGGCTATTTTTTTTCATTTCCGGATTTTGGGCCTACAATATTTTTTACATGTTTTTAGTTAATACATTTATTGTTTTTTTCTTATTGTCTAATAAATGTTCAATCTAATGAATGCAATTTTAGATCAAAGTAATGACTAAAATATTTAGTGATGAGCTGTCAAAGTTCAATAAAGTGTTAAAAAAAGAAAAAGTTCTAAGAACTTAAAATTTTTAAAAAAATTGGGCCCCAATGGTCATAATAATGAATTTGTATTTTCTAAATTAATTTTGGCTTACCCTCTACCTAACACCCTGTATATGATTAACTTTATACTAACTAAGCAAACACTTTAGAGAACTGCATAACTAAAACTGAAAACTGTAAAACTGTAACCAAACAAAACCATAAGAGTGATAAATCTAGCGGAACCACTCGACCCATGACGAACTTGTCTTCGTTTATTTCTATAAAACGCAATAGTTTTAGGACTTCTTTCTTGTTTTTCGGATCTGAAAAAAAATCTTCATTAAAAAGTTTTGGCAAACGTATTGGGGGAATATTGTGTTGGTATACTTGTATACGCGGAAGTTTGTTGTTCGAAAATTTCGTAGAATATACTTACACTTTGAAAGGTCTTACTTTGGGCTAATATGAGGTTTTACTAAAATAATAATGATAATAATATGTAGGACAATTTACACATATTGCTCTGGTCATAAATTAAGCTTTAGGCTTGTACTTTGTAATGATATAATACATATTATATTTCATAAACACCCAGACCATGACAAATTGCACAGAAAAAAACTGATCTCGCTGATTACTTTACTGATCAAATCTAACTTTTCAAATGAATGCATGTGTCGCATATGAAAAAAAAAGGCATTTGGTCAGTAGAGCCTCATATTAGAATAAAATACAACCTTTTAAATTCAACCTCTATAGTAATAAACAGAATATCATCAAGAGGCCTTACTACTACCGAGACCGCCGAAACGGCCTCAGGATACCCAGCGGATGGCTAAATCCCACCTCATCGTAGCCGATTGTATGAGCTTACACCGTACAAGAAGCTAGCTTGTCGTGATGTTTGGATAGAGTCAATAACCCATCTTTAACCACAAGTTAGTACAGTGAAATTGGGTCCGACAGCTTAATGCTCTCCGAGGTACTATAGAGGTGTTTTCGATCAAATATATATATTTTTTTTTATTAAAAAATCGTTGGTACACCCACCGGGCCTTGAACCGGGGACCTAAAAACTATAGTGTTTTTAAGTTTAAGGTCTAATACAATTCGGCCACCAGGTATATATTTCGTGGAATATATATCCTACCTATCTATCTATAAACTCACCGATTCTCCACAATGCGCAATGCCAGACATATTGTATATTCTGACAGAGACAAACGGACGTACGTACAAACAGCAACACACCTAAGTGACCATTTGAAGACGTAACTGACAATAAAGAAAGAGATGACTATATTTTCCACAGCCTGTCTCATCTCAGAACGGTCAAAACTTTTCAAAATTTTAGAACAGTAGGTTTTATTTTAACATTCTTATTGTTTCTACTTTAAAAAGAATTCAATCTATACAGCCTAAAATACAATAAATTATACAACTAATTTTGTCACAAAATAAAATAGTATTAACTGTCATATCATTGTCATAACAACCCTATGTCAACCACAAATATTTTGTAATTTACTTAAACGTATATATCATGGATAAGCAATTTAGAACAACAGTAGGTCTGCCACGAATTTATGCAAACAATTTTTACTATAGTCGCTAGTAAGTAACTATAGATAAAAATCAAAGAATAAATAGGATTACTTCAAATAAACCTATTTTATTAGTTGATTTCTATATATAGTTACTAGCGACTATAGTAAAAATTGTTTGCACAAACTCGTGGTAGACCTACAGTTGTGTTATACTTCGTTGCGGTAAAATTACCGAGAAGAAATGAGGTTTAATGAAACAAGCTGCAGAATTATCCTACTAATATTATAAATGGAAGTTATTACATATTTACAATTGCGGATAAAGCGCCGAGAAAAAATGAGGCTTAAATAAACAAGCTGCATTTTGGCGATGGCGACTATTTTTTTCAGGGAGCCCTCTATAAACTCACGAAGTCAGCCGGTTTTGATTACCACCGCCCAAACAGACGCAAAAACCGTCAAGTGACCTAGTCAGGTTTCAGTATCAGTTTGTGGGTTTACCGACGTGAGACTACTGCATCGATATATTGTTGAGGTCATAATCTCCTTTCACGATGCACTTACGAAACGGGTGGTTAAATTGTTAATAGAGCAGCGAAAATAGTAATATATTAGTACTCGTAATGCAAATTTATCTTATTACCTTTCGTAACTGCATCATTTAACCGGCATAGCGGAAACGACCAATGCTGTTGTTAAACAACATTGTAGTGGTTCTTCTCATTCATGGACTTTGTAGTTTTACTTGTCATCAGGTATACGCATGTGACGTTGCGTACCTTGCTCCAATAAATATATATATATATATCATATACAGGGTGACTGCGAATGGTATCACTTTAAGATGTTCGCCTGACTAAAACGAACAACTTACCCCAAGAAGCTACTCGTATATCTCTAAAATGACTAAAAATATTTGCTTCTCATATCTCATATATAAATAGGTAATTTTAAAATAGCCAATTTGTATGGGGAAACCAAAAAATATGCTCATTTCCGACATACGGTTTCTCGGGGAAAGTTGTTTGTTTTGATCAGGCGAACATCATATTAGCCCAAAGTAAGACCATTAGAGATCACCTGGTATATCAGACGGTATCATAGCTAGAAATTATTATTTTTTAGTGAAAAGCACAACTATTTTAAACATAATTTATTTTAGTCTCGTTAACAATGTCAATCAAATTCTCCTTGTCACACGTATATATGTTTTTTTTTTTTTAATATGTAGGACAAATTACACATATTGCTCTGGTCACAAACTAAGCTCTAGGCTTGTACTATTTGTACCAGAAGCAACGATATAATACATATTATATTGTATAAACACCCAGACCATGACAAACTGTACAGAAAAAACGTACTAATATTTTTTGCCATGGGTGGGAATCGAACCCACGACCTCCGGATACAACGCCAAAGACGCAACCACTAGTCTACGGAGGCTGTCTGTGTTTAGTAACTAAGTTCTTGTCGAAGTCCAAAATAATGTTTTTAAAAAATATATATTTATATATGGGTCAGTCGGCTACAATATATATAATTGAAGTCCGATATTTAAATGGTCGTAATAAATAATGCTTTAAGTTTGTCAACTGCAAAGAGATTAATAAAAAAAATCGGGGAGACTGGATCAATTAGTGATCACCCTTGCCGTCCTTGAACAAAACATTTTGGTAGCCTTAGGATTTATTTTTTTGTATTTTGTATAGTTGTTTAATAATTTTAAACACTAATAATTATAGTATGTCAAAATTGTAAATAACAATGTCACAGACATTGACATTGACATTTTGCTTTACTGTTCTCGATTTTGACAATTCTGTGCCTACGACTACTGTGACTCGGTCTATTCTTAATTCAAATATTTCCTGTTGCATTTCATGAAAAGTTTTTTCTTGTCATGTTGTACACTTAACTGTGTTGCTGTTTGTACACCTATATTTATAATAAATAAAAACAAAAAATAATTGATTGACCCATTTATTGACTTTGTGGGTCTGCTTACTATCGAAAAGATACAAAGTCACATGCCAGGGTCCAATAAAAAAAAATACAACTGTATGAAAAACTGGCAATCTTTAATTCTCCATACAAGTTATCAGTTGAATTAAGTTAAGTTATCTGACGATTAAATAATACTAAAATTAAAATTTCGTTTTACCTTTAATATCAATTAACATTTCCGTTAGCTTTATTTTTAGTTTCTTGTCTACCAGACCCATTAAATGAAATTCTAGACAAACAATCATAACTAATATTAATGTTTTTAGTCGAATCAGTAACCCAACGAATAACTCTTCCATAACATTTGTTATTTCGCGCTGTAAAGAAAATAAAACATAAAAAACATCGTATTTTCGTAGTTTGCTTCTTTTTATTGAGTGATTGAAATAATTAAGAGAGGCGTTTTAAATGTCACTCTTGTAATGTTATTAGTTTAACTATCGGAAGATCATTATAATAATAAAAAAAAAATCTTTACCCGTACTGTAACCGCACCCTGAAAGAAGAGTATCATCACGTCGATAAGAAATCAATGTAGTTTTCTTTTGAAATTGTAGTGAAACCACAGACTAAAACCGAAACATGTCTTGTGTTTTAAAGGTTACACAGTTAAGAAAAGTTACTTGACAATTGTTTGAAACCGGGCGGTCGGTTATAGTTATAGAATAATGATATAGTATATTTATCATGGAGCAAACACAAGAAGCAATAGTGAACCAAATTAATCATACTAAACCAAGTGTTAAACAACACCCGGGCTAGCTCGTTTAAAGCATAAAGTTTACTTGACAGTTTTTTGTACAATATGGGCAGTGAAAACCGGGCGGTCGGTTTAGCAAAGTTATTGAATAATAATATAGTGTGTTTATTATAGAGCAAAGACAAGAAGCAGTAGTGAACCAAATTAGTTATACAGATTATACTAAACCAAGTGTTAAACAACACCCGGGCTAGCTTGTTTTAAAGCATGAGGGTTATTTGGCAGTTTTTTGTACAATTTGGCAGTGAAAACCGGGCGGTCGGTTTAGCAAAGTTATTGAACAATAATTTAATCCGCTTTAGTTCTTAATACAGTACGTTCATTATCCAGTTCAATGAACTATAGTTCTACCACAAGTTTTTTGCCAACAGTTTCTACTATAGTTGCTAGTAACTATAGATATGGATTGATTATTTTCTTATTGGTTGATTTTTATCTGTAGTTATTAGCGACTATAGTAAAAAAATGTTTACAATACTTGTGGCTGAGCCCCTGAACTATTTCCCACAATAAATTTCTTTACAATATGTATTTTATAATAATATAGATCTTACATTTGTTTCTATAGATTCCAATGTTTGATAAATGTCACAAAATGCTCGTCCGATAGAACTTACTAAATTAATGATGAACTGGAACAAGGAAAACTTTATTTAGGGGAGGCACGAACATTAATCAGAGCACCAATTAAGAGAAAATCCCTAAAAATAGAACGAATGATGATATTACAAAAAACAACTATAATTATTTTACAAAGAGCGGCTACACATTACTACTTTTTGCAGTGCTATTGCAGAGATTCAGACGCAAAAAAGAACACATTAGCGATACAGCTAATATTTTTTCTTTACACACCCGCGACTTAATAAAAACACGGGTGCAGTCTAATATAGACTTTTAGAACGCGGTTATGGTCCAAGAGCCAGAGCAAAAAAAAACTATGAATTTACTATGTAGAAAAAAAAATAGGTCTTTTGGCCGAGAGGAGAGTTATTCCACAAGACTGCCTATTTTATTTATGGTCAATATAAAATTAAGCATCTTTATAAAAAATACAAATTTTATAAGCCAATTGTACTTTATTTTTATCTAAATACACGACTGATCGACATAACTGATACGGGTATGTACTATTGTAATATATAATACACTTTTTTATATAATAATCTGTATAACAATTTTCTGCCTTAGTAAATTCATTTCATTATCAATCAAACATTTTTGGGTGACTTCCGGCATTGTTCCACAAATACCCTTACAAAAAAAAAAATACAAATTTATTAAAAAAAAATTACGTTATGTATTTATTGTACATACATTACAGCTGACTGACTATCTCTGTTCTCACAATTAACTCACTGGCTGAAATAACTGCTATTTATATGTAAATATATATATAACATTTTCTGCCTAAGTAAATTATTTTCATTATCAACGTAATGATAACATAGTCTTGCAATAAATATTGTAACAAAGAAAAAAACATTCTATTGCAAATAACATTTATTACTTTTACAGTGTGTTAGTTATACATAAATATAAAACAATTTTAAATATAAAAAGCTTATTTGAAGTGATGTCCATTTGTTGCAATACAGTCCTTTAAACGTTTTGGTCAGTTATTAATAGAAGCACGCACTCTTTCCATAGGAAAATTCTTCACTGCCAATCGTATGAATTGTTTTAGGTACTCCAAATTATCATGGCGTTTAGAACAAGCCGTACTCTCTAAAACTGACCATAAATCATAATTATAATACAGCGGATTGAGATCGGGACTAGACGACGGCCAGTCTTCAGCTCTGGTGAAGTCCGAAACGTTCGCTTCCAACCAAGACTGCGTGGACTGAGCTTTATGACCTGGCGCCGAGTCTTGCTGGAAGGACCATGCTTGGTTATTGGACATGGTGTTGTTAAGGCGCTTAACTACCTTCTCAAGAAAGGTATTTTGATAAACTTGTGCCGATGTTTTGATACCTTTTTCACAAAAATATCAGTCACCCCTTCATAGCTAACACCTCACCAAACCAATTGAAGTTAGATAATGCCCACGTTGCACTTTGTCGACTAATTGGGAAGCTTCCTTAGAGCTTTGAGCATAAATACGGTCATTTTGTTTGCTAAATATGGCTCAAGTGTTTTAATTTACTACTTGCGATCAATGTTATTTTAACAAAATATAAATGTGATTATTGCTACGCCCCATTTGTAACGCTGCAAAAAGTCGTAAAGGTGTAAGCGGCCTAAAATTTATAACTCTACATCGAGAAGCCGAATATTGACTATTTATTTTTATCGTTCCAATTTAAATTTGTCATTCGGGTATATTTTATTTTGTTTTATAAATCATAACATTTTGAGCACGTGAAGCTGATGTGTTTTACTTATACCAACTTGTGACTCTGTTTGGCAGATGGGCTATTAAACGATAAACTCACCACTTGTTTACTGTAGACACTTACATGTTTATAAAGGTTCATGTATACCCTTCGGAAATTAAATACGTGGTGGCCGAGTTGGTTAGAGCTTAGACTTTTTTACACTTAGGTCCCTCCTTCAAATCCCATTGTGTACCTACTAATAACTTTTTAATCTAAAAAATATGTACGTTTGTTTAACAACACCACTATAGTGCCTCGGAAAGCATGTTAAGCTGTCGGTCCCAGTTTTACTATACCAACTTGTGAAGCTGTTTATAGATTAGTTATTGAGTCTATCCAAGCATCTCGACGAGCTAGCCACTTGTTCAGTGTGTACCATCGGCTACGACGAAGTCGGATTTAAAAAAAAAACCCTCCGCTGGGTGCCCTGAGGCCGTCTAGGCGGTCCCGTCAATGGCACCTTTAATGATATATATATTTTATGTAAATAAAATACATACATTTTTTACTAGCCTACTTTCAATTTCGATTACTATTTTATATAATAACTAGTGGTCGCCCGCGGCTCCGCCCGCGTGGATGTCTGTAACCGCTGCAAAAAGCCTATCCGAAAGACACGGTCGGTGTAGTTTTAAGAACGAAATCTAACAAACATCTCATGAAAATTATTAGACTTCGCGCACGACCGCTGCGTAAAGGTTTGTCCGCAGGGAGGGGTCCTGTCCCCCCTTCTGTGGAACCTAGTTGTAGATGGACTCATAAGAGTATTGAACGACCAAGGGTACTTCACGGTGGGCTACGCGGATCGTCGTAGCCCATATACAGTGATCCTCGTAAGCGGGACATTCGAGAACATACTATGTGACTCGATGCAGATCACATTAAGAATCATTGAAAACTGGTGCACAACAAATGGCCTTAATGTTAATCCTAACAAAACGGAACTGATCCTCTTCACCAATAAAAGAAAATTGAGGAACATGAAACTACCAACATTATTAAATACATAACTTACTCTAGCTACAGATGTCAAGTATCTAGGCATAACGCTAGACAGTAAATTGAACTGGAGTAAGCATCTTGAGAACAAACTGAAGACAGCCCGCGTCACAATATGGCAATTCAGAAGACTTCTAAGAAAAAAAAATGGGGACTAAAACCCAAGATTACCATGTGGCTATATACTACAGTTATCAGACCCACTATTACCTATGGAGCTTTGGTGTGGTGGCCTAGATCCACTCAGGCCACGGTTACAGCTAACCTACAGAGTCTTCAAAGACCGACAGCAGCTATCGAAACCTTACTAAACCTGACACCTTTACATCTATACATACAATACGAAGCTGCTGTCGCTACCATAAGAGTCAGAGCCTCTGGACAATGGAATATAGACAACCGAGCGAGGCACACTCGGTCATTAAACGAACACCTTGAGATATAACCACTCATTCATGTAGTGAACGACAGATGTCCTCGCGTGCACATATTTATGAGAAATTACTCAATAAACATGCAAGAAAAACCGACTGATCAATCTGGCTTACACGAAGTCAGAATTTACACGGACGGTTCAAAAACAGAACACGGAACAGGCGCAGGAGTGTACTCACTCGACCTAAACATTAGAATTTCAACAGCTCTTGGCACACATGCTTCCATCTTCCAAGCAGAGTATATAGCTATAATAGAAGCAACAGCGGCAATACGCGCAAGAAAGATAGAAGAAAATGGAATACGCATACTATCAGACAGCGCAGCCGTACTACTAGCATTGAAGAACAAACAGATGAACTTAAGTCTGGTAAAACAATGCCACTACGCTCTGGAGACTATATCAGTTGGTAACAGGGTCACTCTCCAGTGGATAAAGGGACACAGCAACTCCCTCGGTAACGACGCGGCTGACGAACTGGCGAAAAGAGGTTCGGCTACAACACCGGTAGGATTCAAACCGTATGTACCGTTATATTTTAATCAGTTGAAAAGTTGGCTACGCGACAATACCTTCAACCATCACTGTAAGTATTGGGCTAACTTACAAAACTGCAGATAGGCCAGAGAGGCGGTTACCAAACCTAGCCCACACCTAGCTCGGAACCTGCTCAATCTCAACAGAGGTAACCTTCGTATGGTGGTGGGTATACTTACCGGACACTTAAACAGGCATCTTACAATTTTAGGTATCACCAACAGCCCTCTATGTAGAGGTTGCATGGAAACGGAAGAAACACCCACCCATGTGCTGCTTTATTGCACCGGGGTGGCTTTACAACGGGCGAAAATCGCTTCTTGAGGCCTGTGGAAGACCCGGACTTCTTGTCGCCTTGTGGAAGGAGCTGGGCTGGCTAAAATAGTCAGCCGACTCACGCAAAAAGGCCTAATCTCTTGGCTAATTGCGGAGCCCGCCATGAACACGAACAAGAACAACGACCGCTGCGTAGGGAACCGATCTCGAGTCTGACTGAGCCGCGCGGGTACCTTACTCATAGATCTAAACTCCCCTCCCGCACGTGCACCCCCGCCTTGGTGAAGCCCACTTCGCAACGGGCCGTGCAGCAGAAATCGTAATATTATAATTTCGCCATAACTTCAAAACCAAACGTCCAATTTTAATCATTAAAAGACCAAATTTTATCTACATAAACTGTACTTAGTGATGAAATAATTTATTTTGATAAGGATTAATAGCATGAGTAAAATAAATGCGTTTAAATTTGTTCCAAATAAAATTCAAGATTTTTAAATAAAAAAATTGTTGTTGTGCCTCACTCAACATAGATAGATATAGTGTGTCGCAGACTTTTTTATAGATATTTATAAGATCTACAATTAATTAGAACATTTTATTCTTATATAGTTTAGGCAGCGTACGCAAAATAAGTAACTTTTCTGGTTGATTTTTTACACCTTGTGTCCGAAAAACCCAAATATCCTACGGAACCCTATTTTTTTCCAAAATAAAATTTAGCCTATGTTACTCGTGGATAATGTAGCTTTCGAATGGTGAAATAATTTTTAAAATCGGTCCAGTAGTTTTTGAGCCTATTCATTACAAACAAACAAACAAAGTTTTCCTCTTTATAATATTATTTTATATAATAATATTTAAAAAAAAATACTTGTTTTTATTATAAAAAAAAACAATTCATTATTTTCTAAAACTACTTGAACATTGCGCCTGAAATGTTATTCTAGTATTACAATTAATGTATTACATTTTGTTTGAAAATGTTTGCACGTGCTTACCCCTACTACGAACGACCTTGTCAAAGTTGTTTTCTTATCAGCAAACAACTTTATATAAATAATTTAAAAAAAAATCTTTTATAAAAACAATAAAGTAAAACGTAATAATGTATGTATTTTTAAAGTTAGTATAAGAAAATTCACAGCATACAATATTACAAATACAATAACTGAATATAAAGCCAGTAAGAGATTTTCATAAAGTAGCAACAAACACGGCATTACTTACCGTAGGGTGGTAAAATAAATAATATAATATACCTAACCCCCATATTCTAAGACGTATCCTTAACTCCACTTTACACTCAAGGAACGTCTGTCTCTTTCCACCAAATGTCAACTATAAAAAGCAAGTTGAGACAGACGCTCCTTGAGTGAAGAGTGGAGTTAAGGAAAAGTCTTAGAATACGGGGGTAAATATAATAATTAAGTATAATTCAAATATTTGAAGAACTTACCATTGGGTTAAGGACATCTATTATATCATGTTGAATATCAACAATATTCTGGTAATATTTTTGAATTTCAATAAAATTTTTGTCCTTATCATTATTAATTTTAGAAGTCATTGAAAAGCTATTATTCAAAGTGCCTTTGTTAACAAATTTAAATATAGCGTATAGATTTTCTAATTTAACTCTTAAAGAATTCATAAATATATATCGCCAAGTGCAATCTATATGGACGATAAAAAATACATACCAAGCCATTATAGAACTGATTCCTAAAATGTCTTTTTCTAAAAATTTTAAGCATGCCACAGCTAAATCATAAAATTCACTACAAAAAATTACCATAAAAAATAAAGTAATATAAATATCATTATAACTTTTTTTTGTGTTAAATTTGACTAAAATATTTAAACGATTCATTTTATTGTATATATTTATAATTTTGTTTGGATTTTTAAACATTGCTAGAATAGAAGTTGAAAAATAACAGATCGTATACAGAAAAATTCTTAACACTCTCAAAACATTTTTAGATGAATAAATCCAAAATAGAGTTGTGAGTAAAAATATGTGGATGAGACCTAGCCAACTGTAGACAAAAAATATTTTTTTAGCCTTAGATGAATTTTTAAACACTATTCCTCTGTTGATACCTACTGCAGCCATAATATAAACTATAGTTTTTATAAGTTTTTCTGCGTAACATTTTTTATTTTTATTTTTCGAATTCACTTTAACTTTCATAGCATTATCGGCTACTCTAGCCATACTTAAATATTAAAATACATTTCTAAGTCGTGGTAAATCGTAATTTTGTCCCATTTAGTAGTCCCATAAATGATTAAGTAGTTAGTTACTTTCGTTTATTAAAGTGCCCATTGTAATTACATTACGTTACGTTTTAGTGTTACCAATCAACCTTCCTGAAATGGGTAAATCCTTATAAATTTATAAGTAATCTATAATAATATAATAATGCTGAAGAGTTTGATTGGTTGAACGCGCTAATCTCAGGAACTACTGGTTCGAATTGGTTCTTTTATTGTTGGATAGCCTATTTATGAAGGTAGTCTATAGGCTAAAATATCACGCTACGACCAATAGGAGCGGAGTAACAATGAAAAATGTTGCAAAAATTGGGAACATTTATTCCTCTTGAGAGCTTTCATTGCATGCGCTGCGTAAACTGTTAAAGTTACGCAGAGGAAGTTGCGAGGGTCAGCTAGTATTTTTATAAGTATACTGCGTGTTTATTTAACAGTGTCAATTTTTTGAAATTGTGTTCTATTATTAATAATATAAAATAATGGAACAGTTTTTTTATGTCGCCCATACAACATTTTAAAGATATGATTTAGGCCCTAAAAACTTTATTGACCATTTTAGGTACAATGATGTTTCGTCTGTTTCTTACCAACGACAATCATCTTGGACAGAAAAGAGATAAAATACCATTTTCATTTTTGTTTCACTTAACGCTCAAGGAGGTTAAAATTTAAAGTACATAAAACTTTTCAAATTACTTCAACTTCTATACTATAAACTTCTCGTCGAGTTTTTTATTTTTTATAATGAAGAACGGCATTTGACTATTTATAAAAATAAAAAAACAAAAAAAAAATACCATCACGGGTGCCTATTTGGATCCCGAGAACCGTTTAAACGGCCTCAGGGTCCCAGCGGAGGGATTAACCCATCCTCATTTCGCCGATGGTATTCGGAGGCAACACCTAACAAGTGGCGAGCTTGTTGCGGTGTTTATCATGAAAAAGCCTCGTTGTATAAAGCGGTCACCCATCCCAGGCCGGCCCTATTGTCATATGCTTAACCTTGTTATCAGTTGCGCAGTGACTTAACTACTAGGCTGGGGCTCTAGAGAAAAAGTAGGCGAGGCGACATGTCGCGTCGCCTCAGTCAAAAAGTATGTATTTTGACAGTGACAGTAGGCGTGAGGTACGCTGTCACCTGTCAAAGTTTATACAGTTTTGATTGAAGGCGACACGACACGTCGCCTCGTCTGATTTTTCTCTAGGGCCCCTGGGGCTGCTTTTTTTGACTATTTATAGACCTACCTAATGTACAAATTCCATAAATTGGATCGTTTAACACACTCTTGTTTAACAGGATAAATCACTCTCACTATGCCGGCTAAATGATTCGGATACGAAATGGGCGATCGTCATATACCCAGAAAGGAGACTACATTTGCCCTTCCTGAAAATGGCTGAGGTTGTAACGCAACCGCTGTAACTATAACAGGACATGGACAACAGCTTTTAGACAAATTAATCTGGTTTTCACTTCCCCCCTTCCCGGATTGATAAAAAAACCCCTTCACTACTAGAACCGCATCTTCTCCAATAATAGCAACTACATGATTATTTACAGTTTTGTCAATTGTAGTCCATATAGTATACAACATGACTTGCAGCTACTTGTTTTTAATTTTTTTCATTCAGATTTTTTTTGACAGCAGTTTAATAATTCGTTGTTTGCATTTGACAGAAAATTGCATTGTTGAACAGTATCCTTCATGGTCAAATTAACAGACGATTTTACCGCCTTCTTTGTTCCGATCTTTTCGTACTGTCCCTTATCTTGCGGGAAAGGAAGAAACAAAATAATTTGCGTAGGCTATATATTTACTTTTAACATCAAAGATATTTTGTATGTAAACTGACATTTATATATATACGTGGTTGTCGAGTTGTTTAGACCTTGGACTTAAAAACGCTAAGGTCCCACCAATTACTTGTTAATAAAAAAAAAAATGTACATTTGTTTGACAACACCACTATCTCCGGTTTCACTATACCGACTTGTGAAACTGTTTATAGATATGTTATCGAGTCTATCTAAAAAATCGCGACGAGCTAGCCACTTGTTAGGTGTACATACCATCAGCTACGACGAGGTGGGATTAAAACCCCTCCGCTGGGTACCCTGGGGCCGTCTAGGCGGTCTCGGGCGTCGTAAGGCACCCGTGAAGATATATATGTATATATAAACTTACATTTAAAATATCTTTGATCTTAGAAATAGGTAAGCGACGTGAACACAATATTTGCGGAATCATTAAACGTTGGTATAAAAAGGCTTAGTTACAATATAACACTGTATTCAAAAGGAAATACGTATGAAATTTCTTTATAAAAATATTATTAAACTTGCTGCTATCATCATAGCCCTAAAAAGGGTGATTTGAAAGGTCACAAAAAGCCCTATATTAAAGTAAGTAAATAAAAACATATTATTATGTGACAAATATATGTTATACTGAATTTTATTTGTATTAAATGGTGTATTCAAATGAATGAGTAGGTAATAATAATATGTATCATATTTTACACATATTGCTCTGGTCACAAACTACGCTCTAGGCTTATACTATGTGTACTAGAAAGAACGATACATTTATAAACACGCAGACTAATTTAGGTGGGAGGAAGGCCTCTATAACTCTGCAAGGCCGACCGACCGGACTCGTTACCATAGCCCATACAGATGCAAAAACCGTCAAGTGATCTAGTCATGTTTCGGGTTAAGTCTGGGGGTTCACCGGTTTACCAGGCGCTACTACATCGATTTCTTATTAAAGTGACAGTAATTTTATGGTACGGTTACGAAACAGGCGATTGGTTTGACAATAAGGAAACGAAGATATTAAAATTGACTTATAATGGAAATAGGTCTTTGTTGCCGCTCATTTTGTAACAGCATCATTTAGCCGGCATAGCGGCAGCGATTAATATTGTTAAATAACTATGTATTAATCGACTATGGACATGGTCGATTATGGACTTTGTAGGTCTGCTCACGATCAGATAGATACAAAGTCACATGGCGGGCTCCAATAATTTGCCAAAAGTAGAAATCGAACCTACGATCTCCTTATATAACGTAAATCACCTGATGGTAAGCAGCACCTCCTTTTTACTCATTCATATTAGAGTAGGATTGCAAAAGATTCGGTTACCAAATGGGCGGCCACATTGCAATATGTTGCTTAACCACACCCTGAAAGGAGACTACCACCTCGACAGGAAGTCGTACGTAACCTTCAGTCGGCCTAACCAAGTTATAGGGACTTAACTAAAGTTGTATAACTGGCAACTTCCGTAGAGTAGTAGTTGCGCATTTGGCGTTTTATCCGGAGGTTGTGGATTCGATTTCCAAATATGGCAAAACAATATTATTACGTTTTGCTGTACAGTTTGTCATGGCCTGGGTCGTTATAAAATATATGTATTATATCGTTGTTTCTGGTACACATAGCACAAACCTAGAGCTTAGTTTGTGACCATAGCAATATGTGTAAATTGTTACGAGTATTATTATTATTACTTCGGCTGAGTTGCACCAAAGTATCTGTTAAAGTAATTGTAACGGTTAAAGTTAAAAATGGTGCAACTGGAGCTTAGGCTGTTGCTGAAAGCACGGTATCGGTAAAGACCTTCGTCAAAATTTACATAGCGGTTTTTAAATGAATATTCCAAATTTAAGCAATGCAATAATATTAAATAAATTAAATGTACGTAATCTAAAATAAATTAATACATAGTTGGTTTATTTTAGTTACCCATTCCCTTTATAGTAAAAGTAACTTAGATTTTGACTTTGACGAGAGATTTAAACACAATCACGCTTTTAGAAACTCGACCTTAATACGCAAAATACCACAACGTCTATATCTCATAATGTCTTTACAAACATAAGTTAGGAAACACAACCCTTGGATTTTGGTGTAAATTTAATTAAGTGATACATGTACATTTACATACGGTGAAGAGTATGTAGTAGGGCCTTTATTTTAGTATTTATTATCAATGTAAATGGAGCCTTAATAAAAAGGTTATAGAGAATGTTAAAGGTCGTTACGTAAATCCTACCTGGTTTTGTTAAATAATCACTCACTATCAGTTTAAACCAGGGGTCGGCAACTGACGGCCCGCAAGCCGCATGCGGGCCGTGAATTGATTGGGTGCGGCCCGTAAGGTTCACACACCGTATATTACTATAACCTTTTATTATTATTATTATTTTAATTTTAAATATTTATTATTTTCTACAAGGTAATTAAATATTTATTATTTTCTGTAGTAATAATTAGTTATTACTTAACATTTATGTAAATTTGTCTTATTTATTTTAAGTTATTTTGTTAACAGAATTATAGAATACATGTCCATGTTTTTTTTAACTAGTTGATGTTTGCGCAGGCCTTGGATTCAGCTATGTATTTGGCCCTGCAATGTAGTATACGTATCCAGCGGATTTCCTCTCCTTTGAAGGTCATTGCAGTGTTGGCGCGTGTGCTGGGTTCTGGTTTGCACCCTAAGGACCTGGTTGAGCAGAAGGATGGCTGACACATACGTTACGTCCGTGATCGGGTGCTGCTGTGGGGACCTTGGATCTCCGCTGGGCACGCACGTTTGATTGTTATCATATAATAGGCGGAGATCCCGAAAAATCTTCTGCTGATAGGCCGGCGCTGGCATCAAAGAAATGTTGTGTTCTGTAATTCTGTACTTTCAATATTGTAAGATAGTATATCTGCCTCAAGGTGTTCCACGCGTGCTCTTCAGTAGGATGAGAGTATCTACCACATGCTATAAACATAGGTTTAAGTCAATAACCATGCAGGACCATGCTCCTCTGATGATACGGTACATGTTCATGTTCATGTTCATGGCGGGCTCGTTTTCCGCAATTAGCCAAGAGATTAGGCCTTTTTGCGTGAGTCGGCTGACTATTCTAGCCAGCCCAGCTCCTTCCAGAAGGCGACAAGAAGTCCGGGTATTCCGCAGGCCTCAAGAAGCGACCTCGGTGTTCCGAGGATTTTCGCCCGTTGTAAAGCCACCCCGGCGCAATGAAGCAGCACATGGGTGTGTGTTTCTTCCGTTTCTATGCAACCTCTACATAGAGGGCTGTTGGTGATACCTAAAATTTTAAGGTGCCTGTTTAATGGAAAGTGTCCGGTAAGTATACCCACCACCATACGAAGGTTACCTCTGTTGAGATTGAGCAGGTTCCGAGCTAGGCGTGGGATAGGTTTGGTGACCGCCTCTCTGGCCTGCCTGCAGTTTTGTAAGTTAGCCCAATACTTACAGTGATGGTTGAAGATATTGTCGCGTAGCCAACTTTTCAACTGATTAAAAGATAAAGGTACATACGGTTTGGGTCCTACCGGTGTTGTAGCCGAACCTCTTTTCGCCAGTTCATCAGCCGCGTCGTTACCGAGGGAGTTGCTGTGTCCCTTTATCCACTGGAGAGTGACCCTGTTAGCAACTGATATAGTCTCCAGTGCGTAGTGGCATTGTTTTACCAAACTTGAGTTCATCTGTTTGTTCTTCAATACTAGCAGTACGGCTGCGCTGTCAGATAGTATGCGTATACCATTTGCTTGCGCGTATTGCCGCTGTTGCTACTATTATGGCTATACACTCTGCTTGGAGATGGAAGCATGTGTGCCAAGAGCTGTTGAAATTCTAATGTTTAGGTCGAGTGAGTACACTCCTGCGCCTGTTCCGTATTCTGTTTTTGAACCGTCCGTGTAAATTCTGACTTCGTGTAAGCCAGATTGATCAGTCGGTTCTTCTTGCATGTTTATTGAGTAATTTCTCACAAATATGTGAACGCGAGGACATCTGTCGTTCACTGAATTAATGAGTGGTTGTATCTCAAAGTGTTCGTTTAATGACTGAGTGTGCCTCGCTCGGTTGTCTATATTCGATTGTCCAGAGGCTCTGAGTCTTATGGTAGCGACAGCAGCTTCGTATTGTATGTATAGATGTAAAGGTGTCAGGTTTAGTAAGGTTTCGATAGCTGCTGTCGGTGTAGTCTTCATACATCCTGTTGTGGCTAAACAAGCCAGTCTTTGAAGACTCTGTAGGTTAGCTGTAACCGTGGTCTGAGTGGTTCTAGTCCACCACACCAAAGCTCCATAGGTAATAGTGGGTCTGATAACTGTAGTATATAGCCACATGGTAATCTTGGGTTTTAGTCCCCATGTTTTTCCTAGAAGTCTTCTGCATTGCCACATTGTGACGCAGGCTGTCTTCAGTTTGTTCTCAAGATGCTTACTCCAGTTCAATTTACTGTCTAGCGTTATGCCTAGATACTTGATATCTGTAGCTAGAGTAAGTTCTGTATTAAATAATGTTGGTAGTTTCATGTTCCTCAATTTTCTTTTATTAGTGAAGAGGACCAGTTCCGTTTTGTTAGGATTAACATTAAGGCCATTTGTTATGCACCAGTTTTCAATGATTCTTAATGCGATCTGCATCGAGTCACATAGTATGTTCTCGAATGCTCGGCTTATGAGGATCACTAGGGCATCCGCGTAGCCCACCGTGAAGTACCCTTGGTCGTTCAATATTCTTATGAGTCCATCTACAACTAGGTTCCACAGAAGGGGGGACAGGACCCCTCCCTGCGGACAACCCTTTGCTGCTATGCCTCTGGTCGTACTGTCCACGGTGAGCTGCACAGCGCGTTGTTTCAGCATATTCTCTATCCATCCTATAATGGTCGGCTCCACTTTATATTTGATTAGGGCCTTAGATATGCTGTCAAAAGACGTTTTATTAAAGGCCCCTTCGATATCAATGAAGGTTCCTAACGTTGATTCTTTATTAGTTAAAGTCGATTCAATCTTACTTACTACATGGTGTAGTGCTGACTCCGTTGATTTTCCTGTTGTGTATGCATGCTGATAAGGATGCAATGGTTCTTTAACTAAGATCGTGTCTCTTAGGTGTTTGTCACATAGCCTTTCCATTGTTTTAAGCAGAAAGGAGGTAAGGCTGATTGGTCTGAAGGATTTAGCTTGTGTGTAGTCACTTTTTCCCGGTTTTGGTAGAAAGACTACTTTCACTTCTCTCCATTGTTTTGGAACGTACTTATGAGCTAGGCACGCGGTGAATATTTCTGTTAGTAAGGGCAGTAGGTTGGCGAGGCCCCACTGAAGGAGGGCTGGGAAGATGCCATCTATACCTGCTGACTTGAAGGGCGAAAAACTTTCTAAAGCCCATTCAACCTTTGTGGTCGTGATGACTGATTTCGCGATTTTCCAGTCCTCATCCGTTAGTGGCAGTGCGGTACTTACTTCCCAGTCTCTATTGTCAGTCAGTTGACAGTCTGGGAAGTGAGTTTGCAAGAGTACCTCACTTGTTTCTTTATCTGTGTTTGTAAAAGTGTTGTCGGATTTTTTTAGCGATCCTATACAATTTTGGTTGGTTGTCATAATTTTCCTAACTCTGTTAGCTTCATGGCTTGTTTCTATATTCTCGCAGAAACGTCGCCATGATTCCGTTTTCCAATGTTTGACACGCTTTTTGAAGTGGGCTTGGGCATTTTTATATTTTGTCCAATCCTCTTCTTCTCTTGTGTTCATCGCGCGGTTTAAAAGCTTTCTTGCTTTGTGTTTAAGGCGGTCTAGCTCCGGGCCCCACCAAAGATTTCCACATGATTTCCTCTCTTGTTTGGCGGTGGTGGTAGCGTCAAGGGGCAAGACCTATGGTAGCTTTTTGTTATATTGTCCATAAGTGTTTCCACGTTGTCTTCTATATTAACAGTTATGTTTGTCATATCCTCCAGATTTGTACTAGTTATAGTGTTTTCCAAAGAGTTGCGACGGTACATGTGGAACATCAGAGTTTTTTACTTGCTGGTACCCTTTTCTCCAGGGTGTCTCTGAGGCAATCGACTTGTGATCAGCGTTTGCGCCCTAAAAGATACCTTCCATCTATCTACTTGTAGGTATATTTTGATTACCTATATTAAAGTATGTATATTTGGGGCGTAGCTATGGTCTGTTGGGTTGGTCGCCTTGGTGGCACTTTTGCAGGGCAGTCAACGATTGACAGGTCAATGGAACCAGCTAACCACCTAGTCTTAAACTGGTTGGTTATGTAGTGTGTGTTCGGTTGGGTTGTTTTTTTTTTCTCCCGCAAGGACAATAGTTTAATAGTTTACGATTTGTTTATTTTGTATTATATTCTCAACATTTGTCTGTGGGAGGAATGGCGACCTGGCCAAGTGCTGTGTGCACTTGGCCTTACCTTGGACCTTATATGTTATTTTTTTTTTTACTTTTCATAAATGCCTGTAAAGGTTTCCATGAAATAAATATTTTTGACTTTGACTTTGACCGAAAACGATGTAGGTACTTTTAGTGGCTTCGCATTATTTGTGCTGGGATTAACGGTGCACCTCACTAGGGTTACAAAGTCCCAGCAGTCACAGGACATAAAAATTAATCTCTACATTGTATGTAGAGATTAATTTTTGATAATAAATAAGATCCGAAATGGACCAATGTGTTTTATTATAAATATAAAAAATAGGATGGCCACTATCTGGAAAACTGGCAAAACCGGAAAAAGTCTTCAGAGACTGGAATTATTATGTATATACATGGTGACTTTGAATTAGGCTAATATGAGGTTCTACTGATCAATACGAACAACTTTTCACATGGAACCATGTGCCGCAAATGAAAAAAAAAATGCGTTTTCCATACAAACTAGTAATGTTAAAATAACCAATTTGTATGGGGAAGCCAAATATTTTTTTCATTTACGACACATGGTTCCATGGGATAAGTTGTTCGATTTGATCAGCAGAACCTCATATTAGCCCAAAGTACATCCTTTCAAAATCACCCTGTATACAGAGAAAAAATGCGGTACGCACTGATTTCCTGACAACATTTGTGGCCCTATACTAGCTTAAGGTTGCGGACCACTGGTTTAACCGTATCAAGGACAGTGACTTCAAAAGAAGAGCTTTTCAATCTTATCCACCTTTCTCCTTTTAGACACAGAACGTCGCGAGCAGGGGGAAATATGCATCCGCATACTGTAGCAGATGTACCTTCTTGTACTAAACGTTTTGGTAATTATTATATCTGTATACAATTAATTTCTAATTAGAAAATACAAGTTCAGTATTATGACCCCAGTGGTAGTAGTTCTAAATATTTTTTGGACCATTTTTTATTTTCTTGATTTTACCCTTTTCTTTATTATTTTCCCTATATTATTTTAAAACAATATAGTTAAAACAATGGTTGTATTATATACATGTACCTACTTAAAATAATGTAGGGGTTTAAATCCGGAAAATTTAAAATAAAACAATAATTGTTTTAACTAGAATAATGTGAAAAAAATAATGTAGGGGTTTAAAGGGCAAAATCCGAAAGAAAAAAAAATGCTATGACTTAATATTTTTTGGACCATTTTTTATTTTCTTGATTTTACCCTTTTCTTTATTCTTTTCGCTATATTATTTTAAAACAATATATTATTTTAAAACAATGGTTGTATTAACTAGAAACATGTACCTGCTAAAATAATGTAGGGCTTTAAATCATTCCCCCTTCCCCTTTCTGTTACAGAACCTCACTAGCAGGTAACAGAATGCAAGCGCATTCTGTGGCCGATGTACCAACCCGCACTAAAATATTTGGTTATTCGTACATCTGTCGCACTATTCAAATGTGGAATGCTCTGACTGCTTGCGTGGTTCCTCCATCCTATATCCTTGAGTCCTTTAAACGAAGCGTGAATAGGCATCTTAAGCCGGCATAATGGATGAAACCAGCGATTACAACACAGTTCTAAGAGCTGGTTGTATTCATTCTGGGACCTGCATACTGATTTCGATTAGGTAGATGTGGGGTCACATGGCGAGCTCCTATTAAAAAAAAAATCTAGTAAATCCAGCCGCATTACTAGATCCAGAAACATAAGTTGGCGCTAGAATCTATACATATAATAAAACTGTAGACTTTCCGTGTCTGTACATAAAATATTTTTACAAAAAAAATACTGAAAGATACGACAATTACGTATATATCATCACGGGTGCCTTAGGGCGACCGAGACCGCCTAGACGACCTCAGGGTACCCAGCGGAGGGGTTTTAATCTCACCTCGTCGTATGAGCCGATAACTTAAAGTGCTCTCTGAGTCACTTTAGTGGTATTGTTAAAGAAATATATATACATTTTAAGATTAAAAACTCATTGGTACACACTGGAGTTTGAACCAGGAACCTAAGTATTTTTAAGTATAAGTCTAACCAACTCGGCAACCACGTATATCAATAATAAAAATAAGTAATAGAAGGTAAAAATCACTTATTGGGTTCCAAATCAAATTACTGAAAGATAAGGAGCTTTATTGGAAGTAACAATTAGCTATTTTTCATAAAAGTGTTCTACGAAGAATCAAAATATTTTATTTAGTTAGATTCTTAACTCAGTCCGGTAACGGTTGAGGCGAGTTTTTTTAATTTTGTTTATAACAATTTCCTAGGATCTATGTCTATGGTTTTAATGAACTAGCAAGTTGCGGGCTTTTTATTTTATTTAGTTTATAATAAATGTATGTACATACACACACATACATATCGTTACGGGCGTCTTACGGCTCCCGAGACCGCCTAGACGGCCCCAGGGTACCCAGCGGAGGGGTTTTAATCCCACCTCGTCGTAGCCGATGGTATGAGTCTACACCGAATAAGTGGCTAGCTCGTCGCAATAGTTCTTCATTTATTTTCAGAATGAACAACACAATGTTTATTATTTCAGATAAAAACAATATAATTGCTTCATCCGTCAATCTGCTGCGTAACTTATTCTATCTAGTCATATTTCGGTTTTAGTCTGTGAGTTTACCGGTTTTAGAAGGGAGGAATATTTTTTTAGATATCTGGAGCATAGAATATGACTTTATATCTGCGATCATTGTCGTTTAACAGCATTGATATGATGACCCGTTTACACTATGCCGGCTCATTTTATGACCGGTTCTGCGCCGCCTGTAGCCATCGGCTTCCCGCGACCTTTTTCAGGTCGTCGGTCCATCTTGTGGGGGGCCTGCCTCTGCTGCGTCCTCCACCACGCGGTCGCCACTCGAGAACCTTAATGCCCCAACGGCCGTCCGTTCTGCGCGCTATGTGGCCTGCCCACTGCCACTTAAGTTTGGCGATTCTGGAGGCTATGTCGGTTACTTTGGTAATATTTATATTAGAAACTAATTAGCACTTGGTCGGTAACTTTTAAACTGTACCTGGGTATACTAGGTACAGTTTACTCAAGTGGTAAAAAAAAACTCCGATTGATTGATTACCCACTATGGTATTTTGTAGCAGCTGCACATGTGACTTTATTTAATTCCTGACCCACCAAGGAACTTTGCCGCAGCTAAAAATTAAATTAAATTCTTTAAAAAAAACCATCACGGGTGACTATTTGACTCCCGAGAATCGTTTAAACGGCCTCAGGGTACCCAGCGGAGGGATTTACCCGTCCCCGGATTTAATTCTTTATAGGTATATTTTATTATTTATCGGAGTACGGCATGTGACTTTGTATTCACCTATAAGTAAGCAGACCCTACAAAGTCCATGAATGGGGTCGATCAATACATTGTTGGCTTAATAATGCGGTTACGAAATGGACGGCGACAAAGACGTATTTGCATTACGAGTCTATTTTAATATCCTCGCTAATTTATTATCAAATCAATCGCCCGTTTTGTATCTGCACCATGAGACCACCATCTCGATAAAAAATCGATACAGTAGTCTCCGGAAAATCGATACAGTAGCCCCCGGAAAATCTCTAATGGCTATATTCATAAAAAATAGGTTTAAATAGGTTTTGTCTCTTTTACGCATACCTATTTATTTTTGTTGTTGAAAAGAGACAAAAGCTGATGAATACCGGTGTAAAATTTTACTGTGACAAAGTTCAATACCTCTAGAGTGGGTTTTATAACTACGACTTTCCATTTGAATTAGCTAATATTTGTATGAGAATTAGGTTTGCCCTCCAAGCGGAAATTTTAGGAACTAAAAATTCGAGCGTTTAATTGTGAAAACGGTAACGCAGTTGTATAGTTAACTCGAAGGTAAACGTTAAAAAACTCACACTATATAGGGATACAGAGACCCTAAGATCACAGACTACATTGCGGTTATAGGTAAAATATCGTTAAATTGGTAAATATTACCAATGGATTTTAAATAAAAGATATATCAGAGAAATATGATAATAATATATTTCATTATAATTTAATTTATTTACTTTAAAACTTCTTGATTATGACTAGAATTTCATTAAACAAAGTTTAAATTTATAAAATTCATAAAAAATATGTTACATATAAATATGTTATATAAATAAATACTAAAATAAATGTTTACAAAGAAAATAAACTATTTATAAAAGGTAAAATATTTCTTCCATCCCTGACAAATCACCGGCCGTGCCTAGTACAGATACGGCATTTCCTCTTTGTATTGTTATATGAATAAGTTTCTATAAAACAACCTTTCCTCAAATTAACGCAAAACGTTACATTTTATTTTTTTTGAAGGCTAAAAAAAATAAGTGCGTTTGTCAATTCGAAAGCTATTATATAATTAAGGTAATTATTATTATTATCTTATTAAGGTAAATGTAGTTTGTGATTTATATTTTTCTGAATTAGTCAACGAAAGTTACCACAAATAAACTATAATAGTAAAAATAATAATTTAAAAATACTTCAGTGTTTTTAATAATTCAAATGTATTAATGTAACAAATATTGTTACATACTTTGCGTTAATTCGAGGAAACCACCTGAACATATATATATATATATATATACAGTATTATATCAGTATTAAAAATATTTGTTTTTAATTAAAGGAGTAGATTTTACCCCACACTATACCTATACTAATAAATAAATATGAAAATATATTTGTTTATATATACTTAATAATTCCAAAACAGCTGAACCAATTTATATTATATTTGGAAACAGTTCTGGTATAATGATAATGTATAAATATAACCAGCTCCTGTACAATTTATCAGACAACTAGTCTGTATCCGGAGGTCGTGAGTTCAATTGCCACCTATGGTAAAAAAATTTTAGTACGTTTTTCTGTAGGTACAGTTTGTCATGGTCTGGTTTTTATAAAATATAATATGTATTAATATTGTTGGGTCTGGTTCAAATAGTAACAAGCCCATAGCTAAGTTTGTGTCCGGGGCAATATACTCGTATGTAAATAAAATATATAAAACAAAGTGGTATTTTTATTTTAGCAGCCCTTAGACTCGGTACTATACAAATTGGTCGTCTATATTCATTGAATTTGTAGGACTGCTTGTGAACTGATAAATTTGGAACAAATGTATGCTCTCAAGAAATTATATAATTCAAATATGTAATGTACGTAGATAACAAGCAACTGGAACCTGGTTGGCTCAGTGGTTGGGTACTTGGTCGCGTAGCGGCGGGCGGGTAGTCCGAGTCCCGCCCGCCAGGATTTTTTTCATTACAATTTATCTTTAAAAAAATAAATATAAGATTATCCTGATAAGGAATTTATAAAAATGTTAAAATATAATTTAAATAAAAAATATATATATTATGAGCAATAAAATTACACATTATATATAAATTTTAATATTAAATAAATAGCTGTGGCATCTTGAGTCGACGAATTTTAAACTTTAATACATCTTTATTGCTAATTTAAATTCATTATAATAAAAACTGCCGTGAAATTATTTTACTATTTTTTTTTTATATGATAAATATACTCCAAAACTTTCTAAAGCGTTGATTAAATTAATCTATGATCAAAAACTAACAAAGGCACGTGATTGGTGGAAAATTCACTTGATGTGACTTAACACCAATTCTTGTTAGTTAATTTTGACTGAATGTAAACTACCACCTCGGCCATAAATCGATGTAGTAGTCTCCTGCAAATCGGTAAACTTACATACTAAAACCGAAACATGACTATAGGTCACATGGCGGTTTTTGCATCTGTATGGGTAACGAGACCGGACGGTCGGCCTAGAGAAATAATAGAGGCCTTCCTCCTACCTAAAATTAAATATAATGGGTAAAATATTATTTGAGAAAATAATTAAATTTTATTTTTAAAGTTCTGTTTTATATTATTATTGTTATTTATAATTTATAAATATCTTTTTATAGTTACAAATAGGTATTTAATAAGAGTCGCAAGTTATTTTAGTAATAAAATTAATTCCAATCTATTTCTACCTGGTACCTTCGATTCGATGGGATGGGAGAAATCCCTCCGCTTATAAATAAATTGAAATACTCTCTCGGGGGTAGTACCCAAGTAGTATGTGTCAGCCATCCTTCTGCTCAACCAGGCGCTTAGGGTGCAGACCAGAACCCGGCACACGCGCCACCACTGCAATGACCTTCAAAGGAGAGGAAATCCGCTGGATACGTATACTACTACATTGTAGGGCCAAATACATAGCTGAATCCAAGGCCTGCGCAAACATCAACTAGGTAGTTAAAAAAAACATGGAAATGTATTCCATAACTCTGTTAACAAAATAACTTAAAATAAATAAGACAAATTAACATAAATGTTAAGTAATAACTAATTATTACCTTGTAGAAAATAATAATATTTAAAATTAAAATAAAAGGTTATAGTAATAACAAGTTATTACCTCATCCAAAAATATATAAAAAAATACCTATTGTAGTATTAAAAAAAAAATACCTATAATAGTAAGTATTATGAATTATTACAATATGACAGTTACTATTAGTTTAGAGATTCCAGACGCAGAGAGGACTGATTCCAGACATCTCTGTCACTAATATAATCATTAACTTTGTAATACGCCTTGGCTATTAAAGTTTGCTTTATACAATTTTTAAATTTTATATTATTTAGTTCTATAATTGATTTTGGTAATTTATTAAATAGCCTAATACTGTTTATTAGAAAACATTTATTAGTTTTTTTGTAATCTGAATCTTGGTATGTAAATTTTGTTTATATTTCTTAAGTTTCGGGTATGCCTATCTGCATTTTTATTAAACATATTATAATTTTTCTTAACATACATATAATAAGTTCTCAAATATGTATTGGGAGGGCAGGGTCATTATATCAATTTCAGGAAAGATTTCTCGAAGGGATTCCCGGGTCTTCATGCCGTAAATTGCTCTAATAGCTCTTTTCTGTAAGATAAATATGGTTTCTATGTCTGCCGCTGAGCCCCAGATAATAAGACCATAAGTCATAATACTATGGAAATAGGCAAAGTACACTAACCTGGCTGTTGCCACATCAGTTAATAGTCTGATCTATCTGACTGCATATGCTGCTGAGCTCAATCTATTAGATAACGCGTTTATATGAGCTCTCCATTGCAGTTTGGAGTCGACTGTGATTCCCAAAAATACAGTGGAGTCAACAAATTCCAGTTCAGTACCGCCTAACTTCAGTGAACAGTTAATTACAGAAAATTTCAGGCACTTGGTCTTCTTAGTATTTAAAACCAAATTATTTGCTGTGAACCATTCAGAGACCATAGACAGAGTATTGTTTGCTGCTGACAATATGTTGTCTTTTCTGTTTCTTGCTGTTCTTTTGTTCAAAAACATTGATCGCTCCTATATTGGCAACTTTGTAGATCCATTTACATCTACCTGATGCTAAACGGACTACCTAAAAGTAAAATGTCGCGTTCCAAATAAAATGAAATATAATGCGTTTACGAAATGGGCGACATTAATAACAAATAATTTATAATTTGCATTAGGAGTCTACGACTTTTAAAATCTTCGCTACTTTATCGTTAAATCAACTGCCCGTATTGTAACCGCACCCTGGAAAGTCAATAATGGATCCTGAAATCCAGTAAACCCAAAGATTTAACCAAGAAAAAAATACCTATTCAATTTTATTCATGAATTTATATAAAATTACTAACACAAAAGCTACGAGTAAAGGACTACGCGGCGTAGCCTAGATTAAATTTGTCAAAGAATCTAGATTGTATATTTTTTTTTACAGATCATAAAACTCGAAATGAAAAAAAAAACAAGTGTTCCGGGTTTACTTTATTTTTATGTTACCTAAAAAACATATTATATACATAAGTAAAAAGGTGTTTGTTATCTTATAAAAAACGCGGTTTCATCATTCTTTTATCACTCAAGAAACATTTCAGCCAATGAGATTAATGCAGGTATAGAGATGCCTATATTATATATATCATATTGAAATAAAAATAAATACCAAATTACGTACTTACTTTAAGTACTTAATAAAATATAAGTAATTACACGTCAGTTTTTCATGCATTTTTTAACCAAAAAATGCAGGATTTCGTGATTAATTCTGAACGGTGGATTTTCTATGATAAATATTCCCATCTTATAGTTATTTGTAATTAAATTAACCTCAATTTAATTAAAGTAGTAAACTATTCTTTGTTTAACTCAGTAAGTTTTTAATTAACATTTTGCCAATTTGTTTATTAGGAGCTTTGAAATAGAAAAAAAAACTTTTAGATTTATTATATTAAAAAAAAATCACCACGGGTTTTTACGGCGCTGGATGACCGCCTTAACCGCCTCGAAGTACCCAGCTGAAGGGTTTTAATCCCATCTCGTCGTAGCTGATCCTATGAAGCTACCTACGCGAAACAAGTGGCTAGCTCATCGCGATGTTAAGATAGACCCAATAATTCATCTATAAACAGTTTCACAAATTGGTATAGTGAAATTGGGACCGACAGCTTATCATGCTCTCCTAAGCACTATAGTGGTGTTGTATTCAATTCAATTCAATTATTTATTCTAGTAATTAGGCTTATATATTTAGCACTTTTACCAGTCACAACAAAATAAAATTAAAAATGTAAATTAGTAAAGATAATAACAATTCACTTTTTCTCTATAATATTAATCTCAGTGTTATATCAAGAAAAATTTGCTAAAATCTTTTTAATGTTGCTATAAATCTTGAGTTTTTGTTAGGATACAAGAGGAAGGGAAAGTACACAGGAATAAAGTTAAGTACCGGCAGTATTTTAAATTTGTTTGAGCAATCGAAAGATAAAAGAAGCGTAAAAAACCTTCAGGCAATCATGTTGTTTGGTTGAAACAACGGGGCAATTATTTATTTGTATTTTTGCTTAGGCCTTGTAAACATACCTAATATTTAGTATGATTTGGGTTGAGTTTTGTTATTTATTATTTAGTTGTTCTAATATCGAAACTGTAATACATATATACCTTAATATTAAATTGTAGGCCGTTTACTTGAAACTAGAAAGAGACTAGTCACCACACTACAGGGAATCCTAGTGAAAGATGACTAGGGTTTTATATCAACAAAACTAATACTTATATAACTATGTATTTAAACACAAAAAAAAATCATGTTTTTCTGAAACTTCGAATTCGGTTTTAGTCTGTGGGTTTACAAGTTTTCAGGAGATTATTGCATCGATTTCTTGTCAAGGTCGTAGTCTTCTTTCAGGGTATACGTACGAAACGGGCAGTTGACTGTCAAGTAAATGAAAATTCATCATTGACGCCGCTCATTTCGTAACCTCATCAATTAGCCGACATAGTGGGAGCGATCAATACCGTTAAACAAATGTTAAACAACAATGTTAATCGACCCTTTTTATGCATTTTAGGATTTGCTTACCATCAGAATGAACCATTGCGGGTGCTTTACGTCACAGGAGACCGCCTGGACGGCCTCAGGGCAGGAGCTTTTAATCCTTCCTTGTCGTTGCTGATGATATTCTTACACCGGTATTCATAAAAACTTATAGAGTCCTTGAAGAACACTTTGGTTATGGAAATTTATATAAAACATTAGTCTACACCGAACAAGTAGCAAAGTATACGCGTTTCGCATGTTTGTAAAAAAAAAACAGCTGGTATAGTGAAACTGGGACCGACAGCTTAGCGTGCACTCCGAGACGGTAATTCCGTTATTTTTACAAAGTTTGTTTGTCGAATAGAAACATTTTTTATTTTATTTAAACTTATTCGTAGGTACAGGGGTTGAACCCGTGATCTTAGTGTTTTTAGGTTAACAGTCTAACCCGGTGGTCGTCAAACTGCGGCCCGCTGTCGATATTTGTGCGGCCCGCGACAAAGAAAATCAATTTCAATAGTCAACCATCTACTAAAACAGATTTTGCGTACAAAGTTAACTAAATAGGCGATGCGAGATTTAATAATGGAATTAACAAAGACCCCCGTCGGTTTGGCTAATGTTTTTGTTAGATTTGCCACTAAACATTGGTTTTCCATTACTTAAACAATTTATATTGAAAAACGTGCAATAAAAACTTTTCTAGGTATACATACTGTGAAGAAGGTACTGGAATTGTATTATTTAAAAAGGCTTTCATGTCGAAATTATTTTTGTCGGCTCGACAAATACTTTTTTGTAGGCACATTGCGATTTTTACAATGGATAAAAATTTTGAACAATCATTGCAAATTTCCATGTGCATTACAAATAGAATTTCTTGTTCTGAAGCGCTGAAATTGTTACATAGGTCCTACTCGTAAGTCTTATTATAGTCAATCGAATTTATTGAAAAACGGTCGAGATGTGGTGGAAGGCTTGCTTCAATATTGAAGCAAGCCTTATTAATCTGAACTTAACATCGTTAAAATAAAATTGTGAAACTGAAACTGGTTGTTTAAGTCTTTAAAATTTCATTGTCTCACAAATCAATTTGTCCCATTTTAAACAATTTTGGGCATGAAACGAGTACTGAAATACCTGAATTTTCTGCAAAAAAATAATCGCAAAAGGGCTATAAAGATTTGATAGAATAAATTAATTCCAAGCTCACATTCATAAAACACATAACTGGCGAAAATACATAGGTTTACGAGTTTTACATGTAAACCAGTCAACTTGGAACAAGGACGTGACTATGCCGAAACCAAAAAATGCATTGTCAATTAAAAGTGAAGACATATTCACAGCGTTACGTGGCGTTTGAGAGACAAAATTTGTCGAAAGAAAAGTCATGGATTTTTCACCACGATAACGCGCCATTTCACAAGGCTATCGTTGTGAACGAATTGCTGGCCAAACCTCAACAAATCTTAACGAAGAGCCACCGTATTCACCTGATATGGCTCCAGCCGACTACTTATTTTTTTAGGTGGAAGGAAGGTCTCTATGACTTTGTTAGACCGACCGACTGATTTCATTACCACAAACCGACAAGTGATCTAGTCATATGTTTCGGTTTTAGTCTGTGGGTTGATAGTTTTTTTGGAGGCTATTGCATCGATATTTAGGATGCGGTTACGTAGCGGGCAGTTAGTTTAGTTTTTACGAAAAAGCAGTCATAGATTTTGTAGATATGCTCATACTGTGCTTCCCATCAGGTGGATACAAAGTAATATGCCGTGCTACAAAAAAACGAACATAATGTGGTATATAAGTGGACAACACCCTTGTGCGGCCCGACAGTGTTACCCACATTGCGTTTTATTGCTCTCACTGGTAAAAAAATCTCGTTTATAATGTAAGTTTTAACTCCAGTTAAATATAGCATTCTATAATTAAATTAAAGTAATGAATGTCATTGTGGTTTTTGAAGTGGTAAAGTAAAAAAAAATAATGGGGGGGCGCTGGAAAATAATAGATATTTAAAGTGGGCGGTAGATGAAATATGTTTGATAACCTGCTGATAGCCTATAACAACCTATATTTAAACAGCTTCACAAGTTAATATAGTAAAACTGGGACTATCAGCTTAACATAATCTTTGAGGAATTATAGTGGTGTATTTTTATTATTTAAGCACGTCATGTGACTTTGTATCCACCTGATGGTAAGTGAACCCGGTTTTGTCACCGCATCTATTGGATATAGTCTACTGAGAATGTAAATATAAAATCTCAAATACATTAAAAAAAAGAGAAAAAAAAATGCGAATTGTCATAAATACTTTTTATTTCCCACCCACAAAGTTTATACAAGCCATTATTTTTATTTTGTTATTGGAGCACGGCATGTGACTTTGTATCTACCTGGTGGTGAGCAGACCTCATCCCTGAATGGGGTCGATCAATAAATTGTTCTTAAACAAAATTGATCGCTCCCACTATGGCGGCTAAATGATACGATTACGAAATGGGTGACGACAAATTGCATTACGAGTATATTTTAATATACTGACTTATCGTCAATTCAATCCATTTGTAACCGCACCCTGAACTGACAAGAAATCGATGCAGCAATCTCCTGAAAATCGGTGAACCCGACAGACTAAATCCGAAACATGACTAGGTTAGGTTTAGGTAGAAACTTGACGGTTTTTGCATCTGTAACGAGACCGGGCCTAATGTTCCTCCCACCTTAGTTTAAGCGCTCTCCTCTAAAATTAAAAAAAAAAGTAGTTAGGTTTATGTGGTTTTTACCCAATGGGGTAGGTGTATTAGGTAAACGTTTCTATTCTTTGTACCTTAAGTAAATTAAAAATAGAATCTTCGTAGAAACTAAGTTCAAAGTGTAAGCGAAGTAAGGTATTTCTTAATTGTGTTCAGCCAAGGTTCTTTTACTGAATTTGAATTCAACCTTTTTGGTAGAACTTAAATTTAAATTTAAAAGCAAAAAAGTGGTTTGTTTATTTATTATAATATAATAATAATATGTAGGACAATTCACACATATTGCTCTGGTCACAAACTAAGCTCAAGGCTTGTAATATGTGTAGCAGAAACAACGATGTAATACATATTATATTTTAATAACACTCAGACCATCACAAATTGTACAGAAAAACGTACTAATACTTTTTGCCATGGGTGGGAATCGAATCCACGACCTCCGGATACAACGCCAAAGGCACAACCACTAGTCTAAGGAGGCGGTCAATGGTCAACAATAACAAAGTTGGTGGATATTATTTTCTAAAAATTGGCTTCATACAAATTGGTTATTTTAACATTTACTAGTTTGTATGAATGAATGGATCTTTAGTTGTATAATTCAGATAATTCCACAATATGGACACGTCTTTTTTTTTTATTTGCGACACATGGTTCCATGGGAAAAGTTGTTTGATTTGATCAGTAGAGCCTTATATTTCCCCTAAAGTCCAACCTTACAAAATTCACCATGTTTTATTACATAAACATAGAAAAATATTTTAAAATATAAAACTATATGTTACATAAAATAATAATAATATGTTGGATATTTTTTTCACATATTGCTCTGGTCATATACAAGTTTTAGGCTTATATGTTCAACCGCAATTTTGACGTGTCAAAGTGTTATCGTGTATAATAAATGTGAAGGACACACATATTGTCCTGGTAACAAATTAAGCTCTAGGCTTGTACTATGTGTACTGGAAACAACGATACCAATACATAATATTTGAAAAACACACTGACCACGACAAAATAACGTACTATTTTTTTTTCCTTGAGAATCGAACCCGAGAAAATGGGCCCAAAGTATTGATGGGCCCAGATTTTGTTTAGGCTATTTTTTTTCATTTCCGGATTTTGGGCCTACAATATTTTTTACATGTTTTTAGTTAATACATTTATTGTTTTTTTCTTATTGTCTAATAAATGTTCAATCTAATGAATGCAATTTTAGATCAAAGTAATGACTAAAATATTTAGTGATGAGCTGTCAAAGTTCAATAAAGTGTTAAAAAAAGAAAAAGTTCTAAGAACTTAAAATTTTTAAAAAAATTGGGCCCCAATGGTCATAATAATGAATTTGTATTTTCTAAATTAATTTTGGCTTACCCTCTACCTAACACCCTGTATATGATTAACTTTATACTAACTAAGCAAACACTTTAGAGAACTGCATAACTAAAACTGAAAACTGTAAAACTGTAACCAAACAAAACCATAAGAGTGATAAATCTAGCGGAACCACTCGACCCATGACGAACTTGTCTTCGTTTATTTCTATAAAACGCAATAGTTTTAGGACTTCTTTCTTGTTTTTCGGATCTGAAAAAAAATCTTCATTAAAAAGTTTTGGCAAACGTATTGGGGGAATATTGTGTTGGTATACTTGTATACGCGGAAGTTTGTTGTTCGAAAATTTCGTAGAATATACTTACACTTTGAAAGGTCTTACTTTGGGCTAATATGAGGTTTTACTAAAATAATAATGATAATAATATGTAGGACAATTTACACATATTGCTCTGGTCATAAATTAAGCTTTAGGCTTGTACTTTGTAATGATATAATACATATTATATTTCATAAACACCCAGACCATGACAAATTGCACAGAAAAAAACTGATCTCGCTGATTACTTTACTGATCAAATCTAACTTTTCAAATGAATGCATGTGTCGCATATGAAAAAAAAAGGCATTTGGTCAGTAGAGCCTCATATTAGAATAAAATACAACCTTTTAAATTCAACCTCTATAGTAATAAACAGAATATCATCAAGAGGCCTTACTACTACCGAGACCGCCGAAACGGCCTCAGGATACCCAGCGGATGGCTAAATCCCACCTCATCGTAGCCGATTGTATGAGCTTACACCGTACAAGAAGCTAGCTTGTCGTGATGTTTGGATAGAGTCAATAACCCATCTTTAACCACAAGTTAGTACAGTGAAATTGGGTCCGACAGCTTAATGCTCTCCGAGGTACTATAGAGGTGTTTTCGATCAAATATATATATTTTTTTTTATTAAAAAATCGTTGGTACACCCACCGGGCCTTGAACCGGGGACCTAAAAACTATAGTGTTTTTAAGTTTAAGGTCTAATACAATTCGGCCACCAGGTATATATTTCGTGGAATATATATCCTACCTATCTATCTATAAACTCACCGATTCTCCACAATGCGCAATGCCAGACATATTGTATATTCTGACAGAGACAAACGGACGTACGTACAAACAGCAACACACCTAAGTGACCATTTGAAGACGTAACTGACAATAAAGAAAGAGATGACTATATTTTCCACAGCCTGTCTCATCTCAGAACGGTCAAAACTTTTCAAAATTTTAGAACAGTAGGTTTTATTTTAACATTCTTATTGTTTCTACTTTAAAAAGAATTCAATCTATACAGCCTAAAATACAATAAATTATACAACTAATTTTGTCACAAAATAAAATAGTATTAACTGTCATATCATTGTCATAACAACCCTATGTCAACCACAAATATTTTGTAATTTACTTAAACGTATATATCATGGATAAGCAATTTAGAACAACAGTAGGTCTGCCACGAATTTATGCAAACAATTTTTACTATAGTCGCTAGTAAGTAACTATAGATAAAAATCAAAGAATAAATAGGATTACTTCAAATAAACCTATTTTATTAGTTGATTTCTATATATAGTTACTAGCGACTATAGTAAAAATTGTTTGCACAAACTCGTGGTAGACCTACAGTTGTGTTATACTTCGTTGCGGTAAAATTACCGAGAAGAAATGAGGTTTAATGAAACAAGCTGCAGAATTATCCTACTAATATTATAAATGGAAGTTATTACATATTTACAATTGCGGATAAAGCGCCGAGAAAAAATGAGGCTTAAATAAACAAGCTGCATTTTGGCGATGGCGACTATTTTTTTCAGGGAGCCCTCTATAAACTCACGAAGTCAGCCGGTTTTGATTACCACCGCCCAAACAGACGCAAAAACCGTCAAGTGACCTAGTCAGGTTTCAGTATCAGTTTGTGGGTTTACCGACGTGAGACTACTGCATCGATATATTGTTAAGGTCATAATCTCCTTTCACGATGCACTTACGAAACGGGTGGTTAAATTGTTAATAGAGCAGCGAAAATAGTAATATATTAGTACTCGTAATGCAAATTTATCTTATTACCTTTCGTAACTGCATCATTTAACCGGCATAGCGGAAACGACCAATGCTGTTGTTAAACAACATTGTAGTGGTTCTTCTCATTCATGGACTTTGTAGTTTTACTTGTCATCAGGTATACGCATGTGACGTTGCGTACCTTGCTCCAATAAATATATATATATATATCATATACAGGGTGACTGCGAATGGTATCACTTTAAGATGTTCGCCTGACTAAAACGAACAACTTACCCCAAGAAGCTACTCGTATATCTCTAAAATGACTAAAAATATTTGCTTCTCATATCTCATATATAAATAGGTAATTTTAAAATAGCCAATTTGTATGGGGAAACCAAAAAATATGCTCATTTCCGACATACGGTTTCTCGGGGAAAGTTGTTTGTTTTGATCAGGCGAACATCATATTAGCCCAAAGTAAGACCATTAGAGATCACCTGGTATATCAGACGGTATCATAGCTAGAAATTATTATTTTTTAGTGAAAAGCACAACTATTTTAAACATAATTTATTTTAGTCTCGTTAACAATGTCAATCAAATTCTCCTTGTCACACGTATATATGTTTTTTTTTTTTTAATATGTAGGACAAATTACACATATTGCTCTGGTCACAAACTAAGCTCTAGGCTTGTACTATTTGTACCAGAAGCAACGATATAATACATATTATATTGTATAAACACCCAGACCATGACAAACTGTACAGAAAAAACGTACTAATATTTTTTGCCATGGGTGGGAATCGAACCCACGACCTCCGGATACAACGCCAAAGACGCAACCACTAGTCTACGGAGGCTGTCTGTGTTTAGTAACTAAGTTCTTGTCGAAGTCCAAAATAATGTTTTTAAAAAATATATATTTATATATGGGTCAGTCGGCTACAATATATATAATTGAAGTCCGATATTTAAATGGTCGTAATAAATAATGCTTTAAGTTTGTCAACTGCAAAGAGATTAATAAAAAAAATCGGGGAGACTGGATCAATTAGTGATCACCCTTGCCGTCCTTGAACAAAACATTTTGGTAGCCTTAGGATTTATTTTTTTGTATTTTGTATAGTTGTTTAATAATTTTAAACACTAATAATTATAGTATGTCAAAATTGTAAATAACAATGTCACAGACATTGACATTGACATTTTGCTTTACTGTTCTCGATTTTGACAATTCTGTGCCTACGACTACTGTGACTCGGTCTATTCTTAATTCAAATATTTCCTGTTGCATTTCATGAAAAGTTTTTTCTTGTCATGTTGTACACTTAACTGTGTTGCTGTTTGTACACCTATATTTATAATAAATAAAAACAAAAATTAATTGATTGACCCATTTATTGACTTTGTGGGTCTGCTTACTATCGAAAAGATACAAAGTCACATGCCAGGGTCCAATAAAAAAAAATACAACTGTATGAAAAACTGGCAATCTTTAATTCTCCATACAAGTTATCAGTTGAATTAAGTTAAGTTATCTGACGATTAAATAATACTAAAATTAAAATTTCGTTTTACCTTTAATATCAATTAACATTTCCGTTAGCTTTATTTTTAGTTTCTTGTCTACCAGACCCATTAAATGAAATTCTAGACAAACAATCATAACTAATATTAATGTTTTTAGTCGAATCAGTAACCCAACGAATAACTCTTCCATAACATTTGTTATTTCGCGCTGTAAAGAAAATAAAACATAAAAAACATCGTATTTTCGTAGTTTGCTTCTTTTTATTGAGTGATTGAAATAATTAAGAGAGGCGTTTTAAATGTCACTCTTGTAATGTTATTAGTTTAACTATCGGAAGATCATTATAATAATAAAAAAAAAATCTTTACCCGTACTGTAACCGCACCCTGAAAGAAGAGTATCATCACGTCGATAAGAAATCAATGTAGTTTTCTTTTGAAATTGTAGTGAAACCACAGACTAAAACCGAAACATGTCTTGTGTTTTAAAGGTTACACAGTTAAGAAAAGTTACTTGACAATTGTTTGAAACCGGGCGGTCGGTTATAGTTATAGAATAATGATATAGTATATTTATCATGGAGCAAACACAAGAAGCAATAGTGAACCAAATTAATCATACTAAACCAAGTGTTAAACAACACCCGGGCTAGCTCGTTTAAAGCATAAAGTTTACTTGACAGTTTTTTGTACAATATGGGCAGTGAAAACCGGGCGGTCGGTTTAGCAAAGTTATTGAATAATAATATAGTGTGTTTATTATAGAGCAAAGACAAGAAGCAGTAGTGAACCAAATTAGTTATACAGATTATACTAAACCAAGTGTTAAACAACACCCGGGCTAGCTTGTTTTAAAGCATGAGGGTTATTTGGCAGTTTTTTGTACAATTTGGCAGTGAAAACCGGGCGGTCGGTTTAGCAAAGTTATTGAACAATAATTTAATCCGCTTTAGTTCTTAATACAGTACGTTCATTATCCAGTTCAATGAACTATAGTTCTACCACAACTTTTTTGCCAACAGTTTCTACTATAGTTGCTAGTAACTATAGATATGGATTGATTATTTTCTTATTGGTTGATTTTTATCTGTAGTTATTAGCGACTATAGTAAAAAAATGTTTACAATACTTGTGGCTGAGCCCCTGAACTATTTCCCACAATAAATTTCTTTACAATATGTATTTTATAATAATATAGATCTTACATTTGTTTCTATAGATTCCAATGTTTGATAAATGTCACAAAATGCTCGTCCGATAGAACTTACTAAATTAATGATGAACTGGAACAAGGAAAACTTTATTTAGGGGAGGCACGAACATTAATCAGAGCACCAATTAAGAGAAAATCCCTAAAAATAGAACGAATGATGATATTACAAAAAACAACTATAATTATTTTACAAAGAGCGGCTACACATTACTACTTTTTGCAGTGCTATTGCAGAGATTCAGACGCAAAAAAGAACACATTAGCGATACAGCTAATATTTTTTCTTTACACACCCGCGACTTAATAAAAACACGGGTGCAGTCTAATATAGACTTTTAGAACGCGGTTATGGTCCAAGAGCCAGAGCAAAAAAAAACTATGAATTTACTATGTAGAAAAAAAAATAGGTCTTTTGGCCGAGAGGAGAGTTATTCCACAAGACTGCCTATTTTATTTATGGTCAATATAAAATTAAGCATCTTTATAAAAAATACAAATTTTATAAGCCAATTGTACTTTATTTTTATCTAAATACACGACTGATCGACATAACTGATACGGGTATGTACTATTGTAATATATAATACACTTTTTTATATAATAATCTGTATAACAATTTTCTGCCTTAGTAAATTCATTTCATTATCAATCAAACATTTTTGGGTGACTTCCGGCATTGTTCCACAAATACCCTTACAAAAAAAAAATACAAATTTATTAAAAAAAAATTACGTTATGTATTTATTGTACATACATTACAGCTGACTGACTATCTCTGTTCTCACAATTAACTCACTGGCTGAAATAACTGCTATTTATATGTAAATATATATATAACATTTTCTGCCTAAGTAAATTATTTTCATTATCAACGTAATGATAACATAGTCTTGCAATAAATATTGTAACAAAGAAAAAAACATTCTATTGCAAATAACATTTATTACTTTTACAGTGTGTTAGTTATACATAAATATAAAACAATTTTAAATATAAAAAGCTTATTTGAAGTGATGTCCATTTGTTGCAATACAGTCCTTTAAACGTTTTGGTCAGTTATTAATAGAAGCACGCACTCTTTCCATAGGAAAATTCTTCACTGCCAATCGTATGAATTGTTTTAGGTACTCCAAATTATCATGGCGTTTAGAACAAGCCGTACTCTCTAAAACTGACCATAAATCATAATTATAATACAGCGGATTGAGATCGGGACTAGACGACGGCCAGTCTTCAGCTCTGGTGAAGTCCGAAACGTTCGCTTCCAACCAAGACTGCGTGGACTGAGCTTTATGACCTGGCGCCGAGTCTTGCTGGAAGGACCATGCTTGGTTATTGGACATGGTGTTGTTAAGGCGCTTAACTACCTTCTCAAGAAAGGTATTTTGATAAACTTGTGCCGATGTTTTGATACCTTTTTCACAAAAATATCAGTCACCCCTTCATAGCTAACACCTCACCAAACCAATTGAAGTTAGATAATGCCCACGTTGCACTTTGTCGACTAATTGGGAAGCTTCCTTAGAGCTTTGAGCATAAATACGGTCATTTTGTTTGCTAAATATGGCTCAAGTGTTTTAATTTACTACTTGCGATCAATGTTATTTTAACAAAATATAAATGTGATTATTGCTACGCCCCATTTGTAACGCTGCAAAAAGTCGTAAAGGTGTAAGCGGCCTAAAATTTATAACTCTACATCGAGAAGCCGAATATTGACTATTTATTTTTATCGTTCCAATTTAAATTTGTCATTCGGGTATATTTTATTTTGTTTTATAAATCATAACATTTTGAGCACGTGAAGCTGATGTGTTTTACTTATACCAACTTGTGACTCTGTTTGGCAGATGGGCTATTAAACGATAAACTCACCACTTGTTTACTGTAGACACTTACATGTTTATAAAGGTTCATGTATACCCTTCGGAAATTAAATACGTGGTGGCCGAGTTGGTTAGAGCTTAGACTTTTTTACACTTAGGTCCCTCCTTCAAATCCCATTGTGTACCTACTAATAACTTTTTAATCTAAAAAATATGTACGTTTGTTTAACAACACCACTATAGTGCCTCGGAAACCATGTTAAGCTGTCGGTCCCAGTTTTACTATACCAACTTGTGAAGCTGTTTATAGATTAGTTATTGAGTCTATCCAAGCATCTCGACGAGCTAGCCACTTGTTCAGTGTGTACCATCGGCTACGACGAAGTCGGATTTAAAAAAAAAACCCTCCGCTGGGTGCCCTGAGGCCGTCTAGGCGGTCCCGTCAATGGCACCTTTAATGATATATATATTTTATGTAAATAAAATACATACATTTTTTACTAGCCTACTTTCAATTTCGATTACTATTTTATATAATAACTAGTGGTCGCCCGCGGCTCCGCCCGCGTGGATGTCTGTAACCGCTGCAAAAAGCCTATCCGAAAGACACGGTCGGTGTAGTTTTAAGAACGAAATCTAACAAACATCTCATGAAAATTATTAGACTTCGCGCACGACCGCTGCGTAAAGGTTTGTCCGCAGGGAGGGGTCCTGTCCCCCCTTCTGTGGAACCTAGTTGTAGATGGACTCATAAGAGTATTGAACGACCAAGGGTACTTCACGGTGGGCTACGCGGATCGTCGTAGCCCATATACAGTGATCCTCGTAAGCGGGACATTCGAGAACATACTATGTGACTCGATGCAGATCACATTAAGAATCATTGAAAACTGGTGCACAACAAATGGCCTTAATGTTAATCCTAACAAAACGGAACTGATCCTCTTCACCAATAAAAGAAAATTGAGGAACATGAAACTACCAACATTATTAAATACATAACTTACTCTAGCTACAGATGTCAAGTATCTAGGCATAACGCTAGACAGTAAATTGAACTGGAGTAAGCATCTTGAGAACAAACTGAAGACAGCCCGCGTCACAATATGGCAATTCAGAAGACTTCTAAGAAAAAAAAATGGGGACTAAAACCCAAGATTACCATGTGGCTATATACTACAGTTATCAGACCCACTATTACCTATGGAGCTTTGGTGTGGTGGCCTAGATCCACTCAGGCCACGGTTACAGCTAACCTACAGAGTCTTCAAAGACCGACAGCAGCTATCGAAACCTTACTAAACCTGACACCTTTACATCTATACATACAATACGAAGCTGCTGTCGCTACCATAAGAGTCAGAGCCTCTGGACAATGGAATATAGACAACCGAGCGAGGCACACTCGGTCATTAAACGAACACCTTGAGATATAACCACTCATTCATGTAGTGAACGACAGATGTCCTCGCGTGCACATATTTATGAGAAATTACTCAATAAACATGCAAGAAAAACCGACTGATCAATCTGGCTTACACGAAGTCAGAATTTACACGGACGGTTCAAAAACAGAACACGGAACAGGCGCAGGAGTGTACTCACTCGACCTAAACATTAGAATTTCAACAGCTCTTGGCACACATGCTTCCATCTTCCAAGCAGAGTATATAGCTATAATAGAAGCAACAGCGGCAATACGCGCAAGAAAGATAGAAGAAAATGGAATACGCATACTATCAGACAGCGCAGCCGTACTACTAGCATTGAAGAACAAACAGATGAACTTAAGTCTGGTAAAACAATGCCACTACGCTCTGGAGACTATATCAGTTGGTAACAGGGTCACTCTCCAGTGGATAAAGGGACACAGCAACTCCCTCGGTAACGACGCGGCTGACGAACTGGCGAAAAGAGGTTCGGCTACAACACCGGTAGGATTCAAACCGTATGTACCGTTATATTTTAATCAGTTGAAAAGTTGGCTACGCGACAATACCTTCAACCATCACTGTAAGTATTGGGCTAACTTACAAAACTGCAGATAGGCCAGAGAGGCGGTTACCAAACCTAGCCCACACCTAGCTCGGAACCTGCTCAATCTCAACAGAGGTAACCTTCGTATGGTGGTGGGTATACTTACCGGACACTTAAACAGGCATCTTACAATTTTAGGTATCACCAACAGCCCTCTATGTAGAGGTTGCATGGAAACGGAAGAAACACCCACCCATGTGCTGCTTTATTGCACCGGGGTGGCTTTACAACGGGCGAAAATCGCTTCTTGAGGCCTGTGGAAGACCCGGACTTCTTGTCGCCTTGTGGAAGGAGCTGGGCTGGCTAAAATAGTCAGCCGACTCACGCAAAAAGGCCTAATCTCTTGGCTAATTGCGGAGCCCGCCATGAACACGAACAAGAACAACGACCGCTGCGTAGGGAACCGATCTCGAGTCTGACTGAGCCGCGCGGGTACCTTACTCATAGATCTAAACTCCCCTCCCGCACGTGCACCCCCGCCTTGGTGAAGCCCACTTCGCAACGGGCCGTGCAGCAGAAATCGTAATATTATAATTTCGCCATAACTTCAAAACCAAACGTCCAATTTTAATCATTAAAAGACCAAATTTTATCTACATAAACTGTACTTAGTGATGAAATAATTTATTTTGATAAGGATTAATAGCATGAGTAAAATAAATGCGTTTAAATTTGTTCCAAATAAAATTCAAGATTTTTAAATAAAAAAATTGTTGTTGTGCCTCACTCAACATAGATAGATATAGTGTGTCGCAGACTTTTTTATAGATATTTATAAGATCTACAATTAATTAGAACATTTTATTCTTATATAGTTTAGGCAGCGTACGCAAAATAAGTAACTTTTCTGGTTGATTTTTTACACCTTGTGTCCGAAAAACCCAAATATCCTACGGAACCCTATTTTTTTCCAAAATAAAATTTAGCCTATGTTACTCGTGGATAATGTAGCTTTCGAATGGTGAAATAATTTTTAAAATCGGTCCAGTAGTTTTTGAGCCTATTCATTACAAACAAACAAACAAAGTTTTCCTCTTTATAATATTATTTTATATAATAATATTTAAAAAAAAATACTTGTTTTTATTATAAAAAAAAACAATTCATTATTTTCTAAAACTACTTGAACATTGCGCCTGAAATGTTATTCTAGTATTACAATTAATGTATTACATTTTGTTTGAAAATGTTTGCACGTGCTTACCCCTACTACGAACGACCTTGTCAAAGTTGTTTTCTTATCAGCAAACAACTTTATATAAATAATTTAAAAAAAAATCTTTTATAAAAACAATAAAGTAAAACGTAATAATGTATGTATTTTTAAAGTTAGTATAAGAAAATTCACAGCATACAATATTACAAATACAATAACTGAATATAAAGCCAGTAAGAGATTTTCATAAAGTAGCAACAAACACGGCATTACTTACCGTAGGGTGGTAAAATAAATAATATAATATACCTAACCCCCATATTCTAAGACGTATCCTTAACTCCACTTTACACTCAAGGAACGTCTGTCTCTTTCCACCAAATGTCAACTATAAAAAGCAAGTTGAGACAGACGCTCCTTGAGTGAAGAGTGGAGTTAAGGAAAAGTCTTAGAATACGGGGGTAAATATAATAATTAAGTATAATTCAAATATTTGAAGAACTTACCATTGGGTTAAGGACATCTATTATATCATGTTGAATATCAACAATATTCTGGTAATATTTTTGAATTTCAATAAAATTTTTGTCCTTATCATTATTAATTTTAGAAGTCATTGAAAAGCTATTATTCAAAGTGCCTTTGTTAACAAATTTAAATATAGCGTATAGATTTTCTAATTTAACTCTTAAAGAATTCATAAATATATATCGCCAAGTGCAATCTATATGGACGATAAAAAATACATACCAAGCCATTATAGAACTGATTCCTAAAATGTCTTTTTCTAAAAATTTTAAGCATGCCACAGCTAAATCATAAAATTCACTACAAAAAATTACCATAAAAAATAAAGTAATATAAATATCATTATAACTTTTTTTTGTGTTAAATTTGACTAAAATATTTAAACGATTCATTTTATTGTATATATTTATAATTTTGTTTGGATTTTTAAACATTGCTAGAATAGAAGTTGAAAAATAACAGATCGTATACAGAAAAATTCTTAACACTCTCAAAACATTTTTAGATGAATAAATCCAAAATAGAGTTGTGAGTAAAAATATGTGGATGAGACCTAGCCAACTGTAGACAAAAAATATTTTTTTAGCCTTAGATGAATTTTTAAACACTATTCCTCTGTTGATACCTACTGCAGCCATAATATAAACTATAGTTTTTATAAGTTTTTCTGCGTAACATTTTTTATTTTTATTTTTCGAATTCACTTTAACTTTCATAGCATTATCGGCTACTCTAGCCATACTTAAATATTAAAATACATTTCTAAGTCGTGGTAAATCGTAATTTTGTCCCATTTAGTAGTCCCATAAATGATTAAGTAGTTAGTTACTTTCGTTTATTAAAGTGCCCATTGTAATTACCTTACGTTACGTTTTAGTGTTACCAATCAACCTTCCTGAAATGGGTAAATCTTTATAAATTTATAAGTAATCTATAATAATATAATAATGCTGAAGAGTTTGTTTGATTGGTTGAACGCGCTAATCTCAGGAACTACTGGTTCGAATTGGTTCTTTTATTGTTGGATAGCCTATTTATGAAGGTAGTCTATAGGCTAAAATATCACGCTACGACCAATAGGAGCGGAGTAACAATGAAAAATGTTGCCAAAATTGGGAACATTTATTCCTCTTGAGAGCTTTCATTGCATGCGCTGCGTAAACTGTTAAAGTTACGCAGAGGAAGTTGCGAGGGTCAGCTAGTATTTTTATAAGTATACTGCGTGTTTATTTAACAGTGTCAATTTTTTGAAATTGTGTTCTATTATTAATAATATAAAATAATGGAAAAGTTTTTTTATGTCGCCCATACAACATTTTAAAGATATGATTTAGGCCCTAAAAACTTTATTGACCATTTTAGGTACAATGATGTTTCGTCTGTTTCTTACCAACGACAATCATCTTGGACAGAAAAGAGATAAAATACCATTTTCATTTTTGTTTCACTTAACGCTCAAGGAGGTTAAAATTTAAAGTACATAAAACTTTTCAAATTACTTCAACTTCTATACTATAAACTTCTCGTCGAGTTTTTTATTTTTTATAATGAAGAACGGCATTTGACTATTTATAAAAATAAAAAAACAAAAAAAAAATACCATCACGGGTGCCTATTTGGATCCCGAGAACCGTTTAAACGGCCTCAGGGTCCCAGCGGAGGGATTAACCCATCCTCATTTCGCCGATGGTATTCGGAGGCAACACCTAACAAGTGGCGAGCTTGTTGCGGTGTTTATCATGAAATAGCCTCGTTGTATAAAGCGGTCACCCATCCCAGGCCGGCCCTATTGTCATATGCTTAACCTTGTTATCAGTTGCGCAGTGACTTAACTACTAGGCTGGGGCTTTAGAGAAAAAGTAGGCGAGGCGACATGTCGCGTCGCCTCAGTCAAAAACGTATGTATTTTGACAGTGACAGTAGGCGTGAGGTACGCTGTCACCTGTCAAAGTTTATACAGTTTTGATTGAAGGCGAAACGACACGTCGCCTCGCCTGATTTTTCTCTAGGGCCCCTGGGGCCGCTTTTTTTGACTATTTATAGACCTACCTAATGTACAAATTCCATAAATTGGATCGATTAACACACTCTTGTTTAACAGGATAAATCACTCTCACTATGCCGGCTAAATGTATCCGAATGATACGAAATGGGCGATCGTCATATACCCAGAAAGGAGACTACATTTGCCCTTCCTGGAAATGGCTGAGGTTGTATCGCAACCGCTGAAACTATAACAGGACGTGGACAACAGCTTTTAGACAAATTAATCTGGTTTTCACTCCCCCCCTTCCCGGATTGATAAAAAAAACCCTTCACTACTAGAACCGCATCTTCTCCAATAATAGCAACTACATGATTATTTACAGTTTTGTCAATGCAGTCCATATAGTATACAACATGACTTGCAGCTACTCGTTTTTAAATTTTCTCATTCAGATTTTTTTTGACAGCAGTTCAATAATTCGTTGTTTGCATTTGACAGAAAATTCCATTGTTGAACAGTATCCTTCATGGTCAAATTAATAGACGATTTTATCGCCCTCTTTGTTCCGATATTTTCGTACTGTCCCTTATCTTGCGGGAAAGGAAGAAACAAAATAATTTGCTTAGGCTATATATTTACTTTTAAGATCAAAGATATTTTGTATGTAAACTTACATTTATATATATACGTGGTCGTCGAGTTGGTTAGACCTTGGACTTAAAAACGCTAAGGTCCCACCAATGAGTTGTTAATAAAAAAAAAAAATTACATTTGTTTGACAACACCACTATAGTGCCTAGGAGAGCACGTTAAGCTGTCGGTTCCGGTTTCACTATACCGACTTATGAAACTGTTTATAGATATGTTATTGAGTCTATCCAAAAAATCGCGACGAGCTAGCCACTTGTTAGGTGTACATACCATCGGCTACGACGAGGTGGGATTAAAACCCCTCCGCTGGGTACCCTGGGGCCGTCTAGGCGGTCTCGGGCGTCGTAAGGCACCCGTGAAGATATATATATATATATAAACTTACATTTAAAATATCTTTGATCTTAGAAATAGGTAAGCGACGTGAACACAATATTTGCGGAATCATTAAACGTTGGCATAAAAAGGCTTAGTTACAATATAACACTGTATTCAAAAGGAAATACGTATGAAATTTCTTTATAAAAATATTATTAAATTGCTGCTATCATCATATCTCTAAAAAGGGTGATTTGAAAGGTCACAAAAAGCCCTATATAAAAGTAAGTAAATAAATACATATTATTATGTGACAAATATAATAATATGTAATACTGAATTTTATTTGTATTAAATGGTGTATTCAAATGAATGAGTAGGTAATAATAATATGTATCATATTTTACACATATTGCTCTGGTCACAAACTACGCTTTAGGCTTGTACTATGTGGTACTAGAAAGAACGATACGTTTTAGGTGACCCCAATACCAATTTAGGTGGAAGGAAGACCTCTATAACTCTGCTAGGCCGACCAATCGGACTAGTTACCACAGCCCATACAGATGAAAAAACCGTCAAGTGACCTAGTCATGTTTCGGGTTTAATCTGTGGGTTCTCTAGTTTACCGCGGGGACTACTGCATCGATTTCTTGTTTAAATGGCAGACTCCTTTTATTGTACGGTTACGAAACATGCAATAAAGCACCGAAGATATTAAAATAGACTCGTGCAAATACGTCTTTGTCACCGCTGATTTCGCAATCGCATCATTTAGCCGGCATAGTGGCAACGATCAATATTGTTAAACAATAATGTATTGATCGACCCCATTTATTGATTTTTGTAGGTTTGCTTACGATCAGGTAGATACAAAGTCACATTCCGTGCTCCAATAAAAAAATTAATAAAAAAAAAACATAACAAACTGTACAGAAAAAGTACATGTTTTGCCAAAGGTAAAAATCGAACCTACGATCTCCGGATACAACGTCAATCACCTGATGGTAAGCAGACCTCCTTTTTACTCATTTATATTAGAATAGGATTGCAAAAGATTAGGTTACGAAATGGGCGGCCACATTGCATTATGCTGCTTAATCGCACCCTGAAAGGAGACTACCGCCTCGACAGGAAGTCGTAACCGTCCAGTCGGCCTAGCCAAGTTATAGGGACTTAACTAAAGTTGTATACCTGGCCACTTCGTAGTCTTTGGCGTTGTATCCGGAGGTCGTGGGTTCGATTCCCATCTATGACAAATTAATATTATAGTACGTTTTTCAGTACAGTTTGTCATGGTCTGGGTGGTTATAAAATATATGTATTATATCGTTGTTTCTGGTACACATAGCACAAGCCAAGAGCTTAGTTTGTGACCAGAGCAATATGTGTAAATTGTTACAAGTATTATTATTATTACTTCGGCTGAGTTGCACCAAAGTATCTGTTAAAGTAATTGTAACGGTTAAAGTTAAAAATGGTGCAACTGGAGCTTAGGCTGTTGCTGAAAGCACGGTATCGGTAAAATCCTTCGTCAAAATTTACGTAGCGGTTTTTAAATGAATATTCCAAATTTGAGCAATGCAATAATATTAAATAAGTAAAATCTAATTTAAAATAAATTAATACATAGTAATGTTAGTTTATTTTAGTTACCCATTCCCTTTATATAGTAAAAGTAACTTAGATTTTGACTTTGACGAGAGATTTAAACACAATCACGCTTTTAGAAACTCGACCTTAACGCAAAATACCACAACGTCTATATCTCCTAATGTCTTTACAAACATAAGTTAGGAAACACAACCCTTGGATTTTGGTTTAAATTTAATTAAGTGATACATGTACATTTACATACGGTGGAGAGTAAGTAGTAGGGCCTTTATTTTAGTATTTATTATCAATGTAAATGGAGCCTTAATAAAAAGGTTATAGAGAATGTTAAAGGTCGTTACGTAAATCCTACCTTACAGTCTGGTTTTGTTAAATAATCACTCACTATCAGTTTAAACCAGGGGTCGGCAACTGACGGCCCGCAAGCCGCATGCGGGCCGTGAATTGATTGGGTGCGGCCCGTAAGGTTCACACACCGTATATTACTATAACTTTTTATTATTATTATTATTTTAATTTTAAAAATTTATTATTTTCTACAGGGTAATTAAATATTTATTATTTTCTGTAGTAATAATTAGTTATTACTTAACATTTATGTTAATTTGTCTTATTTATTTTAAGTTATTTTGTTAACAGAATTATAGAAATATGTATTTCGCCCTGCAATGTAGTAGTATACGTATCCAGTGGATTTCCTCTCCTTTGAAGGTCATTGCAGTGTTGGCGCGTGTGCTGGGTTCTGGTTTGCACCCTAAGGACCTGGTTGAGTAGAAGGATGGCTGACACATACGTTACGTCCGTGATCGGGTGCTGCTGTTGGGGCCTTGGATCTCCGCTGGGCACGCACGTTTGATTGTTATCTTATAATAAGCGGAGATCCCGAAAAATCTTCTGCTTATAGGCCGGGGTTGGCATCAAAGAAATGTTGTGTTTTGTAATTCTGTACTTTCAATATTGTATGATAGTATATCTGCCTTGAGGTATTCCACGCGTGCTCTTCAGTAGGATGAGAGTATCTATCACATGCTATAAGCATAGGTTTAAGTCAATAACCATGCAGGACCATGCTCCTCTGATGATACGGTACATGTGGAACATCAGAGTTTTTTACTTGCTGGTACCCTTTTCTCCAGGGTGTCTCTGAGGCGATCGACTTGTGATCAGCGTTTGCGCCCTAAAAGATACCTTCCATTTATCTACTTGTAGGTATATTTTGATTACCTATATTAAAGTATGTATATTTGGGGCGTAGTATGTTTATGGTCTGTTGGGTTGGTCGCCTTGGTGGCACTTTTGCAGGGCAGTCAACAATTGACAGGTCAATGGAACCAGCTAACCACCTAGTCTTAAACTGGTTGGTTATGTAGTGTGTGTTCGGTTGGGTTGTTTTTTTTTTCTCCCGCAAGGACAATAGTTTACGATTTGTTAATTTTGTATTATATTCTCAACATTTGTCTGTGGGAGGAATGGCGACCTGGCCAAGTGCACACAGGACCTTATATGTACTTTTTTTTTTGACTTTTCATAAATGCCTGTAAAGGTTTACATGAAATAAATATTTTTGACTTTGACTTTGACCGAAAACGATGTAGGTACTTTCAGTGCCTTCGCATTATTTGTGCTGGGATTAACGGTGCACCTCACTAGGGTTACAAAGTCCCAGCAGTCACAGGACATAAAAAATAATCTCTACATTGTATGTAGAGATTAATTTTTGATAATAAATAAGATCCGAAATGGACCAATGTGTTTTATTTTAAATATAAAAAATAGGATGGTCACTATCTGAAAACTGGCAAAACCGGAAAAAGTCTTCAGAGTCTGGAATTATTGTGTATATACATAGTGACTTTGAAAGGATGTACTTTAGGCTAATATGAGGTTCTACTGATCAATACGAACAACTTTTCCCATGGAACCATGTGCCACAAATGAAAAAAAAATGCGTTCTCCATACAAACTAGTAATGTTAAAATAACCAATTTGCATGGGGAAGCCAACAATTTTTTTCATTTGCGACACATGGTTTCATGGGATAAGTTGTTCGATTTCATCAGCAGAACCTCATATTAGCCCAAAGTACATCCTTTCATAATCACCCTGTATACAGAGAAAAAATGCGGTCCGCACTGATTTCCTGACAACATTTGTGGCCCTATACTAGCATAAGGTTGCGGACCACTGGTTTAACCGTATCAAGGACAGTGACTTCAAAAGAAGAGCTTTTCAATCTTATCCACCTTTCTCCTTTTAGACACAGAACGTCGCGAGCAGGGGGAAATATGCATCCGCATACTGTAGCAGATGTACCTTCTTGTACTAAACGCTTGGGTAATTATTATAGCTGTATACAATTAATTTCTAATTATAAAATACAAGTTCGGTATTATGACCTCAGTGGTAATAGTTCTAAATATTTTTTGGACCATTTTTTATTTTCATGATTTAGCCCTTTTCTTTATTATTTTATATATAATAAATAAATATAAAAATCTAATTAACAAGCTACCAAACCAATCATTTATAAAACCCTCTTGGACATACTTAGACCAGATTGAATTAGCAGATCCCCAATTTTACAAAAGTCGTCAGGTAGACTTATTGCTTGGCGCCGAGGTTTACGCTTCAATTATGTTACATGGCATAAGAAAGGAAGACATTTTCCAGCCCATAGCACAACATACACACATCGGTTGGATACTATGTGGTAATGTGACATCTTCATACCACTGTAACGTTGTTATCAACAACAACGAGGAGATTAAACAATTTTGGGACATTGAGGAACCTATTGACGGGTCAGATGATTTATCCCTGGAAGATAACCTTTGCATCCTTCAATACGAATCTGAAACAAAACGTCAACCCGATGGACGCTATGTTGTTAGGCTACCATTAAAACCAGAAATTGACCAAAAATTGGGCGATTCAAGAAAAAAGGCAATCGCACAATTTCACCAACTTGAAAACAAATTTAGTAATAAAAAACATATTTCGCAAGATTACATCGCCTTTATAAAAGAATATATTAATTTAGGTCACATGCAATTAAGTACTCGGAATAATCGAATAGCTGAGTCGTATTTACCACACCATTGTGTTATGCGCGCGGATTCTACGACAACGGCTACTCGTGTCGTATTTAACGCATCAGCGAAAACATCTACGGGCTACAGTGTCAATGACCTTATGTACAGTGGGCCCAACCTACAACAAGATTTAGTTTCCCTTATAATAAAATGGAGACAATATCGAATAGCATTTACTGCTGACATAGAAAAAATGTTTAGACAAATTTTAATAAACGACAACGACCAACGTTACCAGAAAATTATATGGAGAGACTCACCAGAACAGCCACTGCGTGAATATAAATTAATGACTGTCACCTACGGTACCAAGGCCGCACCATTCTTAGCTATGATGCCACTAAAACAATTGGCCAAGGACGAAGAGAAACAATATCCAGAAGCAAGTAAGGTTCTGGAGAACAGTTTCTACATGGATGATCTTTTACATGGACATCATAACATAGATTCAGCTAAAAAACTTCAAGCCAAACTGATGAATCTGCTGAAGTCAGGAGGTTTTAACCTTCGTAAGTGGACATCAAACGCAGATCAATTATTAGACGACCCAAACGATATACGTAGAAAAGAACAAACATTCGAATTTAAGCACCAAGAATCTACGAAAGCGCTGGGTCTACGATGGCATCCAAATAAAGACGAGTTAGAGACATTTCAAGCTAAAATTTCATCATTGCCAAACGAAAAATTAACTAAAACAACACTACTTTCCGATATTTCAAAGGTATTCGACCCCCTCGGATGGATATCTCCAGTGACAATTAAACATAAATTACTTTTTCAGCAAGTTTGGAAGCTTGACTTAAATTGGGATGATATTTTATCAAAAGAAATAATTCATGATTGGAATAAAATCAAATCTGATTTGCAATTTCTTGACACCCTTCAAATACCTAGATGGTTGCATTGTCATCAAAATAATAATATTGAACTTCACGGTTTTTGCGATGCATCGACCAAAGCATACGCTTGTGTACTGTAAAGTTACACAAACAATAAACCAAAAATCTTCCGTAGTAATCTTCATAGGAATCTCTCAAACTATAACATCAAAATATTTGGCTGGTCGGACTCGACAGCCGTGCTTGGGTGAATTAACGGCGCCCCTAACAAATGGAAGCCATTCGTCGGGAACAGGGTTAAAGAGATCCCGACGATTGCGCTAGTCGAGGCTTGACCACCAAAAGATTGTCAAAACATGTGATTTGGTGGAATGGGCCACAATGGCTTGCATCATTCAATTCAACCAAAATATTAAAACCAGACCAAACTACGTCACTCAAGAAGAAATTAAAAGGTCAGCACAAACCAATGTCGTAACCACACCATATGAGAATGACATCATAAATAAACTAATTTATAAATATAGTAATTTCACACGAACGTATCGGGTTCTTGCTTGGATATTACGAGCACTTCCACGTAACACAAATAAAACAACATATTTAACCACGACTGAAATTAAAAAGGCTAAATATATTTTAATAAAACAAGTGCAAGAAGGTTCTTTTATTCAAGAAATAAATAATCTAAAAAACAATTATAACATTGATTCGAATAGCAAGCTAATATCTTTGAATCCATTTATAGATGAATTTGGTCTATTAAGAGTTGGCGGAAGAATTAAACACGCTAACATAAGTGACGACCAGAAACACCCAATTATTCTACCACATACGCACCATTTAACCGACATTATTATTGAGCAAGCTCATAAGAAAAATTTTCACGCAGGAGCACGTCTTACATTAGCCGAGCTGAGACGACAGTTTTGGATAATTGACGGCAACAACGCAGTAAAAAAGCAATTACGCCAATGTATAAAATGTCGAAAAACAAAATTTGAAATTCTAAACCAATTAATGGGAGATTTACCCTCGGCCAGAACTAATCCCACTCGACCCTTCTACCATACGGGAGTCGACTATACAGGATACGTTGATGTGAAATCAAGTAAAGGACGAGGTGTTAAATGTACCAAAGGATATGTAGCTGTTGTATACATGGTGACAAAGGCCGTTCACCTTGAGTTAGTATCCGACCTGTCATCGTCAGCATTTATAGCGGCTTTACGCAGACTGTCTGCCCGACGAGGATCTCCAGGTCACATTTATAGCGACAACGGTACTAACTTTGTTGGAGCTAACACCAAGATACAAAAATAAATTATACATCAAAAATTAACTATGATGAACGATGCGTTTTTTAACACCATATCAGATATGGAGATAAGGTGGCACTTCAGTGCACCATCGTGGCCCAGTGCTGGTGGACTTTGGGAAGCATCCGTGAAGAGTCTCAAATATCACTTACAAAGAGTGCTCGGAGATCAAAAACTTACTTATGAAGAGTTTAACACCCTCCTCGTACAGCTAGAAGGATGTCTTAACTCACGACCATTGTGCGCTATTAGCGAAGATCCTGTTGACATAAATTTTCTTACACCATCGCATTTCCTATCTAGCGGTCCATTATTAACTATTATAGAAACTGAAAAGGACGAACGCACCAGATGGCATCTAACCCAAAAAAAATACCACGACATTTGGAAGAGATGGCAGGCCGAATATCTCACTCAGTTATCAATTAGATCTAAATGAAAAAAAAAAATAAAAAAAATACTTTGAAATAAATGACATCGCTATGATACACGACACTCATAGCCAGCCGGGGAAATGGGCTTTAGGAAGAGTACTGGAGCTGCATCCAGGTTCTGACAGCCTTGTAAGAGTAGTGACACTAAAAACCAAGGGGGGTACTATTAAAAGACCTATAACCAAATTATCTTTTCTCCCTATTGACAAAAAACCTGAATTGTTAAACCAAACCACTCAACAAAGTACAACCCACGACAAGAAGTTTAAGGCTGCCGGCCAACCATTAAAACATCCTAAACCAAGAAAAACCTGCTGCAACTTCATAACAATGGCACTATTATTGTTAATCTCTTTAATTTCACCAATTACTTGCAACCTTCAAGTGACCGCTCTACGAAACAACAAAACCATTTATTTTGACCAATTAAATAACTTGAAACTAATACGAGATGAGTGGAAGCTTGTTGTTTTTTATGATATGAATTCTTACTGGCAAAGTACTGAGTTAGCTGAAAAATATATAAATCATTAAGAACAACTGTGCGAGAGAATTAAGATAAAAACTTATTGTGGTTTAATTCTGTTACACCTGCGACACTGTTTCAGCGAGTTGAAATATTATAATAAAATTTTATTTAACCAAAATTTACCCTCAAACCAAAACAGACTCCGACGCGGCCTAATAAACGCCGTTGGCAACGTCGCACACAGCATGTTTGGTGTGCTAGACGAGCAGTTTGCAGAACAATACCAAAACCATATAGCGATGATACGAGAGAACCAAAAACATATGGCCCTACTATGGAAAAACCAAACGTCCATAGTAGAATCTGAGTACAACCTACTACAAAGAATGGAGGGCATAATTAACAAACATCATAAAATATTTAACCAACATATCAACAACTTAGAAAAACGTACGAATACTATACAAACAGTGATGCAAGAACTAGAACAAATGAATGAGTTTTCACTATCATCCATAACAGCTAATGGAATTATTATGAACTTAAAAAGCATTCAAGATACGCTTCTTGACACCATAACCAACATATCAAATGAACAATTTAATATACATCTATTATCACCAGATCGGTTGATTTCTGAACTAAACCTTATATCAGGTCAGATTTCGAGCGAACTTTCCTTACCAATAGAAAATGTTCATAGCGATTTACCACATATTTATCATTTATTAACTGCGAAAGCAAGAATGACAAGTACATATTTATTTATTGAAATTAAAATTCCTTTAGTGAGCAGAGATAGATACCAATTATACCATCTAATAAAAATCCCAAAACCAGTTGACCATAACATGATTGTTCTTGTACCCATAGCAGACCACATTGCGATAAACTTAGAAAAGGATTCATTTATACCACTAACTGAAAATTAAATTCAAACCTGTTCTCATTACCATTCAAAATTATTATTATGCCCTACTCATAAACCAATTTACACCACTAAGTTCGAAGAAAGTCTATGTGTAAAAGACCAGATTTCTCAGAAATGTAAGGTAGGCATAATAGAGTGCAAAGACACCTGGATTTCACTAAGTAAGTTAAATACATTCTTATACTCGTGTTGCAAATAATGTATAATAAAAATGATTTGCAAGGATCATATTTCAGTGGAACGGCTCGACAAGGCCGGCATCGTAACCTTGCAAAGCGGCTGCGTCATTAAAAGCGATAATTTAACTTTTTTCACTCATAAGCAACAAACAAATAATAAGTATAAAACCAAGTATTGTACCCATAATAATACCACCAATTAACGAAATAATTAACTTGCGAAATGAGTTCAGATTACCAAAATACGAGTATCAACCAGAGTGAGTTAATAAATATTGGTAACCAAATAAATCATATAGAGCAAGAAGCTAATAAAATTGTAGAAGAAAGCAATCAGCTGTCGTCGCATGATATTCACCATTACGTCATCAGCTACCTGATATGCGGAGGGTTGGTGGCTGCGGCCATCATGTACGTGGTGCGACGCGTGCGCGAGCGAGACCGCCGCAGGCCGCAGGAGCCCGCGCCGGCGGCCCGCCCGCTGCAACTCTTGGCGGGGTCTGGGCTGGGACCGCCCAAACCTCCAAGAGAGCAACGTAGTTTAAGTGCTCAGTGTTTAAGTGACCAAAAGTGTTATAAGTTAGAAAATAAAAAATATATCGATGAGATGCGCAACGTAGTTTTAGTGATCAGTGTTTAAATAGTGAATGTGTTAGTGAATCATTAAAAAAATATGACTTGAGTAAAAGAGCACCTATTGTGTCACCTACCTTTCGTAAATTTATTGAATTAGAACAGTAGTGTATTAAAACATAGTGACTATTGAGGACTATTAATGGACACTAAGAATATTTAAGTATAATTGTTTAATCATATTGTACCATCATATTTCTAGCTAGCTTTTGTATCTTCTCCCTCGGGAACATGTACGAAGTACAATAGCGAGGAATGCACGCGGTCAGCGTTTATTTAATATGACGCAAATACTTAATTAATTGTATTGCGACAGTACACGATCGGACGTCGACCATTCCGCGTGTTCCTCACACCAAACCATTTATTACCATTTCTTATATTAAATCCTTTTATAAAAAAACAACCTTCCTCGTATCATTTAACCACCTAACCAACATAAGTTCACCCCGAACACCTATATTATTTTAAAACAATGGTTGTATTAACTAGAAACATGTACCTACTTAAAATAATGTAGGGGTTTAAATCCGGAAAATTAAAAAAACAACAATAAATGTTTTAACTAGAATAATGTAAAAAAAATTTAGGGTTTAAAGGGCAAAATCCGAAAAAAAAAACCTATGGCTAAATATTTTTTGGACCATTTTTTATTTTCTTTATTTTACCCATTTCTTTATTATTTTCCCTATATTATTTTAAAAAAATATATTATTTTAAAACAATGGTTGTATTAACTAGAAACATGTACCTACTTAAAATAATGTAGGGGTTTAAATCCGGAAAATTATAAAAAAAACAATAAATGTTTTAACTAGAATAATGTGAAAAAAATAATGTAGGGGTTTAAAGGGAAAAATCCGAAAAAAAAAATCCAATGGCTAAATAGGTAGTACCAACTCGGCCCTTAAGTTTAGCTAACCCTCCTGCCAACCACCCTGTATTATAAAACCTTTTTATATTGTCATTCGAATCTGTATTTACCAACAAGGATCAAAACTGTTTCGGACCAGCTGAGGTTAAGTATGACTCAAGCTATTCGACAAATATTTTAAACATTTACGGCCTTAATTATAAAAACAAATTGAGTCCCTGAAAAACACTTTAGTATTTTTGAAGTCGGTTATATTTTTTTGTTAAAAAGTTTTTTTTTTTAGATATTATATACAAATATCTCATTATTTTAGATAAAAATATGTGAAAAATATTGTACGTGCCTTTGTAATTTGAGGGTTTCCGTCGATTTTTCCGAATTCCACCATCAGATTCTGACTTGGTTCCAATGGAACCAGCTCGGAAGTGCACTCTTTCGAATAAAAAAATCATTTTAAAAATCGGTCCATAATTGGCGGAGAAATCGGTAAACATACATAAAAAATAAAAATATATACATATAGGTATATCAGTCAAACATAGAACCTCCTCCTTTTTAGAAGTCGTTTAAAAATATACCCAATGTTCAAATAATTATGTCTTCGCAGAGATGTAGCGTCGTTGAGCGTATTTTACCGCCTTTACCATGGACAGTGCTCTGAAGACCTTTTTAATCTCATTTCCCCCTTCCCCTTTTCGTTACAGAACCTCACGAGCAGGTAACAGAATGCATGCGCATTCTGTGGCCGATGTACCAACCCGCACTAAAATATTTGGTTATTCGTACATCTGTCGCACTATTCAAATGTGGAATGCTCTGACTGCTTGCGTGGTTCCTCCATCCTATAACCGAGTCCTTTAAACGAAGCGTTAATAGGCATCTTAAGCCGGCATAATGGATGAAACCAGCAATTACAACACACTTCTAAGAGCTGGTTGTATTCATTCTGGGACCTGCATACTTATTACGATCAGGTAGAAGTGGGGTCACATGGCGAGCTCCTATAAAAAAAAAATCTAGTAAATCCAGCCGCATTACTAGATCCAGAAACATAAGTTGGCGCTAGAATCTATACATATAATAAAACTGTAGACTTTCCGTGTCTGTACATTAAATATTTTTACAAAAAAAATACTGAAAGATACGACAATTACGTATATATCATCACGAGTGCCTTAGGGCGACCGAGACCGCCTAGACGACCTAATGGTACCAAGCGGAAGGGTTTTTAATCTCACCTCGTCGTATGAGTCGACAACGTAAAGTGCTCTCAGAGGCACTATAGTGGTGTTGTTAAAGAAATATATATACATTTTAAGATTAAAAACTCATTGGTACACACTGGAGTTTGAACCAGGAACCTAAGTATTTTTAAGTATAAGTCTAACCAACTCGGCAACCACGTATATCAATAATAAAAATAAGTAATAGAAGGTAAAAATCACTCATTGGGTTCCAAATCAAATTACTGAAAGATAAGGAGCTTTATTGGAAGTAACAATTAGCTATTTTTCATAAAAGTGTTCTACGAAGAATCAAAATATTTTATTTAGTTAGATTCTTAACTCAGTCCGGTAACGGTTGAGGCGAGTTTTTTTAATTTTGTTTATAACAATTTCCTAGGATCTATGTCTATGGTTTTAATGAACTAGCAAGTTGCGGGCTTTTTATTTTATTTAGTTTAAAATAAATGTATGTACATACACACACATACATATCGTTACGGGCGTCTTACGGCTCCCGAGACCGCCTAGACGGCCCCAGGGTACCCAGCGGAGGGGTTTTAATCCCACCTCGTCGTAGCCGATGGTATGAGTCTGCACCGAATAAGTGGCTAGCTCGTCGCAATAGTTCTTCATTTATTTTCAGAATGAACAACACAATGTTTATTATTTCAGATAAAAACAATATAATTGCTTCATCCGTCAATCTGCTGCGTAACTTATTCTATCTAGTCATATTTCGGTTTTAGTCTGTGAGTTTACCGGTTTTAGAAGGGAGGAATATTTTTTTAGATATCTGGAGCATAGAATATGACTTTATATCTGCGATCATTGACGTTTAACAGCATTGATATGATGACCCGTTTACACTATGCCGGCTCATTTTATGACCGGTTCTGCGCCGCCTGTAGCCATCGGCTTCCCGCGACCTTTTTCAGGTCGTCGGTCCATCTTGTGGGGCGCCTGCCTCTGCTGCGTCCTTTACCACGCGGTCGCCACTCGAGAACCTTAATGCCCCAACGGCCGTCCGTCCTGCGAGCTACGTGGCCTGCCCACTGCTATTAAGTTTGGCGATTCTGGAGGCTATGTCGGTTACTTTGGTTATATTTATATTAGAAACTAATTAGCACTTGGTCGGTAACTTTTAAACTGTACCTGGGTATACTAGGTACAGTTTACTCAAGTGGTAAAAAAAAACTCCGATTGATTGATTACCCACTATGGTATTTTGTAGCAGCTGCACATGTGACTTTATTCTTTATTATCACGGGTGACTTATTTGACTCCCGAGAACCGTTTAAACGACCTCAGGGTACCCAGCGGAGGGATTTACCCGTCCTCGGATTAAATTCTTTATAGGTATATTTTATTATTTATCGGAGTACGGCATGTCACTTTGTATTCACCTATAAGTAAGCAAAGTCCATGAATGGGGTCGATCAATACATTGTTGGCTTAATAATGCGGTTACGAAATGGACGGCGACAAAGACGTATTTGCATTACGAGTCTATTTTAATATCCTCGCTAATATATTATCAAATCAATCGCCCGTTTTGTATCTGCACCATGAGACCACCATCTCGATAAAAAATCGATACAGTAGTCTCCGAAAAATCGTTACAGTAGCCCCCGGAAAATCTCTAATGGCTATATTCATAAAATATAGGTTTAAATAGGTGTTGTCTCTTTTACGCATAACTATTTATTTTTGTTGTTGAAAAGAGCCAAAAGCTGATGAATACCGGTGTAAAATTTTACTGTGACAAAGTTCAATACCTCTAGAGTGGGTTTTATAACTACGACTTTCCATTTGAATTAGCTAATATTTGTATGAGAATTAGGTTTGCCCTCCAAGCGGAAATTTTAGGAACTAAAAATTCGAGCGTTTAATTGTGAAAACGGTAACGCAGTTGTTTATAGTTAACTCGAAGGTAAACTTTAAAAAACCTACACTATATAGGGATACAGAGACCCTAAGATCACAGACTGCACTAAGGTTATAGGTAAAATACCGTTAAATTGGTAAATGCTACCAATGGATTTTAAATAAAAGATATATCAGAGATATATGATAATAATATATTTCATTATAATTTAATTTATTTACTTTAAAACTTCTTGATTATGACTAGAATTTTATTAAACAAAGTTTAAATTTATAAAATTCATAAAAAAATATGTTACATAATATTATAAATAAGTTTCTATAAAACAACCTTTCCTCAAATTAACGCAAAACGTTACATTTTTTTTTTGAAGGCTAAAAAAAATAAGTGCGTTTAAATTAAGCTTTTGTCAATTCGAAAGCTATTATATAATTAAGGTAATTATTATTATTATCTTATTAAGGTAAATGTAGTTTGTGATTTATATTTTTCTGAATTAGTCAACGAAAGTCACAAATAAACTATACTAGTAAAAATAATAATTTAAAAATACCTAATTGTTTTTAATAATTCAAATGTATTTATATTTATTACATACTTTGCGTTAATTCGAGGAAACCATCTGTATATCTGAACATATATATAGTATATCAGTATTAAAAATATTGTTTTTAATTTAAGGAGTAAATTTTACCCCACACTATACCTATACTAATAAATAAATATGAAAGTATATTTGTTTATATATACTTAATAATTCCAAAACAACTGAAGCAATTTGTATGATATTTTGCAAACAGGTCTGGTATAATGATAAGTATAAATATAACCAGCTCCTGTACAATTTATCACACAACTAGTCTGTATGCGGAGGTCGTGAGTTCAATTGTCACCCATGGTAAAAAAATGTTAGTACGTGTTTCTGTACAGTTTGCCATGGTCTGGTTTTTATAAAATATAATATGTATTAATATTGTTGGCTCTGGTATAAATAGTAACAAGCCCATAGCTAAGTTTATGACCGGGGCAATATATGTATTAAAAATATAAACAAAGTGGTATTCTTATTTTAGCAGCCCTTAGACTCGGTACTATACAAATTGGTCGTCCATATTCATTGAATTTGTAGGACTGCTTGTGAACTGATAAATTTGGAACAAATGTATGTTCTCAAGAAATTATATAATTCAAATATGTAATGTACGTAGATAACAAGCAACTGAAACCTGGTTGGCTCAGTGGTTGGGTACTTGGTCGCGTAGCGGCGGGCGGGAAGTTCGAGTCCCGCCCGCCAGGATTTTTTTGATTGCATTTTATAAGGAATTTATAAAAACGTAAAAATATAATTTAAATAAAATATATAAGTTATGAGCACATTACACATTATATATAAATTTTAATATTAAATAAATAGCTGTGGCATCTTGAGTCGACGAATATTAAACTTTAATACATCTTTATTCCTAATTTAAATTCATTATAATAAAAACTGCCGTGAAATTATTTTACTTTTTTTTTTAATATGATAAATATACTCCAAAACTTTCTAAAACGTTGATTAAATTAATCTATGATCAAAAACTTACAAAGGCATTGGTGGAAAATTCACTTGATGTGACATAACACCAATTCTTGTTAGTTAATTTTGACCATAGATAAATTTGATCAACGGTATAGTCTTTTTAAAAGGACTCAAGACGAGGCACTCTACATTAATATATAAAACACTAATTTTACTTATAAAGTATACTTAAATTTATTATTCACACAATATATAAAAATATTATACTTTAAAAATCCACTAAAAAAATATTAAATGTAAGTAATTTGATTAAAAAAATATGCTGACGAAAATTTTGTTATTCCAAATCTACATTGGTCCTTTTTAAGTAATTTAGAATTTTTAAGTCAAAGTACGAATATCAAAAAATTAAAATAAATTTGACCACAATGTATGAAACATAAATTTTGTTGGAAGCATACTGTACTCGCATCTGTAGCTCTAACACAAGTTTTACTATAGTCGCTAGTAACTATAGATAGGAATCAATCTTTAAGATAGGTTTATTTGAAAAACAAAGCGATCCTATTGGTTCATCCCTATCTATAGTTACTAACGACTATAGTAGAAACTGTTTCCAAAAAATTGTGGTACTAATACTGTCGATACTAAATCCATATAGTGGCTTTGTTTAGAACGAAATTCTAATAATGTTCTAAATCCAAAATTAAGTTTTTTTTAATGTGCACTTGGAACGAATATCAAGTATGCTCCCATAAGTTATATTAAAAACCAATATTAAAAAAATAAATCTCAATATACTACCTACATAATAATAATATTCACAAAATTAACACATTTAAATATACAATGTTAGTGTTACATGAAATTAGAATGTGGATATGTCTTAATTTATTAAATTTCATAATTTTATTAATCACTTAATTAATTAATTATTTTATATTAAATTAACTGCTTGGCATAGGTGAAACGGAACGTCTTGCTTTCATAGCTTTGTTGTTACAAAAGTTCCTAATCTCTGCTATTGGCTGCATCAGGAAAATTGGAACGTCATCGTCACGTTTCTGAAAAAAAAAGCTTTCAGTTCACTGGTCTAACCCCACTGTTGGAAAGTCGTAAATTTTGGAGAAAAGGAAGTTCTCTATGTTTTAAGAGATCCAGAAATGTCACTGTTTTTTTTAAGGTAGCTGCTAAAAAATTCAGTGCTCAATTTTATATTTTTAGGCCTGATTTTTCAAACATCAGATATAACTTCATCTGTCTATTGAAAAATCAGGCCTAAGATGGATCTAGAAAATTCAGTGCTTAATTTTAAATGAAATGTAGTTATATTATTATTATTAATTACCTGAAATAAGACTTCGCCTTCAAAATGTGTTAACTCATATTTTCTAGTTCTCAACAACAGGCCGACGAGTTTGTCGTTGATAATTGTGTATATCTGGAAATAAAATAATTTATAATTATTAATTGATTTCCGCAAATTATAATAGTCTGCGGCCGTATCCTGTTTTTTTTTTTACAATGGCCACGATACGGAATGCTAAATATTTTAAGCCAAAATCACGTGTATAAATATAATATTTATATTTCGTAATAAACCTTTATAGGTATTTCAGAAGAGCAATAAAAAAAAAGAGAAATTCGGCAAGGCCGTCGTCCAGGCGGTCTCAGGCGCCGTAAGGCGCCAACAAAATTATTTTATTTTAGTGATGTCATCCCGATTTCCGTTTCCATATTCGGGCTGCAAAGTGTGTTTTGTTTATATTGCTAATTACGTGCGAGTGAACGTTCGCGCATTAGTAAACCAAGTCTAAAATTAATACTTGGCCGTGGAACGCGCGCGGACCGGCGAGGAATGTCTAGTGACGTCACTGCGCGTGCGCATCGGGATCAACACAACGAATCCCACAGACTTGAATCTGTAGATAGGCCTAATGTATGGTCTTATCTAGAAATCGCACGTGCCTTAAATATCTCTAAATCTATTGTTTTGGAGAGCATATTAAGTCGGTCCTAGTTTCCTATACCCTCCAGTAAAACTGTTTCTATATGTGTCTATACAATCACCACAGGAATTTGTTATTGTTCGTTTTAGACTCAGAATAGGATAGTTCTACCATTATATGAACATGACCCAAGAATTAATACCTTAATGTATTTTTCATATAATTGGCATTATTCATAAACAAACTTATTTCACCGATTTAAAAACTTGAAGGTTTTTTAAATCGGCGAAACAGCTTCTTGGTCATAAAATGTGTATTAAATCATAATTGTAGGTGACACAAATTAGGTGGCTTATACCTAACCTACAAGGAACCCAGCGTGAATAGAAATCAATAATTAGCTGACATTACCTGGCCGAGGTAGGGTAGTTCTACCATTATATGAACATGACCCATGAATAAACACCTTAATGTATATTACATATAATTGGCATTATTCATAAAAATACGTCGGTGAGCCGTGTGACTCACCAAGAGATAGCTACTCGTCGAACGTGTCAATATCGTGCCCTGTTTTACACCAGCGTCATATTATTATTTGGTTATTCCATAATAATCATAGAGATATTAAATAATTATTAAAGGGCTCTTGCTTTATCAACTCAGGCTTTCTTGCTTTTTTCTAGAGTTATGCGCTGTATTGTTGGTAACTTTCTATCTACTCAATATAATAATATTAAGCAAACCTTCAAAATCCATGGATTATTTTAAAATCCATCGGTCGGCTTAGCAAAGTTATTGAAACCTCCTTTCCTTATAAAATAGTACTTATCTGAATTTAGTGAAATCACCTTGATTTATTAATCGTAGTACAATCACGCTCATTGTGATTATTTCGCCATTCTACTGTGACCTGTTTTCTATGATGAAACGAAATGAATGACCAATGCAGCTGACGGAAATCGCACAGGCCATTGAAACATTCAGAGCTCATTAAAATATGTGTTTATGCTACTATACAGGAAGCGGTAGCAGCCCTTTTATACTCCACTATTGGAGAATGGGTTTTGTTTGGGAAATGGATTTTGTTGGGGTATGGATACATTATGATACACGATACTGTTAGGGTGACACTGAGATCAGTATCGCCAAGACCGTTTGAACCAAGTTTGACGCAGACTTCAATAAAAGAACCAGTAATTATTTTGAAATCGCCTGCGGAATGTTCTATTATTTTTTTATTTTCTTAAAAAACTTGGTAATCTATTATTTTTTGTTTAATAATGGGTCAATAATCAATCCCTAATTAAAAAAAACTGGGAAATGAACTTTGAGATACAGGAGTGAGGATTTGAAAAACGAGGAAACGGAGAAGTAACTTAAAGACTGCAATCAACGGAAAATTTAAGTCAGACAAGTAAAAACACTCAAAGATGTAAAATAAAAAATGATAAGTTCATTAGTTTAACAACTCAACCATCGCATATTAATGAACAACCGGAACTCGGAGCTTAAATTTATTAAAGTTCCAAATTCAAATTCAGGGTTGAATCTGTGGAATGTGTGAATCACTCGTTGAAATTCCTCATTTGAATGTATGGAATGCGGGCTGAAGGATTAGCAAGTATAATGCTCTTTATCGCCGGGTCTGCTCCTGAACGTGGGAAAATTCCACATTATTACATATGGGTGAGAAAGTTAGGGATTTTTGAAACAGGGTGTGTTAGTATTATGACATTTAGTTTCTAGACTTTTAACGGAATTTCTGAGAACTAGTACAGAGCAGGGGTCTTTGGCGAGAGCTCGTAGGGAAAGGTCATGTTTATGTTATTTTTTTTGTATTTTTGTATCCGTGAACGTTGTATGTTATTTGAAAGTGTTAACGATTTTGTGGTTTATTCTCTTTAGAGAAACACAAGTGTTTTAAAAATTTAATATAAACATTAAAACCAGACTTTTCGTGTGGTCGCCAAACTCAGCTTTTTGTTGCAATAATGGCCGCCATCCCATTATTGTAGCACGTGTTTGTGTTCGTCCTCACTTAACACTGGCAAAAGAACCGTATACTTGTATACGGTCGTGTTGCCATTTACCTAAAAAACTCTTACCGTACAATATTCAATACTATTTGACACTGGCAAAAATTTTGAAACGACGGTTGCCATTAATAAAAAATAAAAAATTGTTTAGGGCATGTATGAGAACTAAAATAGTATAGGGTAATTAAATTGGGTCAAACTGATCTGGACAAGGTAACAAACGGGTAACGTAACTTTTAAATAACTTCCTCCCTCCCATAAGTCTCCATTGGTGGGACTTAAGCTTTTGATTGGAAATATTTATTGGAGCATGGTATCAGACTTTGAATACACCTGATAGTAAGTAAATCTACAAGATCCATGAATAGGGTAGAAGGTTTTTTGTTTTAAAAGACACAAATATTTAAAATTTCACGTTTACCCTTGATCTGATTCCTCATCGGATTAATCATGGTTTACTATATTATTTATAATGCTATATTCCTTGTAAAAATATTTAATCATAGTAGGTAAGTATTACTATTGTTATAATTATAGTACATTATACTGGTTGTTTTTTTTTTATTGTGTTCTATGATGAAAATAATGAAACACGTATTTTTTTCCTTTTGTGTGTGCCCATACAAAAACATTAAGATAAAATGACTTAAAGTACAAAACAGGTACACAACAAATCACTTCAACATTTATACTAAATTCACGATTGAGACCCCGCCACTTGTCTTAAGGTATTTTATTTGCTTGTTACGAATACAATAATGTTGGAGTAATTTTAACCATATAGGGGTTCATATGGTAATATAAATTATCATACAATTTTCAACATATTTTTTGAAGAAAACAATATCCAATTTTTCATTAAAAAATTGGTTCTTAAGTAATACTTAAGGCTTATAATAAAACAAAGTCGCTTCCAGTCTATTTAAATAGCTTAGATTTTCTAAATATGCAACAGATTTTGATGCGATTTCCACCAAATAATGGTAACAAAGGTAACTTCTTCCGAAAGGTTTATATGTATAATAATTAGTACTGTTATACATATTATTATAATTAGAAGTATTCGTGCGAAGCCGGGGCACGTCGCTAGTACTTATTATGATACTATACATTTATTATCTGGTTTGTCATTTTGTCACTTTTATTATTTTTACAAATCCAAAATAAGTCTAATATAAATCCAAAAGAGTCTAATTAAAACGTTAAATAAATTATTTGTAGTTTTGGAACACACCTTGAAAAAGCTTAGCTGCAGAAAAATAATCAATTCTCCTGATTAATTGCCTCTCAAATATTCTGGCCATTAAAAAATCTACCTACACATTTTATGATCCGAACGAATATATTGAGTATACAGCTGCAAACTCATGCATATCAAACTCAGTTTTTTTTTTATAAATGTCGAATTCATTGTTTTTAGAGGTTTTAGGATTGCGTACTTTTTTAAAGAAAAGCGAAACCTTTATGGTTATCCCATATAAGGCATGAGTACGTCTGTCTGTTTTTTTTTTTGCAGAATTTTAGGTTTGGTATATTTTATGCCTGCCTACTAAACTTCCAATGATGAATATTTTTTTTCTGAAATCAATCTTTCTCCCCAATTTTTTTTCCCGTTATACGGAATTATACGCGCGCGATCAGGATTCGGACTTGGTAACATTTTTTAGGAGTATATTTCACCTACATTAAATTGTATAATAAATTAGTTAAGTAAACAATATTGACGGCGATATGGAGGAAATAATATTATTTATAAGTTTTTTTTTTTTTTTTTATAGGATTTTTTTATTATTATTATTGTTTTATTTATAAGTTAGTTTATTTTTAATGTTATTTAAGTTTTTTTATTAATAAAATTGTACTGCGATTAGGTAAAAAAAAAAACTTAAGTAATTATGAATATTATATATTTCTTCATTTCTTCGTCATTAAAAACTATACACCAAAACACGATGAAAGAAATTATACAATACTTGTAGAATATAGAGTAATGACTATCTCTCATATTTATACATCTCAAGACTTGGCCCTGAAAGATTTGTCACTACATCTTAGTAACACTTCCATTAATATAAAATTAGCTATTGTTACAAAGAAATCTTCAGTTCATACAATTTGTTACATAAGTAGCCGCCTACAACATTCCTTGTGCCAAAATAAAAGGTAATTAACTGAACATAAATAACGCACCTGGGTTGCAAAAAAACACTAACAACAATCCAGCAATCGATTGTCGAAGTGATTTAAGATTCAACCTATAAGTTTGTATATTTACATTTCGTTTAACTATTTAAGACGGTACATGAAAAACATGCTAATGGTGAAAGGCTCTAAAATTAGAATATATAGTTTATTTATGAAATTATATAGTTAAAAACTACTATTGGTAAAATAATTAAGAAGTGGCCAAGAAAAGTAAATAATAATTAAAAAGTACCCATACAATTAGCCGCTTTTCCGTATTAAATGTCTAGGAAATGGAACTTTTTTATCCTAAAAGAAATCCTGACAACCTTCAACTTCATCGTAGGTAATGGTGTTCTGAGTCTACAGCAAACAAGTGGTAATGCCTTAGCGTCGTCGTCTATATAGACTTATAAACAGTGTGACAAGTTCGTATAGTAAAACTGGGATCGGCAGCTTAACGTGGTAATGCCATGGAAATGATTTGGCATTTTTTTGTCATATCACTGTCCTTAGAGAAAAACCATTCCATTCCATCGATGGAATCACCTTCAGCAAAAAAGTATGGGGTTTGACAGTTGACAGCGAAGACCACGCCTAGAGGGCCGACTGAAAGCTGTCAAAATCCATATTAATTTGACTTAAGAATATTCCATCGATGGAATCATCAAAATTTCTCTAAGGTTAATATATAAATTTATTTTTTAATTTCTCGGGTTTGAACCCGTGGCATAAGTTTATTTTTAAGTATGTACGGTATAATCAATTACGTAGATATCATCTTTAATTATCAAGGAATAAGCGTAGGTATATTATTCTGTAAATAATATCAAATCCTATATATAGTGCAATTGAACAGTAATAAATTGCAATCAACAATAATTTAACTTTAAAAAATCATAAAATTTAAGAGATGATAATAACGCCACAGTATATTGCCGGACATAAGTAGGTACCTATTTCAGATGTTTTAACTAGCTACAGTTCGTCTGCCAAAAATAACATTAAAATAGCTATCATATCATATGGCAGATTGGCAGTCTTCTTACTAGGTATTAACCGTTTAAAATCAAAAGCGCAAGCGGCGTCAAATTCAATTCTGTCAATAAAACTAAAATTAGATTTTGAACGCTTCTAAAATCTTTTAAAAACACACAATGATTGAATAAACGATAAACAGATTAAATATTGTTTTTCGAAGATTTCATTTGTTATTGTTATTAGTCAGTTGTATTCGTTTATATATCATACATTAGGTATACCATTAGGTATTTATTATGTTATATTTTAGGATATGTTTATGATATACAACAGGATAAATTGATTATAAAATGTATTATTCTGTCACATTCAACAATACTTATACTCTGCACTCTGTCAGGGCATCAGCTGAACATCAATGCTACCATAGCCTATGCCAAGCTGAAAGAAAGCTCATTTTGTTCTAAATTGTGAAGATATTTTTAAAAAGCAAAATAGCTTTTATTTTTTATATTATTTCTTTAACTCTTCAAAATTCAAATTCATTTTTTTTTCATTTCATGTATTTAATTTCATATATTCTTTACAGATATTCAAAAATAGTAAAAAAAAAGTATTTAACAATGAGGCCTTGCAGTGCGATTGTTTAGGCTGCTATTTATTACCAAAAGAATAATAATATTTTTTTATTAGCTCCATCTATTAGATTAAGAATGTGGTATAGAAATCTTAATGTGAAAAATACTACCGAACCGAACGCACGCTACATAACCAACTAATGTAAGACTAGGTGGTTAGCTAATTCCATTGACCTGCCAATCATTATCTGCCATACAAAGGAGCTATCAAGGCGACCAACTTCATCGACCATATCCACGCCTAAAAGAAATTCTCGAAAGTTCTTAAGAAATTTCCTATAGGATCTTTTTCTTTCCTATAGGATCCCATATTATAATTTAACTATCACCTCTGTATTTATTATCAATTGTGAAATATGAGGGATTTTGCTAGAAAGCTAATAAAAACGTGAGATGACCACGAAACAGTGGTTATTGTTATAGCAGGCAAATTTAACTGAAAATCCCACTTAGGCTTAGATGCAAAGAAAACATCCAGTAGTAGAAAATAATGCTGATGTTGAATAAATAAATAAATAAATGCAAAAAAAAACTAACCGAAAACAGTTCACCAAAGGAGATAACTTTAGTAGCGCACTTGAGTTCGGGAGGTAAAAGTCCTTTGCAGGGATTTTTTCCGTAATCATGAATAATTTCACAGAGTTCCTTCATTTCTGTGCATACCCTAGCTTGTGCTTCAGCTCCTCTGAGTTCTGTTTTTGATCCTGGAATTGGTCTGAAATAAAATAATATTTATTATATCTAGGTATTAATTATGTTGGTAAATCCAACGTAATTAAGGGAAATTTAGGGAAAAAAGAGGAAGACCAAGATTAAGAAGAAGATACATACATAGATTAAGTAAAAGATAAAATAATTCATTTGGTACAGGGAGGTCTAGACGTTGGCCGAGAATAAGCTAGAGCAGCGATTACTCTACCGAAAATAGACTAGCTCTGAATTTAAGAAGAAAAAGTTAGATTTAATTTTGTATCTAATAATTTTGATAAAGATAATGAGCATTTTGATAATTTCCGAATTTACTGCAAATACACCCAAAGATTTTGAATAAATAAATATTGCAGGCAACCCAGTCCAATTCTATTTCCATACTACTATTTCAGTTCACTAATATTTATCCGTCAATTATAATAAAAATATTTTTAATCCGGCCATTTGTTGTTGCTGTTGACAGAGCTTGGTACCGGATGCATTGTATAAAATTAACCAGCATATAAATCAAACAGATTTAGCTACATTTTATAGAGCAACTTCGTCAAATTCACGATTTAGATATTGACGCAATTGCCAATAGCTTGATATTAATACTTTTAAACCACTAAAATTTCCGTCTGATGGTTTGGTAATATGAAAAGTTTGTGACGTGAGTAGAGATAAACATGATATGGCAAGAAGGAAAAATAAAAATTCTAAAAATGATATGCTCAGGCGTCATTGGCTTAACTTCGTTTTAAACACTCCAGCTTTAAAACTTTGAACAAATATAATTTAGACTTATGCAAATATTAGCATAAATAAATTAGATGATTGCAAAATGGAAGTAAAATTTTGAAACTGCCACCTGTCGGTCTTGGGTTAAATTCTAAATCTGGGTGAAGCAAATTCGAAAGGAAAATCCACAGACAGCAAATGGGCTGATGACTTTTTGCATTTTTTTAATATTCAAACTTGAGGAGATAACAATAAAAAAACAAGCCATCACACTTCTGATGGTAGTTATAATTAATGAGGGAAGTTACAAAGGAAACAAAGTAATATAGATATCCTTGGATATAATGTAGGTAACCTTTAACGTTAGCAGATGACTGAAAGTGGAAGTGGACTGTGGTGTGATAAAATATTTGTTTTAGAAAGAACAACTAGAGCATGTATATTCAGCGGACCAGAAACCGTGTTGCAGAACTTGCATATGCTCGGCAACACGGTTTCTGGTCCGCAAACATTGCGTCAAAGTGTAAAACTTCCTGCACCTGCAAGTGTCGACGTTGTTGATGCGAAATACAGGTATGTAGATAATAACTGCTACGGTCCAGTAACGACGTGTTCAAAACAAACCTTTCCAATTCCATAATAATAATATGTAGGACAATGGCTTGTACTTTGTGTACCAGAAACAAAACCATGATAATTTATAAAAAAAACGTACCATTTTTTTAGCATAGGTGGGAATTGAACCTACGACCTCCGGATACAACGGTACACCGACAATAAATGTATGAATGCGTATTATAAATGTATGTCATTGTTTTGATCTGTTCCTTCTGTTTACCCTTAAGCTTACTATGATAATTGGTAATATAATAAGTTATTTATCATAAACCATACCGATCTCATTACCATCCCATACAGATAAAAAAACCGTCAAGTGACCTAGTCATGATTCGGTTTTAGTCTGCGGGTTCACCGGTTTTCAGAAGATTACTTCATCGACTTCTTGTCGAGGTGGTAGTCTCCTTTCAGGGTGTGGTTACGAAATATGTTAAAATATACTCGTAATGCAATTCATCTTTATCGCCGCCTATTTCGTAATCGCATCATTTAGCCGGCATAGTGGGAGCGATCAATGTTGTTTAAGAACAATTATTAATCGACCCCATTCATGGACTTTGTAGGTCTGCTCACCACCAGGTAGATAAGAAGTCACATGCCGTGCTCCAAAAAGGATTGTATCCACTCTAATAGAATTAAAGAAAAGCCAAAAGTCCATACTCACTTGCCATATTCATCCTTTGAGAATGTGGGCTTGAAGTTTTTGTCGAACTGGCCGCTGAAGGCAGTTATTTTCTGCAAGTCAGTGTGAGCTTGCGCCTTTGTGTCGAACGATGAAATCAGGTCCGTAAGCGATGAGCTCTGCAATTTCTGAACTTTTAATGTTAGGGGTTGTGGGTTAGTTCATAGAAATGATTGTATTTGATATTTATGAGGGAATAACATTGTATAAGTATGTATTTGTGGTTTAGTGGTCACAATAGTCGTCTTGAAATATAGATCCGAGAGCAGTAGGTTGTAGAAAGTAAAGTTTTATAAAAATATAACAATACCTTTTGCAAAGTATTGGAATTCTATTTTGGGTTTTGGTAAAAAATATCTTTGCTTGGATTAGACAAACTAAGATAATTTTTCCAAAAATCATAAGATTTTTGAATTTGAGCCACCACATAAAACCCTATAATATATAACATATTTATACGCTCTCAATGTAAGTAACGGAAGAGTTTTATTCACCTTTCAAAACTAGTTTTCAGTCTACACCGAACAAACTCGTCGCAGTGTTTGTATTTTATATATATATACTTATAAATAGTTCCAAAGTTGGTTGTTTTGTTGAAAACTAGGGCCAACCGAGGATATAAAAAGTTTTTTTTTAATAATCAATATTTTTTATTTATTATAAACACTCACGTTTGAAATCGTGACGTATTTATCTAATTGTTTTTATTTTTATTGTACTTACCTATATATATATTAACTTTTTTATATTGTAAAAAAACTTAGTTTTTTTTATCAGTATAAAAGAAAAATATAGTATCCTACTTAGGAATTATAGAAGAATAAAAATTTATAACCCAAAATCATTATGTAGCCTTAAGTAAGAATCGTACCTACGACCTCCAGACCAATAAATGCGTCCCCTACCACTAAACTACTACAGACAAAAATATATTTTAAAACTCTAGTTTCACATTTCCGAAAAACATTTTTTAAACATACAAATGTTGTTGTAAGCGAAATAATAAATATGTGATCTTTACACGAGAAAGAGGTGCCAAGAACGCGTATTTTACCGGAAGTAAAGTCTACAGTTTTATATAATTTATATCATAATAATCATATGAAATAACATCATGCTGGGACCAACTACAGATGAATAGGATAAACACTTCCGCCTTTTTGTTTATGACATAAACATTTAAATAAACTTGAGTTGTATTTGTAGGAATGTAAAACACAAAGAAAAATATATATTAAAAAAAATCCAAGTCTAGAGCATTTTTAATATTTTTTTATTAAAGATTCCTGGCTTGGATGCTATGTCTTTCAGCCAGCTACAAGCGAAGAGGTCGCACGGGTAGACTGTTGTTTCTTAATAAATAAAAACCTTACAATACAGCAGCGTTAGCACAGCCAACTCAAGACACAAGAAGAAGTCGAGAATTTGCGTCACGTTCACGTTAAAAGCTCATAACTTTACGAATAAATGGTTCATTTTAAAAATTCAAAAAGTATTGAGATATTTAATTAGCAATCAATAAAATTAATGTTTTTTTTAGTAAAGGAGAAGAACTCATTCAATGTGAGAGCCATTCAAGATAAGACTGTGAGGGCCGTGCTACGCCTGCTGGTGTATACTTTTGCTTAACCATTTTAAAGTATATTAATTAGAGGGATGACTATAAACTAGTACATACTAAAGGACTTGAATCGTTCCTAAAACCCACTCCAAATGTAACTAATACCTAATTGTTAGTAAAAATATATAATAATATATACTTATAACATTTTTACACATCATTTTTTACATATTTTTTTTAACTAATCTTGTACTATGTAACTATGTAAATCAGAACATTTTTTTTTATAGAGATACGATATTTTTTTAGACCTTCCTGGTACTAATACTTATAATAAATAATAATATTATATTTTATAAAACACACAATGGGTTACAAACGTCAATTGTTTTCCCATGAATGGAAATCGAACGTACGACCTCCGGGTATAACACTAAAGGCGCAACCACTAGACCACGGAGGCGTTATATAAAACTAGGTTTATAGTCTTGATGATCCAAAAAAAATAGAATTGTGACCCCATGCCGTCATGCCGTGGTTAAAAAATATTCCTTATGTCTCATTAAAAAAACAGGTTCAAATACTGTATTATTCCACTTGTAAATAAACTTGACCTAATTTTGATTCCCATTAAAAAAATTAGAACGGAATAAAAACCGCAATTTTACATTTCTAAACATTTTATGAAATTATAGAGGTCAGTACTACATTAGAGGTGGAGCAAATTACTTTTGCCTTTACGGTTAGCGACTACGCATTCACGCAATTGATAGTAGAAACAGAATAACTTCCCAGAGTACCTATAATTCGTCGTTAATTAGTTGCTGAATATTCATTGCATTTGCCCTTAACAAGAAAAAGAGCATTAAATTTTACTATGTATATCGATAAACTTACTAGACTACATAGGAAGATTGCTTAATTTTAATCTGAAGGAAAACTATGAAGGAAGACTGTTTATCATAGAAATGGGTAGGAAGACATTCGAAGAGGCCTATGCCAAAAGTTACTTACAATAAAAACCATTAAATCCTTCAAATGTGAGTTTTTAGTATTTTTTAGGCATTTTATTAATATTACAATTATTGTTATTAACGGTAAACTTTAAATAATCCTAAGTTTTTTTATAGAACGCTGAAGTTTATACACTTTGAAACCTTCATGTCCAGGTTCTAGAACGAAGCAGAACTTTAATTTTGTTCAACAGCTATTGTTTTTATATCTTTATAAAGTTCATTAAGTTTGATACCTACACATGATTTTATTAATTTTCAGCTATTTTGACAGGAAACAAGACCGAAAAACATTATTTTCTCCATGAAATAGATGTAACTAATGATATTAAAGTCACTAGTAAGAGTTAGAAAATTGCACCGATCCTCTTTCTTTGCGTCCAATTTACTCATAGCAATGAGTAAAAATTGCCAAAATTAATTAAAATATAAAAAAATCCAGCTGACTGACGCAGTGAATAGAAATAACCGTCTTCATTGCGTCAAAAGTTCATTGTGTCTGATACCTACACATATTTTAGAATGATGATCAAGATTAATTTTCATCTATTTTGACCGAAAAACAATATTTTCTGCGTGAAATGTAAATAAGTCTAAAACCTTGAAGTCATAAAAAAAATATCTTAAAGTCATATAAAAGAGTTAAAAATAGCACCGAACCTCTCTATATGCATCAAATTAACCCATTACTAAAAAAAAAAATCTCGCTGACAGACGCACTAAATAGCAACAAGCTGACGCGCCAACCGTCATGCATCCACAAAAAAGTTGGTGGAACTGCAAAGAGGAATTATATTTGTAGCCATTGTCATGGCGCGCTATGGCGTTTGGCCAAATCGTGGATTCGTTTAGATTCGCCAGACTATCAAATAAACATCTTTCGTGATATAGAGATCATTACAGTACGTGAGTGATCTATGCTATAGCCATTCAAAACATTATCTTTATTCATACGTAGCTTAGGAAAATTGTTATTTGGAGCTATTTTTTTATCTGTTATGATTATTATTAAGCTATTAATTTTGTTTATGGTCTCAGAATTAAAAGCACTACAGTTTTTTTTTTAATAAAAACACAAAAATTGAAATAATATATATACAGGGTGAATTCCGAAACTCAGTAGAACATCATATTAGCCCAAAGTACACCCATTCAAATTCACCATGTATATATGTGTAATTGAAATAATATATATATATATATATTATTTCAATTTTTGTGAACTAATTTACATAAACAAATTCACTATACCAACATTTAAAAATTATAGATGGATTAGGGTTACCTAAAAACCGCAACGGGCTGGCATGTTCAGTGTAGACTTCGAATTCCTGCTGAATCATTGCTGGGTACCCTGAGGGCGTCTAGACAAGTCTTAGGCGCGTAAGGCACCTCCATCATGGTTGGTATATTTAATGAATTTAAAATTTTGTTAAAGCTACTGTATAAAGGAAGAATTTGACGTGACATCTACGTCATTCTTAGTTTATTTTGGGCACAAAGACCTACTTGTTTTAATTAAAAGTGACTATCGATTTATTTTCTAGTTGGTAATATAGAAAATTTTATTTTGTTCGTTTGGACCCTTTCTGACCTGCCCTTATGTTAAACCTGTGTATCGCTATCTCTTCTATCTATTCTATTATTTTTAATTAAACGGTGTTTCAATAAATGCTACCATATAAAATTCAGCAATTATCATTCTTTCATTTTGTTTTTATTTTGTTTATGTAAATTACTTAGTTCACTATAAAAAATAAATATGTAAATACTTTATATATTTATTTTAAACAATTATTTAAAAAAGTTTTACCTAAGCTTTACAGTGCGTTTGGTTGTAAAGCTCAATTGAAATGTTTGTTTTAATGTTCTAATGTTAAAAATATTAAGCGTTACTTACTCAAAAATATTAATTGTTCCAAATAAAAGTTTAATTTAACACAAATATATTTATTATGTTCCAAAAGAACTGCGCCAGAGAAAGTTCAAGTTATTTCCGCAATCGGCTTATGAACGCATCCATGGCTCAGGAATAACTGCCCTATTATCAAAAACGTAGGAAAATAACACAAAAGCGACAACTGCGCCAATACCTAATCGAACTCCGAAGCCTTCAAAATAAGCGTCACAAACTGTTCTGAACGCAAAAGTCGGAAGTGAAGATGACTCAGTCAGTAGTGTCAAAATAGCTATCATTCAAGTTCCCACCAGTAAGAAGCAAGGACGCATACAGCTGCAGGGCTCATGCCAACCGGTCACGCCGCTGATTCATACATCTGTCATTCAACCCGCGAAAATATTCCGTTCGATGTTCAAAATATGCGCCCGGATATTGGTGTTTACTGGAGTCGTGAGAAAATGAATGATGAATGACTGATGATGGGGAATGTGAGAAGTTATGCATGTTTTTAGGCTTTTAATAGATTCCTTTTTGTTTTGATATCGCTCGAACGTACTATTTTCGACTTTTGAAATATGTGACTTTGTATCTACTTTATAGTAAGCATCTACCATGCAAATGCCATGCATGGGGTCAATACATTTTTGTTTAACTGTATTAATCGCTTCCACTATGTCGGATAAATGATGTGGTTACAAAATGGGCGACGACAAAGACTGTTTTTTGACTAGCAACATCTACTCAATATTGAAATTCCATTACAGTTTGATCAAAACTTTTTGACCAATAATATATTTTATCAAAAGCTTATGATAAGTCGAAGAATAGGTAATTAATGAGAAAAATAAAATTCGTGTCACGTCGATGAAATCTTTGAAAAAACCTATAGTTACCTAAATCGGGCACCACTTCGTCATTCCGTGGTTACAGTCTAAAATACATACCTACTGCTTTTGCCTGGGGCCTATTTCATAAACGTGACAATTGTAATTTACAATGACAATTTATAATACATTGCTTGGTTTTGTTTGTTCTATGTAAATAATTCCAACTAAACTAATCAATGTATTATAAATTGTCATGGTAAATTACAATTGTCACTTTTATGAAATAGGCCCCTGGTCCACATTCATACCCATGGTCCACATTATACCCCAAATTTATAACCTTTCTCATACATGCATGCCGATTTTATTTGCACTGTCTTTTAAAACCTTTTCAATTTGGTCAAAATACGTATTTCTTCCCCGGCCTTCACCTCACTATTATATGTATATCTAATTTGTAATATAATAATAATAATATTAATATGTGAGACAATTTACACATATTGCTCTGGTCAAAAACTAAGCTCTAGGCATGTACTATGTGTACCAGAAACAACGATATAATACATATTATATTTTATAAACACCCAGAACCTGTACAGAAAAAACGTATTAATACTTGTTTGCCATGGGTGGGAATCGAACCCACGATCGCCGGATACAACGCCAAAGGCGCAACCACTAGTCTACGGAGGCTGTCATTTAATTGTGTAATTCTTTCTACATGGCCAAACCATCGACGCGTGCCTTTTATCATTATCAATATAACATATCGATACTTTCAGTCGTCTTTCAGTCAATTGTTCGCAAATTAGGTCTGTTATTAATATTGCAATTTCGCTGCAAAGAACGCATTTCCACTCCATAAACTTTGCTTTCATCCTTCTTTACCTGATTTTTCCTGACATACCAATTCTGATTCATACCCTAGAGTCAGAACTGCGTAATTAATAGCTAGTATTGCTTTTCCCTTGAATGCCATTTTCATATCTACCATCCCTAGTTTTAAAACATTACCTAGTTATTTATAATTAGACAGTTGTTTAGTTCTCTTGTTCATATATTATTAACCATATTTGTTGCATTCGGTATGTCAAATAAGTATTATATTGCTTTCAAGTATTAACATCACAGATTTTGAATGAGTACTCGACAGGAACTTCTTTGTGATATGGTGGAGGAAAAAGATCTGATCCTTGGATCCTTTACCAGATCTAAAGCCTTCTTCTCTAAAGCATCCCAAAAATTTTTTAAATTCATTTATATCCTTTTATGAGAATCTTACCATACACTTACGTTCCAATTTTTTTATATCAAACTTGGTTTTTAGTTTGCGCAGCCTCTTTACTTTTTACACGAGCACCGATTAAAAGTGCAATATATTCCACAGTAACACTTTAAATCATCAGCCTCCATAGACTAGTGGTTGCGCGTTATATCCGGAAGTTGTGGGTTCGATTCCCACCCATGACATTACTACGTTTTTTTCTGTATATGGTTTGGGTGTTTATAAAAAAAAATGTATTATATCGTTGCTTCTGGTACACATAGTACAAGCCTAGAGCTTAGTTAACCAGAGCAATATGTGTAAATTATCCTACATATATATATATAGTATACAATTATAAAAATGACGATTTTTATTCTTATATTAAAATTGACATCATTCTTTCTTCATATTATGAGTTATTTCTTATTTAAAAACGTTTCAGTCAGCTCAGTTAGGAATAGTATTTATTTTCAGCATATTGACTTTGCATTCCGTTTAGCTTTAAGCGAAGCCTTCATGTTTATTTTACGACAAGAGAATGTATTTAATAATATTTTTATGAAGGATTTATTCAAAATTATATTACTTTTAGTGCGTCATGTTTTTCTAAAAGCTTAGTAAGTAATCTTATAAAACGTTTTATTAATGTTTAAAAAAAACTTTACGTAAAGTATTTCATATTTTCAGACCATTATAATGTTTTTTTTCCAAATCCCAAAAACCTTTTTTTACCTTTTGGAGCTGGGATGTGTGACCGCTTTATACAACGGGGGATGGGTACCCTGATGCCGTTTAAACGGTTCTCGGAAGCCAAAAAAGGCACCCGTGAAGGTTATATATTATAAAAACTTTTAATTTTAATTTTATTGTTCTTGTTTTTGCCAACTCAAGAGAAATGGGTGAGATAAAATTTCGGACATTTCTGATAACTCAAGTTAGAAAATTAATGGTTTTTAATATAAGATTATAGATATCTAATTATACTGTTAAAACTTTTAAAATAGTTTTGAATAAGATCCTTGCTTTTTCACCTAAACCATATTTTTTTTATATATGTATACAAGGACCTAGTCATGTTTCGATTTTAGTCTGTGGGTTCACAGTTTTCAGGAGATTACTGCATCGATTTCTTCTCGAGGTGGTAGTCTCCTTTCAGGGTGCGGTTACGATATTGGTGGTTAAATTGACTAAAAGACAGCGAGTGTATTAAAATACACTCGTAATGCAATTCGTCTTTGTCGTTGCCCATTTCGTAATCGTATCATTTAGCTGGAATAGTGGGAGCGATCAATGTTGTTTAAGAACAATTATTGATTGACCCCATTCATATGCTTTGTAGATCTCCTCACCACCAGGTAGATACAAAGTCACAATAAAAAAATAGATTTAAAGAACGATACTAGTACAAGCGTAAATATCAATGATCACGTCATAAAAAAAGCTCTTAATAAAGCTCATAAAGTGTAAATTAGATGCAAAACTATTAAGCACAATCGGTATGTGACCATTGCATCTTTGTAACGAACAGCTGCTGGCAACTGGTCAAAACATAAATACTGAATTTATTAAGGTACCGCTGAAAATGGTAATAATATTTCATTAACAAATATATTATATTATTAATTATATGCTAAAACTATGTGGGACACATAGTGTATTAGAAGTTTGTAATATTAGTCATAGTTAGTCATTAAAATATGATTTATGAAATTACGCTGCTTTTGAAGTTCATAGAATATAATTTTATTGCGATAATTAAATATTTTCAAGGAGAGCTTTTTATTTTTAACTAGATGGTGCCCGCAACTTCGCACGCGTGTTATTTTTTACTAGCTATTGCCCTCTGTTACGTATTATGTTTCGCGTTACGACACGGCACGGGGTAAATCTAAGAGGTTTGGAAATAAGTAATATATTTTGATTCCGATTGATAAAATAAACGTAACTATAATAAATAATTTATTAAAATATTAATAAACTATTTATTAAAATATTAATAACTTATTTATTAAAATATTAATATATTATTTATCAAAATATTAATAAATTATTTATTAAAATATTAATAAATTATTTATTAAAATATTACATTATTAATTTAATAAATGTATATTGTGTTATTGCTACCTCATCGAATCGTAACCGATGTATTCTCAGTCTACACCAGTCCGTGGTCAGCTCGGTGTTTGGATAGTCTTAGGTAATTTAGGTCAATTTCTTGTCAACGAATGCGCCATTTTTTTATTTTCACCGACTGTCAGCTCTATAATAGACGGTGGCTTTAATTGTGTCTTTACAGTTAGAAGTTTGTAGTTTTCTCTATATTTCACTCAAAACATATAAAAATACCTAAAGTCAGAACTGTCTATCAGCTATTATATTACTTGTGTCTTTACAGTTAGAAGTTAACAGCTCTATCTATATTTATTCAAAATACATATAAACACCTAAGCTTTTGTTTTGCAATTTAAATCCAAGGCCAAGAGTAATGAATTGCATGTCGTAACATAACCTATACACCATGTTACGGCGTACACGCTATCTAAATCTTTTTATTCTGTTTCATGTAAAATCTAAATATTTCTCTTTCCACACAAACAATCTCTGAAACCAGCTGCGACTAGACATCACCCAAGGAATTACAACGATGTTTCTAAAATACAATTTACAAAACAATTTAGTTGCTATGTGGAAGGAATAAGTGTTCTCGGGCTTTTTTTCTTGTTTATGAACACGTTGCCAAATCGATTTTCAGTTCGTATTAATTGTCACTGAATAATTTATTTGTTAATAAAATAATCCATTATTATCTAATTTATATTTACATTAACATTACAATTAATTGATTATTAATTAAAAGTAAGTACACAGAAATAATAATAATAATATGTAGGACAATTTATACACTGCTCTGGCCACAAATTAAGCTCTAGACGTGTACTATGTGTACCAGAAACAATGATATTATATTCTATAAACACACGACCATGATAAACTGAACTGAAAAACTTAAAATTTTCTTTTTGCCATGGGCAGGAATTTAAACCACTACCTATGGATGCAACGCCAAAAGCGCAACCACTAGCTAAGAAGGCGGTCTACATACACGTTAATGCTTTTGTATATGTTCCTCGCTTTACTGTATATATTAGGATAAACATTGAAATACATGTCTATAAGTTTATAAGCTTATAATAATATCTTTTGTAGTATTTTATTATTTATAAATATGTATCAATTATTTAATTTCATATGGAAAACCATTTGCGATTTATTAATTTTTGTATTATCAGACATTAATCTTTAACGTCATCAAATAACAGATGATGGTATATGTATATTAGACCATCTCGTCTTTTATGTCTGCCGAATACTGATGAAATTAAGTACGAGAAGGTCTTCAGCGTTTTTTAGTGATTTTTTGTTGTGCCTACAAAAAAAGTTCTATTTAAAAAAATCTGCAAAATAATTTAAAACCCATCAAAAAATATAAATAAAATACAAAAAAAAATGCTGAAAACCTTCTAGAAATTTTAGACAAAAAAAATTAAGCCATTTAATTTGGTTCGAAAGAAAAAAGTAAAATATTTTAAAAAGTGTATTAAATAATTTTAATACCTATAGAAAATCACTATAACTTTTTATTAATAACTTACCATAGTTGAGTTATTGAAGAAACAATAAAGAGAATTATTAAAATAAGAAGAGTGTAAGTTGGTCCCAGCATGACTAAACCGACTAAAATAATAATGTTTTTATATCTATTTAATTATCCTAACAGGATTAGGTGAACTAGAGCGAATAAGCAGTACAAACAATGAGGTTGTATATAGTCTGGAGGCGCCACGAACATAAATAATTTTCTATAATAAAAAAACGTTGTCACTGTTTTCTGTAAAACTTTCTTGATTTTTTTTACTTTCAAATCGGGACTTGAATAATTTAAGAACAGAATTATGTCATTTTCGTTGTTTCAAAAATACCTACATTTCAAAAGAACCACTAAATATTATAGCGTTTTTTTTTTAATTAAAACACTTTGTACTACACCTGCTCGGAAAGTAGCTCCTTCCTTTTTTTTTCAAAACATATAATTTTACATCATTAAAATTATATTATAAATATTTTAGCAGAAAAAGTGTATGAAAATCCTTTCTTAACGTGCTGTTTTTTTATTAAATTTTTGATAACCAAATAATTTTATATTTTTCATACGCGTATAAAGCACTAGGGAAAGAGCGGTTCTTAAATCGTGTGTAAACTAAACTACACTCTTGACGGCAATCGGTCACTTTCTCCCCTCGGTGAACAATACTCTATTATTTCCCTTAGTTACTACTCTATATTCAATTAACCCCAATGATCATAATCCAATAAAATAAGTTCCGATTTTGGCTTATGGGGCGCGAATTCTAACTACGGTATTATCTTAGGTCAGTAAACATAACAGCACCTTTATTCTAATAAAACATACATTTGTTTGACAACACCACTATAGTGCCTCTGAGAGCACGTTAAGCTGTCGGTCCCGGTTTCACTATACCAACTTGTGAAACTGTTTATAGATGGGTTATTGAGTCTATTCAAAACATCGCGACGAGCTAGCCACTTGTTCGGTGTAGACTCATATTATCGGCTACGACGAGTTTGGATTAAAAACCTTCCGCTGGGTACCCTGGGGCCGTCTAGGCGGTCTCGGGCGCCGTAAAGCACCCGTGATGATATGTATCTATGTATGATCATAATCCGTTTAATAGTATTATAAACTACAAATAAAACAAAGAAGCCTTACCCGTGACCTCCTCTGAATAGGATCATCTCCAGGAATCGTAAGAAAATTTCCACTCATGTCGGCTTCAAACCAAAACAACACTTGTAGCCCTTCGTAAGACTGCCCTAAATATAGCGCGTTACTGAATAAAATGTACTGTTTACGTTTTGTACGAAAACGTGCGTACGCGTTGACGGTTGGAGGAGAAATGGTTTATGAATGGAATCGTGACGTTTGGGTTTGTGCTCATGAATATTTTCTCCCCCCACATACTAGCTTATGACGCGTTTTCACGGCCAGTGTCAGTACGTAAGACTAGAGTAGGAGTTTTACGTTCCGATTTCATTATTAGAGTGCTAAATAGACTGTTCGAATTAATACCGCTTCTTTGAAATATTTCGTGATTCATTCAAATATTTTACAAATATTCGTGGCGATGATTGGTAAAAGATGCGTTTTAAAAGTATAATTAGATTTTATTGTTTGAAACTCACTACTACTTAATAGTGAAAAATTGGATTAGGTGAAAGATTTACGGAGATAAAAATGAAACTACAAAAATATATTTGAAATACGGATATTTTTTTTTCATAAAAATTCTAAATTCAGTAATGTGTTTAAACATGTAACATTTACATATATGCATTTTATACAAAGATATATGCAATGTTGAGTGATTGATTTAATACTAAAATTGGCGCGAAAACAGATTTTTCTATAATGCTTTTGCCCTTAAAAAATGATATTTACCAATTATTGTCAAATGGCAAAATAAATTATATTATTAAAAATGTATGAAAAAATGTGAAACTCTAAAAATATCCAAAGAATTTGCATTAATAATTTAAATCTTGGATTTTTTTAGTTTCTATACATTTTTTTCCCATAAAAATGTAAGTACTGTAGTATGAAATGTTGAAAAAATATTTATGAAAATAATGAGTTATGTGCGTTTATTATTTAGCCACATTATTATCTAGCTCGCATCGCAGTAGTTACGACGTTATCCACCTGATAGTAAGCGGTGGTAAGGTGTGGTCGCGGAGAAGGAAGAATATCGGACATTGACCCTGTTTATATTTGTCACTCGCGCACAATAATACTGCTGACTCGCTCACTGCCAATTCCGTGCAAGTGAGAGGATATTACCGCGTGGGATAGATTATCGGGTCATTGACCAATATTCTTTCTTCTCAGCGACCGTACTATAGCACAACCCATTACTCGCTATCCATTGCTTGAACGATTCCTAATATCTACATAAACACTGATGGCGCGGTATATAAATACCTACATAGGTATTAAAAAAAAAACTTAGCGATTCAAAATAATTTAAAATAACTTTTGTTTATGCAGACATGAACGAGAACTCATTTCATTGGATAAAATAAATAATTCTGATTATTAATATTATTATTTATTTACATCGATTATTAATTAGTTATTATTTGCGAATAATTTTTTTATTGATATATTTTTTTTACAAGAAGTCGTAACAACATTTGTTTCAAAAATTAACAGAAAATATTTAGGATTTTTTTTCAATTATTTAATAAAGACAATTTAATTATTAAATAACTGATTTGATTTGAACATTATTATACTAAGTTATACAGATTCAGTCGACTCGGAAATACAAATTAGGATTAAAAAATTATTTTTAATAATTTTGACGAGTAAATTTTTAAGATTTGGACTAGAAATGCCACACCCTACCTACAGATATGTAAGTCATGATAAATACATCAATAGTGTTCCTTTAGTCTGTGTTTTAGAATGTGCCTTATATATGTTATGTATATTTTCAAATTCAGTGATATAATATATATCTATAATTTATACTTATATAAAATTCCTTAGGTATATTTTATAATATACTTATCAACTTATTTTAACTTATTTAAGTGAACACCAAATATTTTGTAGAATACTAACTCTAAAATTATTGTTTAAATATATTATATAGGTATGTATATATAGGAAAAAGCTAATGGAATCAATATATATATATATATATATATATATAATAAAGTAGACGATGAATTTGAAAATATACAAAAAAAAAACTACAAAATGTGTCGTTTGCATTTGGTGTTATAAAAACGAATTTATTTTACAAAAATCAAAATTAAAAAAAAAAATTGAGCACTGACTTTGACGTCTTTTCAAAAACATTACATGATCATACACAATCGCTTACCTATTGGTTAACATAACAAAATATATATTTTATAATGAATATAACATAGTAATTTCAATGCCCTGAAATTAAATAAATATTATGTTAATGATATTACTACCTCACCCTAAGTCGTTAATTAACATCACACATTAAAATTAATATAAACAAAAATCATTGAGAAATCATTTAATTTGGTGTAGCTATTAAATTATTTTACTCAATTAAACTAATTTAAACCAAAATTAAACATTGATTAATTTAATTAACGACTTAAGGTGAGACAGTTATGTACTTAATAGGCAATATGTTCAAAAACGAATTGAATAACATGATTATAGCAATTTTTTTTAAATATTAAATTGTGTAAGCATAACAGATTATTATTTTAAAATATTTATGACAGTATTTTTTAATAACAATATCACAATTTTCAATAATAGTATAAGTAAGTTTATAGAATTTATAAATATTTTAAGTTACACATGAAACATGCCAAGCGTACATATTATATGTTTTCTTACGAACAAACTCTGGATATATGTTTTCTTTATTTATATATATTAGATATTTACATACGCCGCGTTCATTTTACATATACATAATATCTTTTTAACACGGACCACAGGTGACCACTATCGCCACCGCAATACTAGCTCCTCTAACATAAATATACATTCAATACCAATCGGTTGGAGGAATAACAAAACAATAAATACACAATTGTTAACATTAACAAGACAATCTCCTCTTCCAATCACGCAACTAACAACAAACAATTAGTCCTAATTCGTAACTATGATAGTTTCGAATCAACACCTCGATAGTACATATCGGGGAGTCAATTCGTAACTATCATAGTTACGAGTTAAAACTTTTTATTTGTTTTATCCAACCCTACTCCCACAAGCAAAGAATATAATAATCGAATGAAATAATTTACATAAGGCCATATTATATCTTTACTGTACACAAATAACAATTAGATGAATAAATAGATAAATAAGTATAATATGATTATATTTAATATGAAGTTTATCTCCACATTTATACGACAGTTTGGTCCATATAGTATTATTAATATTGATCGAGATCGAATGAAGTGTAAGTCCGGCAGAAAATAGCGACCCGTACGTCTGGCGAAGAAATCAGCACCATAACTGTTTAGCATAAAACAACTTTATGATTCTACATTGACGAGTAATATAAAAGGTGCTATATGATATATAGGTAGATGGTGGAGTAGTTGATTAAAAAAAAAAGATTACAAACTCCAGTATATTAAGAGTTTTTAATAATTAAACTCTTTTAAGGTTACAGTTTTAGACAAAACAACTATAGTGAAGAACTGTTTTAAGACTACAGTTTTAGAGCTAGTTCCAAAACAGAAGCAAATTGATTTTTACTTCAATTAACTTTCTTGTGTGGTTACTGGAATTTATTAATAAATAAATAGCGCTTTTATATACCTCGTCAGCGTAGTAAACTAAATAATATATGTATATGTATCGGGTCACTATTTCCTATCGGACGACGCCCTCGGGCCGCCTCTACGGTCAGTCTTTTCTGTTAAATTTACCATTTTGTGCAAAATATCTTCTAGATCCGTTCTCTATATACAATCGCGTCATGACCGAGGCCGCGCGACGGGCGTCACGTGTCAGCGTGGTCGATTCGCTTTCGTCCCGAATCGAAAGGAATATCGATAGAATCGATCGTAATGATCGATCAAATCGGGCGCATCGCTCAGTGGCGATGATTTGTATCGTTCACTGTTTGGTAGTCCATGAACGTTCACGTATTGGGTGGTTGCGGAGCTCCTGCTGGGGTTTCTGATCGTACTTCTGATTTGAGCCTGACGAATTCTCGAGCGACTTCATCGCTGTGCCTCTGTGATAGTATTCGTAGGATCGTCCACCCGGTCTCGTCCATTTTTACTCTTGTACCTAATTTTAGCCAGCCTCCAGATGAACCCTGTAAAAAAATAAGAAATTAATTTTAAGGGGCCTGAGGCTCTACCATGGGTTTGCGCATTATAGAAACATAACGTATTCATTTACCTATACGTGAGCAACAACCTATAGGATCGCTTTATTCAATCCTGTTACCAAAAATAAAGCGGCCCTATTGGTTTCGACTTAATGCCCATACAAACGTACTTCCAATATTACAACTTGACTGTTGGTCGAAGTTCAATTATTTTTTTCATGTTCGTAATTGTACGCAAAAATCTTTCTGTTGTGGGTAAATATTTAAAAAGTTTTTTTTTTATTTCGAAAAAAAAAACTCAACACAGAAATATTAATAAATACAATGACCAACAAAAATATATTTTTAATTCTGCGACAAACAGTAATCGAGTATTACTGGAAGTGAGAAAGCTCATTTTATATGGAAAACGCGGACTTCGCGATTACGAATGCAGTGTCCTTAACTTTTCAGTGATATAAATAAGATAAATATTGTTTATCATCATGCAGTAGTCTCCGGTTTTCCGGAGACTACTGCATCGATTTCTTGTCGAGGTGGTATTCTCCTTTCTTGATGTGGTTACAAAATGGGCGATTGATTTGATGATACAGCAGCGAAGATATTCAAACAGAGTCGTAATGCAAATACATCTTTATCGCCGCCCATTTCGTAACCACACGGCATAGTGGGAGCGATCAATATTGTTAAACAACAATGTATTAATGCACCTCATTCATGGGCTTTTTAGGTATGCAATATATATACAATAAAAAAAAACTTCTCCAATTATGTTTGTATCGTTTTCGAGACTTACGCATGTAATTAAAGTATTACTGTTACGTAAACATAAATAAATATACGTGGTGGCCGAGTTGGTTAGACCTTGGACTTAAAAACGCTTAAGTCCCTAGTTCGAATCCCGGTATGTACCAATGAGTTTTTAATTTAAAAAATGATGTACATTTGTTTGACAACACCACTATAGTGCCTCGGAGAGCACGTTAAACTGTCGGTCCCGGTTTCACTATACCAACTTATAAAACTGTTTATAGATGGGTTATTGAGTTTATTCAAAACATCGCGACGAGCTAGCCACTTGTTCGGTGTAGACTCATACCATCGGCTACGACAAGGTGGGATTAAAACCCCTCCGCTGGGTACCCTGGGGCCGTCTAGGCGGTCCCGGGCGCCGTAAGGCACCATAAATTTAGAACCGGCTTAGGTTTTCCCTTTTTAGTAATATTTTAACTTTTTTTTTATTATAAATGGCACTGCATCATTGACAGTAAAGCATGCATTTTTTCAATTACCTACTTATCCATTCATAATAATGTTATGTATCATTCCAAATAAGTTTTTTTTTTATTCATTTAAAGTAAGTATTAATAATTACTTGTTCAACGATGTCCCCGATCCTCATAATATTTAAACCCACAAGCCTATCTTCTCTGGCGAAGCAGTAGTCCCTCACACAGATGTGCAACTCGAATAACTCCAACTGCTCTGTGGCGCTCACCGTACTAAAATAAATATAAATAAATATTTTATATTTTATTATATATATATATAATAAAATAAAAGCGAAAGTATCAGAGAAATAAGTGTTTTATACATTTTAGAGACGATTTGTCAGTAGTAAATTTTTATTGTCTCCATAGAAGATTTCCTTCAATTAACGTTGTCTTAGGATTGAAAAATCGGCCCTTAGTCAACCAAACTATATAAATATGGAACACAATGTTCCTCTTATTTCTTATAGTAAAAGTTTATCATAATAATGGGTTAGCATACTCGTAAGTATGCAAAGGAACTGAAAACTTTATTTGTGTTTTTGTTTTATAAAGTCCTGCCTATTACACCGCACGACGTAAAGCTAAACTTTAACCAAAATGACGTAGTTGTCTGTCAATTTTTAATGTCACCAGGTTTGCTTTACGTCAGAATTGTATCATATCTATAATGTTTAGCTTAGCGTTGTGGTCGTAATCACTCTGGTTAATAAAAGTGTGTTGGTATACCTACTAATTATTTTGAGATTTTTTTAGTAGTTCAGTAGTTGGGTAGAAAGTTATTAAGGTTTGGTCTGGGTCTGGGTCTGGGCATGACATCGCCTTCAATATTTTTTTCATGTAAATAAGTAAAACGGATTCTTTGAGGGTAGACGCGCCACTGTAGACGCGTGTTTATATTATATTTTTCAAATTTAATTTTAATGAATATTATTGTGCAAAAGTGTACTAATTTTGTAGAATAAGCATTCGTATAGTAATATTAAGTGTGAGAAGTGTAGCATTTACGCAGTGATTTTGGCAGTGATCGCGCCGTAAGGCACCCGTGATGATATGTATGTATGTAACTTTCTTTATAGCTTTCAGTAACAGCAAAATTTTCCTGCAATTAGTTTTGTGGTTCTAAAAACAAGCCCTTTTAATAAACCTATCCATAAGCAGTACAAAGTATTGAAACAGACTTATGCCCGATTTCACCAATGATCCCTAACTCTAAAGGAGACCCTAAATAAGAATTTTGACATATTTGCTATGAAACAACTGTTATTATTTACATCGGTATTAATTGTCCTTTAACTTAGTTAGGGGCTCCCTTAAAGTTGGTGAAAATGGGCATTAATGTCATACCGATGCAAAATCGTCAATCGTCAAGTGACCTAGTCATGTTTCGGTTTTAGTCTGTGGGTTCATCGGTTTTCAGAAGATTACTGCATCGATTTCTTTTCGAGGTGGTAATCTCCTTTCAGGGTGCGGTTACGAAATATACTCGTAATGCAGTTCATCTTTGTCGCGGCCCATTTCGTAATCGCATTATTTAGACGGCATAGTAGGAAGCGATCAATATTGTTTAAGGACAATTATTGGCTGGCCCCATTCATTGACTTTTTAGGTCTGCTCACTACCTGGTAGTAGTCACATGTCGTGCTCCAATAAAAAAAAATGGCATATAATATTTAAGTCATAACGGTATAATGCCTTTACTAATTATATATTATATAAATAAAATTAAGTCTTAAGAGAAAACAAAAAATAGTATTCTTACAAGTGGAATGTTTCGTTGAATTTCGGACTCCAGTTATTGCTTTTGGATTTTGTAGCGAATTTCCTCTTTTTGTCCGCTAGGTGGGGTCCTATTAGGTTGACTTCGACGAAAGGTCTGAACATACCGCTTTGAATTACCCATTTCAGATCATTTGCCGCTAAAACTGTAAATAAAACAATATAGGTAATATTAATATAAGTAAAAATGTATTCTACAGTTTGAAATAAAAAATACCTACCTACTGTTTTTTTTTAAATTTGATTGTTTAAAGATATATACCGGGTGGTTTTGATATCTATGCCGGGACTTTTGGGTATATTATGTTATATCATAAAAATAATGAAATAGATAGTTATTTTATTTTAGTATAGGTTATACTAAATTTTTTAGATATTATGATGACTCAAGGCAAAAAAAAACGACTTTATACTAACACGTTCTAGGGCTAGATATTTAGCTGAAGTATTTTTTTTTCGCTAACGCTGATAATATGTTTTGCCTTTTTTTTTACCAAAAAAATAACAAAATCATTTTTTTGGTAAAAAGTCAAAAAAGTTATTTATATGCGTTATTTATTTTTAATATAAAGCCAATTTTTATAAAGTAAATAAATGTTCTTAACCTAAAACTATATTTTTCTTAATTGCCCTATAGTCGACTTGTCGCACATACAAATACAAAATGTTCGAGGTTCAATTATCATTTTTTGTTTGTAATTGTACGCAAAAATCTTCCTGTTATGGCTAATATTTTTTTTTGTATTTATATATTAAATTATTTTTTTTCGGATTTTGAAAAAAAAACAGACAATAAACAAACTGACAACACAAAAAAATATACAATTACCGACAAAAATATTATTTTAATTCTGCGACAAACAGTAATCGAGTATTACTGGAAGTGCGAAAGCTCGTTTGTATGGAGAACGCGGACTTTTCACGAATGCAGTGTTCTTAATTCAAGAATATAATTATTTCCGCCATGTATTTATCAAACAATTGACCTGCCAATTATTATTTGCCACCGAAGCAACGACCCATATCCACGCCTTAAATATTTAAATGGTTTTGAGGCAAGAATTTCTTTCTTTATCAATCTGTGTACTTAGTGGCTTATAGCAGAATCAGGTTTGGAGTCATCGACTTGCTTGTTGACATTGCCAATGGTGAGGGTCACATCTTCCAGTTTATCTTATACCTTTTATGGAAACTCACTTACTGACTTTTTGAGGTCAAGTTTATACTTATATAGTAAGGAGGAAGTTAATATTTCTTTTATAATAATCTGACAGATGTTTTAATCTAGAATGATTATATCGGAATACTAAGTACACGTGATTGTTGATTAAAAAATATAAACGGTTGTTTAAAAGTTTAGTTGAAAATAATGTATGAAACAAAAAAAAAAAAAATTTTGAAAAAAAAAATGTGTCGAGTTTTCGCATGGACCCGACAGGTTTTTTCTTTCTATTGACTTATGTTTTATAATGAAAAAAAAACTTTCTATTTCATAAATAGGTTAATGATTCCTACTAGGTAAATGCCGAAAAAATCAAAATCAAAATAAAACACCCGGTATATTAAATTAAGACATTAATTTCGAAAAGTAAAATTAGGTATCCGCAAGCTTACCTTTAGCAGTAATTTTATGTTCTCCTGTGTTAGGATGGGTGAACAGGTCTACTTGCATGGAAATCTCTCCTACCATGCCTTCTTCCATCACAGCTTGTTCTAAAACAATTTGCATAACAATAATAATACGTAGGACAATTTGTGTAAATTGTTGTTAGCCTAGAGCTTAGTTTGGGACCAGAGCAATATACACATACTGCTATAAGCTCTAGGCTTGTACTATGTGTACCAAAAACAACCATATTATACATATTCTATTTTATAAACACACAGACCATGACAAACTGTACAGAAAAAATCACTTTTCTTTTTCCATACAAATTTATTTCCGGTAACAACGCCAAAGGGCAACTACTAGTACTATAGAGTGTTTCGTAAAATAACTGTCTACATATTTTTCTTTAGATTTACACCTATATAACGCTCTTAAGCCCGGTTGCGGGCAGGTACCAAATCGGCGTGGCCATAAATGGACATGGCAAAATGTTTTTCATACATACATACGAGTACATACATATCATCACGGGTGCCTTACGGCGCCCGAGACTAGACGGCCCTAGGGTACCCAGCGGAGGGGTTTTAATCCCACCTCGTCGTAGCCTATGGTAAGAGTCTACACCGAACAAGTGGCTAGCTCGTATATGTATGAATAATGAATGAATGAATGAAAAATTATTTATTGCACAAAAGCTTAACACTATTGTACATAGGCGAGCTTAATGACTTAGGCATTATCTACCAGCTAACCTTTGGGAGATTGACCAAAAGAACAGGCAGAGTGCTATTTAAAGCAATATATAATATAAAATACAAGGTATAGATAAATTATTAGGTAATATAACAGTACATACTGGTATTATAACATATAACATGAATACATAAACTTACATAAATAATAATATATAGACATACATAAATAAGTAGATATATATACATACATAAATAAATATTTTCGCATACTTACAGTAAAAAAAAGAAAAGAAAATAATCAAAGTTTTATAAAATTAATGAATACATGGAAAAACCAGGTCAGCTCATTACATTCTCTTATAAACTTCTTATTAAGGTATTTCGAAAATAGGCTTAACGCATTTATATAATTAGATATACATGGGGGAGAGGAAAGATAAAGGTAGGAACCTACTACGAAATTACGTTTTAGACAGGTCTCAATACAGATGCAAAAACCGAAGTGACCTAGTCATGTTTTGGTTTTAGTCTTTGGATTCACCGGTTTTCAGGAGATTACTATATCAATTTATTTTTGAGATGGTAGTCTCCTTTCAGGGTGCGGTTACGAAATGGATAGTTTAATTGATGATAAGACAGCGAGTTTATTAAAATATACTCGTAATGCAATTCGTCTTTGTCGCCGCCCATTTCCGTAATCGAATCATTTATCTGGCATAGTGGGAGCAATCAATGTTGTTTAAGAACAATAATTTATTGACCTCATTCATGGATTTTGTAGGTTTGCACGCCACCGAGTAGATTTAAAGTCACATGCCGTGCTCCAATTTAAAATAATAAAAAACTCATTTACGAGGTTGTGCAGTGTGCATAGAGGTGAAGAAAGAAGTAGGTATCGCTGTAATTGAGGGTATAAAGAAAGGTAATATGCACAGTGCATTTAGTGTTGGATGAAACTTCTTCGTAATTAGTAATTTGCATTGGGATCCACATTCACACAGCATTTTACTTAATCTAATAATCGTATTATAATTGAACTTAGGACATAGATGGATCAATGAATTACATATTAAATGCAGATCTTGATGATATTAACTGGTAACAAACGTCCTGTTGGTTTAGCCAAGAATAAAATATGGATAGATTCAATCCATAAATCTTGCTAACAAAATGTATGAATTTGACTTTTAGGAATGACGTCACCATGTAATCGAAATTTCATCACCATACATTGGCTATCAAGATATTTGATACCCAACGTATGGAGATGATAGCGTTTTCTATGTCTTCTTGACTGAGAAGGTCGAATCAGTAGTCTGCGTGGACGCATATCTTAAAGATTGGAGTTCTGATGGAAAAATTGTATAGTCAAGAACTTACCTTGGTATTGTTGACTAGTAACAAACGTCCTGATCAAGGTATCAGTAGTCTGAGTGTACAGACTAAGAGCATATCTCAAGGACTGGAGTTCTGGACTCTTCTCTAGGAAAGACTTCTTGAGTCCATTACCTCCGGCGTGAAGGTACAACTTCATTGTGTCTAGGGCAGCATCTAGGACTGCGCATTGCTTTGGTGTTAAACTTCTTTCTGCTGACAAATGCTGTGAAAGAAAAATATTATTTATTAAATTAGTCCATATAATAATGGATTATAGCCATATTAAACTATTTCTCTTTCTGTAAATGGACTCTTAAGATCACCAATAACCCACAAATAAGAAAAACTTTAAATTAACAAGTTATTAGTTCATCAGTCTTGAAATTGTTAATTATAAAGACTGCCAATTATAGGTGAAAAATTGTCTTTCAAAAAGCAGACTTTTCGAAGTATTCTATTGTCTTGTTTTAAGACCTTAAAATTAGTCAAAAAGTTTTAGTTTTATGTTTATTTAAAGGTTTAACAATGGCCTATATTTTCAATGTTCACTTATTTTTGCATAAACCTATTACAGAAAAGGATTATCAACAAATAACGAATAAAGACTAACTATTTTTGTAAAGGTGGAACAACTCAAGAAAACCTTTCTCAAACCTGGACAAAGCTCAAGACTGGAAAATATTCATGGATACATTCAAAATACATTACAAGATTCCAGACGAACTAGCAGTTTCAGCCTATTGACCAGACATACAGCTGTACTCTCGGTACTTAAAGAAAGTAATACTTATAGAACTCACCTTTCTGTGGGAAACAAACATACTTAAGGACCACAACATCAAGTCGAACAAATAGTTTGATCTCACAAACGAAATTACTAGAAACGGAATTAAAACTCAACTTTATGCAGTGGAAGTTGGTGCACGAGGAATTCCAGCAAGGTCTTCGCACCGTCTATTGAAGGATCTTGGCCTTCCGAGATCAGCCGTCGGAACTTTTATGGAGCGTGTTTCCAAGATGGCACTATATATAGTATTTGGTTGAGTCGAGAGGGTAGTGAACACAGAGCAGGTGAGAGTTCAAAAGGCCTTTAAACATACTTCGCGGTCTCAAGTCCGGGAACGCTGCAGTTCATTCCCCTGCCTTTCAACCACGCGATGGACCCGGCACCCGCACGGTGAAGCCATGAATAGCTAAGAACATTGTCTTTCTCTCTTTTATTAAATAACAATATTAACTGACCTCTTTTGAGATGTCCATCACACCATATATGGCATGCTTTACATCTGTTTTTGCAGTGTTCTTGAACAAATTCGTCATGTCATCAATCTTTGCATTTGCTGCTAAATTCTTTGCATTATTTGTCAAATTCTTGAGCACCATCTGGAAAAATGGTTATGATGAGAAGTAATATGCTATTATTTATTATTATTAAATAATATTTTTTATAGAACCTACAAAATATTATTTTGGTAAAATTAATAAAATACATGGAACTGTCTTTGTCATCTTAGATTTCTTTACATATTAAGGTATGCTTCTTTTAATATTTTTAAAGATTTGTCTTCAAAATCTTATGATGAGACAAAATGTTTTGTTATAAAAAATACTTCTGGTAAATAAAAGAGCATGTATATTTATTTATTTAAATCTTTATTGGTTATAAAATATAAATGCCGCTAGGCATTCTCTACCAGTCAAACCTTGGGAACAATAAGTATAGGGACATATAAAGCAGTTAATTAACTACTATACAGAAAAATACCTAAGAATTTAGATAATAGTCATAGATCTTAATATTTCTTTTTATTTTTTTTTAATCTTAATTTTTCTTTTCTTTTAAATTTTTTTTTTTTTAATATTACTCTATTCATTACTTACAGTTTTGTCAGTCATAGGCGGAAGCACCACAGTCTTCTCCAAAATCTTCAGCACAACCTTCCAAAGCTCTTTCAATAACCGCTTTAATACCGTTTTTTCACAGGACTTTGCGTAAGTGGTCAAGTTTCCATCCTGGTAAAATTAAACATTTTATTAAAATAAACTTAATTTTAATAATAATAGCATATACTATTGTGGCGGCAGAATCGACAGAGAGCAGAACCATCGCAACAAACGTCTACCGGAAAAGGGCTCACGCGGCGCACGTGTCGTGCGAGCCCCTTTCCGGTAGTAATATAATACTCTGGGACGATCTTCAACACACTGTAACACACATAGCCCAGGAGGTAACGACATTTTAGAGATAGCCATTTTAGCATGGCTAGTTTTCTCTGAAATTATACTTTTTTACATGTACATACACGAAACCGAGGTCAGCTGACACGTTCGCGGGGGAGGTAGATGCTGGAAAGCCTCCCACGCGTTTTAAATTTATGAAAATAAAATACCAGCAGACTTGAATTTTTTTACAGTATTATATTAGATTATAACATGATAAAAAAATCAGCTGCTGGTATAGCGATGGAAAGTATGTCCGCTGCTCGGATGAACGTTTGGATGATACGTAAAAATTCAAGTCAATTCAGCAAGCTTGAAATTTTAAATTTTAATTATAAGTTTAACGTCCTAACTTATTCAGTAAATCACTATATTTTTATATAAAAATAAAACAGTAAAACCAGTGAACACATATTTTATTGGGGACACAATACCCCATACTATGATCTAGGCTTGCACTTTATGTATCAGAAACAAAAATACATATAAATAATATTAACATAATTATTTTGTAAATCTGCCATAAGAATTTAAGTGCAGTTAACACTTAAGGACTTGCGCCTCAGATTTCATTATAAGCCCTACCGGGTCCTATAGACCCAATACTTTGTTAAATATAATTTGCAAATGGCTTTTTGTATTTAGTAAAATGATTACTGTGTTTTATTATTGACTAGAAAACAAACAAATTAGCTTTAATTGTTATTGTTGGCTCACTTTTAATTATCTTAAAATGAAATAAGAAAAATATTCAGTATTTATAAATTATGACACAGTTTTTATCTAAATATGCTATACATATAAAACGAGTTAACAGATGTGTAACTATTTTTTGTCTTATTTTCCAACTGCGATCGTAAAGTCTACGTTCCCCTATACAATATATCCTATATCGCACAATGAGTGTTTCTCTAGTATTCTCTACCTTTTCTCCAATTTGTCGTGGAATTAAATACTATATTGGTCGGTTTTTGTATTTATAAACCTTTCTGTTGCGGACATTTTTTTTTTTTGCAATTGAAAGATTTTTACGTAGAATTACCAATAGTATTAAAATCAACTTTATGCAGTAATCAAGTTGGTGCAAGAGGAATTTCAGCAAAGTCTATACATCGTCTATTGAAAACTACTTCGTGATCTCAAGTCCGGGAACGCTGCAGTTCATTCCCCTGCCTTTAAACCACGCAATGGACCCGGCACCAACAAGACGAAGCCATGGATAGCTAAGAACATTGTCTCTCAAAATTGAACTACATCAAACTTGTAACACTGGAAGTACATTTGTATGGGCGTCAACATGACTGGAACGTTAAATGCTCACCAGTATATCCATGAGTGGTCGTAACACCTCATCAGCCTCATGAGCAGCTGGAGTCTGCGCCACTCCAGGAGCACCACCGCCTTGCACCTTCTGCAGTAGCTCTCCTAGCTCCTTCACACTTATTGTTATCTTTCCCTCGAGACTAAAATATATCAATCATTTATATATTAATGAAACTTTAAGTTTAAATTCTTTATTCTATAAGCGAATTCAGCATTTCCAAACAACCAAATTAAATATATCAGCATATCTGAAGGCAAAAAGTTTCACAATGTGCCTGGTGGGTCACACCAGGTCTTTCCATTTTCTATTTCACATATAATTTGAATAAATGGTATTTATTTTATTTATTTATTTAAAAACTTTATTGCACAAACTTAGTACAAAGGCGGACTTAATACCGCTAGGCATTCTCTACCAGTCAAACATTTTCGACAAATTAAGCAGTAAGTAGGCAAAATAGGTACAGTAAAATACATTTAAGAAATAGAGTATACAAATATTATACATAGACACTAATGCTCACTACATATACGTACATATCATAAATTATATTAATTATATACGTATGTATAATAATAAAATAGTAAATATTACAGCAACAGCACAAAATAGCTTAATACCTAATATTGCTTGGTACCTAAATAAATTAAATCTCGAGGATGTATAATCGTTATACATATAATAACATTAAGACAACATAATTGAATGATCAAATTTCTATTTTTTTTTTATTGTAATGAGGATGTCGAGCTGTTCATAACGGCCAGCTGAAGATATTTGTTATACACAGAATTAAAATTAGCAAAAATTAAAAAAAAAAACAAAGATTATGTAGTGTACCTACGATATACCCAAACAGGCATTCCAAGTCTTAAACAACTTTTCAAAATGATCTAATAGTACTTATAAATTTAGATATTAATATAACATACCTAGCAGCAAACATAGAAGCAAGTTCATCTAAAGTAGCATTCAATGCACTTTGTAGATCATTTAATATATCTGCAGCATCTCTCTCCAGTTTGCTTCCTCCCATCTGTTCGAATGTCTTCTCTAGCTGGACCCTCAGTTGCTGGATGTTGTTCATCAGAATGCAGGCCTGTGTCAACTCAAAAAAAATTAAGCGGTCGCCGTATTGCTATGTTTCCACTACTTTGCTACTTGCTAAAAGTATTTACAATATTTGTCGGAAAAACAAACTTGTGACCACCCAAAACAAACATTGTGATTTTTTTTTTGAAAATAAAAAACTCAGAATAAAATTCAATTTTGAAAAATATTATCTGAATGGTTTTATAATAGTAATTATATGGATAGTCAATCAAAGATTACGAAAACAATTTTATAGATGTTCATTTGTATCTTGATATAATATGGTGCATTTTATTTTATCGTTATTAGATCTTAAAAATCGTGTCTATTAAAGCCTTTCCAATTCTTAGAAATCATAAGACATAAGGAACAAGAAATAAAATTATTGACCACATGGAATCTTCAACATCGATATGCTATGAATATTAGTCGCAGGTCTGTGTATAAAATATTGGATAAAGAAGTTATTTTCAGGCGTTATATTTTCCGACATTTTTAAAGCTTTCTATGATTCTTTGCTGAGCAGTTTTAACTATTTTAAAACTAAAATATAATTTAGCTAAATATTTTATTAAGCAGTAATAATTTATTATTAGCCACTAGTAGGTACTATTTCACACTTTCTCCATTTGTACAAATTTATTTTGGTCATTATACATTTATAGTTTTTAAATAATTAGTGGAATTTCACTTATTTCATAAAGATACTTTAATTTTAATCTTGCCAGTTTATGTTTGGGTAATTATAATTTTTAATCCAGTAAGATATCATATTTGGGTTATTGAGTCTATTCAAAACATCGCAACGAGCTAGCCACTTGTTCGGTGTAGACTCATACCATCGGCTACGACGAGGTGGGATTAAAACCCCTTCGCTGGGTACCCTGGGGCCGTCTAGGCGGTCTTGGGCGCCGTATGGCACCCGTGATGATACATATACATATATGAAATCATAAATTTTTCATTATTGCAGGTTATGTTTTTTTTTTAATATTATGGAAATATATCATTATGGGTGCCTTACGGCCCGAGACTGCCTAGACGGCCTCAGGGTACCCAACGGAGAGGGTTTTAATCCCACCTCGATATGAGTCTACACCGAACAAGTGGCTAGCTTGTCGCGATGTTTGGATAGTCTCAAATAATCCATCTATAAACTGTTTCACAAGTAATATTGTGGAAAGTATAAAAAATCTCAATAAAGCAATTTCTTGTGCATTAATTTTCTAACTTTCTACTCTAAACGTAAAAAATAATATTTACTCTTAAAAAATTATATCAGATTTAAAAATTAATAAACTTACCACACATTCTTCTTTTAAATGTTCTGGAAATTCTTTTTTCACGATATCAGCATAAGCCATAAGCACCTTGACAATGGTTTTGGCAAATCTTTTCATATATCTCTTCCAGATTTCAGGGTCTGGACATTCTAATTTGGACACCACGTCGAAGCATTGTGATATTTGTGTAAATACGTCTATTACTGAATTACTGAATAGAGACTGTTCACTTGAACTTTGGAACTGAAATCATGATAAATTATGATTAATATAAGTTTTGAATTTATAGTTTGAATTGAATAACTAATTTTAATTATTATTATTTTCCGGTTTTTATTTTCTTATAGAACCAGACTGTTATTTAGTTCATTAGGTATATCTGAATCTGTTTCCTTATAGTGATAATAAACAATATGAATAAGGACTAATATTAAAGTATTGCGATATAGGATAAATTTAATTATCTAAAAAATCATAATACCGGTAAGAAAAAGTTTATTAAATATATATATATATATATATTATTATATTATAAACTTACGCCATCTTTTTTATCCTTGTTAAAAGCTCCGTTAAGATATTCCAAAGATACATCATCATTCTCGTTGAGCCACTGCATCACGAACGGTTCGAACCATGCCGGATATTCCGGAACTGCACCACAATACGGTGGAACATCACCCACATAAGTTTGGTACATCCATTTTACCTAAAACATTTTTAAATTTATAAATTTGATATCGAGCTAATAAAAAGTGGCCCCAGCCTAGTGGTTAAGTCACTGCGCAACTGATAACAAGGTTAAGCAGATGACAACAAGGCCGGACCAGGATGGTTGACCGCTTTATACAACGAGGCTATACCATCATAAACACCGCAACAAGCTTCTCACTTGTTAGGTGTTGTTTCCGAATACCATGGGCGAAATGAGGATGGGTTATACCCTCCGCTGGGTACCCTGAGGCCGTTTAAACGGTTCTCGGGAGCCAAAAGGCATCCGTGATGGTATTTATTATTTATATAGAGCTAATAAAAAAGATTTGTTTTTCTTTTGGTAATTAATAGCAGCCTAAACAAACGCACTTTAAGACCTTATTATTAAAAACTTTTTTTTAGACTATTTTAAATATCTGTAAAAAATACATGAAATATAATAATGATGAAGTTTAAACTTAAAACTGAAATACATAAAGTTTTTAAGAAGAATCTTCAAGATGTTTCTAATAGGTATAATATTATGAATTAAATTATTTACAGGACAACAAAAAGTAATGAAAAATCCTTCACAAAAATTTACGAAGATGAAGAACTTACCCTGAAATGTAAATTCATATAGGCGGAAGACTTGCATAACCTGTGCTGCTCGTGTTCTTCTAAGGCATATTTCATATCCACTGCAAACAATGCCCATAAGGTAGCCGCAGACAACTAGAAAAAAAAAATGGACAGATGTCTAAAACGATGATAAATTTACTCTATGACCAAAAAATTTTAACGTTCACCAAACTGGTGGAGTTTTTCAACATTTATTATTAGAGTAAAGGTAGACAAAGGCATACGATGGAAAACTGGGCTACAAAGTTTTTAAATAATAAATCGTATTTTGTAAGTTGCCTTAAGTAGCTACTCTTCGTATTATGAGCTAATTTTACTTTCTTTCACAGGTGATCTAACATAAAACCATTAAAATAAAAATTCCGCTCTTAACATACCTGTCCAAGATTTAGTTCTTGTGGAAACTGATTAAGTACAGTAGCGTATTGGTTTTTATCTTCATCAATGACAGATGCTATAAGGGCCATAATTTTATGCCAGAAATCCAAGGAATCTAATTGTGGTCCATGGTCCGCTCGTTTGGCTTCACTAGCGTCAACCTGTAAAAGATCATAAAGAATCGAATTTATATGGGTTATTAACAAATGATCTACAGAATAACATCAATTATCAGTAACTTCAGATTAATATAGAGTTTAATGCTAATATTGCATTTAAATTATTTTATAGTAAGTTAATGACTGAGTACGTGTAAGTAAAAGTATATATAAGGATATGAATATCCGCGTGTGCTGTACCAGAGTATGTATTCGTATGTGTGAGCGATTAAATAGTACCTATAGTAGTACGTTTTTCTGTATAGTTTGCTCTAGACTAGGTATAAATGTATGTATTGTTGTTTCTGGTAAAGATTACAAGTCTTAGAGCTTAGTTTGTGACTAGGTCAAATTATATTGAATATCCTCACAAAATTATTAATATATTCTATTACACATACGAATACAAATATTTTTAATTTCACTGTAATAAAAGAAGATGCCGAGTGCTGAACTAATGACGGTGTACTTGCTACTTTAGCAGCGGAGGCATAAAGTGCAAACTCCAGTAGCCCATTCTACAAAGATCCAATATCTATTTTCTATAGACTCACCCGTCAGTTAGGTTTTGTTTCAATTTTTTTATACGAAGATGTGAATACTTTTTTATCGAATAAATATCGAGTAGTAAGGTTAATATGCACCAAGTACACTCGCACGCATATCGTTTAAATGACACTTTGACGTCATTCTAGAAAAATCTTGGATTAGGCTTATAACCTAAAGCTAAAGAAATTTTTATATAAGTACCTGGAATTCCCTGCAGTACAATTCGTGGCAATTTTCAAACAGGAATTGATATGTAGATCTTAGACAGGCCTTTACACAATCCTTAACGACAGCGCTGGCTCGAGGTGGACTGCTTAGCTCTAGAACCTAAATAATAATAAAAAAATAAAAAATAGTACCATCAAAAGATTTTATGTAGAATTACTAACATATAATTAATAATTAAAGTACGGCTAACAACCTAGTTGTAATACTAGAAGTACGTTTATATAGGCTCAACATGACTGGCGAAACCTAATTAAGTTTTCAAATTAAAATTAAGGTATGAAGACTAAATAAATCACAGAAAAGGTTTTCAAACCATGTCAACTCTAGCACTAAACATAAAACAAGCACTCCTATAAACGTCTCTTCCTAGACAAGTTGGCCTGAAATACTTTTCTATTTTCTAATATACAAAGGTGTTGTTTATAAGAAACGGAAATTTGACTAGAAAATAGGGGGAAACGTTAACTTTAAGGAGCAGAGGCTTTACCATAGGTTTAGGCTTTGTAGCAACGTTACGTTAAAACGTGAGGAACGACCAATAGGATCGCTTTATTAAATCCTGTTACCAAAAATAAAGCAACCCTATTGGTTGTTCCTCACGTATTAAAGTTACGTTGCTATGAACAAAAACCCATGGTAGAGCCTCTGGTACCCATAACACTAGCTATGTTACCGCGCTGAATCGCTATGGATACTTTTTGTTGAAAGATGAGATTTAACTTTGGTTCTTTCTATATAATATACGTAATTGTTTTATTAATTTTCAGAATTATTATTTACTTATTAATATGCTATTTATATTAGGATTTTATATTTAACATTAGATTTATATATACTATATATAAATCTAATGTTAAATCAAAGATATAATTTTACCTTCATCCTGAAAAATGTGATGCTGGTAAGAAGGTCAACAGTAGATTTTAAATCCATAAGTTTTTCAGGACTTGAAGCTGGAAAGTTGTTTCTGTACATTGACAAGTCTATCCTCAATGAGTTGTGCAACTGATCGAGCAACTTGACGAACTTTTCTTTCTGCAAAGAAAAACTAATTTATATAATTGTTATACTTTTTATATCTACTTACTTAATAGGTTGTCGATTCGCCTTGGATTAAGTTGGCCAAGGACGTTTTTATGATGTGGAATATAAACATAACGATTTTTATGTACTTATTTATACGTTCAATAAGTATTTTAACTAAAATGGATTTAATTATAACTATTTAATTCTAAAAAAGGTACCGTGTAGTATATTATAATAATATTTTAGATTTCATAATAAATTTAAGTTTAAATTTTAAAATTATATTCCTTCAAAATCGGTAAAACAAAACCATGAATAAAAAAATAAACTTAACCTATTTATTTTTTAAATCAGTCAGAAGATTTCATTAAAAATTTAATCTAAACTTTAATAACATACTATTAAGAGTTTTTATCACATACCCCAAAATTAGACGCAGCAAATCTGTCAGAAGCTGAAACAGCTGAGGAAGCCGTGGTGTGTGCGTAATAAGCATTAATGTTGGCTAGTAACGTAGACATGACCGCTGGAACACCCGCGCATAAGTACTTGGTGGATAAGCAATGAAAGTGCCTGAAAAAAAAAAACTTATTTCAGGCGCTTTGGTATCAAAATCTAAAACTGTCGAAGAGCCCTTGGTGTGGGGTATTTTATATTAGATAATAATGTAGACGTCGCCGCCAGAATATTCGAACATATATACTTTGTGGTTAAATATTTAAAGTGCCTGAAACAAAATATATTATTTAAGGCGCTTTCGTATCAGAATCTGAAACTGCGCCACTTCTCAGAACCGTTTTTGTTAGAAATGCAAAAACCGTCGAGTTACCTAATCATGTTTCAATTTTAGCCTGTTGGTTCTCCGGTTAAAAAAGACTATAGCATCGCTTTCATTTAAGGTGGTAGCCTCTTTCCAGTGTGTGGTTAAGAAGCGAGCAGTTAAACGTTAGTTAGTGTTTGTCGCCAACAATTTATTTGGTAGGCCTAATAGGAGCGATCTACGCTGTTAAATAACAATATATCTATCAAACACATGCATAAAAATGCATAAAAGACTTTGTAGGTCTGCTTAACAACAAGTAGAAAAAAAACACATGGCGTGCTATATATAGTAAATGGAAAATATAGCCGCCAGAATACTCTAACATAAATATTTGTGACTAAAAATTAAAAGCGCCTGAAATATTTATTTAAGGCGTTGTGATTTCAGAATTTGAAACAGCTGAAGAAACCAAACCGTGGGCGTCTTTAATGTTGGCTAGTAACCTAAATGACCACCAAACAACCGCACATAAATACTTCGTAGATAAACAATGAAAGTGCCTGAAGCTAAATACCTAACTTATTTAAGGCGCTGCGCTATCGCATTTAATAGAAATAAAAAAAAGCAATCTTATAGTATATTCTATAAATCTGGAATCATAGTATGCGCGTCTAAGGTCGTTGTCACACGCAATAAAATGTCGTTTTGTTCAAATAATAAAAATCGGAATTAAAAAGATATTAATTATAGCAAGTATCTTTATAAAAAAAATCACTTTAAATAATGGGTGGTAAAAGTCTAGTGTAGTATAATAATAATACAAAATATTTTGTTGTTTGGTATAGTATATCATAAAAAAAAATAACGACGCTTTATAGAGAGGCGATATATTTGGTACTAAATTTAATTTGTGTACTATTTTGAGAGGGATACATATTAGGAAACTGATATTACGCAAATTATTAGATAGTTTCATTTCATGGTCAATATTTTTTTAACAAAAAAATATTATTGAACGAATTTAATTTATAGTGTTTTAAGCTATAACGTAGCCTTAAGTACCTACTTACTTCTAAATTACTGACAAAGGAACCGCAAAACTAAGCGCAACCAACTTAAGTTTAAACGTATTCTAAAATTCAGTTGTAGTTAAGTTTTAGGATTATGTCAACAGTGTTTTGTTTTATTTTAGATTCAGTTATTTTAGGATGAAGTTTTTATTAGACAAGTTCTTTGTTTAATTTATAGGTGAGAGTAAGGTCCCTATAACTTCGTTAGGCCGACCGACCGGTCCCGTTACCACCGCCCATACAGATGGTTTTAGTCTGTGGGTTCACCGGTTTTCAGGAGATTATTGCATCGATTTCCTGTCGATAAGGCAGCGAGTATATTAAAATATACTGGTAATGCAATTCGTCATTGTCGCCCCCCATTTCGTAATCGCATCATTTAGCCGGCATAGTGGGAGCGATCAATATTGTTTAAGAACACTTATTGATTGACCCCATTCATGGACTTTATAGGACTGCCAGGTAGATACAAAATCACATGTCGAGCTATATATAAAATAATAAAAAATAAGCAAATTGTAATTGCTTATTCTAGGAGGTGGTAATTCTAGTATGAATTAAGTCAGAAGTTTTCTTTTATATAATAAAAAATATGTCTAAGGATACATCTAATCTGTGGAACTAGAGACTCAAAATGACAGAATAACAATAATAATAAAGCATATAGATATAATTATTAATAACAAATTTAATAGTTTAGGTGATTAACAGCAAACAGAGTCCATTTAAAACTTTTAACTCAAATTGGTCTACAATTTACGGTTATTGGGCCCTATTCAGGACTGTACTTGAGTTTTATTGGTGAACCCGACCTATGTCAGTTTCAGATGGTTCAAATTTATCATCATAAATTATGATTTTATGTAAGATGGTTGTTTTGAAATAAAACGTGTTATGATTAATCTGGCATGATTTTGGCCTTAGAGCACTTCCGTATTTTTTAATACTGTCGAGGTATCCCACCGATTTATAGTAACGACAGTTTCGTATACTCCGCACTTGATAACTATAAAGAAAAGTACTTACGTCATAGCCTGATAGATTCCTTCAATTCCATATCTCATAGCGAATTCATCCACAATTTCTTCAGGTATTTCATGAAAGTATATTTTCCACGCGTCATCCCCTTTAGCTGGCGGCAAAGATACGCCTCCTCCATTTTCTTCGCATAGGTAGTGAAACAAATTTTCATGCAGGCATGTGTACTGAAAAATAAATTAACAAATAGTGTTAAAAAACATTTATATTAAATGTGTAATTAACTTAAATTACATCTAACAAGTATGGTCAGTACTAGGCGCACAGAAGACGCAGAAGCTATCTTACTTCTAATAATAATGAAGGATAATAGCCATTTATTGCTCTAGTCACAATCTAAACTCTAGGCTTATACTATGTTTACCAGAAACAACGATACCAATACATGGAACCATGTGTCGCAAATGAAAAAAAAATGCCTTTTCCATACAAACATTTATAGTAATGCTAAAAATGACCAATTTGTATGGGGAAGTAATTTATTTTTTCATTTCATGCGATAAGTTGTTCGATTTCATGAGTAGAAGTTCATATTAGTCCAGAGTACAACCTTTCAAATTCACTCTGTATATTATATTTTATGACGATGGTAATGCACTACCATTACCAGCTAGTAGCTAACGAGGCTCCATAATAAGAATCATACATTATTCTTACAATAGAGCCTCAGCAGATACTAACACTGTCATTATTACCCATTGGGGAGCTACATGAACATCGTCATGAAATTTTCGTTTCAATTCGTAATATTTATTACCTACCTATTATTATTTGAAATAATAAAACAATGGGCTTCCAACGAAAATAAAAAAATGCTAATTTAATATTTAAATTAATACTTTTTTATTTCGAAAATATAGATTACAATAAGATACTTATTTCGTTTATTTTAAAAATAATTAACTGGTTTTTGAGATACTAATATTTAAAATCTGAAATATCTGCGTGACGGTACAAGCACCCTATCACAGATTAAAAAGAGTAATAGACTCTTTATTAAATGAATGCCTAATATAATATATTGTTTAAATAATAATATATTACAGCATGGTAATAATAAAAAAATATTTTTATTATTACCATGTATAAAATTATTTTTGAATGATATTGCAATTTTCATAGGTAATGAAAATAAGCTTCACAAGATTTCTTGTATAGACGATAAGTTTCTAGAACACGTATACCGCTTTATGAACTGTAGAGTATTATCGGACCTAAATTTTCATTTCACTTCGCCGTTACCAATAGAAACGCTTGCTTTAAAAAAAATATTAGAAGTTAATATGTCATGTTACAAACATGACATATTAACTTCTAATAATTTTTTTTTAAAGCAGCCTTTTTCTTTGCTTGCGTGATAATGACCTATCACAAAAATAATAGATTAAAATGTTCAAACATGAGTATCTTAAAATCTAGGTTTTTTATATTGATAAAAACTAAATTAGTTTCTTATATATTTTCGATTTTTTTTTTTGGAAACCCATGGTACAATAATAGCCGACGCTGATGTGTAGATACCGTAAAACCGTTTGTAAGTGGTCTTATGCACAACACAAAAAGAAAAGAAACGTGCATGTGCCATAAGAAATCTTTGAGGTAGATCTGTAATTCTACCATTATTAAGGCTAACATTTGATACTTAATAAAGTGTACTTATTACAAAAACGTATACGCTTACAATCAATAGAGTCACTACTAAAAAAACCCTTTATAACGTTTGTTTATTGGTAGGATGCTGGACTTAAGGGGCCTGTAGTCGAATTGAGGCCCATAAAAACGTACTTCTAATATTATAACTTGGCTGTTAGTCGAAATTCAAATATTTTTTTCATGTTCGTAATTGTACGTAAAAATCTTTCTGTTATAAATAAATATTTTTGTATTAAAATATTAAAAAAGTTTGTTTTGTGATTTCGAAAAAAAATATATTAATACCCAACACAGAAAGATTAATAAAAACAATGATCGACAAAATTATTATTTGAATTCTGCGACAAACAGTAATCGAGTATTACTGGAATTGCGAAAGCTCATTTTGTATGGAGAACGCGGATTTCGCAATTACGAATAGTCCTTAATTTCATATAAACCTAATAGTAATGGTTAGGTACATTTAAATATTTTTCATCGTAGGCGGAATCTGTCGATAGAAACTACAAACCACTGTTTTAGCACTTTCCATGTTTGATTAAACACTAGGGCCAATCCGCTTTTAAAAATTCTCAAAGAGGGGGGGTTATTATGGAAATAAAATGTATTACTAACACACAAATAAGTTCTGCATTTTGCGTTATTTCCGAAAAACTAAGATTTAAAAAAATAAATTTCAGTATTTATTTTTATTGGAAGGCGACATGTGACTTTGTATCTACCTGGCAGAGCTACAAATTTGATGAATCTCTCCCACTATGCCGGCTAATTAAAGCGGTTACGAAATGGGCGACAAAGGCGAATTTACATTACGGGTTTGTTTTAATATTCTCGTTGCTTTATCGTTAAATCAGATTAACTACCTGTAAAATTATGTAAAACCTTTATTAATGCGTGTAATAGTTAGTAACATAAGCTATTTAAATACACAATTTGTATTGGTTAATCCAGAGTAGTTGCAAAGCCACATAAATCATGTAGCTCTCATGACATATGGTTAGAATTCCAATTCGGAAATGTTGGTGGAATTTATTTTATGGGTTAATTTAACGATTGGCGCTATCACTGGGGAAATCATAATGCAGCCGAACGTGCGAGGTCCATGTCGAATGATAATCGACAGTAAGTTAAGGTAAAACTCAGTTTTTTTTTTTTTTTAATTGGCTATTTGTTTTGATTAACTATTGAAGTATACGTATAAGTAATACGTATATATGTTATGGACCAGGTGATTATTGCGGGCATTATTAATAATGTGCGAGCATTATGAATAATGAGTAGCTTTATCGGGCTAAGTGATTAATTACTATCTAAATTTCATTATTTATCACATTGCACGGTCATTATCATATTGCTACGTGACAATTGGGCAATTTGATAATAAAGCTAAAATTGACGTGGTGCGGGGAGGGAAGCACGCGTGACACTCTCTGACCAATCAGAGAAAGAGAAAAAAGTTGTGTAACTCAAAATGCCATCATAGCGGCAGTTGTTCTAATAAATAAATCTGTTACTTGCTACTTATTATATTTATTAGGGTATAAAACAAAGATATGTTGTGAAATTTTTGTTTTAATTTTTATGTTTTGTGTTACATACTTATATGTTTAATATGACTCCTTAAGTTTTAAATGCATAAACTAGTGGATTCATAATGCAGAAGTCTTTGCTAATTAATCCAATAATCAATCTGATTATTTAAATTGTTTAACATTTAGTTACTTAAAGTTAAATGACAATAATAATAAAAAAAATGTAATTAAATATGTTTGAATTACTCTGCCCAAAAGGTGATGGACAATATGTAAAATGCCCGGTCAATTTGATAATTTAAATAATATTATCAAATTGCACTCTCATATTGGGCATTTTTCATAATGGCCGGGCATTATACATAATGTCTAATTTATTACTAACTAGGCTGTCCATTCAACTGATTTCGAAATAGTATATGTGAAGAAATTTTCAGTTCAGTGAAGATTTTTCTTCAAAATAATCTTAAAAATAGGTCTTATTATAAATTCTAATTAGTAAAACTATTTATATTAAAAAAAAGAGTACATCTCCTCCACCTGATAGTAAGTACATGAAAAGCGAATACCTGGATGGCAGTAATGAAGAAAATACATAAGGAGTCTACTTTTATATCCTCACTGATTTACCGTCAAATAGACTACCCATTTCGTAACCACACCCAGAAAGGAGACAAGAAATCAATAAAATAATCTCCAGAAACTTAAAAAAATATCTCTTTATTATTAACTTAAAGTTGTACAACATAATTTAAACTAAATGCATAATATAAAATATAAAAACACACCCAAGATATTAATAAAATTCATACAGAGAGAGGTAAAAAGCCGCAAAAAGTTGAAATAAACGTTTCATCTTGAAATGAACTCATGGAAGTTACTATAAAAAGCTCGCCGGAGTGTTGGAGACATCGGACTTAAAACTGTTTTCATAAAAAAAAAAAATAGAGACCTCAAACATATAATATACTGAAGAGTTATGCAATTAACTTAAATCTTATACCTCTCGAAGGCATTATAGTAGTGTTGACAAGAAAAACTCAATAGCTCACACCGGATTTGTAAATGTGATCTAGAAACAGTAGAGTCTACGGTCTTACCCACGTATACCTAACACCTACATATATTATAGTATTTAATTTATACTTGTATCAGAAAATGCCACTGTACTATCTATACTAATATAGTAAAGCTGAAGAGTTTGTTTGTTTGGCACGGTCTAAGATTTTTTTAAATTTATTCGAAACAGTCAAATTAAAAAAAAATGTTGGATAGCCCATTTATCGAGAAAGGCTATAAGCTATACATCGCGCCACGACAAATAAGACGTGAGCATCAATGTATAATGTTGTTAAAACCCGGAAAATTTGTTACTTTGAGCTTACGTTGCGTGCACTGCGTAAACGGTTAAAGTTACGCAGACGAAGTTGCACAGGTTAGCTTGTATTCATAATCTAATATCTAATATTAACTTTAAAAAAGCAGAATATGGCCTCAGTACTCTTATGGTAGACAGAGATAACGTAGTGCTATTTGTCTCTATCTCTGCAACTTTTGATTCATCTACACGTATTAACTATTCACATACATGCACACAGATTTTGGAAACTTTATAATAAATAAATTATTTATTTGCCAGAATATGGGTCCATGTTGTTGAGAAGTTGTTTGCTTGATCCTACATATTCTACCACACGATGGCGTGCAAAATATAAATCTGTATATAACATTAAAGTTAAACTTACACTAACACTGTAATTACGCCATAATTATATTTACACTGACACTGTAATTTAATAATTTTACGCTATCTATTCGTTACGCTTAAGTACCTGCATAAGTTAGTTCGTTTGAAGAAGTTAAATTCATCTTAATAAGGCGTCGAGAACTCATTAGTGTTTTATCTCGTGTATCACCTTCTTAATGGTTTCTTTTTTATGTTTCACTTAAATTTCATCTAAAAGGTCAGAAGTCTCTGCTCATTTATATTTATATGACCTAGCTGCTTATTACTTTAAACAGCTTTATTACATATATTTTTCATTTGTAGCACTTTTTGGGTTTCTTACGTTAATAGTTCCTAGTCATGTCTTGGTTTTATTCTGTGGGTTTACCGGTTTTCAGAAGACTACTGCATCGATTTCTTGTCGAGGTGGTAGACTTCTTTCAGGGTGCGGTTACGAAATGGATAGTTGGATTGACGATAAGGCAGCGATTATATTAAAATATACTCGTAATGCAATTCGTCATTGTCGTCCCCCATTTTATAATCACATCATTTAGCCGGCATAGTGGGAGTGATCAATATGATTTAAGAACAATTATTGATTGGCCCCATTCATGGACTTTGTAGGTCTGCTCACCACCAGGTAGATACAAAGTCGCATGTTGTGCTCCAATAAAAAAAAAATACAAAATATTTAGAAGGGACTGACTTTAAAAAAAAAACGAATATCATAAATTTTCCACGATAGATAAAAAATCGCGAAGTTACCTCCATTAGTGATTTTACATTTTTTTAGTATGGAGCAAAGTTTTGTATATTATATGCAATATATATAAGGCCCAGCGTTTCTGTATAATTTCAAATATTTTAAAAGTATCGCAATAAAATGTATTTTTCTAAGAGGGTTTTTTTTTTGTTTCTTACTCGCAAGCGTTGTAACAAACCCATTGTTTATACCCCATCTTAAAGATTTTTTTATTAGTCAAAATGTAATTTTTACATGTTTAGAGATCTTGACCTCGATTTTTGAACCCCGTTCTATCCTGCCTTTCCTACCCGACCCTTTTGGGGTAAGCACTGTCGACTAAGTGCCACTCGTCTCTATTATAGGATGCTTACTATATCTAGTTATATATCGTACAAAATGTTAAGGAACTTACAATATAAAAGTAGCTTTTAAGTTAAAAGCTAATGAACTATTAGTAAGTTGACAGTTTCTAACTTTTATTTATTTAAAAAAATCTAATTCTAATCTCTTATTATTAATATTGGCCTCGGAGAGCACGTTAAGCTGTAGGTCCCGGTTTTAATTGTACCAACTTGTAAAATTGTTTATAGATGGGTTATTGAGTCTATTCAAAACATCGCGACGAGCTAGCCACTTGTTCGGTGTAGACTCATACCATCGGTTACGACGAGGTGGGATTAAAACCCCTCCGCTGGGTAGCCTGGGGCCGTGATGATATATATATATATATATATATATCTATACAGTAGCAGAGTTATTCTAAATATTAATAATAATAATATTATGAAGGAAATTACACACATATTGCCCTGGTAACAACAAACAATGCTGTAAGCTTATACTATGTATAAGAAACAACGATATCAATACATATTATATTTTATATTGATTTAGGGTAATCTGAGGTACACATACATATACATTATCACGACTGCCTTACGGCGCCCGCGACCGCCTACACGGCCTCAGGGCAGCGGAAGGTTTTTTAATCCCTCGTCGTAGCCGATGGTTATAAGTTTACACCGAACTAGTTGCTAGCTAATCGCGATGTTTGGATAGACTCAATAACCCACCGATAAACAGTTTCACAAGTTGGTATAGTGAAACTGGGACCGACAGCCTAACGTGCTCTCCGAGGCACTATATTGGTGTTGTTAAACAAATGTACATACATTTTTAGATTAAAAACTCATTGTACACACCAGGGTTTGAACCAAGGACATAAGTGTTTTTAAGTCTAAGGTCTAACCAACTCTGCCACCACGTATATTAATAATCTAAATCTATACCAAACAAGTAGCAAATAACTTATCACGTTGTATATCCTCAAAACTCCACAAACAATTTCACAAGTTGGTATTAGTGAAACTAGGGGCGACGGTTTAACATGCTTTTGGAGCCGCTAGTGGTCTTTTAGGGTTGAGGATAGATGTCTAAAAAAATACATTCAATACATTAATAGTACTTATAAGATACAATTTTAATCAAGCAATATGTTCATTATACATACATACATATCATCACGGGTGCCTTACGGCGCCCGAGACCGCCTAGCCGGCACAGGGTACGAGGGTATGAGTCTACACCGAACAAGTGGCTAGCTCGTCGCGATGTTTTGAATAGATGGGTTATTAAACAGTTTCACAAGTCTTATAGTGAAACCGGGACCGACAGCTTAACGTGCTCTCCGAGGCACTATAGTGGTGTTGTCAAACAAATGTACATAATTTTTTAAATTAAAACCTCATTGGTACACAACGGGATTCGAACCAGGGACTTAAGTGTTTATAAGTCCAAGGTCTAACCAACTCGGCCACCACATACATAAATTACGTTAATTTTTTACATCAATTTAATTTAACAATAGAAAATCAATAATAAAATTTAACTTCAACAATTAAAAGTTTAACTCGAAGTTTAAAATCAATGTCAGAATAACTTAGGAGACCCCAGTCGTCAGATTTATTAGAATCCCTTTTTAGGACCAAACTCGACACTTTTTATCGTCCGCCATTTGATTTTCACTCACTTCATGCACTCAAAACGTAATTGAATTTGATACGGGGGTTAAAAAAGAAAAACCAGTTATGAATATGCAATTATATTGCAGTTTTGTATGTTTTTTTTTCAGGTCGCATATGTAATGGAATGGAATGAAATAAAAATAACGGGTTTTATAGAGAACTATATTTTTGCTGTGATTTCGTTCATATTAATAATGTCTTTGTAAATGCTCAAGATTCCTCTTAATAATATATAAGTATAAACTAAAATCTTTGTTAAGTCACTTGATGATTTTTAATTATGTATTCATCATCATCATCATCATGCCAGCCTTTCGCGCGTCCACTGCTGGACATAGGCCTCCCCCAAGGATCGCCACAACGACCGGTTCTGCGCTGCCTGTAGCCATCGGCTTCCCGCGACCTTTTTCAGGTCGTCGGTCCATCTTGTGGGGGGCCTGCCTCTGCTGCGTCCTCCAAATTATGTCTTAATTATGTATTGACGATAAATAAAAAGGGTAGTAAAGTAAAGTAGGTCTCTATAACTTTTTTATTTACCGTTTTTCATAGGTCATCCAATAAGATATATAAATAAAACTCAATATAATAATAATTCTAGCTGGCTTTATTTATTTACCGTTTGGCTATATTTATTTACCGTTTTTAAGGTAAAAAAAAGAAGAAAAAAAAACTTTTTTTTTGTTTATATTGTTACCTGAAGACGCCCTAATAAGCCGAAATATAGCAAGTTATTGTGTTTTATTTATGTATATTATTGGATGACGTATAAAAAACGGGAAATAAAAAAGTTATAGAGACCTAAATAAAATAAATTGGTCCCCAACTGTACACTTATATATGAGCAGGTGTACCTTTTTCCAAAAATCAATTGTCTAATGAATATAAACTCATTACTTTAGAGGCTTTTATGTGGATATTTTTTTTAGTGTTTACCAGGACAAGGTTTGTGCGAAAGAAAATGTTTAAAAAGTCGCACAAAAAAGGGAAAAAATTGGGTTATAAAATCACCGATTTTGACAGAAGACAGTAGAAAACTAAATATTGACAGGCTGACCAATGATTGAGCGGTTCAATTGTTCAATTTCTACCTTGTTTTAGGTGCCGCGCAGGACATCCGAGCAGCTAATTTATAATAAACTAAATGATCCGCGCAACTTTGTCTGCGTAACTTTAACCGTTTACGCTATATACCCTCTCAAAAGGAATATTTTTTCCCCGTTTTTGCAACATATTTTATTTTTACTCCGCTCCTAATGGTAGTAGCGTGACGTTATGTAGCTTATAGCTTATAAATGGGCTATCCAACACTAAAATAATTTTTCAATTATTCGAACCAGTAGTTCCTGAGATTATCGCGTTCAACAAAACAAACAAACAAACTCTTCAGCTTTATAATATTAGTATAGATAAGGCACATGTAGTTGTAGGAAACAGATAGTATTCAATAAAAAAATAATGCGTTTTTATTTTGAATATACTATTATTTATTTATCTTCACGCTAGGTCCCTTACGGGGTAGGCAGAGACAGCCGAGCGCCACTTGTCTCTATCTCTACATTCTTCTTTTGCCTCGTCCACAGTCATAACTCTTCGCATACATGCACGCCGATTTCGGAGACTTTTAACTGCACCATATTTTAGAACCTTTTCAATCTGATCATGGTAAGTGTGTCTTGGTCTCCCACGGCCACGTTTACCCTTCACCTTACTTTTATATATCTGGTTCGTCATTCTTTCATCACTCATTCTTTCTACATGCCCAAACCAGCGGAGCATGCCCTTCCTCATTTTTATGCCTATACTTTCATTCAGTCCCACTCGTTCCCGAATTACCTCATTGCGGATCCGGTCTGTTATTTTAACACCGCACATTCGTCGCAATGAGCGCATTTCTACAGCATTAATTCTACTTTCATCCTTCTCCTGACATACCCAAGTCTGACTCCCATACAATAGTGTTGGGACAAGCACTGCATTATGAATGGCTAGTCTTGCTTTTGTATTAATATTTGCGTTATTTGGTGGGTACCAAATAACGCAGTGCGCCATTGACACTATTGCCTGCATTCGCTCTCCTTTCAATGTCTTTTTCATATCTACCATCCCTAGTGAATACACTACCCAGATATATAAATTCAGACACTTGTTCTAGATTCACATTATCAACCATGATCGTCGCATTTGTTTTCTCGTTTCTTTCAAATATTAACACCTTAGATTTTCCCGCATTTATTCGGAGACCTCTTTCAGCACATCCATCTTTCATATCTGTGACAAGTGATTGAAGCTCTTGCTGAGATGATGCAATGAGTACAGCATCATCTGCATACAATAGTGTATTAATCAACTTATCACCCATTTTGATCCCACATCTATTTTCTTTCAGTCTCTGCAGGCATTTGTCTAGGTATATGATGAACAGTCTGGTGGACATCACACATCCCTGTTTGACGCCAATATTGATATTGAAGCAGGGAGATAGCATGCCATCCACTCGTACGATTGCTGTACAATTCTTGTATAAGGATTGTACAGCCAGCATGAGACTGTCATCAATACCATAATCAGGCAAAATGTCCCACAGCTCCTTTCTTACAACTCTGTCAAACGCCTTCTCCAAATCCATAAAAGCACAGAAAACTTTCTGGTTTACGGCCAGGAACTTCTCTGTGATGTTACGGAGGGAGAAGATTTGATCCGTGCATCCCCTAACAGATCTAAAGCCTCCTTGAGCCTCCCAAAGTAATCCTTCAGTCATCATTTCCATTCTTCTCGAGAGAATCTTTCCATACACTTTGCTTCCCAAACTGATCAAACTTATGGCTCTGTAGTTGGCGCAGTCTAATCTGACCCCTTGCCTTTGTACAAGGGAACGATCACTGCGCCCCTCCAGTCCTCTGGAACTCTTCCCATATGCCAGCATAAGTTGCACAACAAATGGAAAGCGCTCCAGAGTTTGTGCCCTCCATATTTGATCATTTCGGGTAGTACCTTATCAATTCCCGCTGCCTTACCACATTTCAAGCTTCTAATCGCTCTTACAATCTCTGACACATTAATTACATCCCATGCTTCAGACGTCAGTTCAGGTATCTCTAGAGGTGAAGTCCCAGTAGTGACGTCGGGGATGCTACTTTCATACATCTCACCAAAATATTCACTCCAACGCTTTAACACTTCATCAGTGTTTGTAAGAGTGTCACCATGCTTTGATCTTATTTTATCCATTCTAGAGGTAGTCGAACAACTTCGAGAATTTCTCACTTCCCTCCAGAAAAGCTTCGAGTTTTCCTTAAAGTTGTTTGATAACCTCTCTTCACCAATCGCTCTGCATCTTTCTTGCTTCTCTTTTACCAAAGCTTTGGTATCACTCTTACAGCGTAGGTATGTCTTTGTGTGTCTTGGTCTCCCACGGCCACGTTTACCCTTCACCTTACTTTTATATATCTGGTTCGTCATTCTTTCATCACTCATTCTTTCTACATGCCCAAACCAGCGGAGCATGCCCTTCCTCATTTTTATGCCTATACTTTCATTCAGTCCCACTCGTTCCCGAATTACCTCATTGCGGATCCGGTCTGTTATTTTAACACCGCACATTCGTCGCAATGAGCGCATTTCTACAGCATTAATTCTACTTTCATCCTTCTCCTGACATACCCAAGTCTGACTCCCATACAATAGTGTTGGGACAAGCACTGCATTATGAATGGCTAGTCTTGCTTTTGTATTAATATTTGCGTTATTTGGTGGGTACCAAATAACGCAGTGCGCCATTGACACTATTGCCTGCATTCGCTCTCCTTTCAATGTCTTTTTCATATCTACCATCCCTAGTGAATACACTACCCAGATATATAAATTCAGACACTTGTTCTAGATTCACATTATCAACCATGATCGTCGCATTTGTTTTCTCGTTTCTTTCAAATATTAACACCTTAGATTTTCCCGCATTTATTCGGAGACCTCTTTCAGCACATCCATCTTTCATATCTGTGACAAGTGATTGAAGCTCTTGCTGAGATGATGCAATGAGTACAGCATCATCTGCATACAATAGTGTATTAATCAACTTATCACCCATTTTGATCCCACATCTATTTTCTTTCAGTCTCTGCAGGCATTTGTCTAGGTATATGATGAACAGTCTGGTGGACATCACACATCCCTGTTTGACGCCAATATTGATATTGAAGCAGGGAGATAGCATGCCATCCACTCGTACGATTGCTGTACAATTCTTGTATAAGGATTGTACAGCCAGCATGAGACTGTCATCAATACCATAATCAGGCAAAATGTCCCACAGCTCCTTTCTTACAACTCTGTCAAACGCCTTCTCCAAATCCATAAAAGCACAGAAAACTTTCTGGTTTACGGCCAGGAACTTCTCTGTGATGTTACGGAGGGAGAAGATTTGATCCGTGCATCCCCTAACAGATCTAAAGCCTCCTTGAGCCTCCCAAAGTAATCCTTCAGTCATCATTTCCATTCTTCTCGAGAGAATCTTTCCATACACTTTGCTTCCCAAACTGATCAAACTTATGGCTCTGTAGTTGGCGCAGTCTAATCTGACCCCTTGCCTTTGTACAAGGGAACGATCACTGCGCCCCTCCAGTCCTCTGGAACTCTTCCCATATGCCAGCATAAGTTGCACAACAAATGGAAAGCGCTCCAGAGTTTGTGCCCTCCATATTTGATCATTTCGGGTAGTACCTTATCAATTCCCGCTGCCTTACCACATTTCAAGCTTCTAATCGCTCTTACAATCTCTGACACATTAATTACATCCCATGCTTCAGACGTCAGTTCAGGTATCTCTAGAGGTGAAGTCCCAGTAGTGACGTCGGGGATGCTACTTTCATACATCTCACCAAAATATTCACTCCAACGCTTTAACACTTCATCAGTGTTTGTAAGAGTGTCACCATGCTTTGATCTTATTTTATCCATTCTAGAGGTAGTCGAACAACTTCGAGAATTTCTCACTTCCCTCCAGAAAAGCTTCGAGTTTTCCTTAAAGTTGTTTGATAACCTCTCTTCACCAATCGCTCTGCATCTTTCTTGCTTCTCTTTTACCAAAGCTTTGGTATCACTCTTACAGCGTAGGTATGTCTTTCTTTTCTCTCGTCTAATACTTTCAGTCAGACTCAGCGAAGCTACATAACTCAGCCATGCTTTCTTCTTTTTCTCTACAGAAATTTTAACTTCTGCATCCCACCATGCATCTCCTTTCTTAGCTCGCTTTTTCGTAACCCCACACACCTTTTTTGCAGATTCTACCATACTGTCTCTAAGAAGTTTCCAACATTTATCCAGATCACCACTCACATCTTCTAGGTTGGCAAGCTTATCTTCGATGCAACTTTCATACTCTGCTTTCACACTTTCTTCGCGCAATTTTTCACATTTTATTCTTTCGAATTGCTCCAAAGTCCCATTGGAACGTTTGCACCGCCAACTTTTAAAAAGACCACTAAATCTGGTGACGACCAAATAGTGGTCAGTTTCTAGTTCTGGCCCGCGGTGCGCACGCGTGTCTATGATATGGGACCGGAGACGATCGTCTACAATCATAAAATCTATCATACTTCTCTCATCATTCATCACTCTTGTATACATGTGAATGTCCTTGTGAGCGAACAGAGTGTTCGTCACAAGGAGGTTCTTTTCTAGGCATACATCGAGTATAAGCCTGCCAGCTTCATTCACTCTGCTATCACCATATTTGCCAAGAACCGCCTCGTAACCAATTCTGCGTATCCCGACCCATCCATTCAGATCACCACACATTACAATACTTTCGTTTCCTACTGCCAAATCTAGAACATCTCTGACGCTATTCCAAAATTGCTCTAGATCTTGCTGGGGCGTGGAACTCACCGGAGCATACACAGCAACCAGGAGTATTTTCCTCAACCCCAGTTTCAGTCGGATCCACAACAATCTTGGGCTCACCATACTATAATCTTTCATACAATAAACCAAGCGTTCGGATAGCAAGATTCCGACTCCCTGGCGGCCATAGTCGTTGTCAGTCACTCCCGACCAGAGCACTGCGCCGCCTCCGGGCAAGTCAACCATTTCGCTACCCTTGCGCTTGGTTTCAGTAACACACATCACATCCAAACTCATTTTGTCCATCACCTCCAGCAATTCATTCATCTTATCGTTTATTCGTCCCCTCACATTCCAAGTGCTCATGCGGCACTCGTCTGTCCTCTTCCCGCCTCTCTGGGCCATGCGTGATGGGTGGCGGTACCCTTCGCCGCTTCGCCGATAAATAAATTACCTAAATAACAAAAAAAAAAGAACTAAAATAAAGAACTTAACAAATAAATTATATACATAATACTAAAACATTTGGGTTTCTGTAGCTTGTTCTAGCTTTTCATTCTCCTTTTACACATTCTTCAATAAATCAATTTAAATTTTGGGTACTCCTCTTGTTTCTATTAATTGTTTAAAATCCTTTAATCTTTGTAATTAAATTGATGCTCATCATAAACTGGATAAATTTTGAATATACGTAATAAAATAATAAAACAAATATCATCACGGGTGCCTATTTGGCTCCCGAGATCCGTTTAAACGGCCTCAGGGTACAGGGTACAGCGGAGGAATTAACCCGTCCTTATGACATTCGGAGGCAATACCTAACAAGTGGCGAGCTTGTTGCGGTGTTTATAATGAAATAGCCTCGTTGTATAAAGCGGTCACCCATCCCAGCCCGGCCTTGTTGTCATCTGCTTAACCTTGTTATCAGTTGAGCAGTGACTTAACCACTAGGCTGGGCCGCTTTTTAATAATAATAACTTAATAAAAACTTGTTACCTAATTTAAGAAACATTAACACAAAACCGTTAAGTTGGAGCGCCAAAATCTAAATGTACAAAGTAATTATCGTGACATTTAACATTGTTCTCTTACAAGCACATTGGGAGTTAAGCATTGTACCCCACAAGCACATTGGGAGTTAAGCATTGTACCCCCACAAGCACATTGGGAATTCGGTAATGAGGTTATGAGGTGAAACAACATCTGCTGCAAATGATTCGGGTTTCTTAAGCGAAGTAACATGAAGATTAATGGATATTTTGATCTTTACTTTCCTTGTTTTATATTCTCGCTAATTTTCGTAAATTCTTCCATATTTTGTTAATTTTATTAAGCACTCAATTAGGTAAGTAGATTATTCTTTTTTTTTCGTTTTTTTTAATTGTTTTTATTGTGACTTTGTATCCACGTCCTAAGCAGACCTAAAAGTATACGAATAGAGTCGATTATTAACCTAACCACCTAGTCTTACACTAGTTGGTTATGTGGTGTGTGTTCGTTTTGGTTTCTATTTCTTTTTATTAATGTGTGGGAGGAGTGACGGCCTAACCAATCGCCCACTTAGATCTTATACTAAAGTTTTTTTTACTTTGACTTACTATATTATTGGTTAATATTATTGATTCCTACCAGAGTAGGACCAGTGATGATGTACTGGTAGGACCAGTGATGACGTACGACGCCGAAGCGTGGACACTTACAGTAAGGCTGGTCCACAAAATCAAAGGTCGCTCAGGGAGCTATGGAAAGAGCTATGCTAGGAGTTTCTCTTATGGATACAATTAAGAATGAGGATATTCATAAGAGAACTAAAGTCCGACATAGCTCAGAAAGTTAGCAAACTGAAGTGGCAGTGGGCTAGTCACATTTGCCGCAGGGCAGAGAACCATTGGAGCAGGAGAATATTAGAGTTTAGCCAAGCTGCGGGGCATCCTACGCCAAGCCAAGGGGCTTGGCGTAGGATGCCCCGCAGCAAAATGGACTGATGACCTGAGACTGGATGGGAAGAGCGGAGGATAGGGATCAGTGGCGTGTCTTGGGAGAGACCTATGTCCAGCAGTGGACTGTGAATGGCTGATGATGATGATGAATATTGATTGCTTCCACTATGAAATGCTGCAGCTATGAAATGGACGTCTTAAGTAATCTAATAATAACATTCCAAGAGATTCCATGTATAGGCCACATTAGGTACATATCTGTACCTACAAAATATACATAATTTGACCTATACCCTCCCTTACTTAATTAAGTATCACAACATCCCACGAGGTCAAAAGGTAAAACTAGATAAGGCAAGTTTCTCGAGCATAGTCATAGTTTAATCCTACGTTAAAGTACATACATAATAAACCATTACGCCTGTATCCCTGTCAAGAGGTAGGTAAAGAGAATTTTAAGACAGTTTGAAATATCACATCATACTTGTATAGTTACTTTTAGCATCGATTTTTTTATACACCGCTGCATACAAATATTCAAACAGGCACATATGTTTTGGTGATTCCGTATATATGTCCTTTTTTAAGAAGAAAATCGAATTGAACTTGAATTTTATCCATAAATGCGTATTTTGGCTTGGTTATAGTTGTATATCCACTAGAGTCCGCCTAGACGGCCTCAGTTTACTGAGTGGAGGGGTTTATATTCCCATCTCTTCGTAGCCGATTTTATTTTGAGTCTACATCGAAAAGGTTTGGATAGACTCATCCAAAAAAAACAGTCACAAATTATTATAGCAAACCTGGGACCGACAGCTCAATGTGCTCTTCAAAGCACTATACAGTTTTGTTGTCAAACAAAATGATTTTAATTAAAAACTCATTGGTACACACTTGTGTTTAAACTTGTGACCTAAATACTGGAGTGTTTTCCAAGGACTAACCACTGCCATTAAGTTAAATCAATAAAAATTCAAACATATTTTTCTAATTGACAGTTAGTAGAATATAAACGATTGTTCATTTTCAACCACCGTCACCTAGTCATGTTTCGGTTTTAGTCTGTGGGTTCAACGTTTTTCAGGAGACTACTGCATCGATTTATCGTCGAGGTGATAGTCTCCTTTCAAGGTGCGGTTGCGAAGTGGGTGTCACTCCAACGATAGGGCAGCGAGTATATTAAAATATACTCGTAATGCAATACGTCATTATCACCCCCCATATCGTAATCGGATCATTTAGCCGGCATAGTAGGAACGATCAATATTTTTTAAAAAAAGGATTATTGATTGATCCCATTCATAGACTTTGTAGGTCTGCTTACCACCAGGTAGATACTAAGTCGCATGTCGTGCTCCAATAAAATGAAAAAAAAATCGCTTTACGCGTAATTCCGCCAATGCCAATTCGCTGCACGTATAGTTATGAGAAGTTAAATATTGAGGGTTAAATTTTAACATCAATTAGAAACGTGTAACCAGGCCTAAATATATAATATAGGTATTTGTATAAACAGGTAACCATAGTAGTGTAGCAATAGTAATTTGCTTAACACGGGTTCAATATCTCAGAGTCAATTTAATTGTAGAGACCTCCTATAAATTAAGAGAAGATAAATTAGCTTAAGGGACCATACCCTCGGAACTTAATATGTATAGGGAGAAAAAGTCATTTAACGGTGTGACAAAAACCGTAAACGTGGAAAGTTAATATTTAGATACAAAAAAAGGTTACTTTAAGACTAAACCTAAGTTTAAAGTAGCTGCTGTACTTCTAAACACACAGAAAAAGATAACTCAGTAAAGTTATCAATTTTTATTTTTTTATTTCAATGAGTAGAATACTCCAAATATTAAGCAAAGGAAGTATTAATAATATGCAAGTGCTGTACTAGACCTTACCTAATTTAAATTAGCTAAGTAATAAACTTACTCGACATACGATAAAAATGCGTCAACTACGAATATAGTTTGGGTTATTTTGATCTAATTCGGATTAAATATTTAAATCTACTAGAACGTCACTATTAAGCCACGCTTAAGTCATATTTAATGAAACGTAAACACGCATACACGAGCCAAAGTTAGATAGACAAAAAAAAAACATTGAATTCATAACAATGTGGCCTCAAATAGAATCTTTTGATTCTTTGCGGGTAGCGTGTGTGTGTTATGTTTGTCATATTTAAGTTTATATGATATTACAAAAATAAAAAATAAATGTAAATTAAGTGTGAAAAGTGTAGGATTAACGCAGTGATCTTAAGTGTGCGAAGTGTAGCGTTAATCAGTGATCTTAAGTGTGGGAAGTGTAGCATTAATGCAGTGATCTTGGTGTTTGTGTTCTCTAAGGATCATTTAATCTTCAAAATGGCGGTACCCATTTTTCTTTTCCTCTTCACTTGATACTGGCAGAAGTAGCGTATTTTTTTTGTAATTAACGTGTTGTGTTGCTATTCCTTATTCTCTCCGATTTCATTTCCAGTTCATCAATAGGATAATTATGTTACTAAATAGTAGAGATGCACCGAATGTAGATTCAACCGAATACGAATGTTCGGCCGAATATTCGGTTCAAAATGTACCGAACCGAATATTCGGCCGAATCATTCGGTTCAATTCTGCGCGGCAAACAGGTTTGTACATGTCGGTACGGCGCTCTGCATGAGCCGGGCGGCGTTTGCTACCGCCCCCTCTCTACCCCGCGCACAACCCGCGGCCCCTTTGCGCTAGCGCGACTCGCTCAGTCGATGCATCGCTCTTTCGGGTAAATAGTGCAGTTCTCGCATAATATCGTTTGAAAATTATTTACGATACGTCGACGAACGTTTTTGAAGATGAGTGGACGTAAAAGATCGCATGTGTGGACATTTTTTAATGAATACGAAAGTGATAAGACAAAAGTAAAGTGTACATTGTGTGGTACAATTATTTCGCGTGGGGGTGCAGGGCGTAGTGCTTCTACCTCGGCATTGACAAATCACCTAAAGCAGAAACATAAAGAAGAAGCAGGTATGCCGCAGCCTGTAGCCCGTATACACAATGATGACAAAAATCAACCTTCAACTTCAGGTACAAGTTCTCAAATACATATAAAACAAACACAGCAAACTTTAGAGAACACGTTAATGATGAAATGGGATATCAATGATCCTAGATCTCTCGAAATTCATAACGCAGTTGCTGAAATGATATCATCTGACAATCAACCGATATCAATAGTCGAAGACATTGGATTTAATAGATTAATTAAATTATTGAAACCAAAATACCAACTTCCTAGCAGAAAATACATGACCGAAGTAGTCATACCCAGTCTGTATGACAAAGTGAAGGCGGTTATCAAGGATAAATTGATGAAAGCCAAATCGGTAGCAATCACTACAGACATGTGGACATGTATAAATAATTCGACAAGCTTTTTAAGCTTCACCGCGCATTGGCTCGATGAAAACTTTGCTGTTCAACATGCGGTTCTGCAAATGGCTCATTTTACCGGACAATACACGGCACACAATATTCAAACTTACCTGGAAGAAATGGCAAGTAATTGGCAAATCGACTCAATTATACATGTGATTGTCAGAGATAATGGACCTAATATAGTGAAAGCAATTAATGACAGTCCATATGTTGGAAAAGCATGTTTTATACATACTTTACAACTTGCTATAAATAGCTCATTGCAGGTCCAGGAAAATGTAAATGAAGCTCTAATGTCAGCCAAAAGAATTGTGACTCACTTCAACCACTCCCCGCAAGCTCAAGAAAAATTGGTTCAGATTCAAGAAGAGCTCAATTTACCTCAACATAAACTGGTACAAGACGTTGTCACTACATGGAACAGTAAGTTTTATATGTGTCAACGTCTTCTGGAACAAAAACGGGCTGTGTCGTTGTATATTTCTGACAACAGCAGTACAGTAAATATTCAAAATATATCAGAGCGCCAGTGGCAAATTTTGAAAGAAGTATTAAATCTGCTGCAACCTTTCGAAGAAATAACAAAGCTCACAAGTACTACTTTTTCATCAATTTCTGAAATAATTCCACATATTACGACACTTCTAAAGTATTTACAAAAGGTTACCACTAAACAGGCATACCCAAATGTTAATGAAATGCGAGATACACTAGAAACACAATTAAAACACAGATTTGCAAGCATTCAAGAGGACAAATATTACATACTGGCCACATTATTAGATCCCAGATTCCGACTGAATTTCTTTTCTACCGAAAATATTGAATCAATTAAGTCAGCATTTTTTAGAGAACATATCAGGAGGAGTGATGAGAGCAGCAGCGATGAAGAAGAAAGACCACCATTACGAAATATGACAAATGTGGGCACTTGCGAATCTCACAATTCTCACTCAGCATTTTGGAGTTGTTATGAAGAGTTAGCGTCTACTAAGCAGTCAACGATATCTGAAGAAAGTCAAAGTCCTAAAAGCCAAATAGCTTCAGAATTACAAAAATATTTGAATGAGACTTTATTACAACGCAGTATGAGTCCTTTTACATGGTGGGCAAAAAATCAAGGAAAGTATGAACTCATGGCTATTTTAGCCAGAACTTTTTTAACTTCTCCAGCAACCACTGTATACAGTGAACGGTTATTCTCGGAAGCAGGCAATGTATATGAAGAGAAATGAAATAGATTGTTGCCTCACAGGGCTGAGAGCCTAGTACTTTTACATCATAATTTACCACTCTTAAATTTTAATTATTAAATAAGTATGTTGTTTTAAATTGTTGATTAATCTTCATAATTTAAGTATGTTAAATTTATGATGTGATTGTTAAAGGATATAATAGTAATCCTGAGAATCAGATTTTATCATGCTAAATGCTAATATTCTCATTCGTCAAAAAAAACTTAATTTGATTAAAACTTAAATTACCGACTAATGCTGACTCTTAAAGTTTCTATAAATTTGTATTTTTTTTTCATTTGTGAACTAGTATTTGTTAAGGAGTATATAATTTGTTTATTGTTGATTTTAAAGAATTTTATTTGACTTACATTGAATTAAAACTACAAATAGTTATGACAATTCCTAGTTCACCATTCACTAGCATACCTATATACCAAGATTAGATAGATATTTATTTAAAAAACTTATTTGATTTTATAAACATATTTGAATACTTGTGTTGGTTCCTTAAGATAGTGGTTATTAAATTATAACTGATCTAAAAAAAGTTTTCTGAAAATAGTTGTTACTCAAAGCAGTGTCCTTAAAATGTTCAATTTCATAAAAATTTAATTTATCGTCTGTAAAGCAGCAGTTTCTTTGATAAAATAATTATTTATTGATTGTTAATCTTTTTATTTCACAATAAATAATTGGTACAAGAAGTAGTGTCTGTTTCATTTTTAAAAACTATACAAAACTTTCGCAATAAACCACACTTATTTAGTAATTAGTTAACCTTACTATTTAATTAAATATTCTTTTTTTTAATGTTAACAATACTTTTAATATTCGGTAATTATTCGGCAAATCAACCGAACATTCGGCCGAATACGAACATGAAAAAATATGCCGAATGTACCGAATACGAACATTCGACCGAACATTCGGCGCATCTCTACTAAATAGTCATAATCAATTTATATTTAATATCCACTTATCATAGGCATTTTTACGCTTAATGCATAGTATAGCATCAACTAAAAGAAAGAAAGAATATAATCTTTATGAGATTACTTTTATTGAATGGGATCTTAAACTTTTGGAATAATATTATATTTTTAAAAAGAATCATCTTTTCAATGAGTTTTTTAGTAGTCCTATTCAAGAGTGTAATATACTCGCTGCATCATCGTTAAATAAATTTCCTGTTTTGTAACCGTACCCTTAATAAAACCACCTCCTCCTCCTCTATCCTCCTTCTAAAAAATTCAGTAGGTCACTGAAAACCTTCGTAGGTACACTATAAAAAAGTTAAAAATATCCCGCAATAAATAGTGAGTACAAATCAATCATAAATAAATGTATATAAAAAAGCTGTATATAGTATAGTAGGTATGTATATACAACATCACATTCGATTTTCTTTCCAGTGAAACTGACAATGTAGTGAATATTTAATCAGGGCGAGCGGCATGCTCGCTTTATCTCAATATATTATTTATTTGTTTTTACGGCATTATTTCAGTCGGAGTTTATTATGACATTATTAATATTCGAAAACTCGATGATGTTACGCTTATTGTAGATATTTAATTCAAAGGCTTTATTAAAATTTTATGCGAATTATTTATCTGAATAATAAATTAATATCAACCGTTTTATTTTAATCGTATATTATTTAATATGTTACTCGTATATTAAATTTTAAAGATAAAATGCAATGAAAAAAATACTGTTGGGTGGGTGTCGATTCAGTTTATCCTTATGAAAATTTTCATTGCTTGTTATATACTTATAAACTGACGCCCTCTATGTGCTTTTGTCTACATTAGAGTGAAGTTAGAAGTCCTAGTTTACAGGATAGCAGAGAAGGAAGTCTGTTTTTTTTTTGTTTTTACTTTTTTCAGTATTTTATATTTTTACATTTTTTTATAAATTCCTTTAATTAAATTTTTTTTAAGACTTCAGTTTCATAAATCATTTATGAGCGGTGCCCAGATCAGCAAAAGGGGGTTAGGTTGGAAGAAAAAGGAATGTGATAAAGATGTTATTAAATCTTTCCTTAGGGGTGATGAAGAGCATGGCTACAGAGTTCACGCGATGACCCTAGAAGTTCAGAATGAATGGCTTACTTTGGGGGAAGTTTGTATTCCTCCAGCCCTGAAATGGCGCACACTCATGTACGATTGGTCTCCGGCACTTATTAAGTTCTATCTGAATGCCTTTCAAATGTCCCTACCTGACCAGAGTAATCTGGTAAGATGGGGGAAGGCAACAGATAAGACATGTATATTGTGCGGTGTTGCTGTAGGGACTGCCAGACATATACTTGCTGGGTGCAAAACTCTCCTTGAAAAAGGTCATTATTCGCACCGACATGATAAAGTTCTAGAAATTATTCGTGAAGCTGTAAGTCTCAGTATTGCTAGAGCCAGAAAAGGATTAACAACAAATGAAACATACCTAAGGACCACAACATCAAGTCAAACAAATATTTTGATCTCACAAACGAAATTACTAGAAACGGATTTAAAACTCAACTTTATGCAGTGGAAGTTGGTGCAAGAGGAATTCCAGCAAAGTCTTTGCACCGTCTATTGAAGGATCTTGGCCTTCCGAGAACAGCCGTCGGAACTTTTATGGAGCGTGTTTCCAGGATGGCGCTAACAGGATCATATAATGTTTGGTTGAGTAGAGAGGGTAGTGAACACAGTGCAGGTGAGAGTTCAAAAGGCCTTTAAACCTACTTCGCGGTCTCAAGTCCGGGAACGCTGCAGTTCATACCCCTGCCTTTCAACCACGCGATGGACCCGGCACCCGCACGGTGAATCCATGGTTTGCTAAGAACATTGTCTCAAAAAGTATGTATCATCACGGGTGCCTTACGGCGCCCGAGACCGCCTAGACGGACCCAGGGTACCCAGCGGAGGGGTTTTAATCCCACCTCGTCGTAGCCGATGGTATGAGTCTACACCGAACAAGTGGCTAGCTCGTTGCGATGTTTTGAATAGACTCAATAACCCATCTATAAACAGTTTCACAAGTTGGTATAGTGAAACCGGGACCGACAGCTTAACGTGCTCTCCGAGGCACTATAGTGGTGTTGTCAAACAAATGTACATAATTTTTTTAATTAAAAACTCATTGGTACACAGCCTTACTTACAGTGTTTGAAGTTAGAAGTCTTAGTTTCTAATACTAGTCCAAAAAATCCTGGTGGGTTTTTCAATGCATTTTGGCTTTTTAAATTCTAAATAAGATTATCCTGGCAAAGGATTTATAAAAATGTTAAATTATTCAATATGGCAACTTTTAAATAGTCCGATCTTCCTTTTATCTAATTTTAGATTGGATCAATATTTTAGGGTTTTATACGATTTATAATAAATATTTAATTATATCGGAACTCTCCGCGGGTTTTTTCTTCTTCGAACTAAGGATTTAATTCGCTATCATCATCTTCGCTTCGTCTATTTTTTTTTTTGTATATTAATTTATCTAAAGGCTTAATGAAGTTTTTAGGTCCCCGGTTTCAACCCCAGCGTGTACCAATGAGTTTTTAATAAAGCAATGATGTACATTTATTTGACAACACCATTATAGTGCCTCGAAGAGAACGTTAAGCTGTCGGTCCCAGATTCACTTTACCTTCACTAGATGACTTGTAAAACTATCTTTAGGTGGTAGAAGGCCTATATAACTTCGGTAGGCCGATCGGACTCGTTACCACCGCGTATATATAATATACCCTATTTTACCTACAGAGCTAATAGCTATTTAACAACAAAAAAAAGCATATATATAAATTGATCCAGTAGTTTTTAATAAACAAACAGACAGACAGACACGAATTATTAAAAAAAATAGATTCTTGTTACAAAACCTATTTAGGGCCAATTTCACCATTCACACTGAACGCGATCAGTTCTAGCTAAACCGAGTTCAAGTGTCTAACCAAGTTTAGAGCTCCTTTTTACGTTTCACCATACAAATTAAACTAAGTTCAAGTTGAACTCAGTTTACTTTCCTGAACGCTCGATTTTCGTCGTTTAGCTTAGTTAAACGCGTTCAAGTCATAGAGTATAATTAATATATACAGAAAAAACAAACAGTATAGTTTTTTTTTAACATAAGCATTGCGTTTCGTTTCTTTCGTTTCGAAATTAGATAAGTAGATTATATTGATATATTTATTTATTTATTAATTATTTATTAAGTATATAAGAAAATATTATAGTATTATATTATATACTTATAATATTATTTATTAAGTATATGTTATAAAACCGTATTGTCGCTTTCAACTGTTGCAAATACTAAACGCATCCCGTTTATTTTATTTAATCTGTGCGTTTAATGTACTAAACCCGTTTTTGTAAACTCGATCAAAATTTAGCTGGTGAAATCGGATTGATGTAAACCGAGATCAATTTCAAAATTTGAACTCGTTTAAGCTGAACTTAGTTTTACTAAACTCTGTTTATATAGCGAACGGTGAAATTGGCCCTTAGAGTGATCTAGTATTGTTTTTAAATCAGAAGAATGTACAGATTTTTATGATATGTATAAAAAATATTTATCAAAACTCTCCACGGGTTTCAGTTTTCGTACTAATTTTCAAATTCGTCTTCTTTGCTAGATTTAGTATTTTATAATGATTTAAGTTAGGGCTACTTAAAATTGAATAAGTATTTTCCAATGCTAGTCCATAAGCCGCATCTTTTTCAACAATTCTAGAAATGTGGTCAAATAAATTCAGAAAAGAACTAAAATTACATTTTGAATTCAATTCATCACCTCGGAGGCACAATGCGAATTCATTTTGCCGCTGGGGAAGCGCACTCGGCACAAATCATGCATCCAATAGAATATCCCGTTACAATATGAACATTTTTGAATTGAATCGTACTTACTTATAATAACAAATATTTTTTAAAATGGAATTAATACTACAGTAGTATGAAGCTTGGATTCTCTTTATTAATCCATGAGGTTGAAGCATAAAAGTAAGAATAATAAACGGAAGTAGCTTAAGGCTTAAATTGCTTATTAAGAGAAAAATCAAATGAATTATATTATCACTTCTTCAGCAGTAATTGGTTACAATTATTTTTGTACTCACTTTTTGTTTTGGTTTGTATATTTATTTTTAGCTTTAATTTTTGTTTGTAGAATTTTTTTTTTTTTTATATCTTAGGTATTTTTAGATAGGTACGTTAATATTTTCTGTTCTTTTTTAATTTAGATTAAATTAATTAATTAATACCATCACGGGTGCCTATTTGGCTCCCAAGAATCGTTTAAACGGCCTCAGGGTACCCAGCGAAGGGGATAACACTTCCTCGTTTCGCCGATGGGATTCGGAGGCAACACCTAACAAGTGGCGAGCTTGTTGCGGTGTTTATAATGAAATTTTATATAAATGTTATATTTGAGTTCTTTAGCCTCGTTGTATAAATGGTTAATCCCTCCGCTGGGTACTCTGATGCCGTTTAAACGGTTCTCGGGGGCGATGTTTTGAATAGACTCAATAACCCATCTATAAACAGTTTCACAAGTTGGTATAGTGAAACCGGGACCGACAGCTTAACGTGCTCTCCGAGGCACTATAGTGGTGTTGTCAAACGTACATTTGTTTGACAACACCACTATATAATTTTTATAATTAAAAATTCATTGGTACACACCGGGATTCGAACCAGGGACCTAAGTGTTTTTAAATCCAAGGTCTAACCAACTAGGCCACCACGCGAGACGAGTGTAGAGGTGGCGAGGTAGTACTTAAGTTATAATACAAAAACTTATTGGTTTACGATACTTACTTGTTTGGCTACATTTTTTTTTTAATATAAATAATTTATTAGATATAACCAAAAAATAACCAGGTAATTCTAAAGAAAAAGGTTACTTCGCTACACATAAGAGAAAGGTGAGCGAGATTTTTTATGACTTTTGTGATTCTATTTATTTTCTAAGGCTCCGAAGAGTTAAATAAAACAATATCAAGAAATAACTAGGTAATTCTAAAGAAACGGCTAATGTTTTTCACATATAAGTCGATGAGTAACCGAGATTTTTTACGACTTTTGGCCTAAAATAGAAATGAAAATACATTTCTATTTTAGGCCTCCGTTTGTTTAACGACAAATACCCATGAGTCTCAACAAAAGTATTCTTTAAAAAAAAACGCAGGCCTGTGGACATGCCTATCTCGAGAACCACTTGCCCGATTTATTTTGAAAATTCGATTATTTATAGGTTGTATTGGGCTATAGGTATTCAATATTGCCTAATGGGTTCAGAAATTACATATCATAATAGTTCACAAATTGCCAAAGACAAAAAATTATATAAGTAAGTAATTTTTATATAATACAGTTTTTTTGTTGTTATTAAAATTGTTCGAAAATTATAAAATAACTTAAAGTGTACAAAATAAACGTGTTTGCTTATTAAAAGACGTGCTTGCTTATTTATTATACCATTAGAGCAATCCTCAACCTAATAAATAACAAGGTAAAACATTAATAATATCATATAAGCTGCCCAATTTTCCTTTTCAGCAAATTCCTTCAGTTTCAGGTATCTGCTTACGCGAGCACATAAAATACCACTGACGATATATTTAAGCTCGGTAATTTATGGATGTAAACCTGTATACATAATTATCTTTACATTAAACATGATTGCCTGGTTCTAGTTTATATTGTCGTCGCCTTAAACAAAATTAAGGTGGTGTTAAAATCAAATCAAGTTGTCGGTCCCAGTTTCATTATAGCAACTTGTGAAACTATTTATAGATAGTTTATTGACACTATCCAAACATCGCAATGAGCTAGCAATTTGTTCAGTGTAGACTAACACCATTGGCTACGACAATGTGGGATTAAAAACCCCTCTGCTGGGTACCCTGAGGCGGTCTAGGCGGTCTAGGGCGCCGTAAGGCACCCGTGATGATATTAATATTTATTAAAATCAAATATTCCAAAAAGATTTATTTGGGAACTCTAAGAGTGAATCGCTGAAGTCAGATGTAGATATTGCGTGGTGAGCCGTTAGGTAAAAAAGTTGTGTAAGGTCAGAATTGTGTTCATAAGGGAGTCAGAGATATATGCCTTTGCGATATGTACATGTGTATGTATGTGTAAGCGCATATTGGATGTTAACATTTAGTACCTCTAAATATACATATAATATTACCTGTTAGTTTTATTTACCATAGCAATTACTAGGGCTGGGTTACGTTACGAAATGTAAATAGATTCAATAAAGTTATTATTCTCCGAAGTAATAACGGTTATTCAATTTTCTTATATTTAAAAAACTGAATTAGGAAAAAAATCTAAATTTAGTTTAATAAACTCTGCATAAATATAATAATAATATGTAGGATAATTTACACATTATTATTGCTTTAGTCACAACCTAAGCTTTAGGCTTGTACTATGTATACCAGAAACAACGATATAATACATATTATATTTTATAGTTTCAATAAAGTCGTTATTTGCCGAATAGCTACGGTTATTCAATTTCCTTATAACTAATTATATTTATTTAAAAAACTGAAATAATAAATTTAAAATTATAAATAATTAATTTGAGAAAGTTAAGATTGTAGTTAAGATGGCAGTCTCCTTTTAAGGTGCGATTACGAAACTGGCAACTAATTTGACAAAAAACAGCAAGGCTATTATAAAAGTCTATTATTTACGTATTATTACAATAACACCCGATAATTATTTCATAAACACCCACATGTCTTGTTAGACATTTATAAACATTACCCAATTACCTAATAAGTTATATTTTATATAATAATAATAATTACATCAACATTATTATTAAAGATAATGAGTTTGACTTAGTTATTAGTATAGTCGAAGCAATTACGAGATTAATTAGTAGATAGGTACAGGGTGTTCGAGTAGCATGTAGCACCCGGATTGTCATTATAGAGGGTGCTTGTTATTGCGTTGATGACAACTTGACAGCTAATTAATTTTCAGTTTCAAAATACAAATATTCGAGCAATTTTACGCCACCTAAATCGTTCGGCAATGATTTGTTTCCGAAAACAAATTTCAGATAGCATCGTTATTGGATTTTTTTTATTGCTTTGATTTTTTATTGTTTGGTTTATCTTATTTATGATATATTATTAGTGATTTTATATACGTATATACGTGATGGTTAGACCTTGAACTTAAAAATAGTTAGGTCCTTGGTTTGAATCCCGATGTGTAACAATGAGTTTTTAGTTTTAAAAAAAATGTGCATTTGTTTGATACTACTATGTGTACCAGAAACAATGATATAATACATATTATATTTTATAGACACCCAGACCATGACAAACTGTACAGAAAAACGAAACTTTTTTTTTGCCATGGGTGGGATTAGAATTCACGACCTCCGGATACAAGGCCAAAGGCGCAACCACTAGTCTACGGAGGCGGTCATTCAAGATTGGAGAAAGTTAAGATTGTAGTTGATCTTTCAGGATGCGATTACGAAACTAGCAGTTCATTAGAAGATAAAATAGCAAGGCTATTAAAGTCTACTTTAAAGAAAGACTCGAAATGCAAATTTGTATATTTCGTAACCGCACATTTGAGCCGGAATAGTAATAGGTTCCTGCAATAAATACTGTTAAACAACAGTGTATTGATTCTATTTGTATATTTTATAATAATAATAAGTTTACTATGAGGTGAATACAAAGCCACATATCGCGCACCAGTAAAAAATATATAGTATAATTTGCACCTAAAGTTTGTACTAAGAATTTTAATTTAGTTTATAAAAAAAACTGGCCAAAGGAAGGCATATTAAATTCAAACAAAAATGGTAGTGGATACCTAAAATACCCTTACAATCTCGGCTTTAGTATTTAGATATATGCGAGAAGACGTAAAAAATCACAAATGCTTATGTTTTTTGGTAAAACCTATTTTTTGTGAGACTAAAAGGAAATAAAGAGGCCTACCTAAAACCGGAGTTAAGTCAGGTTACTATTGTTTAGGTAACCCTTACTTTAGTTAACGTATAAATAATATATTATATAAAATATATACTTTAAAACAGATGTTGCGAAACCCTACCCTGACCACTTATTTTTAGTATTTATTTTTAACTTATATTGTCAAATTTAAAGGAACTGTCTTGATTGTCACTTTTGTTGTGATTCTGTATATTTTGTGATCGTGGAATATATCGCGTAAACTAAAAACCTTGTTTTAGTATTATTAAAGAACCTTTTCACGACAAAATAATGGCGACCGCTAGGAAAAATACTCTGACCAAAGAGCGAGGCTGTTTACGCAGGTTTTTCAGCATAAAAATCAAGGAACTTGAAGATATGTTGAAGGCCGATTCTATCGATGTTGAGGAGGTCGAGACCAGGGTAAAAGTACTCACAGTCAAAATCGATCGCTTATACCTCATCGACGATCAAATTATCGAATCATTATTATCGATTGACGATTCCGAAGAGGAGATTCAACAGGAATATGAATCGTCAGATACTTACCGTACTAAGTGGATAGAAATAACACGTGATGTCAAAAAAATGGTAAGGGATAGACAACCAAGATCTGTAAGTAATGTCACACTTAATCCAGTTGTAGAACACTCTGATGAGCATATTAATAGGACGGTTAAAAGGAACTTTCAGCTTCCTAAACTTGAGTTAGTAAAGTTTAATGGGGATGTTAAGAATTGGATAAGATTTTGGGGTCAATTCCGTAAGATCGATGAAGATTCATCAATCGACAATCACGACAAATTTCAGTATTTACTGCAGGCCACCGAGGTAGGTTCAGACGCACGTACGTTAATTGAAAGCTTCCCACCTTCCGGTGAAAATTATTACAAAGCTGTTCAACATTTAAAAGAACGTTTCGCACGTGATGATTTAATAATAGAAGTTTATATTAGAGAACTTTTAGGACTCGTTTTATCACAAGCTAAACGTCAGCAATTGCTACCGTTAAACCTACTCTACGACAAATTGTCGACTCAATTGAGATCTTTAGAGACAATGGGCGTAACTTGTGAGAAGAACGCAGCCATACTTTATCCGATGATCGAGTCAGCTCTACCGGAAGAAACCCTTTTGGCATTTGAGAGGGCTCATAAGGATCCATTGAATGATAAAGGTAATAAAGTTTCAAATCTATTAAATTTCCTAAAAAATGAGGTTGAAAGCAACCAAAGAATAAATATTGCTAAAGCGGGTTTTTCAGGCGCTCAAATAGATATGTTTTCCGATAACCCTGGCATTCCTACCGCATCTACTCTTGTAAATACTAATATAAAAAAGTCTGAAAAGACATGTGTGTGGTGCGATAAGTCTACTCATTGTAGCGTAGAATGTTACAAACCTATTAAAATGACATTGAACGAACGTAAAGATTTTTTAAAGAAGAAGAGAGCGTGTATTGTTTGTTTATCTATGGGACATAATAATAAAATCTGCAAACGATTTATGAAATGTATTCTGTGTTCTAGACGTCATAGCATCCTGATGTGTCCTGAAACTACAAAGGAGAAGGATACTACGAAGGAGATGGATTCTACGACGGAGAAGCATAATACAAAATATAAGCAGGAACAACAAGAGAATCTCAATACCTCATTATCACACAGTAACCGTAATAATATAACTCTTCTTCAAACACTGTTAGTACAAATCGTTCATTATAATAAAGTAATTACTGTCCGAGCGCTAATAGATAACGGAGCTCAACGTTCCTATATATCCAAGAAAATCGCTCAAGAGTTAGATCTACCAGTAGTTGGTCGAGAAATAATTGGTCATTGCGTATTTGGTGGAATCGAAACTAAAAAATGTACTCATAATGTATATAGTGTAAATATTAAAAACTTACATGATATGTTCATGATAAATATGTCTGTTCTTGATGAAGCTCAAATATGTGGATTTTTACCACGAATCAAACAGTTCGAGATTCGATCTGAGTTATTAAAATATAACATTACATTAACTGATGTTGGGGACATGCCTACAGAGATTGGTGTATTAATTGGAGCCGACTATTTGGGTTATGTAATGACAGGTACGATGATACATCTTAAAAATGGACTTGTGGCGATTAATACAAAATTGGGCTGGACATTACAAGGTCAGATGCCCTACGATGGCGTATGTAATAAAAGTAATGTTATGACATGCATTTCAGATATTGATATTGCTGACTTATGGAAGTTAGAAACTATCGGAATTACCGATAAAGCTTACGACAAAACGGAAAGCGACATTCTGACGTTATTCGAAAAAAATATTAAGATAAATAATAGCGGAAGGTATGAAGTAGCTCTACCGTGGAAAGATTGTCAACCAACATTAATATGTAACCGAGATTTAGTGAAGAAACGACTTATATCTACGACTAAAATACTAACTAAAACAGGTAACCTAAAAGCTTATAATAAAATATTTAATGATTGGCTAAATACCGGGATTATAGAAAAAATCGATAATGATGATGGTAAAGGATTTTATTTACCACACCATGCAGTTATCAAGGAATCAAGTGTGACTACAAGGATTCGCCCCGTGTTCGACGCTTCAACCAAGGATCGTAATGGTATTTCTCTTAACTATTGTCTGGAAAAAGGTACAAATCTTTTGGAATTAATACCTAAACTTATAATACAATTTCGTATGTATAGTATTGGAATTATATCGGATATAAGTAAAGCTTTCCTACAAATTTCATTATTACATAAAGAACGAGATTTTTTGAAGTTTTTGTGGTGGCAGAACGAATCCAAAGACGAAATAGCAACCTATAGGCATTGCCGAGTTGTATTTGGATTAACTTCAAGTCCGTTTTTATTAGCCGCAACTATAAATTTTCATCTCAACAACAGCCCTTTACATTTAAAAAATACAGCTAAAAAATTAAAACATTCTTTCTATGTAGATAACTGTGTTACAAGTTTGGAGACGTATGATGAGACCGTACGATTTATGAATGAATCAAAAGAACTTATGTCGTTGGCTCAGTTTGATTTACGTGGTTGGATTGTGGCACCGTCGGAACATAATAAGCCAGAGTATGATATAGTTTCAGTACTAGGGTTATTATGGCACACTAAACGGGATGAACTAAACTGTAATTTTAATGAAATTCTCACTGACATAAAACGATATACTAAAAGAAGTTTATTATCTGTTATGCAGAAAATTTTTGACCCCATCGGATGGACATCACCTACTTTATTAATACCTAAATTGATTTTACAGAAGACTTGGAGTTTAAAATGTAGTTGGGATGACGATTTACCAGAAGATATTAAAAATGAATTTAAAACCTGGTTAAGAAATATAAATTTATTAAAACAATGTTGTATTTCAAGACGTCTTAGTACAAATCCATTGATGGAGTGTGAGAAAACTATACACGTGTTTTGTGATGCGAGTAAGAACTCATACGCTACATGTATATTTTTACGTACCGTTTACAACGGAAATATTACAGTGAGATTAATTACTGCAAAGTCAAGAGTGGCTCCGACTAAACAACGGATCACCATTCCAAGGCTGGAATTATTATCAGCATTGATTGCTACCAGACTTTGTGAGCAGGTTAAGAATGCTCTTAACATAGATTGTAGAATATTTTATTGGTGTGATTCTATTGTAACACTAACATGGATCAAAAAGAATTCTATGTGGTCTACTTTTGTACAGAATAGAGTTAATGAAATTAGAAGATGTACAGATGTAAATAGTTGGTATCATATCCCTGGCAATTTAAATCCTGCCGATTTACCGTCACGAGGGTGTGATGTAAAATACCTAATAAAATCCTTGTGGTGGAATGGTCCGGATTGGCTCAATATGGAAGAAGATACATGGCCTAAAACAAATAAGAATATTGATTATATTAATGTGTCAAACCAATTGGTGAATGAAGAGTTAAGGAAAACTTGTATACTTTTAGTTACACCGACAGTTCGTTTTAGTGACCGTTTACTTTATTTTTCAAAATACCCAAAGATTGTGCGAACTGTAGCATGGATGAAGAGATTTTGCCATAATTGTCAAAATCCAAATAATAAATTAAAAAATACATTATCGTATGAAGAATATACTTCGGCTGAGAAAACTATACTAAAACTAATTCAGACTGAAAACTTTTCTAAAACAAATATGTACAAAAATATAAATATAAATTTTTTCTTCGACTCGGAAGGGTTATTAAGAGCCAAAACAAAATTAGCTCTAAGCGAAGAATGCAACAATTATAAATTTCCTATAATATTACCCAGTTCTAATTTAATTGTTCATCGACTTGTATATTTTTTACATATTAAACAAAATCATGTTGGAGTACAGACACTTATGACAATTATACGTGAAGACTATTGGATTATTGGATCACGTAAAATAACCAAGGACGTAGTACGTCATTGTGTCCCTTGTCAAAAACTGAAGTCTAAAGCTGCGACTACAACATTTGCGCCTCTGCCACGAAATCGAATTAATAATATTGCAAGTACATTTGAAATATGTGGTATTGATTTAGCAGGCCCTTTATATTTAAAATCTAGTCAAAAATGTTACATTGTTCTTTTTACTTGTGCTGTTTATCGTGCGTTACATCTAGAGCTGACCGATTCATTGTCTACTGAATCTTTTATTATGGCATTGCGTCGTTTTATTGCTAGGAGAGGACGTTGTAAAATTATTTACAGCGATAACGGTTCAAATTTTGTTGGAACAAATAATTTATTTAAAGGATTGGATTGGTCTAAAATTACATCTGAATCAAATATTAAGCAGATTAAGTGGATTTTTAATCCACCTGCAGCACCTTGGTGGGGAGGTTGGTGGGAGCGTCTCGTGCGTCTCGTTAAGGAGTTGTTACGAAGAGTTCTCGGTAGGTCCTCAGTAAATTTTATTGAACTACAAACTATTATTTGTGATTGTGAAGCAATAGTAAATGCTAGACCCCTTACATACGTCACAGAATGTGATGATTTAGTGCCCCTTACCCCAAATAATTTTCTTCAAAGTCTACCAAAGAATGAAGTCTGTGATCTTGATGAAATTGATGCGAAGTCACTCAACAATAGAATAAAATATGTTCATCAGTTAAGAAATGATTTAAGACAGAGATTTCGGAACGAATACTTGTCACTTCTAGTTCATAAAGGTAAAGAAGGTAAATATAAACTAAAAGTTGGTGATGTGGTATTAGTAGAGATGGAAAGGAAACGTGTAACATGGCCTATGGGTGTGATAAAAGAAATATTTCCAGATATCCATGGAATTACTCGAAAGGCAAATGTGAAGACAAGTAGTGGGGTTTTGCTAAGACCTATACAAAAACTATACCCTTTAGAAGTGACATCAGAGAATCTGGAAATGATGAAGTCTACTAAAGTAGATGAATGTGAAATAAAACTTAAAGATGACATTGAAGATGAAGACAAAAATGAAGTTATTACTACAAGATCTGGTCGGGTCATCAAACCTCCAGAAAGGTTGAACATGTGACGCGTGTGTTTCGCGTGGTTTTTAGTGTGTTTTCTTTTTGCGTCTGGAGGATGTTGCGAAACCCTACCCTGACCACTTATTTTTAGTATTTATTTTTAACTTATATTGTCAAATTTAAAGGAACTGTCTTGATTGTCACTTTTGTTGTGATTCTGTATATTTTGTGATCGTGGAATATATCGCGTAAACTAAAAACCTTGTTTTAGTATTATTAAAGAACCTTTTCACGACAACAGTGCCTTTAAAATATAATAATATAGTAAGTTTCTTTTTTTTTATTTAAAAACTTTATTGCACAAATTTAGTACAAAGACGGACTTAATGCCGCCCATTCCCTACCAGTCAAGCCTTTGAGACAAATTAAGTAGTAAGTAGGTAAAATAGTTGTAGTAAAATATATTATAAAAAAAAAAGTTTAATAGTAAAACAAATTGTCTTATGTTAGTTTGGGCAAAAGTGTCCCCAGCCACTACTAGGGTAGGGTTGATGTCAACAAGGCCGGACCCGGGATGGGTGATCGCTTTATACAAGGAGGCTATACCATCATAAATACTACAAGAAGCTTGTGTTGACTCCGAATACCATAGGCGAAAATAGAAATTAATCCCTTCGCTGGGTACCTTGAGGCGGTTTAAACAGTTCTCGGGAGCCTAAAGGTACCCGTGATGGTATAGTACAAGAATATAGATTAGTTTGTAACCAGCGCAATATATGTGTAATGCCCTTCATAATATGAAGGGCATTACACATATATTGCTTATTATATTATAAGTTAATTTAATATAATTGGGACCCTAAAAAAATGTGTAAATTAAAATCAAATCATTCTATTCAATATTGTTTAAGGACAATTATTTATTGACCCTATTTATTATATTATTTATTGACTTTGTAGGTCTACTCAGCACCAGGTAGATACAAAGTCATATGCCGTGCTCCAATAAAATGACTTGATGTTTAAATAAAATAAAATAATTTCCTGTAAAAAACATATACAAATAGGTACATTTAAGTAAATTTATTTAATTAAATAAGTTGGCTAATTACTTTTGTGTCACTTAATATAATTAATTAAGTTGCAACGACCCGTATTTAATTAACAGGTATTAATTAAATATTCAATATTGATACTGTAGTATCCACTGAAACCACTTTTAAGTCAATGGTCGATGTCATTTACTTTCAGTTAAATTTTTCAGGAACATTTTATTTTTCTTTAGTAACTATATGTTAATGTTTATATTAATGCGGTTACAAGGTGGGCGGCGACAAACATTAATTTGCAATACGGTTCTCGTTGCTTATTTACATACATACATACATATCTTCACGGGTGCCTTACGGCGCCCGAGACCGCCTAGACGGCCCCAGGGTACCCAGCGGAGGGGTTTTAATCCCACCTCGTCGTAGCCGATGGTATGAGTCTACACCGAACAACTGGTGAGCTCGTCGCGATGTTTTGATTTGAATAGACTCAATAACCCCTATAACTATGGGATATATGCGTAAATATAGGATTATACAATTTAGTTTTTTTTTAAACACAATAATTCTTGCGAATCCGCGAGCATTTTTTTATTTTATTTTATTGCAAAGGCGTATTTAATGCCGCTAGGCAAACCTTTATTCATTATATAAATATACTTTCTTTATTTTCTTTTTCCTGAAATTCCTTTTATCTTTTCATATAACGAGGTTTATTATTTGATCTATTCCACATTTCGGGAGCACATGTTACCCATAAATACTAACCTCGATTTTATTTATTCAGCCTTAAGGATATTCTCGCTATCGAGAGGCCTTCATTAAATGCCACATAAAAAGAATTAGAAGACGACCTCTTTATTAGAATTTGTGTTTCTGGGACCCTGGGCAATTACTTCGTTTGTCTTGTTGGCTCAAAATGAAAAGAATGGCGGGAAAAATGGGCTGTGTGTAGGGCTCGAATAAATAGAAATTCGCCAGACATTTTCCGAGATTGGGGGGCCTTTTGACATGGAGTGGCAATCTTGATTCTACGCTTATCTTAAATATGTTTTTTTTTTTAATAGAAAGTGAAGGAAACTGATAAAAAATTAATTAAATGAAAAATCACATTGAAAGGGGAATTAGAAAAGAGATAGTATAATTTAAAGTCTAACTGTAAACGACAAAAGAGGAATTTTCTGAAAACCAAAAGGATATAAAAAACGTTATTAGTTATTGTTACATTACGGGTGCCTTACGGCGCTTCAGGGTACCCAGAGATGGGGGTTTTCTTCCCATCTCTTCGTAGCCATTTCGCTGTGATATTTGAATAGACTTAATAACACATCTAAAAACAGTTTCACAAGTTGGTATAGTGAAACTGGGACCGACAGCTTAATGTGCTCTCTGGGTAACTATATACTAATAACGTAACTATAACCTCCTCAGTGGTCTAGTGTTTTAGCCATTGGAATTGTGTGCGGATGTTTTAAGTTCAATTTCCACCTATGCCATAACGTTTTTTCTCTCAACAGCTTACCATGGTCTGGATGTTTATAAAATATAATATATATAGGTATATAAAACATATATTATATAAACTAATAACATACAAATCGATCTGTCTGCAAGATAATTTAGTGATGTAAATACTAAGTAAATGAAAGAAGAAGTAATCGCTTAAAAATCTCGCAAATTTTGCAAAATCTAACCTAACTTACTTTCCTGCTTGGAAAGATAAATTACCCAATAGCCGCAAGTGACACAATTCAACAAAAACTTCCCCAAGAATAAAATAGTAGATTTATAACGACTCAATTAAAAAGGATTTAACATCATTTCCATCGAGAAAAGTACGAAAAGTGGTGTCATTTAAACCGAAAAAGACGAGAGAAGAATGAATAAAAGCGATGGGAAATTTATAATGTTCAAAATTAAAGCTTACTTCGGTATCTTGTGAGGGGTACTAAAGTTTTATAGGGGATCAAATAAAATTTTACCGCAAACGCTGCTTAAACACAAAGTAGGTACATTTAGCGTACAAATTAAATTGCAATAAAGCGTCGAATTTCATACAAAGTTTGCATTTAGAATTCGAAATTCAAACATTATTCGATATTCGAATTCACGGATTCGGTTCAATTGCCTTTAAACGTGTGATATCGCAATTAGTAGCTGTTAGAAGTGTAATTAATAAAGGTAATATCAATTATTTTTATTTATTTTAGTTTATGTAAAAATCTTTTTTCTTCTGAGAGCACGGCACTATATAAAGCTAAGTCGAATTGAAAAAATATGTTTAGTGTTGGATAGTCTTTATCGAGAGAGGCTATTATTATAGGCTATATAACTGATGACAGCGCTACCTGCCATACCATCGGGTGACACAGTATAGGATTAAATACTTACATCTAACAGTGTACGCATATGTATAAGCTTGTATTGTCTTCATTTTTGTGTGTTCTTTGTAATAAGTGTGTTTTATATCAAATTTAAGAGTTCACAATTACTTAACAGTGAAAACTTATCAATAGCTTTTAAGTTACTATATAAGACAATATGTATTTGTATTAAATAGCTGACAGTTTTCTGGAAATAAATAAATAAGAAAATAAATAACATCATGCTACGACCAATAGGAGTGGAGCATCAATGAAAAATGTTTCATGGGGGAAATGTGGGGAAAATTTATTCCTTTTGAGAGCTTCCGTTGTATGCGAGTATAAGTTACGCAGACGAAGTTGCGCGGGTCAGCTTGTTTAATAAATAAATAATATATTGTTATATAATATATTTTTTAGTTTAGTTTAAATTATTCACTATGAACAATCTAAACAAACCGATGTATTGCTAATATAAGGTTCTCCTGATCAAAGCGAACACCTTTTCCCATGAAACCATGTGTCGCAAATGAAAAAAAAAGTTGGCTTCCCCATACAAATTGGTCATTCCATTTTAACATTACTAGTTTGTATAGGGAAGCCAAAACATATTTTCATTTGCGACACATGTTTCCATAGGAAAAGTTGTTCGATTTGATCAGGAGAACATCATATTAGCCCAAAGTATATCTTTTCAAATTCACCCTGTATATATTTTTTACCCCATTCATGGACTTTGTAGGTCTGTATAAAGTCATATGCCGTCCAATACGGCCAGGTCAAAATATGTTCGAAAACATTTATTTATGTTTTTTAATTGGTGCGTCAAGGTTCTAAGATGGACCGGTAAATAAAATATATGTTCTTGCTTATAAGAATTACAAACATTAATAACCTTTTAGGAGATGTTTGAGTTTCAGGCTGTACAAGTGAGTTTGCGTCACACGCAGCAAGTTTTAATTGCATTACTTGGTCGACTAGGGAAACGTGCTAAGTACCTCTTTATATACCAGTACTGTATAATATATACTCGTATATGAACGTATAATTATCATTGTTATGAAATATAGTTAGTGCAATACTTATTGCAGTATTTATTAACATATAAATACATATAATCGGCAACAGGGTACTCAGTGGAGGGATTTTTAATCCCACCTCGTCATATCCGATGGTATAAGTCTACACCGAACAAGTGGATAGCTCGTCGCGATGTTTGGATAGACTCAATAACCCATATATAAACAGTTTTACAAGTTGGTATAGTGAAACTGGGACCGAAAGCTTATCGTGCTATCCGAGGCACTATATTTTTATTATATGTACTAGATATTCTTATTATATTCAGTATTTATTGTACCTAGTACCTAGACAAATTGCACTGGTTAGAAAGCCCTATCTAGGCTTATATATGGGTCAGAAACAACGCTTCTAATAGATATTTTATTTTATAAATATTAAAATTTTAAAGATAAAAATGCAATGAAAAAATTCCTGGTGGGTGGGACTCGAACCCACGAACCTCGCTTTCCCGGCAAGGTACCTTTTGGGCTAAGGCATATTGTACAGAAAAATGTACTAATATTATTTTATCTTGAAATGAACGCATGACCTTCGAATACAACACCAACGGAGCACAGACCATGGAGGTAGTCATATAGAATTCTTTTTTTTTTTTGGAGCACGTTTGTATCTATCTGATGGTAAGTAGACCTACAAAATCTATAAATATATTTTTGATCGCTTACACTATGCCGGCTAAATGATGCGGTTAAGAAATAGGCGACGACAAAGACGTATTTGCAATACGAGTCTATTTTAATATCCTCGCTTTATAGTCAAATCAATCGCCCGTTTTGTAACTGCATCATGATAGTAGACTACCACCTCGACAAGAAATCGATACAGTAGTCTCTGAAAAACCGGTGAACCCACAGACTAAAACTAAAACATGACTAGGTCATTTGGTCACCTAAAAATAACAAAAACGCCTAAAATTTTATAAATAAAACCCACAGAGATATTTTAACCAAATTTAAACCTTGTTAAAAACGAGTAGAGTATATAGTTTACTTTTTCACTGTATTATTAAATTATAATATTATAAGTACCCTTACTTAACTATGCACTATAAGACTCTATTTCAACGCATTATGGTCTAATTTAAATAAGCCAGCAGTAGGTGGCTTACTTCAGCTTTTCAGTAATTAAATTTAAAGCTACTAAAAGAATGTGAAGCTTAAAAGCAAATTACCACATGCTGGCATTATGATGAAGGTTAAATTTTAATTTTAGCGAAATTTGTTTTATTTTTAGGAGTTTTCATCTCACACAAATAATCAAAGAGATTATTATAACGAAAGAGCTGCAATTACATTACATAACCTTACAGGAAAAGCACCCTTAATTTAATGTAAGTGCTTTAATAAGTACACAATCGAGCTTTTAATCTTTATCCCGCCAGAAATGTGGGATTTTATATTTAATACTTTTCTTTTTTCTGTTCAGGAAACGCTGGTTAGAATTGCTTTGTATTTTTATTTAATATATTAATTAAATGTAAATGCTTTAATCCAAGGTTTTTCTAACATGTAAACACCTATAAAATTGTTAAGATAAATTAAGCAATATAATTACAGTTGTTAGGTTGACACTCCCTAATTATTAATACTATTAAATTCAATAAGTTATTTTATTGTTTTAATTAATTTCTTTTATTTATGTTAAGTTGTCATTAATAGAGTTACGCGTAAAGAGTAAAGACATTTCACTTTCTTTCTTAAGTAAATAAACTTTATATATTTAGTTTACTTCACTAGCTTAAGCGAAAGCTACTCGAAAAAGTTCATCATGATTTATTGCTATCTTAGTCGTACGAATATACGAGATCTGGTATGACTAAGGATTTTGTGATCATGACCTCCTTGATCATCGTTTAGCTGTCGTCTTATGTTACTTCTATAGGCTGGCTGGAGTAGCCGGCTGTTTACGCCACGCAAAAAGGCCTAAGCTCCTGGCCAATTGCGGAAAATTGAACCCGCCTTTGAAATAATGTTATTTCTGTACACATTCTACACTTCTATACATATTAAGCTCACTGAAAAGGCTCGTATGATAGGGGTTACCTTTGCGGTTGTGCGGGCCTCCCGGTATTTACCCTGTCCATTTTGTCGTGAGCCCTTCCGTCTAATTCTATCCCTAATTTAGAGATATTACCCTAATATTTCTTTATGACGTTTAATTTACGCTTCCATTTAAATTTTCAACATTCCTCAGCGCGCACGTTCCACTCGAGTGTTTTGTTTTGCCTAATTTTTAACACATAGAGTATTAAGCTTTTTAGACTCATCTAAAAGCTTATATAGCGTCTGTCTTTTGTTACACGCCATATATAAATTATATACGGCGACTTACGGCGTCTAACAGAGTAATGAAATAAAATTCTCTATTTGAACTTTGGTACAATTGGCGTTTTATATTAATTAGTAGGCAAATTAAATCCATATTTTTTTTAGGACACATTGGCAAATCAGTTTAAATTTCTCATTGTTTTACAGAACTAGTTATATTTAACATTCAAATCTGAGAGAGTAACAGTGCTTAATTTTATATTAAGTAATACATGCTCTATACAAAATTTAAAAAAAAAACAACAAAGCACAAAAACTATGGACTGGACGAGTTTAAAGCCTTGCACAGTAAAATGATATAGCTACCTACATCACTTAACTGTATAAAGGTGAATAGCAGTATTTTATTGCTTAATGTATGCTTCCATTTAAATTTTCATCATTCCTTAGCCACGCATGTTCTTCTCGAGTGTTTTTTATTTAGCCTAATTTTTAACACATAGTATAAAAAGCACTTTATATAAGGCTTTTATAGCGTATGTCTTTTATTATATGATGTTATATAATTTATATACGGCATCTTAGAGAAACCGTATAGGTAGTCAAGAAGTTACTGTATGAATGTATGGAATAGCAGTATTTTATTACTTAATAGCGACAAAATACTGCTATTCTTTATATGTCTTTTATTTAGCGAGTTAATATATGAATTTATTTTATTTTGTCGAGCTGGTTGTCGATTATGGAGTATCCTTTCGGGGTTCGGTTAAGAAATGGGTGGTTGAATTTATTAACAATAAGGCAGCAAATATATTAAAAATACTCGTAATCGCATCATTTAGTCGGCATAGTGGGAGCGATCAATGTTGTTTAAGAACAATTATTGATTGACCCCATTCATGGATTTTGTAGGTCTGCTCACAACCAGGTAGATACAAATTCACATGCCTTGCTCCAATAAAAAAAAATGTCCGTTTTTAACATATAGAATAACAAGCTTTTTAGATAATACTAATTAGATATATACGTGGTGGCCGAGTTGGTTAGACCTTGGACTTAAAGACACTTAGGTCCCTGGTTAGAATCACGGTGTGTACCAATGAGTTTTTAATTTAAAAAAATATGTACATTTGTTTGACAACACCACTATAGTGCCTCGGAGAGCACGTTAAGCTGTCGGTCCCGGTTTCACTATACCAACTTGTGAAACTGTTTATAGATGGGTCATTGAGTCTATCCAAAACATCGCGACGAGCTAGCCACTTGTTCGGTGTAGACTCATACCATCGGCTATGTCGAGGTGGGATTAAAACCCCTCCGCTGGGTACCCTGGGGCTGTCTAGGCGGTCTCGGGCGCTTTCTAAATAAAATAATTATCTTTAAAATATAAGTATAAATATAAAAACGATCTTCTATAACTGTTTATTTAACGTTTTGCTAATTCTAAAATTCTTCATTTCATTTTATTTTACTGAGTTAAGTAAACACCGCAACTTTGTTCGCTGTGACCATCGGCAACAATAAGATGGGTATAAATAGAAAAATAATTGTATTTTTTTTAATTATGGGTTAGTACCTAAAAAAATAAGGGGTATATTATTATAATATACCCCTTTGCTGGGTACCCAAAGCCTGTGATGAAACTATGTAATACATAATTAATAAAGTTTCAAAGTAGAAAGGTCTAGTAGTAGTTTCTCTCTAAATATACAAAGGAGAACTGTAATTGCTTTTCAGAGGACTACTTTAACTTATAGTTGTAGAAGGAAAAAGTAAGGCAGGCATTAATACAGGTTTTCCTGTTACTTAAGGCACTACTAAGCTCCAACGACCTTGGTAATATAAATCAGTTTTTCAATTGATTACATAAAAAGTAGTAGTTTTACAGCATATCAACAATTTATCTACAGACATCACGTTAGCAACAAGCGTATGTTGTTAACTCGAAAAAAAAAATCAATCGTTACCAGTACAAGAAGAAAAACAAACAGTCCATTTCGTCAGATATTTTACTATTTATGATATAATTTTACTGTTTTCAACAATTTTATTTTACTTTAAAAATAAAATTTACTCTGCTACCTCTATATGATAAAGAAATATTAGAATGTTAAAAATAAATGTACCTATTGACAAAAATAAAGAATTTTAATATATTCTCTGTTTAAAAAAAAAAGTGAAATCGAATACTTTAGCATAGAAAAAAGCATTGGAGCTAAAATAATGTACACAATTTTACTGATAAATAAAAAAATAAAAAATAAAACTTCTTTAATTTTTTATATTTTTAGCGCACTTCTATCTAGGTAATTATTTACTATCTTATCATCGCACAATATAATTATAGGCAGGCTACAATTTCAAATAATTATATTTTAAAATTATATATAAAAAAGAAATGCTACGAAATAGCAAATTTAGTGGTTATATTCCCCTTAATATAGTTTTTCTTGTTTCTCAACTCTGAACATTAGCACGTCGCGTCGCCATTGCGGTCAACTTAGTTTTCTGTACAGACAACTTTGAGAAAAGAAAAGTTTATTGTATAGAACATCGTTTTGTAGTAGAAACTTACAGAATTAGGAGCTGGTTTCAGCGCTTCTCTTGTAACAGTGATTTAAAGGTTTTCAGGATTTTTTTTGTTAAACACTTTGGGATTTTGGATTGGCAACAAAACGATTTGTTGGGTTCTTTGTAAAGGTTTAGATGTTTAAGTAATGACATATATTTTATAAAAAGCGGCCCCAGCCTAGTGGTTAAGTCACTGCGGAACTGATAACAAGGTTAAGCAGATGACAACAAGACCGGCCTGGGATGGGTGACCGCTTTATACAACGAGGCTATTTCATCATAAACACCGCAACAAGCTCGCCACTTGTTAGTTGTTGCCTACGAATACCATGAAAAATGGTGAAATGAGGACGGGTTAATCCCTCCGCTGGGTACCCTGAGGCCGTTTAAACGGTTCTCGGGAACCAAATAGGCAGCCGTGATGGTATTTATTATTGATTTTATCTATTTATTTTATTTAAAAACTTTATTGCACTAAAATGGAACAAAGGCGGACTTAATGCCGCTAGGCATTTTTTACTAGCAACCTTTGGTACAAGTGATGACAATTGTAAGTGTGCATGATAAAACACTACTCACAGTCAGATTATTTCGTTAATAAAATACATTTGCTACATGAATGAGAATATTCTGATTTTTTCATACATGAAATACATACGGGTTTAGCATAACCACATTGATATAGTTCGACAGTCGATAAAATTAAGTTTATGATTGAATATTTTGACTGATATTTAAAGGCCTTTTTAAAACGTACACTGTTAAGTAAACTAGTAATGAATACCGGTTTTGAGGAACTTATCCTGACAGCCGGTGAATCTATAGACTGCATTGATTTCTTATCGAGGTGTTAGTCTCTTTTTCGGGTGCGTTTGATTTGACAATAAAGCAACAAGGGTATTAAACGTCTTTGTCGCCGCTCATTTCGTAGACGCTTTATTTATCCGGCATAGTGGAATAATTAACGTTGTTAAACAAATAGATATTGATCTTCCCCATTAGTAAATTTTAAAACTTCTCTTATTAATACTTGATAGATGGGCCGATCAATCCCTACATTATTATTTAATAGCGTCAATTGCAAACAAAACTTACTTTGTTGTTTTGGTTGATTAGTGAAAAATATAAAGGAAGTGAGTTAGACCTTAGACTTATAAACACTTAGGTCAATGATTCAAACCCCGGTGTAACCTATACAACCCGGTGTGTACTATAATGCCTCGGAGAACACGTTAAGCTGACGGTCTACCAACTAAACCAACTTGTGAACCTGTCTATATATGGGTTATTCAGCCTATCCAAACATCGCAACCAGCTTTCCAAAACATTGCAGCCACTTGTTCGATGTAGATTCATACCATCGGCTACGACGAGGTGAGATTAAAAACCCATCCGCTAGATACCCTGAGGCCGTATAGGCGGTATCGGGCGCTACAAGGCACCTGTGATGATATTTATTATTTATATATAAAAAAGTAGAGCTCAGAAAACAGTAGAGCTCTTCAACAATATTGATAATTTGTCATGAAATTTTTCAGTTTCTTACATTGTTTTTATGTGTTACATGTTACTGATTCAATGTTATTTGTCCCAAAAACTTTCCACTGTAAAGGGAAGATATGATCTTATATTATTCATTAGGGGTATAACAAAGCCGGACCGGACAGCTAGTTATAAATAAAATATAAATATCATCACGGGTGCCTTACGCCCGAGACTGCCTAGACACCCTCAGGGTACCTAGTAGAGGGGTTTTAAACCCACCACCACATCGTAGCCGATGGTATAAGTCTACAACGAATAAGTGCCTATAGCTCGTCGCGATGTTTGGATAGACTCAATAACTTACCTATAAACAGTTTCATAAATGGTTGTGTGTGTTAAACAAAACTACATCAATTTCTAGATTAAAAACTCTTTGGTACACACCGGGGTTTGAAGCAGGGACCACCTCGTAGGTATATTATAAATGTTCAAGTTGTAAATAAATATATATCTAAATAACGAATATTATGAAGGTAAAAAACATAATATATTAATATAAATGTTCAAGTTGTAGCAGGTGAAACTTTCACAGAGTTAACCGTAGTACCCAACGTCAAAGTTTTTGCATACATTTTACACAAAGTTATTCCGCGACAGAACTCGCATATCTAACGGGATATTATACCAGTCTGATAATGAAACCAACTTCCTTGACTGATTGTTCTTGTTATTGTAAAGAATCTTAGAAGTGTATTTTTTTTTTTGTTTTTAGAACGTTTTCTTGAGTAAACATTTACTTAGGTATTCTCAGAAATTTTACTGTTCTTAATAATAATCATAATAAAACTTAAATAAGTAGTATTTGGATTTATTTTAAATACGGGAAAAGTGAAATGAATTTTATTTCTCTAAAAGTCTCTCTCAAAAGTAATTATATATGTCATCTATATATTTTTTTCGACTCATAAATAAATAAATAAATACCATCACGGGTGCCTATTTGGCTCCCGAGAACCGTTTAAACGGCCTCAGGGTACCCAGCGGAGGGATTAACCCGTCCTCATTTCGCAGATGGTATTCGGAGGCAACACCTAACAAGTGGCGAGCGTGTTGTGGTGTTTATGATTAAATAGCCTCGTTGTATAAAGCGGTCACCCATCCCAGGCCGGCATTGTTGTAATCTGCTTAACCTTGTTATCAGTTGCGCGGTGACTTAACCACTAAGCTGGGCCAGCTTCGACTCATAATAATCATAATAACTAATCTATCTTTATATTTTAGCTGGATCTGGGTACCTAACCATGGGTTCAATTCCCACCCATGGCGAACAAATATTAGTACGTTTTTCTATATACGAGTAGTTAGTCATGGTCTAGATGTTTATAAAATATAATATGTATTATATCGTTGCTTCTGGTACACATAGTACAAGCCTAGAGCTTAGTTTGTGACCAAGGCAATATGGGTATAATATCCTTCATATTATTATTATTATCCATATTAGGAGCTTTTCCTGACTGACTGACTTACTCATCATCGTTGAGTCGTAACTACTAAAGCTACGAAATATACAGAATATTAAATTTGGACTACCTACCTTTAATTTTGAGGACCCACTTAGGGTTTTTTTAAAATTAGAATTTGGTTTAAAAGATATATAAAATTTTAGTAAAATTAATATCTCGGTAACGTAAGATAGACACTTCTTGAAAAAAAATGTAAATAATTATTATATCTCTATAACAACATGTGATATAATTTAAACAGAAAATGGATTCTCAAACTCCAACGACAAAAAACATATATAATATTAACATACACATATTTTTTTCACTGTAAACAACATAAATGTTGTTTACAGTGACAATAAAGTTCTTTTTGAAAAAAATAGAACTTGGAGTTATAGATTTTACTTCTATCGATCCTAATTTCATAATTTCTTCTATAAAAATTCTGTTAACTTTTTAAATGACAACTAAGGTAATATTTTCAGAATCATAAATCAAACTTTGATTGACTTTTCAAAAGTTAATTTTACCTATTTAATTAGGATGAGTAATTAATTTGTATACCTCCACGGTCCTTTAAAAAACTTGAATATCACTGAAAACTACCTGAAAATAATATTAAATCGTTTCTAAACGTTCGAGTTCGGGTATCCATTTCCTAGCTTCTTAAGTAAACATAGTTTCAAAGGTTAAAATAATTGTTAAGTTCTTTCTAACTCTGAAGAATTAATTAATTTTGAAAATTTATTTGCAAAGGGAAAAGTTAAAATCAATCTCTGGAATTCTTTGAAAAATAATCTATAAATACCTACAATATTTGGCCTAACAAGTAACGGGCGAATTTTCCATTTTCTTTCATGTTTTAAACCCAAAGAAGATATTAATAAGTATAAAATAATAGAAAAAATATTACACAGTATTTTGTTTTATTCTTTGGTTGGAATAAAGGTTCTTATACCTACCTCAGTCTTTAAAACACATGTTCTATATTTATAGTAGAAAGGGTTCAATGATAAAATGTGATCTATTTATTTAGCACGTGTACATATTGAATCAAACGTGATCATCGCAGATTCAATAGCCGGCTCAAACTACGCGCGACGTAAGGCGTTAATTCAATGGAAGTATATAATTGGGAAGTACCATACGACCCAAATGTGCCTTTAAAAACATGAAAATAATAAATAGCAGCTTGCCATACAAACTTAAAATAAAATCACATATGTAAAGTTGAATAAGTGCGAGCGAAATCAAAAATTAAACTTTGCTGTAGAAACTTCAGGTTTGGTCTACAGAAGCTAAAAAGTTATATACGTGGTGGCCTAGTTAGTACCTTGGACTTAAAAACACTTAGGTCCCTGGTTCGAATCCCGGTGTGTACCAATGAGTTTTTAATTAAAAAATTTATGTACATTTGTTTGACAACACCACTATAGTGCCTCGGAGAGCACGTTAAGCTGTCGGTCCCGGTTTCACTATACCAACTTGTGAAACTGTTTATAGATGGGTTATTGAGTCTATTCAAAACATCGCGACGAGCTAGCCACTTGTTCGGTGTAGAATCATACCATCGGCTATGACGAGGTGGGAATAAAACCCCTCCGCTGGGTACACTGGGGCCGTCTAGGCGGTCTCGGGCGCCGTAAGGCACCCGTGATGATACATACATAAGCTAAAAAGTTAGCTGTCCGAGTTAGGTATCATTTTATTCAACGTATTTCATTTATCATCCAGAGAGGAAATGTTGCGAATATTTTGGGGACCTTAAGCCAACGGAGTAGCTGGGACATAGAAGATTAAATTATATTTAGTTTTGAGTTTAAAAAAATATTTTGTAAGTAATTTAATTATTGAGTAAAATTACAAGGAGTCTTAAACCACTTCTATAATAGGTATTATGGTGATTTAAATTATTTTAGTTTACGTCTAACGTAATAGCGTAGCATATAAGCAAAGATACAAACATATGAAAAATGTGTAACAACGCAACCTCGCTTACAGAATGTTTAATGTACAACCTAAACACGCATTATGCTCGGTGTCAGTTTTTTTATACAAAGCGCCTTTTTTAACATCTGTGTAAATATAAGCCCTAAAGCTTAGTATAAATAAAGCTTTTGAGTAATAGTCTAAATAAAGAAACTTTTTATTGGGACATGACATGTGACTTTGTATCTACCTGATTGTAACTTGAGAGACAGAGTCGATGAAGACATTGTTTTTTAACAGTATTAGTCGCTTTCCCTTTTGCATTAAATTTGCTGTTACAAAATGGGCGGCGTAAAAGAAATATTTGTATCTTGAGTCTAATATAATGTTTTTGCTTCTTTAACGTCAAAACAAATGCCTGTTTATAAGACTTGCGGTAAATGCTGCGGTTACAAAATGGGCGGCGTAAAATAAATATTTGTATTTTGAGTCAAATATAATGTTTTTGCTTCTTTAACGTCAAAACAAATGCTTGTATATAAGACTACTAGGTCGACGAGAAATCAGCGGTTTTTGCGATATTGGCATGGGCGGATTATGAGCATCACGTTCTAATGTAAAGTTACATTGTTAATAGGTACCAGGATTACAGCTTTATAGGGTTGGTAAATACATTTTAGATATCTAACCTACCTATGAGATGGTACTTATAATTTATGTAATATTAAACTATTATTTTTACTAATTACTAATAAATATGAATTGTGATATCAAAGTAATAAATAATCATAATAACCGTTCCAAATTTCGATTTAAAAGAAAATTTCAATTGATAGTAGGTACCAGGATAGCATAAGCGGTTAGGTAGATAGAGTTCGGACGTCTATCGCACTAACTTTCGCTGCACATTTAAGAACATGAATAAAATCAATTCCACTCCCTCTCTGATATCCAATTTTGAACCTCAAACTAAAACTTTTCACATTTATTACGTCCCAACATAAAATCTCCTGAATCAGCGTCTCCTTTAAGTTTCGTAGACAGGCAATGACTTATTAATTTATCTTCCTAGTCTTACAGATAATTTATAACGTAATATATTTATATTTTAAGACGAAGGATGATGATGATACTTTTATCGTGTCTTTATGAAGTGAAAATCGGCCCCAGCCTAGTGGTTAAGTCACTACGCAACTGATAACAAGGTTAAGCAGATGACAACAAGGCCGGCCTGGGATGGGTGACCGCTTTATACAACGAGGCTATTTCATCATAAACACCGCAACAAGCTCGCCACTTGTTAGGTGTTGCCTCCAAATACCATCGGCGAAATGAGAATGGGTTAATCCCTCAGCTGGGACCCTGAGGCCGTTTAAACGGTTTTCGGGAGCCAAATAGGCACCCGTGATGGTATTTAATTTAATTTTAAATTTATGAAGTGACAAACTGACTTGCGTAACTTCGTCTGCGCTACTTTAACTGTTTTCGCAGCGCATGCAACGGTAGCTCTCAAAAGGAATTTATTTATTTATTTAAACACTTTATTTCACAGTAAACAAAAGTTATGTACAAAGGCGAACTTAATACCTTAGGCATTATCTACCAGCTAACCTTTGAATAAATTTTCCCCGTTTCTGCAACATTTTTCGTTGATGCTCCGCTACTATTGGTCGCAGCGTGATGTTATATAGCCTTATAGCCTTTCTAGATAAATAAACTATCCAGCACTAAATTATTTTGTCAATTCGAACTAGTAGTTACTAAGATTAGCGCGTTCAACCAAACAAACTCTTAATCTATATGATATTAGTATATAATTATTTGAATCAGGCGTTTTTTGCGGAAGTTCATTTTAAATTATAGTTAAAATAATCTTTTTAATTTTAACGATATTAGTAAGATATATTAAACGGTTCTCGGGTACCAGAAAAGGCACCCGTGATGGTATTTATTATTATTAAAGATGTATAAGGTTTTATAAAGTAAATATTTAAATTAAAAAAAAAAAAATTCAAACAAAGCGCCTAATATAGCCCTAAAGTTTAGTATAAATAAAGTCGAAAAATACATTGATTTTTAACAGTATTAGTCGCTTTCACTTTTCGGTTACAAAATAGGCGGCGTAAAAGAAAAAAATGTATTTTGAGTCTAATTTAATATTATTATAGATGTATAAGGTTTTATAAAATAAGTACTTAAATTTTCAAATTTAATTATTCATTTTATTTTATAGAATTAAAATACTTAATTTTATAAAATAAAATGAATAATTTACCTTATTAGGATTTAAATATTATGTATCTCTGTTATACGATATTTGTATGTATTCAACTCGATTACGATACGCTACGAAAGATACGGTATTGCGTTAGGCCTAAACGAAAATACATCAAATGTACAGTCGTGAGAAGGATGTTGAACCCACATTTCATATGTACACGTGCCAATAACATTAATAGAACCTATTATTTTATGATTGACACCTTTCTATTATAGATATAGAACGAACTATTTTTTTAAAAGATTTTGTTATAAAGATTTTTCAATATAATCAGAGAAAGGAAAGCCTACAGTCATTTTATTATTATCATATCCAATCAGAAATTTATTAGGATCAAGAACACATACAGATATACGTGGTGGCCGAGTTGGTTAGACCTTGGACTTAAAAACACTTAGGTCCCTGGTCCTAATCCCTGTGTGTACCAATGAGTTTTTAATTAAAAAAAATATGTACATTTGTTTGACAACACCACTATAGTGCCTCGAAGAGCACGTTAAGCTGTCGGTCCCGGTTTCACTATACCAACTTGTGAAACTGTTTATAGATGGGTTATTGAGTCTATTCAAAACATCGCGACGAGCTAGCCACTTGTTCGGTGTAGACTCATACCATCGGCTACGACGAGGTGGGACTAAAACCCCTCCGCTGGGTACCCTGGGGCCGTCTAGGCGGTCTCGGGCGCCGTAAGGCACCCGTGATGATATGCATGTATGTAAGAATACAGATACAGTAACTAGAAACTTATTAAAAAAATATTTATATAGAAACTGCCTCAATGTAGGTATACAACAATTTATTTAGTATTTTTTATTAAGCGCATTTTAGAGACACTAAGGGTTAGTTAATGAATTCTTTATGTTGTTAAACTACATAATTAAGACAGATTTTTAAAGTTTGTTTGAAATTTAACCCCGTAAATGTCATGAGAATAATAAAATTAGTTAAACATATACATTAAACAAGCAGGCCTTCTAGCTACGAATCTGGACCTAGATTTTTTATTTTATTTTACGTCTTAAACTTCAGTCATGCCTAAAACTTCAGCCTAACCAAGGACCACACCATGAACTCAAACAAATACTATGTTCTTACAAATAAAATTACTAGAAATGGTTTTTAAAACTCAATGCATTCGAAGTCGGTGCAAGATTTGCACCAAAGTCTATGTCTATTGAAGGATCTTGGCCTTCCACGATTGGCCTTCGGAATTTTTATGGAAAGTGTTTCCAAGATGGTGCTAACAGGATCATATAGTATTTGGTTGAGTAGAGAGGGTAGTGAACACAGTGAAGGGGAGAGTTAAAAGGGAACGCTGCAGTTCATTCCCCTGCCTACAAACTACACGATTGACGGAGAATCCATGGATAGCTAACAACATTCTTAGCTATGCATGGATAGTCTCTTTTCTGCTGAAGGAGAAAGAGCGCAATTTTACCAGTTACAACGTTTAATTGTTTGTTCAAAGAAACCGAGTCCGCAAGTCTTTCCTAATAAACGATTAATTCAATTGAAGCTTCGAAAATAAAAGAATGTCGAAGTTAAAGTTTTTAAGACTTTACTGGTTTCAATTATGCCCAAGTCCCAAGTCTTGTTTGAGAAGTTTTACAATCTCAAAGTGAAATTGGCGCGTTAAGGCATGAGATTGCAGATTTATTATATTTATGAGACCTTGGTAACTTCAGTAATCATCGTCTATTCTTATGAAGTTTACTTGTCTGTCATATTAAGGAAAATCTTAACAAAAAAGACGTTTTTCTTAATTCCAATTAAATTCATAAAGATCCTATCAAGTAATAACAAAAAATAATACCTAACTTGCTTTTTATTTATCTTTTATTAAATCTATTATTATCACATTAATACATATATTATATTATAATCATATATGTTTATTAGCGGTTTTCGCAAGAAATAGGTATAAATTTAAGTTAAATAATATAGGACGATATATTTCGTAAGTTTCTTTAGTCGTTATGAAATTATATTATTAAATATTCTTATAATTTAAGAAAAAAAAAAAATTAACTTTAAGATCACATTATACATTCACGCGCAGGCGAACCCGACTTAAATTCAGACACACTAATGTACCCACACATACATAAACACACGCAACCATACAAACACACACACAATCATACAAACATACACACGACTAAAATTTTCATGAATATATACATACACAGAAACAAATTGCTTAGTTATTAGTATATTATTTATTACTGCGAACTAACAAGTGGCGAGCTTGTTACGGTGTTTATGATGGTATAGCCTCGTTGAATAAAGCGGTCACCTATTCCAGGTCCTGTATTGTTATCATCAGCTTAACTTTGTTATTTCAACTAATACCTATTAAATGCAATAAGTATATGCACTAAGAACTAATCCAATAAATATAGCAATATTTGAGGAGGACAAATACTCTAAATATATTTGTAGCACAGATAAAAAGATTTGGGTAAATCATAAAGAAAAACAGAAATAAAACATTTATCGGAGTCCTACACTCCTAAGTACCAATAAAACGTCGTCGATTCAAACAGACATCCTAAGCTAGACGACAACTAGAGAAAGTGCTTAACCAACATAATAATAAACTAGAAATAAATACATTTGGCCTAAGTCCAAAAGGCATGGTGCCAGAACAACCTGTTGATGGGACAACTGTAGGTCAGAGACAATGGAATCTTAGTAATGCGCTATGGTAGTTAAATGGTTTGGCTTTTGAGAAATTATGATTAATATAATTGATTAAATCAGGCGATATTTTGCGGTATTACATTATTTAATACAATAATACATCAACATTATTATACGTGGTGGCCGAGTTGGTTAGACCTTGGACTTAAAAACACTTAGGTCCCTGGTTCGAATCCGGGTGTGTACCAATGAGTTTTTAATTAAAAAAATATGTACATTTGTTTGACAACACCACTATAGTGCCTCGGAGAGGACGTTAAGCTGTCCCGGTTTCACTATACCAACTTGTGAAACTGTTTATAGATGGGTTATTGAGTCTATTCAAATCATCGCGACGAGCTAGCCACTTGTTCTAGCCACTGTTAGGTGGGATTAAAACCCCTCCGCTGGTTACCCTGGGGCCGTCTAGGCGGTTACGGGCGCCGTAAGGTACCCGTGATGATATGTATGTATGTATTATATTGTCGACGTCGTTTGAATACTAGCGGAAGAATTTGCAATAAAGTAAATAATACATCAACATTATTATATTAAATATTGATTAAACCAAAATCTATGAATACCAAATGAGGATTTAGATATTGAAGTTGATGATGTGAACTTTAATACAATGGTATCTTGAGTAGATGACGATTTAGCGCCTAAAAATAATCATTAACTCAAGAACACCAAATAAAGATTCGTTTAACTTTTACAAGACGTTGACAACTATAGGTATAGGTCAAACACAATGGTAAGCTATGGTAACATACTTTGAAGTAATTTTAACTTCAAAGTATAATGATTGAACCAATAATTATAGTTTTAAGAAATAGTAAATACGATGATGAAAAATAGGATAGTAAGCTTTTTTTCGAGCAAAAACAACACAAGAATAATTTTTTTTTTCTTCTTTTTTTGAATGTTATGGAATTTTAACACCGAAAAATTTAAGAAGTTTGATACTCAATGGTATTCCAAACTCCAGTTACATCAAAGTGTCTGTCAACACCGGGTAGTAAAAAATATATACATACTATTACCTATAATATACCATGGAATTTGTTTAAAACAATTATATTCTAATTTCAAGAGTTAAAGGTATAAAAATCAATAAATCTTGTTAAAAATTTAAGTTTAAAAATCATCTTGCAAAGAAAAGATAGGTAAAATCAATTAAACAACTATGGAGATAACTACATTCATTTAAAATCTGATGAATAGTCAACGAATAGGTAGTCAATGAATAGCCAACGAATAGGCAGTCAATGAATAGCCAACGAATAGGCAATGAATAGTCAATGATAAGCCGATTATCGGCTTATCATTGACTATTCATTGCCTATACAGCTGTTAGTCTTCGTTTCTTTTCCAATATCTATTGTACTACATTCGATTCGATTATTATAACCCAATTGACTGGACAGATGAACGATAAAAGTTATTAAAAGCTTAGTAGAAGTTTATTCATATATTTAAATGAAATAAAAGATTAAATTCAGTCCAGTAAATCTATTTAGTCCGTACCAATAAATAAACGTATTTTATGCGAAATTAATTTTGATGCCCTATTTAATATCACCACCACCCAGGTAATTAAAAAATCGTTCAACATATTTTATACAAGTAATTTCGGCGTCCTCCTTTCTATGCTGTAAGGTAAAAATTTGGTAGATATTGACTAATGTAAAACTGCTCGCTCTTCTACTAAATGTGACAGTGGGTGTGTTCCAGCTAAATAGATTTGAAAAATAAATATTTTTGGAAAAATTTAGAAACGTCTGAGCGTCTGAAACTGCCGATGTTGCTTTTTGATGTTACATTGGACGATTAGCGATATTTAGGGCCGATTTTTCAATACCCAGTTAAACAGTCTGATAGCAGTTATTCTATAGTTAGCAAAAAATTGGATTTTTCAATGGTTGGATAGTGTCAAAGTGATAGATAAACACACTAACAGCGGAATAAATTTATCTGGTAGTTCAAGCGTCAGTTAAAACTTATCAAGCTGTTATTGTGGTCTGTCATGGTTATAATTTTAAAGTATTTTTGCGTGTTTTTCTTTTAAATTCGGAAACATGGAAATATTTGACTCAATTGAAGATTTACTTATGGAAGAAGAAATTATGATGGTGAATTATTTAAAACCAAACCGGAAAAAAGAGTAGTCAGAAAAAGATTTGACCATATAGCTGGGACGAGGATGAATTTAGGAAAAGATTTCGTATCCAGAAAGAAACTATTAATATTTATACTTGCAATGATCAAAGAAATAATGGATAATCCAACGGAAAGGTACAAACGATTTAATTATATTTAACTTCCTCCTTTTTTCTAACCTAACTAACCTACATACTCATTAGTAGCTATTTCTAGCAATGATTGTTTACTTTAAACCCATGAAGATATAATCATATAAAACTCAGTGGTTAAAATCATCACTGATAATTTAAACATTAAGTACCTACCTATATAAACATTTTTTTTTCTCAATTTTCAGAAACCGATGTGTTCCACCCATCCAGCAATTACCTACTCCTACCTCCTGCTTTTTCGTAATATCATAGGAATCATGTACGATTGGTCTCCGGCACTTATTAAGTTCTATCTTAATGCCTTTCAAAAGTCCCTACCTGACCAGAGTAATCTTGTAAAATGGGGGAAAGCAACAGATAAGACATGTACATTGTGCGGTGTTTCTGTCGGGACCGCCAGACATATACTTGCTGGGTGCAAGACTACTTGAAAAAGTCCATTATTCGCACCGACATGATAAAGTTCTATAAATTATTATATTACGGCTGATCCTTCAATAGACGATGCAAAGACTGCTGGAATACCTCTTGCACCAACTTCCACTGCATAAAGTTGAGTTTTAAATCCGTTTCTAGTAATTTTGTTTGTGGGACCAAAATATTTGTTCGACTTGATGTTGTGGTCCTTAGGAATGTTTGTTTCCCACGAAACGGTGAGTGCTATAAGTATTACTTTCTTCAAGCACCGAGAGTACACCAGTATGTCTGGTCTATAGGCTGAAACTGCTAGTTTGTCTGGAATTTTGTAGTGTATTTTGAATGTATCCATGTATATTTTCCAGTCCTGTGCTTTGTCCAGGATTAAGAAAGGTTTACTTTTGAGTTTTATTGAGTTGTCCCTCCTTTAGAAAAGTAGTTAGTCTTTCAAAATGAATTAGCTGGAAAGGACTTGGTTAGAAAAAGGAATGGCGACATGACTTGGTACACTTTTGCATAATAATATCCTATAAACTTAACTATGAAACTTATAACTTAAACACAGGTCTAGTCTTCGGGCTACCCTCAAGGAATTTTCTCCCCTATATCATCTGTGGGAATCTTTTTTAATAATTAGATATATATCTGTATATGAACAAAACAATTTACAAAAATAATACATCCTAACCTAAAAAACATGTCAGTCATACGCCACTGATAAAATATCACGCTCTCTTTCTAACATGTGCCATTTTTGGTAAGTCATTCTCGCTCTGACAAAGTTAGCTACAACAATCCTCAGTTAACTAGCTGACTGAATAAACGTGATTGAAAAATTCAAAACCTTTATTCCTCTGTTAAACAATCAAATAAATTAAACAGGCTGATAACTAACTAGCGACTTATCAGACGATTGAAAAATCGGCCCTTAAACGTTAGTTAAATAAAATAACTATCTTTTAAATACCATAGTTTAATTTATTCTATTAACCTCAAATTAACTTTAAATCACAGGTTAATTTATTTACAAACATTTACAATGAAATATTTTTTTGTATTTACCTACACAATTGAAAATAATATTCATTAAACTTTCATTGTCCATGTAAAATCGATTGTTTGCGTTCATACACTGCATGAAACGGAGAAGCGCGCAGTTTTAGATTAGACGTTATCTTTTTAAAAAATACATCACTTACTTGAACGTGATAAGGAGCCACCTTTTCTTCTCCTTTGATTTCTACATTGATATGTAACCGTATAGCTCCGGAAACTGCAGATTTGTCTGTTCTCTTCTCCAAATTGTACCAGACGTCCATTTCACCAGATAGGGTTCGTACCTGGCGATTAAGAACAAACACTTATTTTTGAAAGAGTTCAAAAAATTAATTAAGCTGGGCAATATTTGAGATACTACAAGTTCTTTTATCGTATATATACAAAGTGTCCTTAAATCGGAAACTGATACTTTCTGTTTTGATAATAGATTCGATTTTAAGGTTAGGTATTTATTAATATCATCATTTTTTCAAAACCCACAGACTAAAACCCAAACATTACTAGGTCACTTGGTAATTTTAACATCTGTAGTTCGTATTCGTGAGTAAAACTCTACACACCATATTATAAGTTGCGTTTGACCTTAATCTTGCCTGATGGTAAGCATCACGCTTACTCTGTAAGTACCAAATTACTCTTTTCTAAAACACAGACGCAGGTAGAGAATTCCAGACTTCAGCCATGCACACTCTAAGAGATGAACTAAAACGCTTTGTGCGGGCTGATGAAGTATTGTAGGTTATTATGTACCATCACGGTGCCTTACGACTCCCAAGACCGGCTACGTCGACTTCGTCTATTAATATGCCTGATGAGTCTACGCAAACAAAAATAATGGCAAGCTCGTCGCTGTGTAGACTCAATAATAGATAGGTTATGATATATAGTAATTATACAACATAATTTGTGAAATTATAATAACTAAGTATATAGATAATTTGACCGCCTCCGTAAACTAGTGGTTGCGATTTTGGCGTTGTATCCAGAGGTCGTGGGTTCGATTCCCACCCATGGCAAAAAAAAAATGGTACATTTTTCTGTACAGTTTGTTATGGTCTAGCTAGGTGTTTATAAATTATAATATACATTATATCATTGTTACTGGTACACATAGTACAAGCCTAGAGCTTAGTTTGTGACCAGGACAATACGTATATAATTACCTCAATTATGGTTTGACCTAAGAAGTCATCGGATTCACGAGTCAACTTTTGTCGGAGTTTTGATTTCAAGTCGTTATCTTCATCCCATACCCTCACTTTGATTCTATCAGAACTGTTGTGGCACTCGCTGTTAACAAATTACTATATTAATTAACGAATTGATTATTATTATAGCTTGTCTAAAGCAGCATTCGCTGGCGTCTACATCACTGTGTAACTAACTTGTTTTCTATTTACTTTTAAATTGTCTAATTTATTTTGTGTAAAAATATTTAGGCGTGGTTTTTTATTCCACCTGGAACGACGGGTGCTACAAACTGAAAATTATTTTCTTATAAAAATAATAAACACTTTAATAAAATTTAATAGGGGACGGCGGGGAAGATATAACATTGCATGTTTATTGTTAATAGTATCACCGGAATATAATAGACAGCTGTTATTACTTTTTCAAAGTGATATATTTTGAAATGTAAAATAAAAAAAATATTTACAAAAATAATAAAAAAATAACTTACAAATAGAATTTCTCGTTCCAAACAGGGTTGAGTTCTTGTGGCATGGTCCTAGTCCTTTTTTTGACTTTGCTCACTTGGACGGTGACGTACGGATCTGAAGTCCCACTCTTATCCTTGGCGATTAACCCTTGCGCACAAATAACTGCCCCAGAAGGGCCAGGTTAATAATGAAATACAAATTATTAAAAAAAAATACTTATCCATATCATCCCAGTTATTATTACCCGACCAGTTAACAGAGAGCCTTGCAACGCACCGTCAAAAATCAAAATGATTTATTTTCGTAAACTTTAACAATCATTTATAAATAGTTAAACAAAATATATTTTAATAATGAGGTCTAATTTCAGGATTAATAGTCATTGCTTTGCGTGCCCTTTTGCGTTTATGGGCTGTCAAACTTCATATAAAAAAATACATTTTGACATTTAGAAGCAATGAGGGCTTAAGCAACGACTATTAATATTGCCCTCAGTGTGCATTTGGCTAGGTTAAACTTACTGTATTTATGCCACCAAAAATTGCAAGTAAATCAACTTGATATGGAAATTAGAACTTTCGTCGTTGTAAATGAAAATGTTTCCCAACCTAACGCACACTATACTCGTATAAACAAAAAGTGTAAGACTAGGTTTAGTTCATGTGTTTTTTTACACGAGTAAAATATTATTGTAAATAAATCATATGATATTTCAATAGCCTTCACTGCATTCTCGCGTACCTACATCTCTCCTTCATACTTCACAGCACAGATTGTGTAGTAATATGTACTACGTACTTCACAGGGCTCTTTGTTAAGTTGTCAAGTTACAGTTCTTTTATGTTACTAGAAAATTAATTGTTTTCAGTGTGGCTAAATTAAGATTAGATTATGTATATTTTTTTCTTGGAATTATGTTTTTATTTATCCGTAAATTATAAAAAATAAAAAGTCTTATTTCTAAATTATAAGAAGGGTTTAGAATATTTTTTAGTCTACACCTAACTACATTTACTGTTTTTTTATTACAAATTAGGTACCTGCTTATTATTTATTACTTATTAGCATTAAGCTCACATAAGCATACAATATTATACTTATAATACTTTATATTGAATGATTATCTTTGAACAAATAACTTCATTAACTCAATGGCTTAACGAATAAATCTCTAATACATACAAAATGCAACGTCTGTTAGTGTTCTTCTAATAGAAAAAAAAAATGATAAGTGGTTCACCAGGAACCACTTATATATATTTTTTTTAATATAAATATGTTCTCTTGCCAGGCTTTAATTTTTTACGTTATATATATAATATTTTTTTGCGCGAGAGCCTTTCAGAGGCTCTATCTACCATGATTTTGCACAATGTAGAAACGTAACGTATAAATAAATGAATACGTTACGTTTATACAATGCGCAAACCCATGGTAGAGCCTCTGAAGTTTTAGGCATCTGTATCTACTCTCAACACCTTTGTATGACACCTTCCCTATGTATAAAATAATAATAGTCATTTTACTTTAAAGGATGGTACATCCTTTAACATAAGTCTATACAATCTTGCATAAAAAGCACTTTTAACGTTGTTTTTTGGGTTCTAAAAATATATTGAGTTAGTAGTATAATTTAAATTACCAAAGAAACAAATAAATGTAAAATAACACTGATTAAGTTTTTTTCTAGTATATTTTTAAAATAAAAAAAAACTCCCTTAAGCCATTATTTGAAGTCAATTGTTCTCGATGCCACAGCACGATGAGTTTTAGACAAAAAATACTTTTCTTTTTAATCTTAAATACTTAGCAATTACTTTACAAATACTTCTCAAATTAGCTTACTGTTACTTAACTTAATTACTTTCTACGCTACCCTATGTAGTCTTACCCATAGACCTAAAATCAATAGATAGACGGAGTGAGTAAGACTTAGGAACACAGGCAAAATTTCTCTCTATATAAATCACACTTTAGTTTTTATTTTAAAAATTAAATTTATAATTTATATGAAAAATCTATAAAGTTACGATTGGATAAAGTGTACACCTCTACACTTTTATAAAGTTTTTAAAAATATGTACTAAAAATAACTTCAAAGCTTTTTGAGGTCGCGCGGCGTTTGCCCGTGTTCTAAGTTATAATCGCGCGTTTCTATTAAAACGTCTTTTTGTTAACCTTCTCACCTCCGGGTTCAGACCAGTGATAAAATCACAGGAACACTCGCGATATTTTTCGTTAACGAGAGCGTCAAGTCAACAAAATATAGGCAGTATTTTCATACCTTTATAGGTTTATCGTAGTATAAACACGCGCGTGTTAACTCACTCCGCCATCGTTATATTCTGTTTCATTTTCTATGGTCTCACCTCTTTTACTTACCCTAGCAAGTGTTTAGTATTCGTTGAATGTGTTGCGACAACATGTATGTATGTATCGGGGTCAAATACAGTGTTATAGCTTCCAAACTAACTTATTTTATACTCAATTCGACACTAAGATAAGTCAAAATACCGACTACAAAGGCAACCTCTAATGTAGACCTTATCGAAAAAGAAATAGAGATCAATAACTAAGGGAATGCGGGATACTACAAGAAAAATCACGAATCTAACAAGACTTATTCCTCTAAATCGTGTTTAAATAAGTATATCCTTAAATATAATGATAGCAAACGTTGTTTATTAGTTATTTAAAATGTTATATAACTACCTATTATATAACTTTGTAAAAGTAATATTGGCTAATATTCTATAATTATTGATTTTATTATGTAATTACGCATTTGTAGCAAAATAATTTCTTCAAAGACACATTTTATATAGATTATAAATCTGTATAGCTTAGAAAAGGTTATTAGGTTTACAGATGTCGTTTACAAAGGGAACGTAGTTAAACAACGCTTACTAAAAGTAAGTATTAGTATTGTATTATAAGCTTTTATGTTTCATCAATTTTCATTGATGTTTCATCAATCCTCATTGTACATTCTGCAGTCATATAAAGGTCACTTACGGACATTCATTAGTCGCCAATTAGTTATATAATTGTTAATTGTGAATTTCATGCAATCAGTGTCAATTTAGCAGACATGTGCTGCTGAATTTGTGTATATGCAATTTGTTGAATCCCGTGGAATAAAATTGTGTGCTTTTGTGGTTGTGCAAATCCTCTGGATTCGCTGCTGGCTTGTAAAAAAAGGTAAAAATATATTTAGTGTTAAGTGTGTGTTAGATTTGATTCGTGGGTTTTCCTGTGTTTGTAAATATGGAGCCAAGCTACAAAAAAATCTTTCAATGGTGATGAAGGGAGGCGGTGCATCGCGACCGTGATCGGACCGGGTTTAGTATTATTAGTAGGATATGCAAGAATATGACTTTTAACACTTGCTAACTATTCTATATTTTTTTAATAATTTAAGTATGCCATTGGCCTCGTGATAGTGGCACTTATTTATTTTATTTTTGCAGTTCATTATTGCACTTTTAAAAAAAGTAGCGATTGATGCCTTACGCATTATCTTAATTATTATTAATTGTATTTTTTACAAATAGGTAGTTATTTATTTTACCGCATAATCTACCACGCTTATATAATCAAATAAAAATACTGTATATAAAATAATGAAATAATATAGTATTGTCTATAAAGTACCAACTACAATTTTTTTCTGATTTCTCAAAATCCAATCTCTTTCGCGAGATTTAAATAAATTCTAGAATGTATAAAGCAAAGTTTTAAAAGTCTATTAAAAGAAAGGCGAAGAGAAGTCTGACTAATAGAACCAAAACTGCGAGCGTGCGGTACAATGCCGCAAGAGACCGTCGCAAACCTGTAATAGCGATCTTGCAGGACCATTTAGACGTCCCTTCAATAGTGACCTGCTCAGCCTGTTCAAGGGAGTCTATGTGTGTATCTGGGTCGACGTTAAAAGTCCGCCTTATCGCCACATGAAAGAAAGATATTTATATTTTAATGTGTTGGGGTGTTTGTGTAGGTATCGTTGATTGCTGGTAGATTCCTGTGGCCTGGTGATCTGAAAGAGTACACGGCTAGGTGATATCGTCTCGAACCTGTGATGGCGATCTTGGCGCTCCATTTTGAGGTACCATCCAGGACTGACTGCTTCACTGTGCCCATGTGTCCACCGTGGCCTTCGGTCTCGATGCTGAACACGCGTCTGTTACAGATATACTAACCTCAGCCAATAGTTCAAAAAATAAAAGCCATTATTTTTAGGTAGTTATATAAAGGGAAAAATATAGTTATATAATATAATATGCAATAGATATAAAATTTAGACAGGTTACGGGCACCAAATTATTAGCCTCAAAAGATGTTATTTTGAAGGCTGACAGCATGGTAGCGGTTAAATTAAAGTCACAATTAGCAAGTCAAGTTTATAAATGAAATGAGTGGCTAAAATAAGCAAATATTAACCATGAATGGCAATATTTTTGTAGTATAAAGTTTTTTTTTTGTATGGCACGGCATGTCGGTATACAAAAAAAAATGTATTCATTTTATTATCACTAAAGGACACAATATTAGTAACAAGATCATGAATAGCAATATCTTTTCGTATACATCGCGTTGTGAACAAATTAGAAATGTAGTTGGTGCCCAAAACCAACTCAATTAGATAATACTGAAAGTTATTTTTTTTTACCAGAAGTGATTTCGGTCCTTTTGAAAATTAGCTGTAAAGTCACAATAGTTAAACTAATTTAAATTATTTTTCACTAAGGCTACATTTTTACCAACATATTTCTGGATTAATATCACAGATACTAATTAAAAATCAGCCTTAAATTTAAAAAGAATATAATAAAACAAAAGATTACCGGATAAGTTCGAAAATTTCAGGTTTATCCCTTTCCCGCTGCTTCATACGTTCCTTCATGGCTGTGATGATGGAGTTGGCCTTGTCTTCCGCCCCATGCTTGGAGGATTTCTCGGCAGCCCCTGCGAAACACACTACTCAGGCGGTGCCAACACTGTTCGGGGATCTCGGGTCGCGCCGGGGATGGTCCCCCCGCCCCGCGCTCATGTTCCTTCCGACCACCCTTAGAACCCATCCAAACCAGACACCGAATTCATCTCTTCATGTCTTATCACAGGTCAGTGTTGGTATTTATACTCGGGTCTAATCCGGATGAAGAACGTGAGCGGCGCCAGTCGAAGCGAACACGTGCGCGGCACCAGAACAAAAAATTATATCAACAGTTAATAAATTTATTCACTCACTTTTGACTCTTTTCAATCGATGGCCGATAAAAGACCTCTTGTAAATGCATGTAAAAGTATACCTAATGTACGTTACTTTACCAATTAATTACAATTCAGGTCAACTAAAGATAGAAACTAAGTCCATCTAATTATTGAGGTAAATCTATTTATAATCATTTTAGGTCATACTTTTAGGAAATGTACCAGTACTTATTAAGCGCTAAGCATTTCACTTAAATTGAAATATAAAAGTTGAACATAAAGACAGTAAGAAGAAAACATAAAAGTCTCGAAATTCTATAAGGATAAAGAATAGGAAACTAAAGGACCACATATAATATCGAAGTGGGCAAACACTGGAGAGCGTGCACACGTTTCTAACAGGCATTTCACATCAAATTAGACGGTCACTTTTATCTGTCAATAGAGTGAATTTTGTAAAAGATACAAACATATAATAAACATATACAGTTAGTGTATTAGTGTAACATGTAATATTGAAAGTAAAGTGTCCAAGAAATTTTAATTAAAAAGATTTGAATATTCATTTCGGCGCTAGGCGGGGCGACCTGATGAGGTCGAATGAAATTTAGGCTTCAAAGCCCACTACGCTACCGTCCATACTTCCACATCTAAAGTCACAATATACATAAATGTACATATACTTTAAATATACTGACAATACATATACATACAAAACAACATATAATATTAAAGAAATAAATAATATTACCGATAAATACAAAGTGGTATGTTTTATAAATATTGAAAAAACTACGTAAATATAAAACATGAAAATAAAAGGATTGGAAAGAGATGAAATAAAAACTAGGATGAAAATAACTAGAAAAATGTGTGAAGTGTGGACGGATTATAAAACGGCTCGCAGTCGGTAAACCGATTATTTTCCGATGAATTTGAAGAATTCCAAAACGACTGCTCACCAAAAAAACGGTGGTGAAAATGGACAACTAAATTTTGAAATAGGTAGGTATAAAAATTAACGATAACTAAATGTTCTTTATTTATCTATAGCCATGCAAAGGTAACACTAGCCGAGAATTTAGAAAAAAGGAAAAGTTCATGCTTAAGTTGTATATTTTGAGGTCAGTTGAAAGTTTAAATAATAAAGGAACTAAAATATGTATTGTATTGGTAATAAATTTTTAGGGGTCTGAATTTACCAAATATTTAACTAATCGTGACTGTATAGCTGCTGGTTCTACCTGATTAATGTGTCGTGTTTAATGTTACCTGTGGTAATTGTGTAATTTAACATTTTTGAAGCCAATGGTTTTTAGCGACCGATCCATGCAGAAACTAGCATGCAGGTAATAGTTCTAAATTTAACTTGAAACATTTATACATTTCGAAAGTTACCTTTGAATTGAAACATAGAGATCACCTAGACAGCAAATCTAACAATCATAAAGCGGGGTTTTTTTATGAAAAGATTATTAGTAACGAAATTTGTCACAACAATAAAGATCGATCTTAAAATTTTAATAAATTCAATCCCATCGATGCTTTCCATCAGGCACGATTGAGGTCAAGCGTAGACTCTGTTAATTATATTTTTAAAATTGCTTTAATAAAAAAAATTGGATATAATATCAAAAATACGATATTACTCATGAAATACTTTTAAGATAGCCTTTGTAGATGACAGGCTACCAAGCTCTTATCCACAAGCGACCTGTCAAGTGGTGCTTGACTCTCCTTCAATTTAATAAGGAGCGAACTGCGCTTTAAGTCCCACAGCGGAGTTCAAAAACTCCATAATAACTACTCAACTAATGGAATTTTAAAAATACTGCTGTGACAAACTACACTTTACTTTATTAGAAAATTTGAACATATAGAAGGAAATAGAGTGAAAGTAGGAAAATCGCAAAAATAATCATAAACAATAATTAAATTATTTTTGTGATTCTTGTCTTAAATTTAAATATGAAGATGTTTTCCCAATTTTAACATACATTCTAATATTATAAATAATAATTACCTTATTACTTTAAAATTGCTTCAAAAACCTTGATTAAAATTTGACAAGTTATTGTTTAAATCTTATACAATAATATTAATATAATACACAGTGCAAATACAGTATGAACATGAAGTTAGGGGGACACTTAAAACTAGTATTAAAATTAACATGGGTGTAATTTTGCAATAATAAAACAAATTTTAAGAATTTAAAAATTGCACCCATTTGTTTAATATGAATTATTTACCTCTGCCGAGTACACTTACTCTGTAAACAGTCCGCATTGAGTAGGTCTTTGCATTTCTCGTGGCATTTGACCCCGCATTCCGTACATCGGACGCCTTGCCTTGCTATACCCCACAGCAAGCCTTCGCATTCATAGCAATATGTAGGAGACGTAGCGGTCCACAATACAAAATTATGCGGGGTCGTTGAAGATATCGGATATATTAAAGCCTGCAATGTTTTCTTGTACACGTGCATTTTCTGAAAATATCTTAGTTTTATCATTTCTGCTCTAAGAATATTTAAATTTATTAGAAATCAAAAATATTTTATTTATCATAATCAAAAATGTTTTATTTATTACCAGCTCTTCGTCGTTTAGAGTAGCTCGATGTACAGCAGATGTCAAACCAGCATTCCTTTTAGTGGCAGCCATTGTCTAAATAAAATTAAGTTGATTAGATTCGTTTTAATATAATAATTAGTAAAGCTGACGTGCGTACAAAGACAAAATAAAAATTGCAATATTTTTTTTATTATCTCTGAACTAATATTTTCTTACTCTACGAAAAATAAAACTACAAAGTTATCAGATGTAATCTTGATATGATGAGAAAAAATAATTCACTAGGAAATAAATTTGTCCATCAAAAACCAATGGAACTTTCCAATATTGTGCTTACAGAATCAATAAGCATTAATGAAGTATGCAAATAGTAGATCTACTAAAATTTAATTAAAAGCATAAATTGTAACTGTACAACTAAAAAAAATCTTTAGGTTTATCAAAATATTAATCAGAATGTATTAATGTAAAAAGTGATATTTAAATATTTTGTGATTTTTATTATATGAAGTATAAAAAATGCAAAATTTGTAATCAAGCATCCAAATCGAATAAAAATTTAACAAGCGGCAATCGAAGAATTTTACCTGTAATAAAAATTCAAATCCCCAAAGCACAAAACACTTTTATAAATTATACAAATATAAATAAGAGAAGCTTAAAAATATGAAACTCTTGTAGTCATGCAAATACCGTGGAAAATTTGGTCGTAACTGGTAATTTAAAATCTTTAAGCATAAGCATTCTAAAAGTGTTTTCATGCATAGAAAAAAGTTAAATAGTAGGTATGACTGGGTAAATATACCTTTAAAACCTGCAGATCCATGGTTGGGGTAAAAAGGTTAATATAATAAATTGTATTAATATATTTAGGAATAAGATCTACCTACAGGCTTGGCTGATATATAAAAATAACAATATATATTACATAGATTATAATTTTATTCTACTGAACATGTATCTAATATTTTTTTTTCTGGAGAAGTTAGAAATAGAAGGCCATATAAAATAAGTGGAAAGTGAAAGATAGAAGGACATTGACGAAAGAGCTAAAGGTAATATAAGAAGACGGTTAGTAATAATTTTATTGAACAATCACTTGGGACAATTATTTTTATTGCAACAGATTAGTTTACAATTAAATTGAATTATATTTATTGAATAAGTAAACATTCCCAATATGATTGTACAAATGACATAAATTTTCAAAAACATTTTAATGGAAAATAACATTTATTACGCGCCTAATTTACGAAGCTCCAGGAAGCGGACATTTTGGTAAATACAGCGCTAGCATTGTAAGACATTTATTTTATAGCGAAGGTACTTCCATTGGATACTTTATATTTGGGAACATTGAGACGAATAAGACATTTATTATTGGCTATTAAAAAATATAACTTACAAGTTCCGAAACAAGAGGTATGGATTTTCTTCTGGGTCTGATGTCAGGCATGCTGTCGATATTGCTATAGAAAGGATTGTCTCCAGGATGGCTAAAAGTAAAGAATAGTTTTTGTTATTAAGCACCACTATAGTGCCTCGGAGAGCACGTTAAGCTGTCGGTCCCAGTTTCACTATACCAACTTGTGAAACTGTTTGTAGGTGGGTTATTAAAATTTAACAACACCACTATAGTACAGCCTCTGTAGACTAGTGGTTGCACCTATGGCGTTGCATCCGGAGGTCGTGGGTTTGATTCCCACCCATGGCAAAAAAATATTAGTACATTTTGTCATGGTCTGGGTGTTTATAAAATATAATATGTATTATATCGTTGCTTCTGGTACACATAGTACAAGCCTAGAGCTTAGTTTGTGAGCAGAGCAATATGTGTAAATTGTCCTACATATTGTTTTTCCAACACGAGTTGCTATATTATTTGGTGTTATGGATGAGATATAAAATTATTCACATTCCGTTGAAGATTAATATATTCGTTAATAGACATAAAAAAATCATACCCATTGCCACGCCCTCCTTGGTCATTGAATCCTCCAGTGCCATTCTAAAAAAAAAAAAAAAAAATTAACAAAACAAAATAAATAAAAATAAAATAAAAAAATATTTATTTCAAAAAACAACAAGAAATATTTCAAAAAAAACATCCAAAAAACTTTATTCGACCATTTTTGAAGTCACTTTGAAAACGAGTACTTCATCCACCTTTACAATAGTTTACAAAGACTTATATATTCGTCCGTAATTAATTAGTTTAGTAATATCAAATACTACAAAATTGACCGAATAAATAACAATTAATATTATTACTAATAACAACAATTATTACTAACAAATTGTAAAACAACAATTATAAATATATTGGGCAAAACCAATTTTTATTGGCTGCAGAGACCACTAAAGTTTAATAAAAGTTGTTATAAATAAAATTGGCACAAAATAAACAACCTCAGTATTAACGATATAAATTTTATAAAGGTTATAAAGTTTTGTGTGTTTATGACGACCCAGGTGCTTAATTTCTAAATTCCAAAGACACTATAAATCACACTGTTCCAAAATGATAATTTGAAGACAATTATTACATACCTTGTTATTATAAATTATTTTGTAAATGAAAACAATAAACTTGTAGATTTTTATAAAATGCAATACGTAATATATAAGGTCCAATTTTAAGCTAGTTTTGCCCTACTACGTTTAACTTCTACAAGAAAATCTAATCTTGCTAAGACGTGCTAGCTAGCTACATATTTATTATATATTGTGTAGGTATATAATTTAATGTTTTAAGCTTAATACTCATATAATGTGTGTATATTGAATAACATTTATATATTGGAGATTATTAATTAATGTATAATATATTCGTTTGACGTGAAGGAACAGATTAAAGATATGAGTATGATGATATGGTAGTGATTTTGTTGAACATTATCTTGGAAGCATAGACAAGGCAAACATGTTTATTTTATATAGGTACTTACTATTTGAACCTATTCATAAATATTTTAATAACTATTTTATGATTATATAGACGACGTACACTATTCCCATTAAGTTTCAACTTTTAAATATTTTAATTATTATTCAATAAAAGTTATTTAATAATCTACAGTAAAAAAAAATACTAATATTATTTATTTGTAAATATTAAAATATTAAATGTTTTTTAAGACCTATTGAAAAGCTTTGGGTTATAATTTAACAGTTTGTTATTCCTAATTTATTGGTTAAAAAAGCTTTTTAATATTATCTAATATTATTTTTACGACATTAATTCAGGAATATTAGAATATTCCCATAATCATGTTTAAAGTTCGTAATTACCTACATACATATATAAGTTCTTAAAAAATACTAGCGACTTGAACTACTAATTCTAACTTACAATTATGTATAAAGCTTTTATTTGCATTCTTAAATATTATATTTCGTTTCTTACGACATGTCTCATATTGTATTTTTTTATAGATTAATTGTGATTAAACGGTAAAAAAATTATGAGTGTAAGCATATTAAATAATTAGGTACTTTTGTAGCGCAATAATTCTATAGGTATTTATAATTTAGTCAATACAGTTTACATTAAATATTTTTAACTCTTAACTCTAATTTCATGAAATTTTTGCATAAGATAACTTACACTTGCGGTAACCTTGTCCTTTTCTGTCGAAGGTGTTGTAGCTTCTGAAACTTCGCTGATCTTTTCTTCTGCTTTTTTGTCCTTTAGCGCTTTTAACAGCTTCCACTTACTACCGACCGGAGCCTCTTGAAGTGGAGGAGGAGACGGTTCAAGTCGGTGTAGTGGGTCGTCATAATCGTCATCCAATTCATCACCACTTTGAACGGGACTATCTGGGCCTGATGTTTCTCCAGATCCTGAACTTACTTCAAACGACTTATCTTGTTCTTCATCTGAAACCACGTCATCGAGTTTTTCATCTATAACAGGAAAACTTGTTATATCTTTCCATGTTTGGTCTTTTGTAGGTGATTTATCGTATGTGTTTTTTACTGTTGCCGTTTTTAATTTTAACTCTTGTAAAACAAAAGTCATTTTTTCTTTTAAACTTTCTTTAGTTTCACTAACTTCATCTTCAATTTCAGGTTCTTCTGTTAAGGTTTGTTGTCTTTCCATTTCAAACTGTGATTGATGTTCCATTTCCTCGAGTTTTCTAAGTTCATAACAATACCATTCATCTTCAGAATCTATACTATCTTCTGTACTTTGTCTTCTTGACGAAACCCGTGATCCACTTCTCCACGAATGAGTACTGCGACTATCATCATCTTCATGTTTAGCATTGGGTATTTCTAAACTTTGCTGGTGCCTAGGTACAAATTTATTCGGAACTCCGCGCGAACTTTGTATAGACGGACTTCTTTCAGAAAAATTCGCAACTTCATCATTATTTTTTTCAGGTAAATTGTTCTTTTGATCTTTAAACTCTTTTGGGATCGTACTAAACACTTCAGTTGCATCTTCCTGTGAGCCAGTATTTACTTTAGGGGGTGAAGTATCAGATATCTGATCATCAGATATTGATGTTGATTTTCGCAATCTATATTTTCCCAATGCTCGAGAAACAGCAAATTCCATAGGACCACTACCGCTATATGGTTTATTATCATATAATGTATCATCAGAACCGGCAGCCGCTCTTTTGACATCGCCTATTGTAGCAAATAGTGATGATGGACTTTGGTTTTCATTATCTTTATTTTTTTCTTCAAAAAGATCAACGTTAGAAATATCGGTGTCAATATCTAGTTTTTCTAAATCGTTGATATTATCTTGATTAATTTTTGATACGAGAGCAAAATGAAAATCTATATCATCACTTTTGGCTCGTGGTAGAGTATTATTAATAATTACTGAATCATTTTCACCAGTTGATGATTCTTCTTCCGTTTGAATCTCGATTCCATGATTTTGATATTCTTGAATTTTTTGTTGTTGTTCAACTATTTCTTGATTATTTATTTTTCGATGCTTTGGTTTAGTAGGTACTTTAACAAACATATTATTTTCATGAGTAGAATCAGAAAACACACTATCACTATCCTCAGACTGCGCGCTGGATCTACCGCCTGACCATTCAGTTTCGGATGTTTCTGGGTCTGAAAGTGACTGATGACTTGCCTGATGTTTTCGTCTAGCTTTTTGTAACAAACCAGACACTGAAGCTACCAGATGATATTTCTTTTTACGTCTTTGAGCCGATAATAATCTTTCCTTTAAAGATTTCTCATGCTGTTGTTGCTCTTCTTCCGTATCTACTCCAGATGGCAGTGAATGTGAACGATGCTTTTTGGGTAAGTGTAAATCTGGAAGCCAGTGGCTCATTGACGAAACTGCAGATTTTAACGAAGATGTTCGCTTTGGTTTTTTTAACTGTTTTTCCTGGCTTCTATTTTTAATATTAGACGATATAGAAAGATAACCAGATTCTGACACCAAAACAGAAGAATGATCTACATATTGTTCTTTCCTAAGTTTTGATTGGTCTACTGTTTTCGGTTCTAATATCTGCCCTTCATATAGAGCATTTCCGTTTCGTTGATCGTATTGTTGTTGTCTATAATATTCTTGTTGAAGTTGATTTTGAAATTGTTTTCTTTCATTTATATTTAAAGAGTGGGATCTGTTACTAGTTGTTTCCAAAGAGCTTGTAGGTGATCTGCTTTCAGCTTGCCATGATAATTGGTCATCTACAATTGTTCGTTTTGGAGAGTCATATTGACTAGATGTTGGATAATATGTTAAAGCATCCGTTAAACTACCAGAAGGATATCCTACACGATTAACAACAGATTTATACCCATTTGAATTTAATTGTGCTCCATTGGGTGTTGATATTCCAGTATTGGCTCTTGCAAGAGATCGTTTACTTGACGAATTTGATGGTACTATAATGGTTTGAGCATGATAACTAGGTTCTGGTGGATATAGGTCAGATGATTGACTAATGTCAGTAATTTCATTTCTATCTAATACCTCGGAAAAACTCTTCCCTTCAGAAAGTATTTTTCTTGGTGTACTATATACAGTTGTAAATACTGGTTGCCGATTTCCAGCAACTGAATAAATAGAAGAAGCTTCATTCCTATAATAATTTTCATTCATACTTATTGTTTGACAAACTTCAATAGATGTCTGATATCGTCCCTCTTCTTTTAAAAAATCATCTTCCACTTTATTTTGTAAATTTTGTGGAGGTAAATATTCTTTGGATACGTTATTTTTTTTTACTTGTATGTTGCTTTTATAATAAGAATCAACTAGAGTTTCTACATAAGGTTTTGTATCTATACTATCATAATTCATTCGTTGTATTGGTTGAGGTGAAGATATTCTGACTTTATATGGTTCGTGTGATGTATGCACTCTACCAGTTTTTGGTGAACCTGGACTTTTTTCTAGGCTAGACCACCCACTCATGGAAGATAAACCTGAATCAGATTTTGCAGTAACAATATTTGTCGTATCACGTTTTCCATGTTTTGGCGATGTTTTTGGAGACTTTGGAGATCTTGGACTTAATCTTAAGTGCTCTTGCGTATTATTAGTAGAAAGCAGCAAATGATGGGTCATACCCGTTGCAGTATTATTTTCAATAGTACCAAACAACGATGCACTGTTCGGAGGCGCAGGTGGCGGTGGACTTGGTGGTCTCGTATCATCGAATGTTATGCCTAATCTAGTATTAGCAGTATCATCATACATCTCGTGTACAGATAATGGAGAAGAATGAGATTCTAATGCGGTACTTAGCGCATCATTATATGGCTGTGATTTGCTTTTACAATTGTAATAATTATGTATACTATTATCGCTTATTTGATAGGAACCATATTCAAACCGTTCTCTTGAAATTGCACTAGGTGATTTAGATGCCTTTGCAGCATTTATTTCGGCATTAGCTACCGCTGAACTGTACGCTAAACGTCCGGTAACAGTGGTATATGGTTCAGTTGAAGTTCGCTCAGGAACAAATTTTCTTCTAGGTGATATTGTTGGAGTTAAAAAATCCACTCTCTCAGAGATAACATTATCTGATAGTCTAGATGGAGATTTGTCTGGAATTATTTGACCAGTAATAGCATCTTTAGGTGTTCCTAGCATAAAATCATCAAACGTTTGCATCATATCGTTAATTGCCCAATTATCTTCTCCTGAATAAACATTTTTTAATTGCTCGTTAATAATGTGACCATCCTCAACTAAAGTTTTTGCTTCTATATCTCTTTCATGTTTAGAGGAGACTTTATAGTCTAGACTAGATTTTAAGTCTTTTAACTCTCTCGTTGATTCTTTATGCATTTTAGTGATTCTATCTAATTCATGTAATTTATCTACTGTTACTTGTTCTATTGCTGATAAATGTTGAAAATCTCGATCAGTTATACACGGTGGACACTGTAGATCCCTATAGTCTTTATAATCTGTTGAACTATAGATTTGTCTCGAGTTTGAGGATAACATTTCTAAATCAGGTTCTTCGGGTGCTTCCCAAATCATGTCTAACTGGGATGGCGGCCTGGAAGTTTCTTCGCATACCAGATCATCTCTATAAGCTTGATTAAGGCTTTTGTAAAACGCTTCGTTGGATTCCATTATTTCTTCTTGATCGTCTAGTAATACCGCACTTCTCCCAATGTCTAATCCTTCTTCTATGCCATCTTCAACTGTTCCATTTCCTAAAATTTCTCTTATAACCTCTAGCCTCGTCATCGGGTCTCGAGAGGAAGAACGACATGTATAGAAGTCCAGTAAAGTGGAAATTACACCCTGTTGATCCGCTAGTAATGCTTCTAGCCTTTCCAATCTTTCCCACATTCGAACGTATTCTTGACTTAACAAGTCTAGAGCCCTCCATGCATATTTTAGCTCAGTTTCTAGGATGTTAAGGCGAGTGCCGAGTCGTTCCATGTAGTCGCTGATGATGTAGTCTCCGGAGTAAGGGGGGATGTCAGGTGGTAGTGCGAGGGAACCGCATTCGTCCATATCGACCTCTGCAGCCCCATTCGCATCGACCTCGTTTTCCTCCATCGCGCCGCTGACGCTTCCCGCCATAGCATTGTCGTGAATTTCGCGCATCATCTCCGGGCGTGATGATAAGTTTTTGCACATAACATTTTTCACTATGAGTCATCCCATATCGTTTTATGTTTATCACTTTTCACAGAAAATTGTTTTGTGTCAGCGACACTTATCATTTTTTAACACTTTACTTTAGCACTTTGTGTCCATTTTTCACTTATCACTATTTTACACTTTTAAGTATACTTTGTACTGCGACGGAATGATATTGATATTTATAGATTTAAAAAATATTTTTCATCACTTTCACTTTCAAAGATTTAACTTTTCTGTAAATTCACTTTGGTTAGGAATGTATATGGGAAGAAATTAAATAATGGTTTAGATTCATAAACTTGTTTTATGAAAGTAATCCATTAGGATGGGATGGGAATACCTTATTAAAACATGTAACATTTTTTAACAAGAATTTTAAAAATATTATTATAGGTAAACTAATTATTCTTTAAAAAACTGTTACATGTTCTAATATAGGCAGCTAAGCGATTCATAATCGATTCCACGTGAGATATGACCAGAGGTGGAAGGTGTCTCCCGGCGAGGGAAGGGAGGTGATCGCCGAGATCAACCACCGCTTCGCTGGAAGGTAAAATTAAAAAAGGGAAAAAACGATAGACTTAAAAAATAATAATTAAGGCTAAAAGTGTGTGACGTAGTTTTTTTTAATAGATTAAAATAATTAAAATAAGTGCGAGTTTCTGACATTAAAGCTAAAACCTTTCAAATAATCAATTAGGATAAGAATGGCAAGTTTGTTTGAACTTTTAAATCTGTGTTGAGCTATTTTTTTTCATTTTAGCAAAATGAAGGACGTTTCTATTAGAGCAAACGAAGAGACAGTCGATGGATTCATGCCCATTTAGATGTTGTATATATTTATAGTTATAGTTCTTTATATTTATAAAAAACTGTTGTTCCGTATCGAATCGATACGCTAAATACCCAATATAATGACTTTACCATTGGCTTTATAACTTAATAAACAATAATGGCATACTTTTCCATTAATAAACTTTATATTTAGATTTAAACCTACGAGTCGTTATATTAGGGTTGCATTTTGGTATCAACTAGGTATAACATAAGTTTTTTTTTTTAAATATGCCTTGTCCTATTTAGGCTAAGCATTGTCTATTAGTCAAACCTTTGGGAAAAATTATGCAGTAAGCAGGTAGTTAATAATTGTAATGTGTCTAGCGTTTCTATGTACTACAAACAGTGTAATATTAATACCTATTGTAAAGTGACTCCCGTTACTCATATAAACCTTAAAGGCTTTCAAGTACGTCATACTAATTTTTTTATATAAAGCAAAAAAAAATATACGTGTCTAGAAAAAAAAGTACACGTACAAAAAAGTAGGACGTATCTTAACACCATCTAGGCCACATAGTCCTAGTCTAGGCAGCCTATATATGCCGGCTGTATAAATAATTAGGGCTTTCCCATATTGGCCTAGTCACAAACTAAGCTCTATGTACCAAAAATAACGATACCACTTAATACTTGCAAAACCTTTCAAACACCAGACCATAAGGAACAAAATTAAATGAATGAATTCTTTAATCCATATTCTTCACATTTTGCATAAATTCCTGACACACACACAACACGCACGTATCATACACCACACACATACACACACCCATACACATATTTTATACACACTATACCAAGCACGAATACGCAAAACACTTGATTTATATATTTAATTACAAGACACACATATAGGTGGTGGCCTAGTTGGTTAGACCTTGGACTTAAAAACACCTAGGTCCCTGGTTCGAATCCCGGTGTGTACCAATGAGTTTTTAATTAAAAAAAATATGTGCATTTGTTTGACAACACCCATATAGTGCCTCGGAGAGCACGTTAAGCTGTCGGTCCCAGTTTTACTATACCAACTTGTAAAACTGTTTATAGATGGGTTATTGAGTCTATTCAAAACATCGCAACGAGCTAGCCATTTGTTCGGTGTAGACTCATACCATCGGCTACGACGAGGTTGGATTAAAACCCCCCGCTGGGTACCCTAGGGCCATCTAGGCTGTCTTGGGCGCCGTAAGGTGATGATACATAAGTAACACAATTTTTTTTCAGGTTCCTAAATTTTTCTTATATAATTATAGGGCTAATAGGTATCACTATTGTATTTAAAGAAAATTATAATTTTAAGGAGCGGTTATTACTGGTTCCTGTAACACAGGGAAACCTAGCATAGGATACCAGGGATACAAACGTCCATTTTTAGGTGGAAATCTTTATATAATATTTAATTATTTTCCACTGTAAATTCGGTGTCAATTTTTTTTTTTTAATATTAATATCAGAGTTAGTATATAATGTTTTATACATAAGCACGTAGAATTTGTTTCAGTCACAGCTATCATTTATTTGGTCATAGTAAACGTGCATCCCGAATCCCGATCGACCACTTAATCCACTAACTTTTTATATAGGTAGTTAGTAGTAGTATAGTAGTTGCTAACTACCTACATATTACTACAAAAGAAATGATAGTAAAAGTAGTATTACGTGTACAGGAAAAGGTTTCGCGAACTAGGAGCGTCAAAAAATATCTAAATATTTTCAATGATAATAAAGATTTGTTTTGGAAAAAAAAAGAACATGAAGGTGTAGATTTTATTTACTTGATCCTAATTACATAATTGCTTTATAAAATCTCTATTAAGTTTTGAAATGACAACTAAATTAATAATTTGGAATCATAAAAGAAACTTTGGGTGTCTTTTCAACAATTCAAGTTAATAGATTTTTATAAAAAGACTATCTAATTATATACGTGGTGCCCGAGTTGGTTAGACCTTGGACTTAAAAACACTTAGGTGCCTGGTTCGAATCCCGGTGTGTACCAATAAGTTTTTAATTAAAAATTAAAAAAAATAGGTACGTTTGTTTGACAACTTCACTATAGTGCCTCGGAGAGCACGTTAAGCTGTCAGTCCCGGTTTCACTATACCAACTTGTGAAACTGTTTATAGATGGTTTATTGAGTCTATTCAGAACATCGCGACGAGCTAGCCATTTGTTCGGTGTAGATTCATACCATCGGCTACGACGGGGTGGCATTAAAACCCCCTCCGCTTAACCGCGGGACCGTCTAGGCGGTCTCGGGCGCCGTACCCGTGATGATAATAATATGTACTATCTAATTAGGATCGAGTAAGTAATATTTACACACACTTCGTTTTTTTTAATTTAAAATTTAATTTAAAAAAAACTTTGATACGTTTTTAGAGGGGGATCGAGAGACTTTTTCCTGGCTTCTTAAGTATTAACTTACTATAATGTTTATGTTTGTTAGTAGGGTAATTAATAATGAGGTTTTATGGGTTTACCTTAATTAAAGTCATTAGGAGGGTTTAATAAGACAAGTAAAACTGTTCAAATAAAATATATCTTAATAAAATGCGTATGGGTGCTCGCTCAGCAATAAAAATGACATTCTCTTTTGTTTTAAAGAAACATTTTTTAATACATTTTTTTTAAAAGATCTAAATCATTGTCTAGCATTTTATTGGTATTCGTACGCGTGACTTATGTACAATTATTTTTTAAGTATTTTTTTCTATCAAAGAAACTTTATGCTATTACGTTTTTGAAAAAGCCAGTTTCTTTCCAAAACATTTATAATTTTTCTTACGTATTTTTAATTCATTTTTTTTAATTTTTTTTTTTTATTCAACACTAAAATGCAAAAGTATGCTAACGCATTTTTCTTTAATTTTATAACTGAGCTCATAAATAGACAACATGACATGAATATATATTTCATCGACTTTACAGGTCTGCTCACCATCAGGTAAATACAATTACATGCCGTGTCTAAAACAGGAAAGTACAAAGTCACATGCCGTTCTCTAATAATAAATAAATAAATATCTTAACGCGTGCCTTACGACGCCCGACACCACTTAGACGGCCTCAGGGTACCCAACGGAGTGGTTTTAATCCCACCTCGTCGTAGCCGATGGTGTAAGTCTGCCTACAACGAACAAGTGTAAACAGTTCTACAAGTTGATATAATGAAAGTGGGACCGACCTAACTTAAATAAATAAATAAAAAATCCTATAAATTTAACTTATTTAAGTCAATTCAGAGTAATTCTTGCCAAAAAGTCTGTAAACGTAGCCCGGTAACAATTGCCGTCGACAGTCACGGCGGCACCTTCAACATTTTCAAAAAAGTTGTCAGTGCATACCTGCCAACAGAGCAACGGTGACCATTTAACCGATTTGTTTTTTTCATGTGTAAATGTCATCACTACCTCCATACATATGTAGAAAAAAAAGTTTTCTTTTTTTAATTCAAGTTATTAATGAGAAAACCTGTTTTGATAAAGGATTTCTCATTATTAACTTGAATTAATTGAAAAAAAAAATGTTTTTCTTAAATAACGTTTAAGAAAAAATACAAAATCACTAATCTTGTTTGTTTTTTGTTGGAAGTAACCGTGTGAAGTTGAGAAACGTAGAGTTGTTCAGAAATGGCCATCTCCAATTGAACTGGTTGGACAGTCGCCAGAACTAACTGAAACTTTTAGTGAACACTAATTGGATTTGTAGCCCACAGCCCATGAAGAAAGTTTAAACAGAATTTATTGAATAGATTCAAAGCCAACTTTAAAGACGTGAATAAAAAATAAATAAGCTCTTTGGTGCTTATTACCTCTATATGTGACATAAAGTCTAATTAAGACTAAAACAATATACATATATATATATATATATATATATACTCGTATATTATATATATCGGGTACATACTCGGGCGCCTTTTTGGCTCCCGAGTACCGTTTAAACGGCTTCAGGGTACCCAGCGGAAAGACCTGTCCCCTGTATTTGGAGGCAACACCTGACAATGGCGAGCTTGTTGCGGTGTTTATGATGGTATAGCCTCGTTGTAAAAAGCGGGCACCTTGCCTAACCTTGTTATCATTTGCACAGTGACTTAACCACTACGCTAGGGCCGCTTATTTAAATGACTGTAAAACTCATTTTATTCCATGTGACACATAGGACAAGTTATTATTTAATTTGGTCACCAGCTGGGTAAGCAGTTGTAGGCTTAACGAAAACACCGTCGCTTTTAGTGGAGATATGCGCAGGTTTATACTATACATTTTTCGACCGCCACATTGGTTCAGTGGTTACGCTTATGGCATTGTATCCGGAGGTCGTGAGTCCGATTCCTACCAATGGCGAAACAATAATTAGCTCCATTTTCTGTACAGTTTATAATCGATGTTTTTGGTGTGTACACAAAGTACAAGACTAAAAGTAGAAGCTTATTTTGTGACTAGGGAAATGTGCTTATAATGTCCAACATATTATTATTATTCTATCATCTTTTACCAAAAAATATTAGTGCAATACCAATTTGATTCCAAAGTAAATAAAATGAAATGCTTCGTCTTTGTTTAAACAGTCTATGATTAACAAGAAAATTGGCACAAGACTAAAAATTTTAAAACACAAGTGAATAAAAGTAGGAGATAAAATTAGCGTCTTTACAGTATATAAAGGAGAAATAGCAGCGACATTTTTGGCTTGAATTCAAGCCATGCCGGATGTTCTGGGCCCAGATGTTTTCTTACCAGATGCTTTCAAATAATTTAAAGCTCTCTCTGTTTTTAGACTAACATCTGGTTGCAAATAAACGGATTGTCAAGACGCTGTAATGTTTTAAATATGTATGGCATGGAACCAAAAAATATATTAATATTTTATTTGTCCAAAGAAGCCTACTTTTAGTGGATTTCTTTACTAATATTAACCACAGAAAATGTTTTGCAGACACAGAATATACCGTTTTAATCTATGCTATAATATTATCTATACTAATATTATAAAGAGGTAAAGTTTGTATGGTTGTAGGGGGTAATCTCTGGATCTATGTGTAGTGTTGTATAGCCCATTTATCGAGGGAGGCTATATGATATCTTGCTACGACCAACACGAGCGGAAAATCAACGAAAAATATTGGGAAAACGGGGAAAATTTGTTCCTTTTGAGAGCTTCCATTGCGTGCGATGCATAAACGGTTAAAGTTACGCAGACGAAGTTGCGCTTGTCAGCTAGTATAAGATAAAGTTTGTAAATTTGTATGTTATATATATCATCACAGGTGCCTTACGGTGCCCGAGGCCGCCTAGACGGCCCCAGGGTACCCAGCGGAGGGGTTTTAATCCCACCTCGTCGTAGCCGATGGTATGAGTCTACACCGAACAAGTGACTAGCTCGTCGCGATGTTTTGAATAGACTCAATAACCCATCTCTAAACAGTTTCACAAGTTGGTATAATGAAACCGGGACCGACAGCTTAACGTACTCTCCGAGGCACTATAGTGGTATTGTCAAACAAATGTACATAATTATTTTAATTAAAAACTCATTGGTACATTTTTGGTATCGGTACCGGGATTCGAACCAGGGACCTAAGTGTATTTAAGTCCAAGGTCTAACCAACTCGGCCACCACGTATATAAATTTGTATGTAGAAGGTAATATTCGAAACTACTAATCAGATTTTGAAAAATATTTCACCAATACTTTAAATTTACTTTTAGGCAAAACATAGGCTATATTTAATTTATAAGAAATGTCTTAGGGGCAAATATTAGACTAATTTATATATATTGTTATGTAATAATGATGATTTTTTTTTGAATTGTATATAATATTGAGATAAAAATAAAATAATTAAATTAATGAGTATAATTCCACTAATTCCGCCGCGCAGGTGCCGAAAACTGCAGCCGTATTGCCTCTTTGAATTTCTAGCCCTATGCGTTGGAAAAAGTAAGCTCTAGCACGCCGGTCACCTGATTTCTCTATTAATAATTTTCCCAACAGATTAGAAAATGCTAGAGCATCAGTTGTTATGTTATGTTACGTATTTATAAAACGCAATTAAATATATACATAAATATTATACTTTATATACATAATAGTACACATAGCTTCTAAATGTAATTTAAATTTCAGCGTAGCAAGTTGCCACCTAGGCCGTAGCAGGCGACCCTACCCTCGTGCCTCTCTTTGAACTTTTGCCAACCGCACCCCATCTCATCACGCCGTGTCATGCCCATTTCATTCACTGTTGAATTTTGTCGCCCGATTAGCACTTTTATTTTATTTTTGGTCAACGTGAATTGCAACTTTTTGTGGGACACCTTGCCATTGTTGTGATTCAGCATTTATTTGTTTATTTATCGACACGCCAGAATGTTATTACGAAATATAATAGTTGGTTTACACTGAGACTAGTCATGTTTCGGTTTTAGTCTGTGGGTTCACCGGGTTTCTGGAGATTCTGCTTTGATTTCTTGTCGAGCTTGTAGTGTCCTTTCATGATGCGGTTTCGAAACAGGAGATTGATTTGACGATAAAGCAGCGAGGATATTCAAATATACCCGTAATGCATAGAATAATTGTATTTGTAATTTCTTTTGTCTTGTCAACAATAATAACTCTTGCCATACATACATGACGATTCGGGAATAACGTCCTAAAAAAGACAGAGTAAATACACCTTCAGTAAAATATTTTTAGAAAGATCCCCTTGTTAAAAGTGTTCCACTTGTAAGACCCTTCGTTTTGCAGACGAATTCGGTTTTATCGAAACATTTACTTCAATTGGTCACAAGAATAGATTTGTTCACTTTCAAGAGGGTTTTGTTATTTTCGAAAAAAAATTTTTTTTGCTAAGAGTTTAAGTTCAAATAAATAATCATCATTTTAAAATATGTTTTTAATAGTTATTGAAGTTATTAACATGTCCTTAAAGAATAGAAGCAAATAATATTTACTGCTTGATTCTATTTTAATAAAAATGTTTTTAGAATTTAACACTATATCTGCCTTCTATGCAAATCATGACTGAATAGAGCTCATTTGATATATATTTTTCAGCGCAATATAAAATCGTAACAAAGATACTCTCGAGACTGAATATGCGCAATTTGGTTGAATATGAAGTACGAGTACCTACTCGTACTTCATAGTATTTTAAATCTACACCGAACAGGTAAGCTTTTTATAAAAAGTTAAACAAGTTGGTTTAGTAAAACTGGGTCCGTCAACATAACGTACTCACCGCTATTATTATAGTGGTATTGTCAAACAAATTTATATTTTTATCACTTTAAAAAAATTGGTACATAGCAGGATTTGAATACGAGAAAGTGTTTTTTGGGTGTAGTTCACACAAATTAGGCTTTATTAGTACTTTGTTTACATATGCCGCAAATGAAAAAAAAAATGGCTTCTCCATACAAACTAATGTGTATCATCACGGGTGCCTTACGGCGCCCGAGACCGCCTAGACGGCCCCAGGGTACCCAGCGGAGGGGTTTTAATCCCACCTCTTCGTAGCCGATGGTATGAGTCTACACCGAACAAGTGGCTAGCTCGTTGCAATGTTTTGAATAGACTCAATAACCCATCTATAAACAGTTTCACAAGTTGGTATAGTGAAACCGGGACCGACAGCTTAACGTGCTCTCCGAGGCACTATACAAACTAATAATATTAAAATAACCAATTTGAATGGTGTAGATTTATATTTTTTTGCGCAATATCTTTTCCTCACTACCTCGTAATGTGAAATGTATTCTCTATGCATGTAACTATATTGATTAAATATATTTCTTTCTTTCTTTCATTCAAAATACAACCTTCCAACATCATCCATTAACAATATATATATACATTCAGTATAAATTTATATATTTTTTTACGATTTATTCATATGCCTATAGTTAAATTGAACTAAATAAATAAAAATCATTTTTATTTAGATACGATATATTTCGCCTTAGATACGATATATTTCGCCTTAGATACGATATATTTCGCCTTACATGGCGTCTTCAGTCGTGTGACATTATTTTCTGTAATGAGCTCATTACAGACCTGGACTGAACATACAACTGTGACACAGACTGACTTACTAACATCATTCACGCATATTTAAATAAACACAAACATAAAACGCACACACCAACACTAATAGAAACGTACATACTCATTAACTTAGCCTATTAAATAAAATTATTTGTTTATTTTATTATAATTAAAAAAAAAATGTCATACGACTGAATACGCCATGTAAGGCGAAATATATCGTAACTAAATAAAAATGATTTTTATTTATTTATTTCAATTTAACTATATATACATTGAACAACAACTACTAGCATAATACTGCAAACTTTGTTATTCATCTGCTATAAAACGAGCCAAGATACGTATTTAGGTCAATCACAAAATACACCATAAAAATTTCATTTCAGCATAAAAAGTTTTATTTAGATAATGCAATGGAGACTGCGGGGCGGGTTTCATTTAATATTTTTGAATTTTAAAGACTGTTTTAACTATGACGCCTTTATGGTTGTATATTTAAAGATGTAAAAATAATTATTAAGTTATCTTTTTGTTTTTGATTTAAATAAAAACATTCAAAATATGCATACATATACATACATACATATCATAACGGGTGCCTTACGGCGCCCGAGACCACCTAGACGGCTCCAGGGTACCCAGCGGAGAGGTTTTAATCCCACCTCGTCGTAGCCGATGGTATGAGTCTACACCGAACAAGTAGCTAGCTCGTCGCGATGTTTCAATAACCCATCTATAAACAGTTTCACAAGTTAGTATAGTGAAACCGGGACCGACAGCTTAACGTGCTCTCCGAGGCACTATAGTGGTGTTGTCAAACAAATGTACGTAATTTTTTAAATTAAAAACTCATTGGTACACACCGGGATTCGAACCAGGCACCTTAGTGTTTTTAAATACAAGGTCTAACAACTCGGCCACCACGTATATGGCAAAATATGCATAGATATGATAGAGTATTTTCAATTAATTTAAAATTACTGATTATATATTTTAAAAAAAGTACTTAGGAGTTATCTACCAACTAACCTTTGGGAGAGTGAAAATGGTTTTCGTTCTATTAGAAAACATATTTTTTATCCCGGCAAATGGTTCCCTAGATTTTTTTTTTGTTTTTTACTATTATTTTGAATGTAATTTAGTGTAATGTATATCTTGTATTATATAATATAATGTTTAACTATATGACCACATGATGTGTGTTGACCTAGAAGGTCAAATACACTTTAATGTTATTTATTTTTAGGCTTTCAGAAGAGGGGACAGGTAATTTAGTGCAGAAGAAATTTTATACAAACGAAATATGCCATTTATACAACAAAACGTTTTCCTAAATTAGATACCTATTTCTAATACGATTCTAATATAATTAATTCTTGTATATATTATATTTATTCTCATTTGTCTCCCACTTATATATCTCTACATACTCTTTAAGCCTCGCCTGTTATAACTCTTCTTATAAATACATTCGTTTCTTTTACTTTTGTTCAGACTTTGAAGTTCTTTTCATTCGATATTTCTTTTTTTATCTCCTCCTCTGAAGGTCTTGAACTAAATACTAAAGTTCACATAGATAATGTTAAGGTCAGAAGATATTTTTTAGCGAAAACTAGGCCTACGAATACTATGATACGTTTCCCTAAATTAGATATTTCTAACACGATTCTAATAGTAAATTATTTGCTGGGAATTTTTGTAATTTTTATATTGGTTATTCATTGTCACTTGTGTGTTATTTATCAATATCTCTATTCTTATATATCTATATTTATCTATTCTTGTAGCCTCGTTCGTTATAACTCTTTTCAGATATACAATCCGATGTATATATAAGAATAGTTATTATAACGAACGAGGCAAAAATGGTATGTAGAGATATAGATAACCAACTCTTACGCCATTTTTCTCGAAATCACTTAAGTATTACTTAACTGTATAATAGTTCAAAATGGCGGATTCTACAAATAACTCTTAAAAATTATAATGTTATACAAATAGTTTATTTAATAATCACAAAAACAATATATTAAGGATCGCTGGTGCATGAAGTAGTACAGAGTATTGTATTTCAGTCACCATTTGATGTCCGAAGAAAATCTACCATTTTAATTATTTATGATTTATACGTAAAGTCTCCGAAATAAAAATGTATATATGAGAAGCTAAAACGTTAGCTTTTAAAACGTTTCCAATAAGTTAGAATATAAGTGAATCTTGGTTTTCCGTTTTCACATTTACTCATTATTATAATCTGACCAGTAATTTTTTCACCACTAATTCATTTCCAGTACTTAACGTCATATTTTATCAAAATAGAAGCAGAAATCATCCTGTAACTAAGAAAATACATGAACCGTTACAACGGATCCTACCACCAAAGTATTTAGTATTCAAAATCAACTCAGTATCCAAATTAAGCAAGGCAATTTGTAAGCTATGATTTATATCTAAGGGTTTAGTTTCGATGAACTCTTTGTTGAAGGGATTCTCATGTTACAAAGGCAGGGTCCCCGGCGACCGGCGTTATCTTCTGGCCGTTACACAAAGGTATTTCATAAATTAAGGCTTCGTGGTTAATGGTTGATATTTTATATGTTGAAAGATTCTTTATTCAAATCTATAAGGTTGTTTATTTTTTTTAATTACTAAGTATTGATACTATGTTACATTAAAATATAACTACATTTTAGTAACTTAGAATAAGGATAATATTTACCGTAGATTATTTTATTAAAAAACACATCTGAAAGTTTAGTCGTTTGAACCGTTTATTATGAAATTTCGCACACAGATAAGGTAATATATTCCGATATAAAGTTACCTTGGATTTAATGACTAATTTTTCTTTTGATATATTTTTTAAATATATCAGAGTAGCCTAGTGGAATGAGGTCGAATGGGAGGTACTTCGGATTTATTAACTATTTTTCCCTTTGTTTTTTTTTTTAATATATCAGAGTGGAAAGCATCGATGAGGTCAGAAAGAGAGCACGCTTACTCTTTAAGTGCTTATTCAATCTTGACTTAAAGACATCCGGATTGTAGGTGTCAGGAAACACATACGCAAGGTGGGATATCCACTCTTTAGCCGCACAATAAACGAGGTATCAAAACGATTTGGGCAAACTGGTTGAATATCAATGACAAAGGGATGAAACCCTTGATGTCTTGATGATACCAGAATGGGCACTAGGGATTATAGCTTATATGCAGTTGATATCAAATTATTTTGGTAGAATTATAAATGGCCCCAGGATATAAATATATTAACTTAATCAATTAATACTGGCAGAAGCTATACAATTACTATTATAAACGCATTCTACATATAAAGACGAATATTTTATATATAAGCTTACAACATAATAATAAATATTCATCTAGCAAGAAAGGAAAAAGTCGTCCAAAAACATTTATTAAAAGCAGTTTATGGGTGTTTATGTGTAATTTCCCCGTCTGAGCAAACAGGTAGTGGTATAAAAACGACTGACGGGACAAAAGTTGCGTCCTACTTTTACTACTTCATGAATGCCTAACTACCTACCTAATATCTACATATACCTACATTTAAATGTATATATAGGTATTTATTAATGTTAACAAATAACTTTATTTACCGATCGGTCTTGTTACCACCGCCCATACAAATGCAAAAACCGTCAAGTGACCTAGTCATGTTTCGCTTTTAGTCTGTGTGTTCAGCGGTTTTCAGGAAATTTCTGCATCGATTTCTTGTCGAGGTGGTAGTCTCCTTTTAGGGTGCGGTTACGAAATGGGTTGAACTGACGATAAGGCAGCGAGAATATTAAAATATACTCGTAATGCAATTTGTCGCCACCCATTTCGTAATCGCATCATTTAGCCGGCATAGTGGGAGCGATCAATTTTGTTAAAGAGCAATTATTGATCGATCCCATTCATGGACTTTGTAGGTTTGCTTACCACCAGGTAGATACAAAATCACATGCCGTGCTCCAATAAAAAAATTAAAAAAAATATAGAGCACTAATGAATAGCTGTGCATCGTTTTATTTTATAATAATAAATATTATGTATATTTTTAAATGCTTTATTTCCCCAAATTGTACACCGACAAGCTTAATGCTTTAGGCATTTTCTACCAGATAATATTTGAGACAGCGAAATATTTATAGAGTATATTTATTGTTCAGAACCCTCGGTGTTATTCTACTGTATAAGAGATTTAAAAATACACAAACTATGTTTTTAGAATTTCGGGTTCAAGATTTTTATTATAAACTAAGTTTGGCCTAAACCTAGTAATAGATAATATTTGTCACTTATATTCTATGCCAATATGACAGGGATAACACAGCTAGTCTTGGTTTATCTAAACGTTATTGAATAGAAATAGAAAAAAAAATACCTACACTTTTTTTATTTATTTAATTGTTACTCTACTTTTATCGCAATTAAAAGAAAAAAGAAGATCGTTAAGTGCACAGGTAATGGATTCGTGTACTCGAATGTCAAAAAACATCTAAATGTTGTTTTCAATTATAATAAAGTTTTTTGTGAAAAACAAAAAGAACATGAAGGTGTTTTTGTTTTCCACAGATTCTACTTACTCGATCCTAATTACATAATTTATTTATAAAAAATCTGTTATTTTTCTAAATAACAATATTTGAAACAATAACAACAACAATAACACTGTATATTTTTAGAATCATCAAGCAAACTTTGTTTGTCTTTTAAAAGTTTTTTTTTTTAAAAAAGAGATTTTATCTCATTAGGATCTAGTAACTAATATTGACATCTTTACTTTAATTTATATTAAAAAAAAAAAAAAATATCACTCTAAATTAATATATAAATATTGAGGGTTTAAGGGGGATTAGAAATTTGGGGACCTTAGAATATTTTATATATTAATTTATAATGATAACACGCGAAAGTTTAAATTAACTATTAATATCATTGTTAACAACATTTAAATATTTTTGGACGTTCGAATTTGCAAATCCATTTCCTGGCTTCTTATTAAGCAATTTTATCTCAATTGATACAAAATTAAATAAACAGCAAGATATGACCTAAAGACGAACTAAGAAACAGATCTAAGACTCAAAAAGTGTATTAGGTAAATTGAACCACAATACAGCTAGGACAATTTCCGAGTATAATAAATTTAAAGTTGACACTTGCCAGAGGCCGAAGGGTTGTATCGTGCGTAGTAGCACAGCTTGGTTTACGTGTCGACGTAAGCACGCGAACTTTCATACCCTTAAAAGTAATAAAATTCATAAAAGTCACAGATTTATCGTGATGTCAAAAAAGTATACTTCTTGAGTTAGCGCGAGAATTACACGCGACTGAATTAGAAGTTATCTAAAAAGAATGCTTTAATATAATATAATTACATATTAATTTTGGTAATAAAATGACTTTGGAGAATAAAAAATATACATATTGGAGCACGTGACTTTTTATCTACCTGATGGTAAGCAGACCTATAAAGTCTATAAAGGGGGTCGATCCATATGATATTGTTTAACTATGGCAGCTAAATGATGATCAACCATTCGATTCATAGTCGCACCCTGAAAAGAGACTATTAACTCGAAAAGAAATCGATGCAGTAGTCCCCTGAAAACTATTTATCACCACGTGTAAAACTCCTTAGCGCCAAAGATCGCGCTACAAACAACAAATTTGTTGCAAATCAACGAGATATTAAAGGCAAAATTTTACATGTCTTGTCAATACAAAGAAAAATTACAAAATTATAGGTAAAATTTGATAGCTCACATGCTTCTATAAATCGTAGCGTAACGGCATTTAATTTTTTTTTATCGGTCTAGTAGTGCCTAACTTCTTTGCATTCAAATATACACTCTTCAGTTTTATAAATGGGTATAGATGAAAACAAACCACAAATAAATAAAAAATCATTCCCCGTTACCTCGTTACCCTCATTTATAATTCTCGCCTCCAACTTACAATTCGAGGTGAAGCCTCAAACCGGAAGTAACGGGCAGCATTGTGCGGTAACCATCCACTTCCGGGACTGTCGCTAATGAGGCAGAGGCATCAACCATCAGAAAAAGTTATGAGATCACATCTCTTACAACTTGATCTCTCTTTTTTATATTATGGTGATTTTTTTTTGTAACTCTTGAATGTGTACTTTCTAAATAAGCATAAAAAGATATCAACTGCGTGTATCTCGATCTTTTGTATGGTATGTATTAGTGTCTATCTGTTCTCCACTTTATTCGTATATAGTGTACCTATATGTATATTTGTTTGTGTAAATACTATATGTATAGTATTTATATAAGTTTATTAAAATTAAGCACCCGACTTCTTACACATCAGTAAGGTTAGCTGGTAGATAATGCCTAAGGCGTTAAGTTCACCTTTGTACATAACTTTTGTTTACTGTGCAATAAAGTGTTTAATAAAATAAACAATAACTTTTTAATTATCCTTAAAAATATCAAGCTCCTAAAAACTGCTAAGTACTGAAACATAACTATGTCACTTAACGATTTTTGCCAATGTTTTTTGCACTTGACGATTTTTGCAAATGTTTTTTGCACTTGAAGATTTTGTCATATACGCGGTGGTAACATACTCTTTACCTAAACTTTAATGGAATCAAAGGTTGTGGCATGCATACGTTTAAAGATATTGTTTATACATATTCTTATAAGAACTTCATTTATAAGTTAGTCAATTACTCCCGGAAATCTATCAGCCCAAACATTAGTTAAGGTTAAATTTAGTTCGTGCACCTTATCCTAACCATCAAATAATAACTTACTCACAAATGCACGAAAAACTTTTATGGACACTGACAAATAGTTTACTATAAATCATTTTTATGAATTAACAGGTTTACAAGAATAGTGTTTTTTTTTTAATTTATTACGAATTATTTTATCATGAAGAATGTGTAACTACCGCCTAGTTGGATTAAAGTCGTGATATAATATTATTAAGACCTCAAAGTTTATTTTCCAAATTATTTCCAAATAATTTACTTGTTTTTTCAAGAGGAACAGAAAAACCATTTCGATAAGACTAAAATAAACTGCCAAGCGCGGTTCTGTATATAAAATAGTTATATTTTGTATTTACCAAGAAATATATTATTAGAGGTCGCATTTTTTTATTGCCTACTATAAAAATACTTGTCACGGGTTGCCTTTTTGGCTCTCGAGAACTAATAATATTAAAAAAAAAATGTTTTCCCGGATAAACTCAAAAACCGGGTGAAAACTGATTAAAAAAAATATTACACCAATAGGCCTATATGTTATTATCGAACCAATTTATTAAAAAAAATACATTATATATAGTATTGTAGTGCAATCCATACCAGTTTTACTAAAATTATTTCAATAAAATTAAAAACGAATTATTTTTGAAGAATTCAAAAATAATTGACAAATTTAAAAAACGAGTTTCTTCAAAAATATCTGGAATTCTGCTTACATCTACTTTCTTGAGAGTTTAAAGCTATATATGATAATTTTGTTGGTATAACATTATAATAATACCTACGAAACTGTATTATACTTAAAATTATTTTTAAGAACTGATTGATAGTCAAAATTATCTCTACCGAAGACTAAATTCATATTTTTCTGTTGTGAGTTACGGAACGCCAAAAATACCCAAGTTGTTAAAAGTCCCTCGATCGGATTTATGTCAGTATAATATTGGAAGCAAGAATCTATCGCGAATTTCTCGACGAAGAAAAAATATTTCTCGCGATTTTCGAATAATAAGAACGAGATGATGTCAACTCAATGTCAAGACTTTCCGCCGCGTTTCTCTCGCTTTGGCCATGACAAATACAAATAATAAAGATAGACGAATTGATTTGTGCCTGTATTTAAATTAAATAATTATTCTTTTATTTTAAATACTAACCTTAATATAAAAACGTTATAGATTGATAGTTTTTGTTAAAAATGGAGTTATTAATATATTTCTTATTTTCACGAAGAAAAAGTATGTCTTTACTTTTTCTTTGTGAAAATCATCTTTCACAGTAAATAGATAACGTACCATTTTACCACAACTTTATTGAGCGTTTTGCTCAATAAAGTTTTTATAAATAAAAGGTTAGAAATTAATTTCAAAATTTATTATTTTTGTTTTTTAATTTTGAAAATGAAAAAAGCTTACTAAATTTATAAATATATTAATATAATGACACATTAAAAGTTATTGTTTATAGATTTAAATAACGAAAATAAAAAAATCTTATACAATATACTTTGTTAAATAAACAAAATATAATACATTGCCCTAGGTCAATGAGTTATACTAATAAAAATCAGTGACCTTCAATTTTCTTCTCTAAGGGTAGAATTAATTACAATTTGGGTATAATAAAGGGTTAGTTAGCGGTCAAAGCATTAATTTGAGACCCCTGAAGCAAATACATCATCAATCAGGCGATGCCGCCTGACACATCCCGCGCTACGCCTAACTGCCATTAACGTCTATTCGATCTTTAAGCTGATTCTACTAAAATAATTAGGTTCATTTGGCAGTATAGAAACTTCTAAAACAATAGAAAATCTTATAATTCCTTTTATTTATGTTTAATTTATATTAATTACTTAGTACTAAGTTTTTTTTTTGCTACAACCTATTATATTTTTTGCTACGAGCTACGATTTTTTGCTACGTCCTACTAATTTTTTGCCACATTTACTGGCATTAACGTCTATTCGATCTTCAAGCTGATTCTACAAAAATAATTAGGTTCATTTGGCAGTATAGAAACTTTTAAAGCAAAATCTTATAATTCCTTTTATTTATGTTTAATTTATATTAATTAGTTAGTACTAAGTATTTTTTTTTGCTACGACCTACTATATTTTTTGCTACGAGCTACGATTTTTTGCTACGACCTACTAATTTTTTCGTACATTCTACGATTTTTTTGCTACGACCTACGATTTTTACTGAGTTGTAGCATTTTTTTGGCTACGAACTAATATAATTTGCTACGTGATGCGTAGCAACGAATATAGAACGTTTATATTTTTTTCAGAGTCGCTAATTGTACATAACAGTGCATTTAAAATAAGAACATTAACCATAACAATATTCTCCGAAATATAATTGAAGTGTAAACTTTAACATTCTTTCAAAAAACTTTTAAAACTTATCTGAATTATTGAACACGCAACCAAAATACCACACACACAGTCTTATAGCCAGGGTGCTCGCAACATGCAACCTGTCATTAGTTTAAAGTACGAGTATACATTTTACAGTATTTTTGTTTTAAACTTTCGAAAGTTATAAAAGTTTATAACGACATATATAATAGTTAAATACGACAGATAGATGCTTCTAAAAATATCTCATGTAAAAATATAATAATCAACTGACGCCTATTACTTTTATAGGTATTTAGGCATCGATCCGACTTAAAAATATATATTTTGTAAACACGTCAACAGTAGGAATCAGGTAACATTTTTTGTTATACATTATATATTAACCAATTAAACTACAAGGAAATCGCGTGTGGTTACTAGTCGCGTTATACCACAATATAGGTCGTAGTCACGTGGCCCAATTACTAGCTCACTTACGTTCAATAATTGAACAAACCACACACAATCACTTGACGAACATAAAAAAAATTCGCGCGTTGTCACACACTTTCTCCTCAAATTAAACTTGTTTACCACAATATTATTGTATATTTAAAGTGATAGGATTTTCTTTTTAAAAGGAAAAATAGATTAGTTTTTATTGATAAGGAAGAGTTTTAAAAGGAGTTAGGGATATGGCGAAATGCAGCGTGCACGTGTAAGCCGGCGCGGCCGATCTTTTCGATGCCGGCTGAGTCCGCATTCACAGCTCGCGCGACCGGCCGGCCGGGCAGCAGCCGATGCACTGGTGCGCGCGCCGCCGTCAGAGCCCGCTCGATACCGCGCGCGCCGACCGCCACCCGGACACGCGCCCGAATACATATCGCCACCTGTACGCTAAGGCAGCGTACCGGCCACAAATATTTTACTGTCGCAGATAATATCACTTCGTATAAACACTTACGGCCTCTAACAATACTTTGATATGTCTATAAAAATTATGAGTAGATGTCAAACGGAAGGAAAGTTTATTTATATTTATACGCGTTCTCCCTTTCACATATATCACAGCTAGTTTATGATAATATGGAAAAATAAAAAAAATAAAAATATATAACTAAACATAGTTAAAATCTAGAATGTCATTTTACATATTTTCTACAAAAAACTACATACTCAAGCTTGTAGAAGGAAAAGGTTTTACCCACGCACGTATGTTAAGTTTAGCCGACCTTTAACAATTTTTTATTCAAACAAAATTGAAAAAGTACGTAGGTAAAATTCTGTGACCCAAATCATAACCGGGTGATCGCATTTCTTTGTCTGAACAGATGTTTAAATAAAAAAGTGTCTCTATACCGATAAAGATTTCGGTTTATCGTTACTGCCATGATATGCTACGAGAGTGGTGCTACGAGAATGGTGCTACGGTTTTCGTAGTCACATATCCGCTTTACAATCGTAGAACAGATATCACGAGATTGTGAGAAAACTAGGACAAAACTCTATCTCTGTATGTCTCGTTGGCTTAACAAAAATAACGGAACACTTGTTTCTTGTCTTTTATCAAATACTCATTTTCTTCCATGCTTTAATTAGTAATAAAGTAGAGGCAATAAATAAATTATAAAATGTTGTACGTTAAAGAACATAAAATATATTCACCTATTGTATACCTAACAAATAATATACTGCATATTTGCGTAACAGTGTTTGCTAGTACAGAATGCAGAGTAATGAAAAAAATATGTGTAATATTTTTTTATTTATGTTTTTTTTTTATATTGTATTAAAAAAAAATATATACGTGGTCGAGGTACAGCAATTACCAAATTGTATTTTTTTACTAAAGCACAGCATTTGAATTCAGGTATATAACCTGAAGTAAGGTAAGCAAACATAAAAAGCCATGAATATGGTCGATTAATACATTGTTGTTTAACAGCACCAATAGCTCCCACTATGTCCGTTAAATAATCGGTTACGAAATGCTCTTACTAATTATATTTATACTAATATTTTAGAGTATAGTATATACCTCTATAAGTAACTTTGTTACTAGTTTTAAGTATTTTTGTTACCTAATAAATAAATATTTCATTTTCATTAATTTCATATTTCATTTTCATATACATTTTAACGTCTTGTTTACTCGAATATTAATCAGATTCTCTTGAAATTAACTGAGAGCAAGATTAAATATTAATGATCATAATGATAATTTTAGTATAAGTTTAATTTTAGTATTAATACATTATGTGATATTATTATACTAAAATAGTTTATTTAATGTTATTATGAAATAAAATTTTAAAATAATAAAACATGGTTACGAGTTCCTGTACCTACATACATATATACCATCATGCCTGTCTCCCTATTAAGGGGTAGGCAGAGAGCAATGTGCGCCACTTCACACTATCTCTACATACATCTCTCAACATCCATACATATTATCATACATGCGCGTCTACCTGTACCTAATAAGGCAAAGTTTAAACGACTCTCGTTTAGGTGATCGTTTTTCAGCTCCCTTACTGTAATGTGATTGACAGTCAGTGACATCCCATTTTATGTCCTTGTCACTCTTTTTACTTACGACAACATTTTCTGTCGTCTAAGTATGTTTTAGTAAAAGTAATTTACGTTTTTCTTTTTTATTGACATTTACGTAAGCTGATTTTTGGAGTTTTTTTTTATTGTACTCAAATTATTTATCTTAAAGCTAATGTTAAGTCTCTTGTATAGATCTATAAACAGAAAAACTAATTGTATTTTTTTTTGGAGCCCGGCATGTGACTTTGTATCAACCTGGTGGTAAGCAGACCTACAGAGTCTAAGAATGGGGTCAATCAATAATTGTTTTTAAACAACATTGATTGCTCCCACTATGCCGGCTAAATGATGCGAATACAATATGGGCGGCAACAATGACGAATATAATATATTTTTTAATATACTCGCTACCTTACCGAAATATTTTTTATTGAGAAGAATAGAGTCACAAAAAACGCCGCTATGTTTATCCTAAAAATTTATAGGGCAACAAACAACAGCCCTAAATATTTTTAAATCTAAAGCATAGTGGTAATTAAATCTGGTTTATTTAAAAAGTTATTAAGAGAGTTTAAATAATATACAATTTAAGCCTTTACAAATTTTATTTTTAATATTATATTAAATTCTCCTTTATTTTCCACGAAAACCCAAATTAGCTAATGGTTAACTGATATTCAAAGCCTAGAAATATTAAATTTACAAATTTGTAATAAATAGTGTTTAATAAATTATAATATTTTAATTAAATCTCCTTAAATAACGTTTTACTTAAATTTAAAATTAATAATATATTTCGTGTATAAATATATATAAACTATTGTGTTATCATATAATATATATTATCAACAATAAATTTAAGTATCTCAAGTGAGCTTCAGAATAGCTCAAAAAGACGCTCAAGAGCCTAATATCATTTGTCAAAAGAAGATACGATATTATACGTAATTCATCTTCTACTCACACAAAAATATACACAACGGGGATAATAAATATGTATGAGGTTTATATGATAGAGATTAATGAATCAAAAATATATTATTTAATGTTTTTGATTTTATATTATTATACATACACACATACATATCTTCGCGGGTGCCTTACGGCACCCGAGTCCGCCTTGACGGCCCCAGGATACCCAGCGGAGGGGTTTTTAATCCCACCTCGTCGTAGCTGATTGTATGAGTCTACACCGAACAAGTGGCTAGCTCGTCGCGATGTTTTGAATAGACTCAATAACCCATATATAAACAGTTTCACAAGTTGGTATAGTGAAACTGGGACCGACAGCTTAACGTGCTCTCCGAGGCACTATAGTGGTGTTGTCAAACAAATGTACATATTTTTTTAAATTAAAAACTCATAGGTACACACCGGGATTCAAACCAGGGACCTAAGTAATATATTATTATGTTCAAATAAAAAATCAATGCTTATTTTAGTTTTGCATAACATTTTGTTTTTTCTGTTCAACGTATGAAAATGTTTATAGATGAGTAATTGAATCAATCCAAAAACCGCGACAAGCTGGCTTCTTGTTCGGTGTAGACACATAATACCAACGGTTACGACAATAGGAAAAAACCTCACCGCTCCGGCCGGGCACTCTAAGGCCGTGTATGCGGTCTTGGGCGCCGAAGAAATTATATATAATTATATAATATCTTCATAGTAAATAACAATAATCAGATTATTATTAATGCAAAATACGTATTTTTTTACATTATTTTTACACTTTTTTTTTGTTTAAAATGTAATAATAAATATTTAATATACGTAGTGTAGGTACAGCAATTAACAAACTGACTTTATTTTGACTGAAGCACGGCATGTTAATTTAGATCCACCTTAAGGTTAAGACCTACATAGTCCATGAATGGGATCGATCAATTCATTGTTGTTTAACAGGATTAATAGCTCCCACTATGCCGTATAATTGATGCAGTTATGAATTGGTCTTACTAATCATATTAATACTAATATATGTTATACATTATAATGTCGAGTTTAGTTCAATATTGTAACTAAATTCTCTTGAAATATATTTTTTCTTTTTAAATCTTTATATAAAAATAGATATAGGTATACTTGTACCTACTTTTATTATAAAGCCTTTATGGCTATCGTATGTATGGAATGAGTAACATAAAAAATATTGTAACAAAAATTGCAAAGTAACTTTTTGCCTGAATTATGTTAAATTCTAACAGTTTCTTTTAGAACCAACCAGTAAAAGGCAATTTTCTTTTCATACAAATTCTTTTTTTCCTAAACACCGTTCGCATGCAATAACGCCATAAACTTAACAGACCAATGTTCGTGTTAACCAATGTTTAAAAAAATAAAATTATTATAATTATTACTAAACTCTTTTTTATAACTGTTTTGAGACTTTTCTTTTTATACGATAATAGAAGTAAAAAAAAAAAACTGTATACTTTCTTAACAAATTTTGCAAGAGATACGTTTTCTTATATCTAATATTGAACATACGTAAAATCAATTTAAAAACTAGGAATGCTCAGTAGTTCCATTGGCTTGTTGCATGATGGAACTAGTAGGTACTTTAATTTTTTTTTTTAAATCATAATTTACATAAATTATAATGAGTCGTTTTAGAGTTACTAAGTCTCAAATATATATACTTAAACGTTTATAATATTGGTAAAGAAATAAATAATTTCTTATATAGTTTGATAAACAACAAAAAAAAAATAAGCAATCTATATTAATATTATAAAAAGGTAAAGTTTGTATGTAGAAAATAATCTCAAAAATATTTGAATAATAGAAATCTACACTAATTCTGAGTAACATAGGCTATATTACCATTACAATAAAGAAATGAAACTAGTGACAAAATAACAATTTACACTAGTTCAATCATGTAATATAGCAATAGAACTACTGAGAATAATCCTTTTATTTTAATATATAAGTTTTCAGTTTGAAATCTCATTATTTGTAAATAAACTATAAATTTATCTAGAATACCGTATATTTAACCATTTTTTTTTTTTTTAAGAACTAGTTTTATTTATACTCGAAACTTAACATAAATATACAAATTAAAAATTAACTATAACTAAAATAACATTAAAGTAAAAAGCCGTAGTCTAACACTATATTAAAAAGTTTCACAGATCTCTTTTAACAGATTGACAGGGAAAAGATTTTCCAAAAACAGTTTACTTAGCTTAATAAATCACTGTCAATCTAAACATACTCCATACGCTTTGAGTAACAACTTATGCTTTGTAGCTTTAAGGAAAGGCTTAAACAGAGCTCGTCGATAATCCGAAATGGAGAAGCAATCGATTTTATCCAGAATTAGGAACGGGAAAATCCGTCCAGTAACGTTTGAATACTTCTCCCAACATTGCTGGGTTTATTCGAAAATCAAGTCAAATGAAATATAAAATAAATAAATATCATCACGGGTGCCTTATGGCGCTCAAGACCGCCTAGTCGGCCTCAGGGTACCCAGCGAAGGAGTTTTAGTCTCACCTCGTCGTAGCCGATCTACTATAATGGTGTTATCAAACAAATGTACATATTATTTTATTTAAACTCATTGGTACACATCAGGGTTTGTACGTTTGACCTAATAATGTTTCTAAGGTTAAAGCAAAACAAACTCATCTACGTTACAATCTTAAAGGTTAGCTGGTAGATAATGCCTAAGGCATTAAGTTCGCCTTTGTACATAACTTTTGTTTACTGTACAATAAAGTGTTTAAATAAATAAATAAATATGTTAAACCTTGAGTATAATGAAATCATATTTATTTTATTTGAAATTTACACTAGATCGGACTTGCGGACTTATGTATTATGTATACATATACATGTCTACATGGACCTTGTTTACATACTTACACACGTATTCATAAAAAACTTATTGAGTCCTTAAACAACTCTTTAGTTAAAGCAAGTATTGTATATTTTTCTTAGCAACAAAAATAATATGTAATGTAAAAAAGGCAAAACCTATTCTAAGTGTTATTCATTATATAAATAAATATATATATATATATACATCTTCACGGGTGCCTTACGGCGCCCGAGACCGCCTAGACGGCCCCAGGGTACCCAGCGGAGTGTTTTAATCCCACCTCGTCGTAGCCGATGGTATGAGTCTACACCGAACAAGTGGGTAGCTCATCGCGATATTTTGAATAGCCTCAATAACCCATCTATAAACAGTTTCACAAGTTGGTATAGTGAAACCGAGACCGACAGCTTAACGTGCTCTCCGAGGCACTATAGTGGTGTTGTCAAACAAATGTACATACATTTTTTAATTAAAAACTCATTGGTACACACCGGGATTCGAACCAGGGACCTAAGTGTTTTTAAGTCCAAGGTCTAACCAACTTGGCCACCACGTATATAAATGTTATTCATTATGAACAAGGACATTTATAATTTATTTTATTTAAACTTCATTGTTGTACAGAATTGTACATAAGCAAGCATAATCCCTTAGGCGTTTTCTACCACCCATCTTTGAGATAGTTTAAGAGTTAATTTTTACATGAAAATCAATCAATCAAAAAAATCGACTCAAATTCCACTAAAGGAATCGAAGCCGCAAATCTAAAAGATTTAAATGTCAATAACTCAGCGGAAAAAGTCCCCAACGGAGCAGTATTACCATAACTGAAAGCAAAAAGTCATCGAAATAAAAGGAATAATATTGAAATTTGAAACCGCTTCACACTTTAAGGTCAATAGATATGCAAAATAACTTCAACGGCAGTGAGCTATTAGAATATAATTCCTTGAATTGTTTAATTGAAAATCAACTTTGGATTAATAGGTTTAAAATGTTGTTTAATTTGTTAGTTAGTGCATTTGGCACTGCTGGTTTGTTCACGCAAAGCCACCAATGTCATTTGGCAGCCATGTCTGTGCAACAAGTCTGTATGGACATAACATTATTCCTTTGGACGTATGCTTGTGCGAATGTATTATGCAAGTGAAGTAACAGGTTCAAGTTGTTGCGTTTGTATTTTTTTTTTGTTGTTTAAATTGTAAACTGTATGCAAATTTTTCTACGTGTATACAGTACAGAGCCCTTGTGTGAGTTGTTTAAATGTTCTGTAACTAGTACTCATACTCGGCGGGAGATACCACCGCCCATACAGATGAAAAAAACTGTGACCTAGTCATGTTCCGGTTTAAGTCTGTGGGTTTACCGTTTTCAGGAGATTACTGCATCGATTTATCGAGTCGAGGTGGTAGTCTCCTTTCAGAGTGCGGTTACGTAGTTGACGATAAGGCAGGGAGTATATTAAAATTTACTCACAATGCAATTCGTCTTTATCGCCGCCGATTTCGTAATCGCATCATTTAGCCGGCCATAGTGGGAGCGATTAATGTTGTTTAATAACAATTATTGATTGACCCAATTTATACAGTTCTGTACTGTGATCAAACCGACCAAGTTAACTGTAACGGGGCTGAAAGGAAGGTCAATATGTTGAAATGTCTTTCAGTTGTTAAATATGCAAAAAGCTATAAAAAATGATGTCCGGAGATTAAAAAAATTCGAAAGCTCCATTTAAAACGACTGATGATATTAATTTCTATTTGGCGATGTTAAAAATAATTTGCCACTTTCACAATATTTTACGATTAAAAAAATACGATTATCCAAACCAAAACTGTCAAAAGCCAATGAAAACAAACGCCATCTCTTGGTGGGATCCAGAACTAACCCAAAAACAACTTCTAAAATTCCAAATACAAATTGAAACAAAAACAAACTACAATCTCAACTTAGTTACACAACACGTGTTAATGCTAGTAAAGACCCGCAAAACAATTCAATTTAAGTAAATACAACATCCTAGATTCATTAGAAGTAAACCGGACATAGCGTGGAAGTTATCTGACAAATCAAAACCCGGTGCGATTTAATGACGGCCGAGTTGGGTGTCAAGCACCTTACCGTAGAAGAGCATAGTGGATAAGATGTGTGTGGTTAGACTATGATACATATGTCAGGGATTAACTGCCTTGTAACCTGAGACATTATTTTGAAGGATTTTTTAGGTTCTTTATCTACTAATTCAAAATCAGGGGAGAGGAGAGAAGATTTGTTGTAAACAACTAATAGGATTTATTTCTACTTCTCTGCTCTCATCTGTGCTTTGGTAGATCAAAGTTCTAATTCATAGACCACCTTCGTAGACTAGTGGTTAGCCTTGGCGTCGTATCAATTCCTACCCATGGCAAACAAATAGTACATTTCTGTACAGTTTCTCCTGGTCTGTTCACATAGTATAAGCATAGAGCTTAGTTTGTGACCAGGCCAATGCATGTGTAATAAATGTCGTACATATTATTAGTATACAAATAGATCAGAAAAGTAGAATCGTAATTTAAATTAGTCTTTTTGCTGCCCATGTTGTAACCGCATCATTAAGCGAGCGACCGAAGTAAGGGGAGCCATTCATTTACGTTGCAGGTATGCTTACCACCAGGAGAAATTAGATACAAAGTAAAATGCTGTACTCTATTTTTTTTTAAATGGCGACCCAGTCGGTGTCTTGTGTTAAGAAATATAAACTCAACATAATATTTGCGTTCTAGACGGCAAACTTTAAAGTGCTTAATGTTAACATCTTATTTCATTTAAAAGTTGTATTTTTTTTTTCATACACCATCGTTGGGACTAGCCCATAAGAAGGCACGCTCGATTTCTACTTGAGACATTAAAAAGCGTCTTTCTACTGATTAAGTTCTGTAGATAACTCGGTTTGTGCCAGTAGAATAAATTATCAAATCAATTGATTCCCTTTGGTTGGTATGTTTGCGGTTGTTTCCAATTATCCAATAGAAAATTTTGCGTATTTTTTTTTTAATGTTTATATTTATTATTATTTCATTATTTATTTTTAATAGAAGTGTTTTTAAGTCCAATGTCTAACCTACTCGGCCATCAGCAACTAAATAATCCTGCACTGTCTCTTTATTGTAATAAAACCTTTTGCTTCGAAGGTTTATGCAAGGAATGGAGTCATGTATTTTGAAAGAAGCATGTAAGTAAGATTAATGTAGTTGAAATAAGATCAGTTAGAAATATGTGAAACAGAGACCGAATTAGAAATAATGTGCTAAGAGAAAGAAATGGAACGTATGGTGATGTATATCGGAGATTGAAAGAGATATGTTAAGGTGATTTGGCAACGTTGAGCAAATATATAACGAAATATATGTAAAGCAAAAATACATAAGAAAAGTTAGTAAATTAGATCGAATTCAAGATGTCCTTAAAAAAGGACAAGAAGTCTTAAAAGAAAGAAAGATAGGGAAGATATATCTTCATACTTATGAAGAGATCGTGTAACAGTATAGTGGAACTGGGATTGATAGCATAGAAGATGGCATATAAAGGCAAATAAAACGACGATGAAATAAAAAATGCCTCTTACAAAGCGAGCAAGCAAGAAACAAAAAAAATCTCCCGCGGAATTCTTCCAAAAAATACAGTTTTGTTGCTATAACTTTCAAAATATTTTGAATTTTATAAAAACGCTAGGTTATGCACTAGATCATGTATAAGATCCAGTGCATGACCTGTCGTTTTTGTAAAATTATACATAACTTCTAAAAAACCTACCTTTATAATGCTAGGTTTTATGCTAGCTAGGTTAATAATATAAACCTAGCTTTATATTATTAACCTAGCTATTGCTCTATATTGAATTAATAGGATATATCAATAAAAAATAGAGGTAACTTTGCGATTTTTTTCAATCGAGGCAACTTTGTGCAATTACGTTTTTCAAAGAGCCAGTTACTTCTAAATATCTTGTATTATTGCTATGTTTTTTAATATATAATTCAGTTTAACGTATTCTCATAATCGGAGTATGTTAAGAGGATTTCTGATTTGCTTTATGCAAATAAGAAATCCTCTTAACATACTCACCCTCTTAACATAGTGGTATTTTTAATTTGCACCCAAAACAAATGCACCTACCATTTTTTTTTACATTAAGAAATCATTGGTAGGTAGGTACTTGTTGTTCTCTCTAGTACTTGCTCAATATAATGAATTATTTATAAAAATACTTAAACTACTGAATAATCAATTTATATTTATTACAGTGTATTTGTTAATTAGTTATAAATTCTTATACTCTCTCTAGTACTTGCTTAATATAATGAATAATTTATAAAAATACTTAAACTGCTGAATAATCAATTTATATTTATTACAGTGTATTTATTAATTTATTATAAATTGTTATATTATGTGATGCTAAGTATAGATATATCTATATTTTATTTTTCTTGTTACAGGAAATTGTGACTTTGCATTAGATGAATGATTACCAGCGGGCATTAGCTGAAAATCAGCACTGTTTAACTCGATGAGATATATAGCCTCCGCTGAGCTGATGACCCTTTTGCCACCATACCTCAATATTAAATATATGTTTTTTTGTTTTCTTGGTGTAGGTATGTGTATATACATGTGCTTAATTTGTTGTTTTTGTTTGTTTATTTTTTTTCATTTTATATTAATTATTGTGTTATGTAGCAATTTTTTTTTCTTTCTTACTAGTTTGGTACTAGGGATTTAAACTCGTGAGCTAAAAACTGTAGTGATTTTGTCTACGGTATAACTTATTCACTTCACTCGGTATTATAATATTATTATGTATATAAATATAAAGACAAATCAACATTAAACAGCCTAGTCACTAAAGTTAAGTCACTGCGCAACTGATAACAAAGTTAAACGACAACAAGGTCGGACCCGGTATGGGTGACCGCTTTATACAACGAGGGTATACCATCATAAAGATCGCAACAAGTTCGCCACTTGTACCCAAAGGCCGTTTAAACGGTTCTCGGGAGCTAAAAGGGCACTCGTGATGGTATCTTTTACCAATGTTTATCTTTATAAGAAGAAAGAAGGCAATAACATATAATCCAGTATATTTAAACATCAAAAAAATAAACTTCAAAGTAAAATTACACAATAAAAAATACTAGGAAAAAAATTCTACAAAACGTTATTATTAGATATCTATTCACTGTGTCACTAGGGCAGTCGTTATTTCGTGTCAGAAAAATATAACCTTATCGATATCGTGACAAAATGATTTCCATTGTCAACCACTCGTATTTAACAAAACTATCGCGTGTTCCCTATCAAACTGTCCATCGTTATAAAATGATAACCATACTGGTACTTATTGTTTTAATCTTTAATATATATACACATACACATATCATCACGCCTTACGGCGCCCGAGACTGCCCCAGGGTACCCAGCGGAGGGGTTTTTAAACCCACCTCGTCGTAGCCGATGGTATGAGTCTACACCGAACAAGTGGCTAGCTCGTCGCGATGTTTTGAATAGACTCAATAACCCATCTATAAAAAAATTTACAAGTTGGTATAGTGAAACCGGGACCGACAGCTTAACGTGCTCTCCGGAGCACTATAGTGGTGATGTCAAACAAATGTATTTTTTTTTTAAATTAAAAACTCATTGGTACACACTGGGATTCGAACCAGAGATATATACTTATATTCAATATATATATATTAGATATACTACCTGAACGCACTATTACGATTATTTTTTTAATAAAGATATATTTTTTTATTGTAACACGGCATTGTTGTTTGACAACAATGATCGCTCCCACTATACCGGCTAAACGAAGTTACGTAATCGACGGCGTCAACCACTAAATTTGCTTCATCGCCGAATCAACTGCCGTTTTGTAAGCACACCTTGAAAGGACGCAGAAGTCTCATAAAAATCTGTAAATCCACAGACTAAAACCGAAAAATAACAAATTCACTTGATAGGGTTTTATTTGTATGGGCGGTGGTAACAGAACCGGTCGTTTTGCCTATTAAAGTTATTCGAATCTCATTCTCACCTAAACTAAAATACTTATTAAATTAAATATATTATTTTGAAATCTAATAATTCAAAAAAAAACCTATAAGTAGTTAATAGTTTTAAAGTTGTTTTTCATTTTAAAAAGATTAAAATACGGTCAGTTTAAATTTATTTACGTTCCAACTTATGAATAAAGTTCCATTATTTAGAATTAAGTACTGCAGATTTAGTACCAAAGTTTCAATAAACCTCTTAAATTTATATTTGTTTGCAAAGTCCTGAAAAAGTCAGACAACAAAACTATATTGAGATTTTTATTCTCATTTCATTTGTAAAGCTTTGTCTTTGTTCTTTTTTGTGCAATTACTACAATTAAATTAATAAACTAGGCCAACACGTGTATTTATTTTTATTTATTTTCCTATTATTGTTATTTTCGGTTTAAATGCAGTTATTTTATTTTATTTAGATATTTTTAAACATGTCCATGAGATCGCCACTTGTTTAGTGTAGTTAGATATAATAATAATTATATGTGGGACAAATTACACATACTTCTCCGGTCACAAACTAAGCTCTAGGCTTGTACTATGTGTACCAGAAGCAACAATATAATATATATTATAGTATATAAACACCCAGACCATGACAAACTGTACAGAAAAAACATACTAATATTTTTTTGCCATGGGTGGGAATCGAACACACGACCTCCGGATACAATGCCAAAGGCGCAACTACTAGTCTACGGAGGCTATAATTATAATAAATAAATAAATAAATAAATATATATATATATTTCAGTTTGTAATACTAGGAAGGGTATTTTCGCCTAAAGTAGGCAACACCAAAATATATTGCAGTTTTTTTATGGTGCACGACTTCTGACTTTGTATCTTGTATTCTTGACGTTGTTTACATCAGTCAATAAATAAAGTCAAACAATACATTGTTACTTAACAGCTTTGGTCGCTCTTACTATGCTAGTTGAATGATGCAGTTACGAAATAGGCGACGACAGAGACGAGTTACTATTACGAGTTCATTTTAATATTACTACCCATTTCGTAACCACACTTGAAAGAATGCTACTACTTCGATAACAAATCGATTCAGTAGACTCCTGAAAACTGGTGAATCTACAGACTAAAACTCGCCTTGCCTTGGTCACTTGATGGCTTTTACTTCTGTTTGGATTAACATATTTGGAACACAACTATGAAACAGTTTTTTTTATTTATTTGGATTAGGCAAATCTATTATATTAATATTAATGAAAGTAAAATATATTTTATTTCATTAAAACTAAAACTTGAATCTTATTAACATAACTGCAAAAGTAATTTAAACTTTTAAAAAATATTAAAAGTCTAAAAGGATTCTAGAATTTTAATAACGCCATTTATAGTTAGGTATTTAATCTCCGCTTTAAATTATCTTGGTGGTCTTTTTCTGTTTAAAACTAAATTTTCATACCAATATTTTCTCTAGAAAGTTTTTAACTAAGTATTTTAGCAAAAATGTTTCTGTTTTGCCAAAAAACTTAGTTCATTTTGCTCTCAAATAACTCTTAAATCCGCGGCGTATGATGGAAACCACCTAAGCCATATGGGGCTTAAGAAAAAGACTCTCTAATACTAAAAGTTATGTTTGTTTAGCTAGTATAAATTTATATATTTTATTTACGTGTTATTCGTATACGTTAAATTGATATAAATAAAAATCACTTTTATTTGAATACTATATATTTCGCCTTACATGGCGTCTTCAGTCTTTTTCTTCCTATTATTTCGACTGAAGACGCCATGTAAGGCGAAATATATGAATGAATGAAAAATTCTTTATTGCCAAAAGCTTAATACTATTGTACATAGGCGAGCTTAATGCTTTAGGCATTATCTACCAGCTAACCTTTGGGAGATTGACCAAAGACAGGCAGTGTGCTAATTAATGCAACATATAATATAAAATACAAGGATATATAGATAAATTATTAGGTAATATTACAATACATACTGGTATTATAACATTTGCGAATTTCCTTTATCTTATGACCTCGAGTCCTTAAAACGAAGCGTATTTACTATTATTTTAATTAAAAAATATTTGGTGCCTATATAATAATAAAAAAAAAATCCCACATTTTTTAGCAAAAGTTGTGTATTTTTATTTGGCATATTATTATTTATATAAACTTAAAGAAAATATTTAAAAGCAAAGTTTTTGAATTTTTGTTCGACAGAGCGAAGTAATATTAAATAACATTTTGAGTCCTACACAAATACCAATAAATTTGTCTTCTATGACATAAATTATGTTGACTATTTTAAAAGTATAATTTTAACGGTTAAAACTGAATTTTAAAATCGGTAAAACAGGAAAACCGTTAAGGCGGCATAGCAGCTGCAAATATCCATCTGGCACATATCATCAGAAAGAACAGACTCCCATCTAATACTAAAAGTTCTGTATGTCTAAATAAATATGGACTCATGTTTCGAACAGAGCTTCCGTAAAAACTTAATGCAGATTCAAAACTACTATGGTCGTAAAAGCTTTATTTCGGGAGTCTGGTAATAATAACCAGTTTCTCTATACGAGTATTATACTTTTAAAGTACATAATTTGGCTAAGTGCTTTTATATATGGGAATAGTTTGTTGTTTGTTTTGTTATTTATAAATAATCAATTTTGATATAAAATTTATAGCGAGAGTGGCAGTCGGTATTACAGAATTAAATCTGGTATGGAAATGACGAGTATCTACGTCATTTCCATACCTGATTTAGTAAGTATCCAAAAGGGAATCATTATATTATTGTATAATATATTTAAAATAGTATAAAAAAATAATTGCTCCGGCACTTAGCCCGCAAGAAATAAGGTTGAATATTGTATTCAATAAAATAATGTTTTTCTGAAATCATGGAGTATTTTTTTTATTTTATAAATACGTGTTTAATAAAAATTGTAACTGGTTAATAATTTAGTATAATAATAAGTTTAATTACTTTTGAAATTAAAAATATTAGGTACCGTCAAAATATTAGGTACCGTCAAAATATTAGGTACCGTCAAAATATTGAGAACTTGGACGTGAAAGTAATTTCACAATGCGATATTTGAGTTTGTTTAAAATGTACATAAACATTTTATTTTTATTCTTTCGGCAAATATTATTTTGTATATTCTTATGTATCTATTATTTTTTATTTAAGCTAGGAATGTTATACTAAGTGGTAGTACATCAAAATAATTTTCTGCAATTTTAGGTATGTCACTGTCTTAAATTTGACTACACATTTTACTCATTTAAGTACGGGTGGCATGCTATACCTGAGATCGCCTAGACGTCCTTAGTCCACAAGTTGTTATTGTGAAACTGGGTTTAAGGCACTCTTCGAGACACTATATTTTAAATAAAACTTTTTTTTTTAATGTATTATATATTAGTTTTTAAATTAAAGTTTTAATTTAATAGATGAAAAAAAAAAGCTAAATTAAGTTATAATATTTATCTTAAAACGCTAATAAATATTACTTTTTATTTGTATAAAACTACCTAGTCAGAATAATTTACGGTAAATAGAACAATGCTAAATCGTATGTATCTTGTATTAAAATACACACCTTTAATATTATACCAAAATGCCGTTATATTATGGAATAATATTCATCATCAAATAACCGTAGTTATGCCCCGAATAGAACAAAGAACAAATAAGTAGGATATATAGATTGACACTTTGCGTTTGCCTTCAACAATAATTTAGGCGATTCAGAGACAATGCCTTTTGTTCCCCCATCACAGGGAAGATAACAGATCGTCTGTGAATTTATGTACACCTGTGAACTTCACATAGGGCATGTTAGATGGAACTTGAAATGTTTAGATCACAGAACTAAATCTGTAAAAGGGCTTCTTTAAGCCAGTTCGTACTTTTTTTTATTAGATTTGGCATATGACTTTGTATTGACCTAAAAATACCTAAAAAATCTATGAAAGGGATTGATCAATGCATTGTTGTTTAACAGCATTGATTGCTCCCATAATGCTGGCTAAATGATGCGGTTACGAATCAGGCAACGTTAAAGACGAATTTACACTGCGAGTCTAATTAAATATTCTCGCCGCCCGTTTGGCAACGCAGAGTGCGTTTGCAAAACGGGCGGCTAAAGGGAAAGTAAGATTATTACCTTAACAAGAAATCGATGAATCGATTCTTAAGACTACTAAGAATACCAGAGAATCGACGGATTAAAACCGAAACATGACTGGCTTGACGGTTTTTGCATCTGTATGGGCGGTGGTAATGAAACGGGTCGGTCTGCCTAGCGTCTTTATAACTTTAGAAAGACTTTCCTCCTACTTAAGGATATTGTACAGTACCAATCTGTACATATTAAAATAATGGGGAAAAAATTTTTTTTTTATATAATCATCAATAGGGATTATTAAATCATGCCTGTGCCACCACTTTAGTTTAAAAACAAATATTAAAAAGTTACTTATCCCTTATTTGGTTGTATGTCTCACTCAGAAAGTATAAGCAACAAAGAAAATAAGTCATGGGTTAATGTCCAAAATTCTTTATTTTTCGTAACCAAACTTTAAATTCCATTACAGGAAAAAAAATATATACTTGTCCGAATTTTATAAAACCTTTTTGTACGTACATCACGTACAATGCATAATACAACGAAGGTCCTCAAATCAATACCTATCTAAATTACCTCTTCTAGCTTAAACTAATTCCTATGGTACTCGTACATACAGTTGTCGATAAATCAGGATAAATAATGTTTTTATGACTGCTCTTCTTTGCGAATATATAAATCCGTGATATAAATGAATATGTACGTTATGACATTTCTATAATATAGTGTTTTTTTTGTTAGTTTGAAACTATATGTTTTTTGATTGTATTGAAACAGTAAAATTATATGAATTGTATTATTATTTAAGCTTGGCATGCCACCACCATAGTAGGGAAGTATAGTCGAAAAACAACAAACACTCGCTGTGTCTTCACTATACCAGCGTGAGTTGTCAATTTACGCTTCGTTTAAAGGACTTCGAATTAGTATTTTTTCTTATATTATATTATCTATTAACCCCACAAAAAATATGTATTAAAAATCAAATACAGTATGTATATATATAGCTTAGAGGATCACCAGTTATCAATTTATTTTAGCACACAAATTAATATAACATCTAATTAATGTTGATTAATTGTTAAAATTAACTATATATGTATATTTAAATAAGTATTATAAAAATAATAAAAAAATATTTAATGTGCGTATAGTGTTAGATCACTCCTTGCTTAGAGGATCACCGGTTATCCCTTTATTTTAGCACACAAATTGATATCACATCTAATAATTAATATTGATTAAATGTTAAAATTAACTATAAGACTGAGTTGCACCTAAATAAACTCTCTCTAAATGTTATGATTAAAATAAAAAATGGCGTCGAATGTACCAGTTTTATTTTGAAAATCTAATGAAATTATACGCCATTTTTAACTTTAATCGACTCAACCTAAGAATACCACATTTAATTAACTACAATTCCAAGAAAAAAATCAAAAGAAGATTTCCCAGTAATCCTACCCAATGCCACAGCAGTTGCGACATTAAAGTGAGTGACAAATAGAATCACCAACTATTTTAAAACAGTTGCACCGAGTCGGTGACGCAATAAATTTGGTCACGCCAGGCTGTGACGCAACGGGAATTGGTCACGCCAGATTGTGACGCAACTGAATTGGTCACGCCGGCGAGCAATAATTTAACTGACACATTGTCCTGACTACAGACATTTCCACTTGAACATTATTATATTACTAAGTCCATTTGTGCAAATTGCCCCTAAATCTGAATTTGCTTGGGTATGTAATGTTTATTTATGTTAATATTATATTTATGTGACCTATGAAAATGTTATTATTATAAGATATTATAATCATAGTTGTTTATTTATTGAGCCATAAGATGTTTTTAAAATATTTGAAGTAATAATTATATGAAGGATTTTTTTTTAAATTATAAATAAAATAAAAAAATAAACAATACATAAAAACGTAAAATAAATAATTAAACGTAAATCCGACTCAATAAATTGTTTAATAGTATGCGTATGATAGACATATCTTTTATCGTATTTAATTATTATTTAACTTTTCTCTTACATATGGATAAATCAAATACAAGTATGCAACTAATATTATTTGACATTAATATAGATTATTTATTAATTTACTAATAAGTTCCAAGTTTAAAATATTATTATTGGTAAAATTTATATTTTACTGGTACTTAAATTACCTACTTATTATACATGGTCACTTTGGAAGGTTGTACTTTGGGCTCATGCTCTACTGATTAAAATAGAACTATGTGGCGCAAATGAAAAAAAAGGCTTCTCCATACAAATTAGTTATTTTAACATCGCTAGTTAGTTTGGAGAAAACTTTTTATTTTTATTTTGTTTAATTTGATCAGTAGAGCACTATATTAAGCCAAAGTACAACACAAGTATTATCACAATTCAGGTTAGGGTTAAATATATATTTATGTATTTATTTTACTATTTTATTTATGTAGTTTTATATATATAACTCTATGTAGTTTATGTATTTTGATTTCTATTTACATTATTCTGTGCACCATATATTATAATTTTCACTATTCTAAAGGTTAGCTAGTAGATAATTCCTAAGGCATTAAGCTCGTTATTGTACAAACCTTTTAGTTTAATGAATAATTTTAAATAAATACAACCTTTCAATGTCGCCATATATAACCTAATTAAATGATGTATAAGTGTAACCCGTAAACAAATGTTCTACGAGTACCAATGGTAGAAATAAACTGAATATCTAATATCTTAAAGCTATAATTTATAACATTAAATATGTAAACGACAATAAAATAAATGCGACATAAATTTTACGGTGTATACAGTATACATTTCCGTCGCAACTATAGAGTGTCATATCTCTAAGCTACAAAAAACTTATGATAGTCCAGTTACTAAACATTTCACTGTACCGTGTCCAGTACCATGACAAGACTATGAATCCCTATTAATATTCCCCAGCCACTAGTCATATGACTCTGACGTTCCCCGCCGCGTTCATCCACCACATATAGGCCATTCATAACCGAATACTATCACAAAACGACATGAATATGGTTTAGCTAAGCAATGGGGCGACATTATTTTACCCATGAATAGTGCTTGTCACGTCGAGACAATATGTCTCGCCGATTGTCGAGAGAAATAACGAAGCCTGCGAGACAAATGAAATGCCTTTGTGTTCTCTATCACAATATTACTAGCTCCAAGCTTTAATAACACTAGAGAGGTATATAATTATTTTTTATCTATTCGGGTTGTAATGAGTAATGAAATATAGAAAAAATAAGAAGTAATTCTCGGTTGTGACTTTTTTACTGTTTTGACCTCAATCTTGTCTAATGGAAAGCATTGATGAGGTTGAAGGGAGTACGCTATAATTACCTATTCACTCTTGTCTTAAAGACGTTTAGATTGTAGGTGTCAGGAAAAACAAAAGCAACAAGCGAATTCCATTTCTTAGCCATTTGACTTCTGGTTTTTTAAGACATGACCTTTCAGGTATAAGTAAATTAATGTAGTCTAATAATAATTGTAATAATTGCGTTTACTATAAAAGAGAAGATCTATTTCACATAAAAATGATTGTTTATTGGAGGTTATGAGGAGTTTAAGTATCTGATTTTTTATTAAAGAACGACATATTGTATATACAATGGGGCCTATTTCATATATGTGACAATTGTAATTTACCACGACAATTCATAATACATTACTTGGTTTACTTTCAATTATTTACTTTTAACAAAACTAAACCAAGCAAAATCTATTATGAATTGTCATAGTAATTTACAATTGTCACGTTTATGAAATAGGGCCCTGGTATGAGCAGACCTACAAAGTGTATGAATTGGTACATTGATGTTCAACAGCATTGGCTGCGGTTATGAAATAGCTGGAGTCAATGACGAATCTCTACATTTATAGTTTTTGTACAGATTACTTTTCACTATTTTAAATACCAAATGGATAGTCGAGGCACTATCTATTTCTACTTAAAGCTCCCTGATTGCTAGGCGGCGTGGCTAGCATCATTGTGAAAGCAGCAATGGTATGTAGCAGATGCGAGTTTAACACCAAGCCGCTGTCTGGCTAGATTGGCAGGTCCATGAATCAAGAACTCGTAATGTGTTTTGGTTTGGGTATTACGCGGTAATTTAACTAGTTCTCATTTTTTATATTTTTATTTATAGTTTTAAAACAAAATAGAACGTTTGATGGATAAAAAGTTTATTTGTTTACTTTGTTACGTAGAACTTTATATATAAATTAGTTAATATAAATAAAATTATATTTCTTATTTTTTTAATATATTTATTAAAGTCTGTTTAGATCTCCTGTAATAATTATTAAATGTTTTAATTGTGCCTCGCGGTTTCAACCGCCGTTTAATTTCTTGTTCGTCTTCTAAACGCCTGTTTTTAGGACATTGATCAAATCATGTTTTAAATTACATAACAACGCACAACTATTGGTGGAATGTTTACGTGACGTGACATTATACCAATCGTGTATCTTTTAAACTAGTTTGATTGTAGAATCATTTTAAACATCATTATAGAAACCGGGCGTAAGGATCGTAGCGTGAGGTTAGAAATAACCAATAACCTTCCTAAAAAATTTGGCTATCATCAAATGCATTTTCCCTTTTTTATCTCACTCTTTTTTTCAGTATTTCGGGCCAGACATTCCACGTTGCCTACCCTGGTCATGTGGTACCCAGTCTATGGTGATTTTCCCCCAAAACTAGCCGGGCATTTGACAACCACTTAAACGAAAATTGACCCTTTGGTATTTTCCAATATGGTAACTACTAAAGATAATTTATATGGTTATTTGCCGCTAAAATATATATTAAATATTGAGAACGGCTTTACTGTATCTATTAGGTAACTATCCACTACATGGACTATCAGATTAATTACACTTGATGGAGCATTAATCGATGATAGGGGCTGATAGATTACGTTACTTTGGGTCCTAAACCCTGGTTAAACCCTAGTTAGTTTATTAATAAATTTTCCTAATTACTTTAAGGCCCAGTTGCTCGAAATATATTTATAGATGGGTTATTGAGTCTATTTAAAACATCGCGACGAGCTAGCCACTTGTTCGGTGTAGACTCATACCATCGGCTACGACGAGATGGGATTAAAACCCCTCGGCTGGTACCCTGGGGCCGTCTAGGCGGTCTCGGGCGCCGTAAGGCACCCGTGATGATATGTATGTATGTATATACTATAAGTAAGGTGACCTTCACCTTGGTGCAGTGATAGCCCACCGAATATCTGGAAGTACTGGGTTTGATTTCCACTGAAGGCAAATCAATATAATTATGTTTTTCCATACAGCTTACCTTAGGCTGGGTGTTTATAAAATATGTTTTGTATTGGTATCATTGTTTCTAGAGTACAAGTTCAGAGCTTAGTTTGGGACCAGGGCCATATTTTATTTATTTATTTATTAACATTTAAGTAAGATACAGTTATTTACTAACGTATGAACGAATTAAATTATAAATTAAATATCCTATATTTTTTTATTTTAATAAGAGTGCGTGTGCACTTTTATTAAACAAGAGTTTCGCCCACTCGGCTACTATGCATTATTTTAACACAGAGTATTATTTGGTTACTACATTTTACTTGGGTAAAATTTATTATTATAAATGTAAATTTACAACTATAGGTATTCATCATAGTGGATGTAAATTAATTAAAAAAAATATATATAAAAGAAATGCCTCGTATTGTTTTTTAATGAACCTGCTCTTGATAGGAATTAGTCGATTCAGTTTTTAATATTAAAAACTTCATTTATTTTCAAATAATGAATCATAATTTCCAAGAAATAAAAAAAGAAAAGAAAAGTAACAAAAGTAAGCGAGAGAAAAGGTTCGAAATATAAAAACAACAGCAGCTCATTGTGCGCAATGTCGGTGAACTTATTGCTCAACGACGTGACCCATTGTCCAGTCCGTGACAGTCGTTGGGCGATTCTGAATAGAAACGGGAATTGTAGAGACAATTTTCGAATATTTGTTACAATGGCTTTCTAAATAATAAATACATTATGTTTATTTGAATAATTTGTTAGTGTTTAGGTTGGACAACATATTTTTACTAAATCTGCCGTTAACAATCGTTACTCGAACATTTACAAAAATATATAATTATACTTATATTAAAAAGTTCACTATATTTTTTTTAAATAATCATTATTTCCAAGAAATATAAAAATAAAAGTTAAGTAACAAAAGTAAGCGAGAGAAAGGTTCAAAATATAAAAACAACAGCAGCTCATTGTGCGCAATGTCGGTGAACTTATTGCTCAACGACGTGACCCATTGTCCAGTCCGTGACAGTCGTTGGGCTATTCTGAATGGAAACGGGAATTGTAGAGACAATTTCCGAATATTTGTTATAATGCCTTTCTAAATAATAAATCCATTATGTTTATTTGAATAATTTGTTGGTGTTTAAGTTGGTCAACATATTTTTACTAAATCTGCCCTTAACAATCGTTTTTCGAACTATTTTTTATTTTTAATCATTATTTCCAAGAAATAAAAAAAAAGTTGTTTTGACAACACCACTATAGTGCCTCGGAGAGGACGGTAAGCTGTCGGTCCCGGCTTCATTATACCAACTTGTGAAACTGTTTATTAGATGTGTTATTGAGTATATTCAAAACATAGCGGCGAGCTTGTTCGGTGTAGACTCATACCATCGGCTACGACGAGGTGGGATTAAAACCCCTCGGCTGGGTACCCTGGGGCCGTCTAGGCGGTCTCGGGCGCCGTAAGGCACCCGTGATGATATGTATGTATGTATATACTATAGGTATAGTGAACTTCACCTTGGTGCAGTGATAGCCCACAGTGTATCTCGAAGTATTGGGTTTGATTTCCACTCAAGGCAAATCAATAAATTTATGTTTTTCCATACAGCTTTCCTCAGGCTTGGTGTTTATAAAATGTGTTGTGTGTATTGGTATCATTATTTCTAGAGTACAAGTTCAGAGTTTAGTTTGGGACCAGGGCCATATTTTATTTATTTATTTATTAACTGAATTGTAGAGACAATTTCCGAATATTTGTTATAATGCCTTTCTAAATAATAAATCCATTATGTTTATTTGAATAATTTGTTGGTGTTTAAGTTGGTCAACATATTTTTACTAAATCTGCCCTTAACAATCGTTTCTCAAACTATTTTTTTTTTAAATCATTATTTCCAAGAAATAAAAAAAAAAGTTAAGTAACAAAAGTAAGCGAGAGAAAAGGTTCGAAATATAAAAACAACAGCAGCTCATTGTGCGCAATGTCGGTGAACTTATTGCTCAACGACGTGACCCATTGTCCAGTCCGTGACAGTCGTTGGGCGATTCTGAATGGAAGCGGGAATTGTAGAGACAAAAACCGAATATTTGTTACAATGCCTTTCTAAATAACAAATCCATTGTCGTTGTTTGAATGATTTGTAAGCGTCTAGTTTGGACAATATCTTATTACGGTATATTAATCTATTTTTGAAGTGAAACTTTTTAGGCGGGCGGCGATTTGTCAATCGATACGTGTACGGGAATTGATTAAGAGTATAAATTTAGGCACATTGCTTATAAATGTAGAAAGAAAGGAATAGAGTACTATATATATTTAAGAAAATTCACTTCTACGAGTATCACTTTTACAGTGCTGCATGCGCACTTTTTTGGAGTGATTTATTTTAATTTCTTGTTACCGTAACCTTATTTCAGGGTTATATTTCAGTTACAAAACAATGTTAGTTTTTCTATAAAGCTCCTTTAAAATGGCTATATAATACTTAAAACAACACAACTATTTGATGAAGTGACAATAAATTAACTGTGTTCAATATATTTATTATTTTTATTTTGACGTAACAAGCTATTGTATTACGATATCTTGGGCGCAATCGAACGAGGGTAGCATTAATCAAATTGCACCAGTTTTGTAACCGCATCTTTATCTGATAAAGTGAAAAAAATATCTAAGGTTTTTAGAATTGACTAAAAACATTTTCTACTTAATAATCAAAATTATACTTAATACACCTACAGTTAGGGAAACGATAAGGCCTAACTAACTTAAACAAATTTAAATCGAGTGGCACAAAAAAAATGTCAGCTATAATACCGTATCCACACTCTAAAATGACTAAGATATCGATAACTTAAAACATCAGCAAAAAGGATAAAGGCAAATTGACCAACGCAAAGTAATATTTGTATTCAGAAAAGAAATTTTATCGCATAAGCTTGTTTGCCATCCAACATCTCTAAGAACCTGCGTCACTTCTTATGCCATCCTTAAACGGGTCAGGGGTGAATTCCTTGGAATACGAGTTTGCATTTCGAATAGATATTCTATATTCAAATTTATTAGATTTCTGCTGTTTATTGCAAGTTGCAACAAGGGAACTGGTTCAGATTTAAAATTGGAATTGTTTTAATTTAATTAACACTGTGTAAGTACGATGATAGTATTTTTATTTTTTTAGTTTATATGTTAATACATTGATATGTTTCATTATTATGACACTACATCCCTTGACTATAAACTTCTCTTCTTCTAGAGACAATGTCTTTTCTCATATAGTACATATACGCCAAAACTAATTTAAGTACAATGTTTGATAACACCACTATAAACAGGGGCACTTTAAGCTGACGATCCCAGTAACTATATCAACTTGTGAAACTGTTTATAGATGGGTTATTTAGTCTATTAATGGACTGGCTCCTGACCAAAGAACACAATCGTCAATCGAATCGCCGCATCGATCAATAAAAATACGAGAATATAATGGGTAGAGCCTGATCGACGAGAAACGTCAAATATTTGGCTTTCGATGGGTATTTCGACTCGATTATCGATTGGCTCTTTGGTAAGGCCCCTGGTCGCGTAATTGTATCTATACAGGCTACTAATTCGATGTACACCGATTTAATTTTTATTCATAATAAAAGGATGAAAAGAAAGGATTAATTAAAAGGATGTAATTTTAATTTTAAAAAACTTGAGTCCTTGAAGAACACTTTAGCTATAGAAGGTTTTGCATATATTATTTATGTTTTTATGTATACCGGTGGTGTAAGAATACCATCGTCTATGAGGTGAGCATAAAACCTCACCACTGGGTAACCTAAGACCGTTTAGGTAAAAAAAACTAATCCTGGATAATAACTCAGTGTATATAAGATATTAACTTAATTCAAAGATATTAGATCAAGTCATAATATCGTCTACTTAAAAGATTTTTTTGTAATCAGATTTAACATTGTCGTTTACAAAAAGGAACGAAAATATTTCCTCAAGCAAAATAAGATTATGCTAATGGAATATAATTTAGTTGCAAAGTACGTTTAAAGGGATCAAAGAATATTCCTTCTATTATAAGATTAACTAAATACATAGCCATTTATTTTTCTACTTTTTTTTAAGTAGCTACTTTGTGTTAGTACGTACCATCACGGGTGCTAACGGGACCTCAAGACTGCCTAGCTAGACGGTCCTCAGCGGTGAGGTTTAATTTCCATCTTATCCTAGCTGATGGTGCATTTCATTTAATGTATATTATTAACATTTAGTAGTACATTTTAGTCCTTTTCTTTCTCTTATAAAATACAACAAAAAAAAATTTTTACAGGTATCTTTGTTGTCAAAATCATCAATTTTATATTTTTTCTATTCGTTTCAAAATAAAAAGTTGTTGTAATATTGACGGGTCCGTTAGGTTGTTAATAAATATAACGGCGATCAATTTACAGTAAATAGAATATTGATTCGATCTTATGTCGACTCCCCTAAGTGTCTACTTATAAGTTAAATTATCTTCAGTAATCGAAGTCTAATGATTGGTATTTAGGCTCGTAAGCCGAAATTTATGTGTTTAGCTCATTAAAGCCAGAAATCCAATAAGTGCTATCATAAAGTCTGTATTTATAGTGACCTATTTTATAGCCTTTGAAGCAAGATTTCATTTAATCGTAATAAAACTGTAAAATTGCCAACATTTAATTACATTATACACATTTTTATTTTTATAAATAATTACCATCACTTTTTGGCTCCCGAGAACCGTTTAACTGTCTCAGGGTACCCAGCGAAGGGATTAACCGTCTTCATTTCGCCGATGGTATTCGGAAGCTAACCTAACAAGTGGCGAGCTTGTTGCGGTATTTATGATGAAATAGCCTCGTTGTATAAAGTGGTCACCCATCCCAGGCCGGCCTTGTTGTCATCTGCTTAACCTTGTTATCAGTTGCGCAGTGACTTGACCACTAGGCTGGGGCCGCTTTTTTTTATTTTTATAGTTTTTTTAAATCGGTTGTTATTTTTTTGTTAAAAATATTTTGAAGTGGAAACTACTTTAATAAGTTTTGGGATCGGAAAAAAGCACACAACTCGTGTGACTGTGACGCTCAGATACATGTCTGTAATGTAAAAAAAGAAAAGTAGAGTGGTATAATTAAATGATTTTAATAATAAATTAACTTATTATTAAAAGTAAAGAGAAGCGTTCCACCATCTAACTCCGAAATGATCACAATTTTATGAGACAAGCCTGGTGATGCCTTTAAAATGAAGAAACAATAAGCTAAATCAGTTCAAATTTGACAATCTGAACTGACAATCAGATTTGACAATCTCAACTGACAAACAGATTTTACAATCTTAACTGACAATCTAAACTGACAAACGAGATTTAATAATTTGAAAAACCCCTAACCTCTTAGATTTTGAGGAGTTTCACTCCTGAATCTCAGCTTCGAACAGATAATATGAAATAACATCACGCGACGAATTGAGTCCCTCCTTTCTTTATCAAAGTCGGTTAAAAAACAATTACTTCATGTAATTGAAATTATCATGAATAAGTAAGTACCTATTTTTCCTTTGGCATTTTCTGTTTCGGTGTGGTAATATTGATATGTACTATATATTATATTGTTTGATTTTTGACCGTCTCCGTAGTTAGTGGTTGCCCCTTTGGCGTTGTATCTGAAGATCGTGGGTTCGATTCCCAACCATGGCAAAAACATATTAGTACGTTTTTCTTTACAGTTTGTCATGGTCTGGGTGTTTATAAAATATAATATGTATCATTGTTTCTGGTACAAGCATAGTACGAGCTTAATTTGTGATCAGATCAATATATGTAAATTGACCTACATATTATTATTATTATTCACTTATATAAGTAGTATATGTATTGTATATATATTTAAGTATTTACATATAATATTTAAGTAGTTTATATACTATTCGCTGTATGTCCTTTAAAATGCTATTTTATTTACTTTTGCACCCTATGCATCATCTTTTACTCTCTAAAAAGTTAGTGCCTAATGCATTAAGTTCGCCTATGTACAATTTTATTAATTATGTAGTAATTTTGTGCATTAAAGTATTTTAAATAAATAAATGTAACTAAATATATCTACTTAACTAAATTGGAGGTCAGCCTTTATTTCTCATGAAATTAAATCAATATTTGTTCTCTCGTCTCGTCTTTATGAAGGCCTGTGTAAAATACTTGGCCTTCCAAACAATTTTCCTATAGAAATTCAAAGTTGGATTTTGCGGCTGGGCGTTCATTTACTTTGAAATTAGATTACGTAATTGTTTACGCAAGAATATTCTTTTGAATATTTTTATTAGGTTAGGTTAATATTTACATAATAGGTTGTATTTTTATATATTTACACATGTAAAATATTATATAACATATAACTTATTATATATAATTATAACCAATGATTTTTTTATTTAAAAAAAATACATTTGTTTGACAACACTAGTAAAGTGCCTAGTTTACGAGTAGTACAACCGACAGCTTAATGTACTCTACGTTAAGCTGTCGGTTGTAAAACTGTTCTATGTAAAGATGAGTTATTGAATCTATCCCAAGATCGCTACGAGCTAGCCCCTAGTTCCGTGTAGATTAATATGATTGGCTACAACGAGGTGGGATTAAAACCCTTCCGCTGGCTTCCGTGTTTTTTTTTTTATAATTTCAAGTCAGATGTTCTATTCCCATCTTGTCACAGCCAATAGTACTCTGAGTCAATAATCAATCTATTAACAGTTTTACAATTTGCTATAAAGAAACGGGACCGACAGCTTAACGTGCTACCCAAGGAAAAACAAATGTACATTATGTTTTTAATTATATAAATAAAAGCTCATTGGTACTCACTCACCGGGGATTGAACCGGTGACCTTAACTCTGCTACAACAAATAAAAATACAATATAATATTTAATTCCCAATTCCACAGAATATTTATACTTAGGTCCCTGGTTCGTATCCCGGTGTGTACCAATGAGTTTTTAATTTAAAAAAAAAAGTACATTTGTTTGACAACACCACTATTAATAGTGCCTCGGAGAGCACATTAAGCTGTCGGTCCCGGTTTCACTATACCAACTTGTGAAACTGTTTATAGATGGGTTATTGCGTCTATTCAAAACATCGCGACGAGCTAACCTGCACTTGTTCGGTGTAGACTTATACCATCGCCTACGACGAGGTGGAATTAAAAACCCCTTCGCTGGGTACCCTGAGGCCGTATAGGCGGTCTCGGGCGCCGTAAGGCACCCGTGATGATATTTATTTATTCCACAGAAATCCCTGAACCAATCCTTGCCGTTGACTGAACGAGTTAAAGGCAGCTGAGTGGACATAAACCTTTACGATTATGCCACTCATTATTATGTAGAAAGCGTTCTAGGGAGATAACTATCTGTGTCTCTTTATACAATCCCAGTGTATTTTGTACTGTGTTTAGAAAACATTGTATGATAATATTGTTCTAAGGGTTACAGTATTTTTAGTACAGAACGCGCATAATAAAACTAGAAATAATATAAAATTGCAAGACTTGCTATTTTTTGTGCAGCATTTTAGAAGTTTTTTTTTTAATATTTACGATTTTGAATCTTGTTTTTTAGCACTAATTCGGGTGCGCTCGTCTTTCTACAAATATTTTATAGTGCAATAAAGTATTTAAATAAATTAAGTTGTCTTTAACCTATCTATACTTATTTTTGTCGCACAAAGAACTTTTATAATGCAGCGAATATATGTCGTTAAAGTTAAGTGGTAAGAATCAAAATGAAATGTATAGAAATATACATTTTATTCTTTTTATGGTAATGTTTCCACTAGCGATGTACAATTCTACATTGTACATTGTAACGCATGAAGGTAAAATTGTTTAGGCGGATACAGTGACAACTACAGAAATTTCGTTTAATTTATCTCAATCCAACAACCGCCAAGTGAGCTTATCATGTTTATGTTTTAGTCTGTGGGTTTAACGGTTTTTAGGAAACTACTGCATCGATCTTTTGTATAGGTAGTCTCCTTTCAGAGTGCGATTACGAAACGAGAAGTTAATTTAACGATAAAGCAGTATTGCAAGTTTGTCTTTACAGCAGTCCATTTTGTAACCGCGACATTTAGCCGGCTTAATGGAAGCGATAATGAACTTTCTAATGCTGTATATAAGTATAAAGTATAGTTTAGGTTCTACCCGAAAGTTAGATTCTAATTAAGATTTTTTTTTTTGAACTTAAATAGAATACAAATTTAAGGAGAGTAAGAAAAAATAATATGTAGAGATCTAACAAGTAGTATCACTAAACCTATCTAACTATATATTGTCGTCTATTTTATTTACTACTCTATGAATATTATGTAAAATAATTAAGTAAAAGCAACCTTAAATTCATTCTCCAACTTCATTTTACCCTTCAGATTAAATACGAGCACGTGCAAGAACTAAGTTTTACAACAACTTTACAATTTAGTTATAAACTTTGTAATGGCCACGGTCCCACACAATGGGTAAAGTAGTAAGTATTTAGTCAGTAACTAAAGGTAACAGAGTTTTTAAAGTATCAATATTTTTTTGAAACACTATGTTTATTAATAAGCAACTATCCATATGAAGATGAAATACAGTGAAAGTACAGTAAAATACACGACCTGACCTGTAAGAATATGTATGGATGTGTGTGTATGTATGAATGTGTGTATATGTATATAAGTATATGTGTCACAAAGTGTACATCAAAGTATTATTACACAACAGAATTCGTCTATATCATGTAATATTATATGATATTAAAAATAAATTCAGTAATTTAATCACTTCATAACCTCACCCTACATAAGAATACCACCGCGACCAGAAATCGATATAGTATTCTCTTGAGAATCGGTGTATAAAATGCCTACTTTGAAAATATTACTTGAAGTAATATTACTTAGAGTAATATTTTACAGAAAGAAAATGATGCTTAGCTAGGCATTCATTTTTAATATTCACAAGTTTTTGCAATCTTTGTAGCTGTACGAATGGTCTACCATGAAAACAGAAACTTTGCACCTAATTAAAAAAAAAAAATCCAAACTATAATTGTATTTTTTTTTTAATTTTTGTTTTTATTGCACAAACAATTTGTACTTAGGGAGCTTAATACTTTAAGTATTTTATGATAGCTAACCTTTGGGTGAGTAAAATAATATAATTTGTGTATTTAATCTAATGGGGAGTTAATTTAAACTCTAATGCCAACACAATAGGTGCAAACTGATTTTATACTAATTTAACGATACAGTTAAATACAAATCATTGAGTAATAATATTATAATTAAATCTTAATAATACGTAGGATTTTGCACACCTATTGCCCTGATCTCTAGACTTAAAATATGTGTACCAGAAATAACAAATATAATTAATTATATTTGATAAACACAAGTTGATAAACATTGGAAGTTTCTATAGGTAATTAATACGAGTATATATTATATACACATTAAGACGTTCCGGTAGAAGAAAATTATTAAGATTAGAACTAACTTACGTGGTGGCCGAGTTGGTTAGACCTTGGACTTAAAAACACTTAGGTCCCTGGTTCGAATCCCCGTGTGTACCAATGAGTTTTTAATTTAAAAAAATATATGTACATTTGTTTGACAACACCACTATAGTGCCTCGGAGAGCACGTTAAGCTGTCCGTCCCGGTTTCACTATACCAACTTGTGAAACTGTTTATAGATGGGTTATTGAGTCTATTCAAAACATCGCGACGAGCTAGCCACTTGTTCAGTGTAGACTCATACCATCGGCTACGACGAGGTGAGATTAAAACCTCTCCGCTGGGTACCCTGGGGCCGTTCAGGCGTTTTCGGTCGCCGTAAGGCACCCGTGAAGATATGAAGAACGAACTGTACAATTTTATTATATATTAGATAACTACAAACTAAATGTCAAAAGGCGTCCAAATTAGACCCTCCTATATATATATATATATATAATAAATATATATTATAAAAGTAAGGAAGACGGGATATTCTCAAAATTGTAATCCAATTGAAACAAATTACATAATATAAACTCGGCCGAAGTTTATACAAAATTCCTTTATGCCCTCAAAAGAGCAAACCAAAGCGTTTGTTTGAAACTTTATTCCCAAAACTTCCGTCTTAGAAATATATCCGAGGAAGGAACGAGCGAGTAAAATCTCAGCTAAAAGTGCAGGAAACCATCTCACAAGATATGTTCTTCTACGATCTTCTGGCTTATCACCCGGCTCTTAATAGAAGAGCACATGCACATACATATATATATATAGTTTAAGTTTATGTGTTATGCTTTGACTTTTTGGGTAATAGGTTGATATATTTTGTTTCAAAATTAATGTTTTATCTAACAATTACTAATAAACTGCTTATAGTGTAATTAAAAAAAGATTTTGATTTTCGAGATATCAGTCTGGACAATATATATTTCTTATTTATAAACTATAATAATCGGTATTTATGGTACACATAGTACAAGCCTTGAGCTTAGTTTGTGACCAGAGCAAATGTACATTGTCCTACATATTATTATTATTATATCTTCTGAACCGAATGAAAAATATACTATCAATTTATATATTATTAATGTCATAGTTCGATCTCTGATATTGCTACTAAAGCGCTAGGTAATTTAATATGTGATATCACAAAATCCTGTTGACACTTTGCAATAAAGCTTGCATTGGATACTGATTCTGATGAGTGAAGCGGTCGCTTTAACTTGAATATAGGTAATAACTTTTATAATAAAAATATACTTGTAAAAGTGAATTATAGAACTGTTATCTAATAAAATATATGGATTCTTATTTTTTTATTAATTATTATTTTTAATGCATTTTTTTACATTTTTATTTATTGAAACAGTTATTTTATTTTACATATACGTGGTGGCCGAGTTGGTTAGACCTTGGACTTAAAAACACTAAGGTCCCTGGTTCGAATCCCAATGTGTACTAATGAGTTTTTAATTTAAAAAAAATATGTATATTTGTTTGACAACACCACTATAGTGCCTCGGAGAGCACGTTAAGCTGTCTGTCCCGGTTTCACTATACTAACTTGTGAAACTGTTTATAGATGGGTTGTTGAGTCAATTCAAAACATCGCGATGAGCTAGCCACGAGGTGGGATTAAAAACCCCTCCGCTGGGTTTTCTGGGGCCGTCTAGGCGGTCTCGGGCCCCGTAAGGCACCTGTGATGATATGTATGGAACAGTTATAAAATTCTTTCCATCGATACTTATGTAAAAGATAAGTTGTTAAAATATGTGTTACAAACAGCTCTAGGATTCTTTGGGATTACCGGAATATTAACCCATAAAAATAGGTTGCATTTAAAGATACAATAACCTATAATGTTTATATGTACATTCTTCGATAAACAATACAACTATAGGTATATTCAATAACCTGTAAATTGTTTCACAAGTTCATACAGTAGCACTTTGTATAAACATGCTCTCCGAGTCTCCGAGGTATAGTGGTGTTGTCAAACAAATGTACATATTTTTATTTATTAAAAATTCGTTAATACTTCGGCGCGTAACCGTGGCCAAGCCATTACCATGGTAAGTAGGTATATATATATATATATATATATATATATTTATTATAAACAGAATCTGCGCTTGACCTCTATCTTGCCTGATAGAAAGCGACGATCGAAGAGATAGCACGCTTACTAAGTAAGTGCCTATATAATTGTAAAAGTAAATGATATACGGAACAAATATAATAGTTATATAAGGAGCTGAGTAGTGGTCTTATAATACTCTATACGACTATGATGGATAGGATCAGAAATGGCGCTATCCGTCAAAGAAATAAAGTTGTTGACATAGTCTTTACAGTAATTCTGGTAGATGAGCGAAGATATGTCGCAAATAACCAATGTCCATCGACGCTTTAATGGATGTAACACTAGTGGCAATAAGGTTAAAACTGTTTTTTTGTAGCTACCCGATGGTAAGCAGACCTACAAATTCCTTGAATGGGATCGATCAATAAATTGTTGTTTAACAGTATTGATCGCTCCGTATGGTGGGTAAATGGTGTGGTTACGAAATGAACGGCAACAAAGGAAATCCCATGTTTGTTATCCAGCTTGGGGGTATTTAAGCAACTCTTCTGTTAATTTATATTTAAGTAAACTAACGAAATCTTCTGAAGTGTCACAGTTTTTTTTTATGAATATAAAACTGTCATCTTTAGTTTTAAAGTCGGAATTAAAGTCTTACTAAAAAATATAATCAAACATCTGACAGAGTAATCTCCAAGTGTTAATCTGTACTACCATATTATAAGATTATAAAGATATAATTGCTTTTTTATTCCAGATTAACTCAAAATCTACTGAATCGATTTAATAAAAAAATAACCTATATATCTAAAGCTACATTATAAGCTAATAACATGGTCTATATTTTATTTTATTTTATTTATAATATACGTGGTGGCCAAATTAGTTAGACCTTACTGCAAAACACTTAGGTCCCTGGTTCAAACCCTGGTGTGTACCAATGAGCTTTTAATCTAAAAATGTATGTACATTTGCTTGTACAACACCATTATAGTGCCTCGAAGAGCAAGTTAACCTTTCGGACCCAGTTTCACTACACCAACTTGTGAAGCTGTTTATAGGTGGATTACTGAGACCATCTAAACATCGCGACGAGCTAGCCACTTGTTCAGTGTAGACTCATTCCATCGGCTACGACGAGGTGGGAGTTAAACACACCCCCAAGGGGTACCCTGAGACCGTCTAGGCGCCGCGTAAGGCACCCGTGATGATATTATATATATTATTTCAGTGATTTTAATTAAACGGCGGGTGAAACCGCGGAGCACGTATATAAATAATATAGGTACTTACTAAACAATCATATATCATAAAAATAACAAGCAATTCAAAAAAACAAACTTTTCAGATTGTGTAACCAAAGACCATAACACAATTTGTTTTCTGAATTTCTATCAAATCCTCGCAATTCTTCAGGAAATTCAGTTTGAAAGCAGTCGTCTTGTTACGCACAGGTGCTTCTCTACGCCTGAAATACGTTACTGAAACGGCTGCATGCGACGTTCTTAGAAAACATTTTGTAGTTTTGTATTTCTCTTTCTCTTGGTATGATGTTTTTGTAATTAATTTCTTAAAAAAACCTGCATCCGTAGCTCGGTGCCAAAGCTTGGATAAAATTGATTATTTTATTAAACATTTCCAAAAATTATGAATTTTAAATTGTCTTAAATATTTTATGACAGTTATTTTGCCGTTACGCTGTTGAAGTTTATTTGAGCTTACTTTTTATATTAGCTTTGCCTTACATTTTAAAATGTAATAGGTAGGTATTACATTATTATTAAACATAATAACAATTATAAAAATCTGTAGGTATGCTTTACACATATTGCTCTGGCTACAAAATATATAAGTTTCTAGTGCATATACAATACTAACACCAATTTATTTTTTATAAACACCTTGATAAACTGTACGTAAAGAAATACGTACTAATTTTGTTATGTGGGAATCGAACCGGTAAATCTTATTAACCCAGATACAATGCCTATAGCGTAACCACTAGATTAAGGAATAACAATAATATATTGATATGAAATAACATTACACGCATATTGTTCTGACAAACTAAGCTCTAGGCTTGTACAATGTATACCAGAAACAACGATATCAATACATATAAATGTACAAAATCTGTATGTATTGTGTGTGTGTGTGAATAAGTGGGTGTGTGTGTGAATAAGTGGATGTGGGTGTTTGTAGTTAATGTGTTGTGTATAGTAGAATAGTGTCTATATGTGTCTGAAAAATATTTTATAAAATAATTTAATAACTTTAATTAGAGTATGGAGCTTTTAAACCTGATTTTACATATTATTTATTTGATTATTTGAATTATTAAAAAAGAGGTTTCTAATATATTTTATATACCTATTTAAACTTAGGGAACAACTTACTACTCTTAGTTATTATAATGAAATCATGTACATGCATACAATCTTATACATGCATACCTGTGTATGTAACCCAACTCATCTTCGCACACAATCTTAAAGGTTAGCTGGTTTAGCTGGTAGATAATGCCAAGGCATTAAGTGTTGTGTCTTTGTGCATAACTTTTGCTATAAAGTGTTTAAATAAATAAATAAATATGTACAAATAACTACCTTATCTTTAATTTTCTAGTCATGCACACAATTTAGGTACAAAACCAGAGAATTAGTACTATAATTCATCCTATACAATATATAAACATTTACTAGCAAATAATAAATAAGAATACTAAATAAAAACAAATAAAAAGCTAAGTAAATAGATTTCTCAAGGAAACTGCGGAACGAGCTTGCTAGTAGAAACCATAAAACATACTGCAAACGAAGTACATTTAAATTTATATACAAATGTAGTAAAAGGCTGCGGTTGCACAAAACCTACTGGAATAGAATTACTTATAGAATGCGCATTTTTTTTTACTAAATATATCTTTATGTATATTTTGTGATTACTTTATAATTGATTGAATCAGGCGTTATTTTGCGGAATTCCATTATTTTCTATAATAATGTTAATGTAATAGTTACTTTATTGCAAATTCTTCAGCTAGTTATATTAACTAGTATTAACTAATTTGCAATAAAGTAAATATTACATCAACATTATTATATAAAATACTTTATAATTACAACTTGATTTAGACAATATTCTACTATACACATAAGTATATATATACACATTCACTACATCCACTTATTCACACACACAAACACACATAATACACATAGATTCATATATATATATACATACGCCATACAATTATATTTTGTGTAGTAACTTTTTATAAGCATTAGTTAATCTTTGAACTACTTAGTATTTTAGCTTCGTAATAATAAAATTGTGTACCAGGATTGCAGTACTAAAGAAGAACTTAATTCTAAGAAGTTAGCTTATATCGAAATCAGACAATAATTTATGAATATAGATAAAAATATATTAGGGTTTAGTAAAGGAGGAGGGTTTTGTATTTAAGGAAGCTTTGTATATACAAACTAGGGTACTTAATAAAAACCTTCTTGCTTTATATTCCTTGTAATTAATAAGGAGACAAACCAAAAATTAAAATCAATATTTCTTGGTAGTTTTCAATGCTTTTCAGAGAAATATTTAAACCAGGGTTGCAGTACAAGCTTAAAGAACCCAAGAAAATAATCAACAAAAATAAAATGCCTTTTTTTAGTATAATTGAGCTTGGTAGACAAAATCTTATAGGTACCCAAATTCTTATAGCTACCAGGGTATAGAGAAAGAGTTAAGTTGGGATATATATTTCTATCTAGTGTTTTAAGTTTCGTTGAGAAAACCATATACCAGGATTGTAGTAGAGTAGAAGAGCTTCTAGCTTAATACTTATGTTTAAGGACCCTGCAAGAGGTATTAAATTTAGTACACAAAGAGGTCGTCAACTCTCTAAGTGTAACATAAAATTCTCTTTGTTGATTTTGGTTGGTAATTTAATTAAGGAATCTCATACTCTTATAACAGACACAGCAAAATTCTCGTTACTTAATAATATTAAATTTATTTGCAAACAAGATTAGATTAAGGGAAAAGTCTATAGCTTCGCTAGGCCGACCGACTCGTCTATCTACCACCACCCGAGAAACATCGAGTGATTAAGTCATGTTTGCATTTTAGTCTGTGGGTTCCGCCATCTTTGAAGATTAGATTCAGTAGCAGAAAAGTTTCAGGACCAACAGTGGTAATAGTTGAGTAACTGACTAACTCTTTAATTACACCACAGTCGAAAACAAACAGATTAAATTAAACTAAGGTTCTCTTTTAATAAACAGAAGCTTTAACTGTTGTAAATATTAATTTTATTATATATAATTATGATTAAGTTTACACAGTCAACCTTTTACGAAATACGTTTATTTTTATATATAAAATATTGCTGAAATTATATTTATAAGCTAATTTTAATATTAAAGTAGCATAAAAATATTGTAGGTAAAGTTTTAAATTTTATTATTTTTAAATCCACTTTTCCTTAACAAGCTTATAGAAATTCAACATTTTTATCTCACATAAAGCAAGATACCGTTTAATATTTATAACAAAATCATAATGCTCTCAAAGCAAAAAGCTCGTTTATTTACACACTTAACCAATAAAGTCGACTGGTATTTTAACCCAGTTCCAAAGATAAAAAGTTAGTCCTACCTTAATGGATGTACTTAATTCGATCCTAAAGTAGAAGTTAGGTGACTGACAAATAGCCTATTTACATTCCCTCGATTCCGATAATAGAGTTCTAGCCGAGGGTATTGATCTTAGATAATGTTATTGCATCTATTCCGAGACATACAATACTATTGCGACGGATATATATAATGTTAAAGTGATATTATGTAACCGGATTTAACATTATTGCTTGTCAAGTTAATATGTCATTTACTTGATTTACTTGACCTCCAATTGCGATAATAGAGTTCTAGCTAAAGGTGTTGAAATCAGATTATGTTATTTTATCTATTCCGAGGCAGTAACTACTATTGCGACGTATATATATAAATGTTAAAGTGACATTATGTAACCGGAATTAACATTATAGCTTGTCCAGTTAACATGTCATTTACTTGACCTCTAATTCCGATAATAGAGTTTTAGCTAAAGGTGTTGACCTCAGATTATATTATTTCATCTATTCTGAGGCATTAAACACTAATTCGACGAATATATATAATGTTAAAGTCACATCATGTAACCGGAATTGACATTATTGCTTGTCAAGTTAACATGTCATTTACTTGACCTCTAACTGCGATAATAGAGTTCTAGCTAAAGGTGTTAACCTCAGATCATATTACTTCATCTATTCCGAGGCATTAAACACTAATTCGACGAATATATATAATGTTAAAGTCACATTATGTAACCGGAATTAACATTATTGCTTGTCAAGTTAATATGTCATTTACTTGACCTCCAATTGCGATAACAGAGTTCTAGCTAAAGAAAGGTTTTGACCTCAGATTATGTTATTTCATCTATTACGAGGCATTAACTACTATTGCGAATATATAGAATGTTAAAGTCACATTATATAACCGGAATTAATATTATTAATATATATAAGCTTAACCTCTAATTCCGTTAATAAGGTACTAGCTGGAGGCTACCCCTCTAGATGCCATTTGCGATCTATACTATTCTATACGGATAAATATAATCTTGAAGTTAATTCTAGTTTCATGTTATTCAACTAGAATTAATATTATTCCTTGTTAAGTTAATATATCATTAGCTTCACCTCCAATTCCATTATTACTACCGGAGGGTGTTGACTGATAATTTTATTGCTTCTATACGAATAAATATAATATTAATTCCGATTACATATAATATAATTAAACCTCCGATTCCTATAAAAGAGTTCTAGTCGCAGACGTTGACCTCAGATAATGTTATTTCATCTATTCCAATGAATTTTTCTCCTATTTCTACTATATATAAATATATAATGTTGAAGTTCTATATATGTAACTAAAATTTAGCTGTTAATTTAATATGCCATTAGGTAAAGCCCCGATTATATTAATAGAGTTCTAACTTGGTATTGAACTATGATTCTGAGGCATTAACTACTATTCCATATTTAACCGAAATTAACATTATTGCTTGTCAAGTCACTATTATAGCTTGACCTCTATTTCCATTAATAGAGTACTAGGGGTATTGACCTGGGATATTGTCGTTCATCTATTTCTAGGCACTGCTACTAATAGATACTGTGGAAATTCAATGTTATGTAACCTAAATTTAACACGATTGCTGCTTGGGGTTATTGTTTATTGTTATATTAATAAATATCATTAGGTTCAAAGCTTGACTCCTTATATCTCGTATCGAAAGGCTCTTTACTACATTCCGAAGCATTAGTGCCTAAGTTTATGAAAATAATACAAAATTATGTAATACTTAACACAATATTTTTTAATAGGTATTGTTGGTCCTCAAAAATAAAAATCCTTAAAGATAACCTCCTTAAAATTTTCTGATACTATTTGGTCTATCAACCACAGTTGGTTAGCATTAAAATTTTACTTAAGCCGTTAAAATTTATGAAACTATAGGGGAGAGAACCTGTAAAATGTTGTAAAAATTTAGCTTCGAATACATATTTTAAATTTTTATTGTATGACTTTGCATTAAGATTCAATTGACTTTGACAATAAGTAGGTACACAATATGAGTGAGTTAGCAGCATCGTTGAGTTAGCATTGAGGTGGGAGGAAGTCCGAGGAAGGTCTCTACAATTTCGATAGGCCAACTGACCGGTCTTGTTACCACAGCCCATACAGATGCTAAAACCTTCAAGTGACCAAGTCATGTTTCAGAGCGGTGGGCTCACCAGTTTTTAGTAGACTACTGCATCGATTTATTTTTGAGGTGGTTGTCTTTTCAGGGTTCGGTTACGAAGCGGGCGGTTGGATAATGCAAATTGTCGCCGCCCGTTTCGTAACTGCATAATTTAGCCGGCATAATGGAAGCGATCAATGCTCTTAAACAACAATGTATTGATTGGAGCGATTCATGGACTGATTATCATCAGGAAGATAGAAAGTCACATGCCGTGCTTTTTTGAGGTGGTGGGCTCCTTTCAGGGTTCGGTTACGAAGCGGGCGGTTGGATAATGCAAATTGTCGCGCCCGTTTCGTAACTGCATAATTTAGCTGGCATAGTGGAAGCGTTGATCGCGATCAATACATTACACAAAATCGTAAAATTGTATGAGTTAATTCAGATGGTAAGAACACTCACGTGAGGTACAAAGGGCCCCGTATAAAAGTGTCTCAGGTTATTTCTTAAGGCAAAAGCAAAAAAGAAGTTTATTTTATAAAGATAAAAGAAGCTTTTATTATAACTTAGGTGTGATGCTTTTTTTAACATTTGGTTGAATTTTGTGGACTTTAGTTATGGATGCCGAGTAAATAAAATTGTATAAAAGGTATAATATGATATATTTTTTACAAATAAAAGCTTTTTTGATTTTTTTTTTAATGATTTATATGAAATAAAAATACAATAAAATAATATTTTCTAAAGTCATGATAAAAATGTGGCGTATAAAATATATTTGTCTTGTAACATTCAATTTCGAGTACTCGAAATTGAATGTTACAAGACAAATATATTTTATTTAAAGTCTTTATTTATTTTTTTAAATAAGAAAGTAAAGCTATTTTTTTTAATCCGATTCCATGACTTTAATTATTAAACGTACAAATAAGCATACCAGAATAAAAAAAAAAAAACTCAAACCGAACTAGATCGAACAAGGAATTCGAAAAACAAAAGTTAACAAAGACAATGGAATTCAAAAATCGATTTAAAAGTTACAACAAACCGTGTGCGTACAACAAATAACGAGTTAGAACAACCAACAGAACTAGTGTAATTAAAAGTATCTAGCACGTAGTCGCAAACAATGAACCGACATTAAAACGCTGAGAAAATTGCATTAGACCGGTTTAAAAAGTAAACGTGAAATTGCACTTATAACGTACTCTCGAACTAGGTCAGGACAAGGATAAAACTGAGCGGTTATAGCAATGAGATAAATTCAATACAGAGTAGTAACTGTTGGCTCTAAAACCGAACGATAAGCTCTTAACGTAACTTTATAAAAGGTATACATATTCATAGTTTTAAAATGTAAATTCCCACAATTATTGTCTACAACTCAAGAGGCCAGTCAGATTCACCACTATAATATTTATTATTAGAATATAAGAAATACCTGTCATACATATTACTCTATGAAATACTTGAACAAATATTTGAAGCTTTTATTGCACAAAAATAATAATATTTAGGGCTGATTTTTCAATCTTCTGATAAAGTTATCCAACAGATAACTTGTAAAGAGAAAGAATAAGTTTGACAGTTCTTCATACAAGTTAACTGTCAGATAACTTTATCTGACGATTGAAAAATCAGCCCTTAATTAGCTAATTATATAATTTAAATGACTGCAAATTTAAATGGAGATTATTTACTTTACCTTACGATGAAAAGTAAAGTTTAGTATTAAAGATAATATATTTAAATACGTCTCTCTAAATTATAAAACCTCATTGTTTTACAGTCTCTCTTCCCCTGGCGTGCTATGACCAATGATTTATCTTTATGATAGCGCTTCATCGCAAAAATGTTGTATATAAACAAAGGGAGATTTGAGAAGCATAGAATTTATGGAATTAGATACAATTTTTATTTTGATAGCTTTTCGTTGATGTTGTTTTTAGCTGTTGTTTCTGAAGCACAGAGAACTACTACAAAGGATAAATAAATGATTGGTACAGGTGGATTGCTCTTGTTATGTTCTGTTGTTGTTTTATTTTTATTGTTTTCAGTTAAGGATTTAAAAATGTTTATTTTAACTTATACTCGATTGTTTCTAAGTCCAAGTTGTTAAAAGATTGGTAGTGGTTAAATCGTTTATCAATATTAAAATCAGACAATTTATAAGAAAAATTAACCGATTATTCATTCATTGTAGATTTATATTTGTATTCTGATTTTAAAACAAAATAACCTACCGTTTCTCTGCTACAAAAAGGGCTATTTATATAAAACGTTTTTCTCTATAAGTCTATCTACACCGAACAAGTGGCTAGCTCGTTATGATGTTTGGATAGGCTGAATAATCTATAAACAGTTTTACAAGATGGTATAGTGAAACTGGGACCGGCAGCTTAACGTGCACCAAAAACTGTTGTATTTTTAAGTCTAAAGTCACAACAACTCAGCCACCACGTTCTTTTGCAAAGAGTAAAATTTTAGAATTTACTATTAAGTATTAGTACTTTTAATCTAAAAATGTATGTACATTTGTTTAACAACACCACTATAGTGCCTCGGAGAGCACGTTAAGAAGTCGGTCCAGTTTCACTATACTAACTTGTGTTATTGAGTCTATCTAAACATCGCGACGAGCGAGCTTGTTCGGTGTAGACTCATACCATCGGCTACGACGAGGTAAAAACCACTCCGCTGGGAACCCTGAGACCGTCTAGGCGCCCGCGATTATATTTATATTTTGCTAAGAAGATACAGGAAAGAGAAAGTACGTAAGAGTAAGAAAGTACAGGAACATGTTTAACTTTACTTTTAATTTGGCGTTGTATCCAGAGGACGTGGGTTCGATTCCCACACATGGCAAAAATAACAGTTTGTCATGGGCTAGGTGTTTATAAATATATAATAAGTATTATATAATTGTTTCTGGTATACATAGTACAAGCCTAGAGCTTAATTTGTGACCAGAGCAATATGTGTAAATTGTCCTACATATTATTTAGATGACTGAATAAATATACAGCTTTTGGCTACGTCAACCATATTATATATATATTATAAGTAGTCGGTATGTCAGTCATAGGCGGCCATTTATAGACAAAATTTTGGGTACGTGATATTGGTACAGTGATGTAGGTGTCACTTGTCACCATTGTGATGGAACGGTATTCTCCAAGTTATTTAGGGCATAGAAATTGATGGATTTTAATAGAGCCTTGTTTTCATTTGCCGCTGACCACATGTGAACCACTGTGTACCTACTGAATTTTATGATTTTTACGCTAAATATTTTCTTTTTATTTTTACCCATTTAAAAAATATATACTTTTTTTGAAGATGAATATATATACAAAAAAATCATCACAGCTGCCTTACGTCTCCCGAATACCGCCTAGACGGTCTCAGGGTACCCTGCGGTTTAATCTTACCTCATAGTAGCTGATGGTATGGGTATATCTACGCCGAAGTGGCTAGTTCGTTGTAATGTTTGACTCAATAACCCACCTTTAAACAGTTTCACAATTTGGTATGGTGAAACTGGGACCGACTGCTTAAAGTGCTCTCCGAGGCACTATAGTGGTATAGTCAAACAAATTTGCGCACTTTTTTTATTAATAATATTCCTATTATATGTAAAATAAGGTTATTTAATCAAATATGTATATAGATGATGAAACTATTTCAATTATGTACTAAAATGTGTGTAAAAAAGTTATACATAAGCTTATAAATAAGAGTAGGTATACTATAAAGCCAAAAATAAATTACATAAATGATTGTACGAAAGAGGTGCTTAGCAGAGATAGCTAAGTTCTTACAAGTATTTAGGCAGTAACATCCCTTCCGGCAGAGTAATTCTGCCCGACTTGTAACGATCTCCAATTCGACAGCATTTCGTTTTATTTCGCTACACCGAGTAGAATGACATTCGCTACTTGGTCTATTTTGAGATTCGTTACAATTCCAAATTCAAAAAGTCTGTTAATTTAATTTAGTAATAGAAATAAATAGGTAATAATTTTTTTTATTTCATAAAAAAAAGTTGTATTAGTAATACGTTGTTCCCATTTTAGGTTACTTATAATGTAATGTTGTGGGAATTAGGCTCTTATAGATAGCTCTATAAGAGCCTAATTCCCACACCCTCCCAGAGCCTAGCTCTTATAGAGAATAAGAAAATGATATAAAAGTTACAAAACTAAAGATAACTGTGTAAGTGTGTTAGTGTGTAAATGTAAATGTAAGTGGTATGTATGAGTATGTGGCACAATATAAATATAAATAATAAATTTAGTGATGTGTATTTTTTTTAAATTAGGGAATTCTATATATTATAATTCTATATTATACGAGAACCCCTCCGCTGGATACCCTGGGGCCGTCTAGGCGGTCTCGGGCGCCGTAAGGCATCCGTGATGATATGTATGTATATATATATATAATTCTATATATAGTCTACACTAAACAAATGGCTAGCTCGTCGCGATATTTGAATAGATAGATTCAAAAACCCCTTTATATACAGTTTCACGAGTTACTATACCAGTGAAACTGGGGCCGAAAGCTTAACGTGCTCTCCGAGGAATCATAATCGATGATTATGTATTTATCAAAAGAAACATATAGAATTATTAGCCATGGTCCTAAAGAAATAAAAACTTGCACCTACTTACTATATTATTTATTAGTAATATAAATATACTTATATATATATACAGTGTTGACGTTTAAATTAGTCGACAAAAATCTGCGATAATAATTAATGAATTAGTATTACCTTATATATATATTAATAAAAATAAATTAGGGGGCAACACCTAACAAGTAGCGAGCGATTATATAGCCGCGTTATATAAAGTGGTCACCCATCCCAGGACCGGCCAAAATGAAGAAAGGATAATAGTTTTTCCCAAAATAAATTTATTGGCAGTATGTAATTATTACCTACATCAAAAATATTTCCTTTTATTCCTTTGTAAGCCCTCGTAGTGAGTGACAGCTTGTCTTACCGAATTTAGATACAAATATATACCTAGATATGACCTATAGGGAATAAGGAGGTAGGGAATACATTTGCTACAATAATGTAGTTTCACTATTCATGTTTTTCTACTATTGATTATTCTTTCTTTCTATTCATTCTTTTACTTTCTGTATGACAAATATCATATTTTAATTCATTTAAAAGTCTGTGTTCAAAATTTAATGACCTTCGACTTTCAATTTCCTGAAAATTCCCATTCAGTTTGAATTTTGGAAAATTTCTTAGTAGATCCGGAAAATATAAAGGTCTGTCCACTTTTGGCTTGTTCAATATTCAACTTGATCTCAATCTTTAATACACCGTAAGATATAGCCTGCCTGACATAGTGCTAACATCACGGCGAGGGAGATATTACGGTGAACGGTCTGTGGTTTTCGCAGGGGATGTTTTTATTCAAAATTTTTTTTTTTTAATTTTCTATTAGTTTTTAAATAAATTAGGTACATTTTTTCTTTCTCTTTTAATTGAAAATAATTTCAAAATGAATATTAATATAGTAAATTCAATTCAATTATATAAAAAAACAGTGTCTACTAAAATATGAGTTTAGTATAAAAGTTAAAATGATCTGAATAGTTTTTGTACTAAATTATGTTATATATACACGATATATTTTTTTTATATGAGCAAAGCTAAAAGGAATAAATATTTATTTCATTATTTAATACATAAAACATAATATGTTTTTAACGACAATGTGAAAAATTATGTGTTGTGATTTAATGACGACGGCGTTTTGTTGTAGCATTTTTTTTCTATTTTAAGTGGCTCAACCCCCCGATATGAAATCCTGCCCATGCTACAGACTTAAACTTGGTATACATAGTACAAGCCTAATGCTTGCCGGGTTTTTGCATTTGTATGGTCTTACCATAAGTAGGAATCAAACCCACCACCTTTGTACTAGACCACGAAGGCCGTCTCTAAACAACCATTAGGTACTCTTACCCTATAAATGTGTGTCAATACATTAAAATACTTTATAAACCCACAGAGTGAACTGAATTTAAAAAATAGCAAGTATTTAATTTTAATAATACTTTGGTATTAGACATGTGTAATGAAATTCCTCATGCAACCTTAGTCCGTCCGAGTGTGGTATGCCGCCCTAGGAACGTGTCGCCGCCCACATTTCTACTGTACCTATTTGCGAACTGTTCCCAGTGAAATTGAATTGTCACTGTATTTTCCACGACCTGGCATTCGAATTTTGAAATAATTGATTCGATTTTTCAGTAGAATAGGTTTGAAATATTTACCTACAATTTATAGTAACGATTTTAAATTAAATATAAGTATCATAAATAGTACCTAAATGGTTTTAATAACAAAAAAAAAATACCTTAGTTGTCATACCGTAGTAGGCCTTAGATTTAAAAACAATACACTTTTAGTTCCCCAATTCAAACCCCGGTGCTAACCAATATATTTTTAATAAAAATAAAATGTATGTGAATGTTCCCTAGACAGTTATGTTTAGATCCACTTTAACTAAACCTGGTAGGTGGAACTGCATACGGATTATTGGATTTAATTATTTTAAAGATAAAATTCAATGAACAATTTCGTGGTGGGCGGGACTCGAACCCACGACCCGCGCTTTCGTAACAAGGTACTTAACCACTGAGTCAACCAGATACAGGTCACCCTTCACGAAAATGTTCATTGCCTTTAACATGTATATACCCAGACGCCCCCTATATGCATTGTTATAATTACTTGGTACTAATGTAAAGTTAGAAGTCTTAGTTTAGAATACTACATGGCAGAGGACTGCCTTTTTTGCACTGTTACGAAACAGGCAATTGATTTGACGATAAAGCAGAGAGGATATTAAATTAGACTCGTAATGCAAATACGTCCATGTAGGGACATGACTTTCATCCATTTCGTAACCGGCATAGTGGGAGCGATCAATATTGTAAAACAACAATATATTGATCGACCCATCATGGACTACATAGAATTGCTTAACATCAGTTAGATACAAAGTTCACATGACGTGCGTTATTAAAAAAAAAGAGACATATATTAAGAAATACATTTAATACGAATTTGAAATATATTTTATATACGTGGTGGCCGAGTTGGTTAGACCTTGGACTTAAAAACACTTAGGTTCCTGGTTCGAATCCCGTTGTGTACCAATGAGTTTTTAATCAAAAAAATTATGTACATTTTTTTTTGACAACACCACTATAGTGCCTCGGAGAGCACGTTAAGCTGTCGGTCCCGGTTTCACTATACCAACTTGTGAAACTGTTTATAGATGGGTTATTGAGTCCATTCAAAACATCGCGACGAGCTAGCCACTTGTTCGGTGTAGACTCATACCATTAGCAACGACGAGGTGGGATTAAAACCCTTCCGCTGGGTACCCTGGGGCCGTCTAGGCACCCGTGATGATATGTATGTATGTATGTGTACATTTAATTTGAAGTAGGCAAATTTCAAAGAAATTTCAGCACCAAGAAAACATTTAAAAATTAAATAGTGTGAAACGTTTTACTCCAAAACCTAGAGAGCTTGGAAATTGTAAGACCAACTAATAATCACGCTTTACTAAAACTTGCAGCTATGAAACAGCGTAATTAAAATTTCCTTTATAAAAGCTTGAAACTTCTTAAATTTCTTTGAATAAACTATAAATTGCTTTTTTCAAGTTATTTTTTACTGTTAATTAAAATAAATAACACTAAGTACCTAAGTTAATTATTTATAAAAAGTATGTATTGATTTACAAAGCTTTTTAAAATTTTAAAAGAAAATGGATTGCTTACCAACAGAAAGATATATGCTTGTGCTTATAAAGGAAGATATAAAATTTGGGTTTAACTAATCTACTACTATTTAAACAGCTAGTAATATTTATATGCACACGATATATATAATTATATTTATAAGTAGGTATACATATTATATTATAAATAGACTAAAACCGAAACATCACTTGACGGGTTTTGTAACTGTCTATGGGCGTTTTTTTTTACATACATATGTGCCTTACGGTGCCCGAGACCGCCTAGACAGCCCCCGGGTACCCAGCGGAGGGGTTTTAATCCCATCTCGTCGTAGTCGATGGTATGAGTCTACACCGAATAAGTGGCTAAGCTCGTCGCGATGTTTTGAATAGACTCAATAACCCATCTATAAACAGTTTCATAATTTGGTATAGTGAAACCGGGATCGACAGCTTAACGTGCTCTCCGTGGTACTATAGTGGTGTTGTAAAAACAAATGTACGTTTTTATTAAAAAACTCATTGGTACACACCGGGATTCGAACCAGGGACCTAAGTGTTTTTAAGTCCAAGGTCTAACCAACTCGGCCACCACGTATATTTTTTTGATAAACTATTCTATTATTTTTCTATCCAAGGTTCATAGACCTCACAAACTATTTAGATTGACTATGTTTGCTTACGTTTTAATATATATTTTTGTAAATAAATTTATTAATTTTATAAAGTTTTTTAGGTATTTATATTTATTTAATCATTTATTATCATTATATATTATAAATAATTCTCTATATATATATATATATTTTAATATAAATTTATGTTATTCACGTACTGTATATTACTTAGTCATAGGTATTTCATTTAATTTTACTTAAATAAATTACTATATAAAATATTTTTTATTATTTATAGCTGTAAATATACCTATATATTTATCTATCTTGCAAGTCCAAGTACCCAAGGATTCAACCAAAAATTTTTTTATATTATTTTAAACATGAACATATATTACCAAAATGTCAACAGGATTAGGTCCAAGTTAGACCAACTTTACCTTAATTCGCTAAAAACTAATTATGACGTCATTTGCATAACGGAAACCAACTTCAACAGTGGTGTGTTTGATGGCGAGGTGCTTGACTCACGGTATAACATTTTCAGGCGTGATCGTTGCAACACAGACATTGCAAAGAGCGATGGAGGTGGGGTGGCTATCGCTGTTGGTAAGGAGTTTAACGTCATTCGTCGAAATAATTGGGAAAGTTGTGTTGAGGATTTGTGGTTGACTATTTTACCTAGTGGACCAAATGGAATCACTGTCAACATATGTCTTTGTTACCTCCCCCCTGACATATCCTCCAACTTGTTGGAAATATTTTATAAAAATACTCAAAGGATAATTAATGAATCTAAAGACAACAATGACTGTTTTATGTGCATTGGTGATTTTAATACTCCAAATCTGAATTGGTCCCTGCCGACGTCTGTCGAGTCTTCAATCATGACTCCTAATATTAAATCACATAATTTTAGATCCTCTCTTTTATTGGAGACTTTGTCCATATGCAACCTTCATCAGTATAACTGTGCTTTTAATAGTGATGGTCGACTGCTTGACTTAGTTTTTTCTACTTTAGAGTCTGTTGTAGATCATTCCGTGGATCCTCTTAGTAAACTAGATATACGTCATCCGGCTATTGTTATTGAATTACTGGATGTCTGTTCTTACTATAAAGACTGTATTAAACCTATCAAAAACAGCACTTTAAATTTTAAAAAGTGCAACTTTGAGGCTATCAAATGTGAGCTGGCTGCTTTGGATTGGCATACTATCCTGGCATCAAAAAATGTTGACACCGCCATACGTGATTTTTATGAAAATCATAACTCTATTGTAAACGCAAATACACCTATAACTAAAAATGCTACTAATAGATATCCTTCTTGGTTTACGCCTTCATTGAAAAGAGCTCTAAAAGAAAAGCTTAAATATCATAGATTATACAAAAAGTTTAAAAATCCCCGAGATTATGACACTTTTACTATGTTACGTTCTAGATGCAAGCGTTTAATTCGGGATTGTTACAACATCTACATCTGTTCAATAGAAGAATTATTGAACAGTGACATTAAATATTTTTGGAGATATGTCAATGGTAGAAAGGGCTCACATTGTATTCCTAATATGGTTAAGTATAGTGATAGGGTCTCGACTAGAGAGGGCGACGTATGCCAACTTTTCTCGGAATACTTCTCATCTGTTTTTGAGCCTCAGGTCGATGTTGAATTGCCCTGTAGTACCTCATTTAACGACAGATGCGTTCGTGTTATTCATAATATAGTCATTTCGAGGGATGAAATATTAAGTAAAATAGAGAAAATGGATGGTAGTAAGGGGCCAGGGCCGGATGGTATTCCACCTTCGTTTATCAAAGCGTGCGGTAATGAGTTAAGTGTTCCCCTTTGCATAATTTTTAATGCATCACTTAGGGCAGGCATTTTTCCCATTTACTGGAAAACTGCTCATGTCGTACCTATTTACAAATGTGGTGACAGATCCTCTTGCGATAACTACAGACCAATTAGTATCTTATCTAGCTATGCTAAATTGTTCGAATCCCTCGTGTATGATATTCTGTACTATCATTTTCACAATATAATATCTCCTAATCAGCATGGCTTTGTTGCAAACCGATCAACCACCAGTAATCTACTTGAATATAAGAATTACATATGTAGCTCGTTCGCTGATAGGAGACAGGTGGATTCTATATACACTGACTTTTCTAAGGCGTTCGACAAAGTCAACCATGCATTACTTTGTCATAAATTGTCAGCCTATGGTATACATGGTTGTCTATTGCGTTGGATAGAGTCTTATCTCTGCGGCAGAAGTTAGCTCGTCTCTGTTAAGGGACACTTATCCGCACCTGTTATCACAACCTCCGGCGTTCCCCAGGGCTCGCACCTCGGTCCATTGCTTTTTATAATTTTTGTCAACGACTTGGCTGAACAGCTTCAGTGCCCCTGCCTGCTTTATGCCGACGACCTTAAGGTCTTTAGAACTATTGACAATAATGATGATGCCATGAAATTACAACAGGACTTGGATACAATTTTTCAATGGTGTGAAATTAATTACATGTTTTTAAACATAAGTAAATGCTTTGTTGTATCGTTTACCTGGAAAACTAATAAATTTGTAGTCAATTACAAATTGAATAATGAAATATTAGGTCGAAAGCAGGTTGCTAGGGATCTTGGAGTTTTGTTTGATGAGAAGTTGACATTTCGTTCACATTATGAGTATATAGTTGACAGGGCTAATCAGATGTTGGGATTTATTTATAGAGTAAGTAAGAGTATGCGAAAACCAGCAAGTCTTAAATTTCTGTATTGTTCCCTGGTAAGAAGTATACTAGAATACAACTCTGTAATTTGGTGTTCAAAAACGTTGTATTAACATGCTCTGTTACAGAAGTGGGTTGGGTCGTGCGACTGGGTCTTATGAAGAAAAGTTAAGTAGATTTTCTTTGGTATCACTCGAATGCCGTCGGACATACAGCCATCTCGCTTGCCTTCATAAGATTGTTCACTCTGCTATCGACTCGCCTGGTCTTATATCCGGAATAACTTTCAATACTCGACATAGGGCTCGTGATAGGATTCAGAGAGTTTTTAATCTTAACACCTACAGAAACAACACATCATTTTTCAATCCTGTCGTGAGAATGTGCCGACTGTATAATGAGATATCTGCCACAAATGAGGCCTTGGACATATTTAATCCTCGTTTCTCTCGGTACCAAAAATGTGTGAGAGACCTTCTTTATACCACGCCTCTTGTGTAAACTTGGACCAATACATATATATTTATTTATTTATATTTATGAATATATTTATGTGTATATGTATATTTTTATGTATATATACTTAATAATCTAGGATTTATATTACTAACGTAATGTAGGTGTTTTTGCATGCTGAATTATATTGTGATTTTAATTTATTTATGTTTAAATTTATTATCAATTGTTGTCAATAATTTAATAATTAATTCAATTGAATATTTCGGTTTAATAAAAAAATACTAACATATTATGTAGGTTTGCATTTAATGAATATTTAAATTATTATGTTGTTGCTCAGATTAATTTATTATTATTAATCTGAGTGTTGTTGATATTGTTTTTTTTTTTTTTAATTTATTCTCAAATTTAAAAAAAAATGTTATTCTAGATCTATTTAATTAATGTTGACATTATTATTATTTTACTTACTTTTTATATTAATATAACTTATCAAGTAGGGCATTCATACTTGAGGATAATAGCCTGGTCTTTACATACTAATCTTTAATTATACTGTTGTCTTGTATTGGTTGTCATCCGTTGTGTATGCCATTATTGCAAATAAACAAATAAACAAATAATAAAACCTCGCACATGAAAAGCCTAGACTCCTTTATTGAGAAAAAGGAAAAATGAAAGAGTGTTTGGTGATATTAAGTAATTTGTGTGAGTTATTATTCTCTCGGGTCGTGCCAAATGGAGAGGATACCGAATACAAATTGTCTACTTAGCACTTTTATACTCTTGTGATTGATTAAAAAAACTTGGTTTTACGACCGGAAATATTTTCGATTTTTAAAGAGCGAAGACACGGTTTACATATCTTATTTTAGTTATATACTCGTATTGCGAAATTTATATGCTTTATAAAATTATTAGATGGCTTACTAGGAAATTAAAATGCTTTGAATAAATTATAAATTAAGATTAAAAAAAAAGAAGAATATCGAAGTTAGGTTATTACGAAATTAGGATCGTTTTAGTATATTTATAGTATTACAAATTTATTTATTTAAAGAAAGACTTTTATCCACAGAACAAACTATGTTACTTCGAATATTAGGGGTTCGAAAATTCATATAGACGATATTATATGGATGATTCAGCACGGTACTTTATATATATATATATATATCTCAACCAATAATTACGATCTACGTAACCGTTGTTTGCACCTATTATGCCGGCTTAAGATGCCTATACACGCTTCGTTTAAAGGACTCGAGATTATAGGAAGAAGGAAACACGCGAGCAGGTAGAGCATTCCACATTTTAATAGTGCAGATATACGAATCAAGTGGGACAATAGTGTAACCTAATTACTGTAACGTCAATGAAATAAACTTTCAAACACTAAGCTAATTCTAATTATCTTAATAATATTCAAAAAAAATGTTAACCTAAGAAATAAGACCATTAATCAATGAAGCAACGACAGCTTCCCTAAGTTACGTGTTATCTAGTAATGTTCATCGAAAATGTAAATTTTGTTTACGTGCCTCGGACTCTGTTTGTTCAAAGCCATTGTTGGGAAAGCTTTGGGTAAACACAACCAGCGCTCCTCAACGCAAGTATTAAATTCAAAGGATCCCTCATTTTCCAAACTTCGGTTAAACCATATTTTCCTAAGTAGAAGGTTGAGCCATATTTTCTCTCTTTATAAGCGTAAATCTCCGATAAGGTTTTTCTACAGACGATTATTATCTCGAACAAGTGACCTTTGTAATATTAATTTGGGGTAATGTTAATATTATGGAAAAAGTCGGAAAACAAGCGGCTTGTTAGGAACAGAAAACGTGTTTTTTTTTCTTTTTCAAAGAATGTTAGTTCAGTTTTCTTTGTTGGTTTTTAATTAAATTATTTTTGAATATTGGATTAAACATTTTTTTGCTCTTTAAATAATACATTTATTTATGTAGTGTAACATTTTGGTAATTGGGTTAAATGTACCTTAAAATTATTTAAAGAAACCATTTTTTACTGCTGTATTCAGAAGGCAGTATGGTAAAATGTAATACTTTACCTTGGCACGTACTGAATACAGTCATAAAAATATAGGTTAACTTTAATATTGAACGTAATATAGCGTAATGTTAATTTTATGAAGAAAAAAAAATCATTTAATTCACAACACACTATGGTGCTCTGGAGAGCACATAGTATAATATAAGTCATCCCAGTTTCACTAAACTAACTTGTGAAACTATTTCAATATATATAGATATATAGGTTATTGAGTCTAAACCAAGTTGGCCACTTGTTTGGTGTATACTCAAAATACCTTCGACTACGACGAGTTGGGAATAAATCCCTGCCGCTGGGTACCCTCAGGCCGTAAATCACCCTTGTTGGTACATTTTTTTTTGTTATGATAATATTTTTTAACAAAAGATTTTTGCATATAATAAACAGTACTTATAAGGAAGAAACCATCATTATAGCGTTCTTTTGTCTACACGTCAGGCTGTCCGAAATTTTCATATAGCTAAATGTTGCGACGACCAAGTCAATGCTTGCCTTTGTTATGATTTTGAATAGAGTTTTTTTTTTCTTTCACTTTCTTATCAAAATCTAGGACTATGCTTAGAACTGTATTTTATTTAAATACAAAAGAAAATAATAAGATAGGTATAAAACATTTATTTTCTAAATTATAAAAAATAATATTCACATATATTTATTTTTATTTCGTTTCTTTATAAACACGACGACTAGCTTACCGCATGTTCGGTGTAGACACAAAATACCATATCCGCATTTGCAGGCAAATGCTATTAGGGATTAAATGTACTTAATTTTTACAATAATTTATTGGTACACATACAACGTTAATAGAACCTATAACTTTTAGCTTTTAAGAATTCAAAGCACAGTTACATAAACACAGAGACAAATACACACACAACACACACTTAACCACTCACACGCAATCATGCAAACACACACATTAACACGCAAACACACACATACACACGCAAACACACATATACACACGCAAACACACACCATGCATACACTATTTCGTATCCCTTTCAATGTTTAATTTATGGTATTTAAAATTTTACATGAGTTTATTAAATAAATTATAAAATTATAAAATCTTTTGTTAAAATACTTTGTAAATATAAACACTGTGATTTTTTATGTTTTATTAAATAAAAAGTAATATAATAAAAATAAAAGTCAAACCAATGTTTCCAACAAAACTTTTATAAATGTCCAGGTCGGTCCCTTCGAGACTCCAAAAGTAATTTATAGAATTATAGTGTTGAAAAGGAGTAAAGTAACAGAGTTAGAGGAAAAGTTAATACCTTATGGATTTAGACTTTATTTTCCGTTGAATTCTTTATCGCTACAAATACAAGGTAAAACGTCGATTTATTTACCTTATAAGAGAGGTTTTTTTACTCACGATTCATCGTACATTGTTAGCCATACAAAGGCATTCTTTTCTCAACACTATTTGTTCGGCTATTGTCCAGTTTTCTAATTAAATATATCTACTAGTCTACACATATTATATATATGTGTATGTGTATATATATATATATACACATACACATAGAAATAGACATATCATCGCGGGTGCCCTACGGCGCCCAAGACCGCTAGACGGCCCCAGGGTACCCAGCGGAGGGGTTTTAATCCATCTCGTCGTAGCCGATGGTATGAGTCTACACCGAACAAGTGGGTAGCTCGTCGCGATGTTTTGAATAGACCATACAATAACCCATATATAAACAGATTCACAAGTTGGTATAGTGAAACCGGGACTGCGTACCTACTTGTAAACTGTTATATTTATAACAGTTTACAACTTGACACACAGCGGCTTGCCAATTGTTTGATGTAGACTCTGACTAACATGGGTTATGATAGGTGGGGATAAAATCCCTTCGTTATGTGAAATGATCCCATCTCAGATGCTATACAATATAAAATGCGTTTTCTATAGTGAAGCAAACTAATGTTCTATTAAAACCGCTCGCCACACAATATCATATATGTCACATTTGTTTCCAGCATTATTTTTTATCTGACCGAGATTTCATTCGGTTCACAAGCTCCATTTTCATCTCGCAATTTTATTATTATTTCGTGTGAATTCACAAGAAAGTGTGAGCCAGATGTGAAATTTTCCTCTCTACAAAATAAATGCGCAGACCCTGCGACACGTTTGTTCATTTTCCAAGTTAAAAACTCGACCAAATGCGCAATAAAATAAAGGAAAACAAATACTTGTAGATCAATGGGTGTTTCATATATTTCATTACGGGTGCCTTACGGCGCCCGAGACCGCCTTAACGGCCTCAGGGTACCCAGCGGAGAGGTTTTTAATCCCACCTCGTCGTAGCCGCTGGTATGAGTCTACACCGAACAAGTGGCTAACTCGTCACGATGTTTGGATAGATTCAATAACCCATCTATATACAATTTCACAAGTTGGTATAGAGAAACAATGGCCGACAGCTTAATGTGCTCTCCGAGGCACTATAGTGGTGTTGTTAAACAAATGTACATACAGTTTTAGATTAAAATTGGTTTTATTCACATTACGTTTGGCCGAGTTGGGTGTTTTATAAGGCTTTAAAATTTTAATATAATTTATAGTTAGTTTGACTTTAATATTGAGAGTAACATATACAACACCGAAATTTTGCCCTTGTTCGTTATATCCCCATATCACTATCACTATCACTACTTCACTACATCACTATCACTACATAGTATAAAACAAAGTCGCTTTCTCTGTCCCTATGTCCCTTTGTATGCTTAAATCTTTGAAACTACGCAACGGATTATGATGCGCGTTTTTTTTTAATAGATAAAGTGATTCAAGAGGAAGGTTTATATGTATAATAACATCCATTAAATAGTGGAGAAGTACTGTTATTTTTGAGGTTTCTAATGTGATGTCGTAAATAATTACATTTTTTCCGCTTACATTGCAAACGCAGGCTGAACCCTACGAGTTTTATCAAAATAATGTACTAAGTATTGTACACATTGAAAAGATCTACAGAAAAGTCCGTGATGGTATATGTCTATCTCTTATGGATAACCCACAATTTTTTTTTTTTGTCATTTACTTTTTACGACAAATAATGGCTAATTTTCGAAGCGATTTTAACCAATACAGCATTAATCCTTAACCAATTAAATACCTTGAATACATTGTTCATTTAATATAGATCTATATGGCCCTTTACACCGTATGATTTAAGTGAATATTTTCGAAGATATTACAGATTTAAAAATTGCGGGACGTAGCGTTTGCGGCGGTACCGGCCGGCCGCCCGGTGCGGCAAGAGCGTGCCTATAAATAGCGTGCGAAGCCGGAGCGGGCCGCTATGTTTTTATATACAACGTTCACAGTTTTTCTGTAGTGTATTTAGTATCAGCATTGCACCCGTGCGAAGCCGGGGCGGGTCGCTAGTTATATATAAACGTAGGACGTATTAATAATAATAAATGTTTTTAAAAATCAGAAGTTGTTTTAATTTACAAGTTGGTATATAAAAATAATAATAGAATATCTACTAATTATTATTATATTGCCACGCAGAGCATGTTAGCAGTTGATCCTAATTTTAAAATTAAAATCCATTTACTAGTTTTTTTTAGTCTATATAAAAAAGTGCCTAGCTCACCACGGTGCTTAAAGAGCCACCTATAAACATTTTCAAAGTTAATTAGTATAGTATAACTGGGACAGACAGCTTAACGTGTTATCTGTGGCATTTTAGTGGGGTTGTCAAACAATGCAAATACTTATATAGAATATAATAAAATATATTTATTTTAAAAAAAAAACCACATACACGTATTAAAGCTATTAAATTATAGTTAATTTTTTTATATTTTATTTTTATATATTTTTATTATATATTTTTTTTATTTTTTTTATTAAAAAATATTATTTTAACTACAAAGTTAAGGTTATTTAAATTAATAAAAAATGTACTAGAGCATATTTAAACCCAGTATGCAAAATTCTCTCAAGCTCCTTAAACAAAAAGGTACAAAGGCATACTTAAGTATTGGCAGGTACGTATATAAGTCAACCTAGATAGTAGATAGGTGCGTTAACCCTACAGGAAGCACGGTACCGATTCTCGGATACACATCAAATATTCAAACGGTAACCTTTTCGGATCTCGCTTTTGCCGTCCGAACTTTAAACATATCGATTTTAACCCTTCAGCATGGAATAAGGTCCTTCTAGGTCAACAAGGGTTACATTGTTAATGAGGTTTTGTCGTTTTTCGTTAGAATTTTGTTTGTGTTTTTAATTTGAGGAAAGTTGTTACTTTCTTTGAAATATATTTTTTAAATAAATATCATTACGTCCGAGACCGCCTAGACAGCCTCAAAGTACCCAGCATAGGGGTTTTTAATCCCACCTCGTCGTAGCCGATGGTATGATGTATATGGTCTATACCGAACAATGGCTAATTTGACGATAAAGCAGCCAGGTTATTAAAATATGCTCATAGTGCAAATACGTCCATTTCGCCGCCTATTTCGTAACCACATCATTTAGCCGGCACAGTGGGAGCGATAAATATTGTTAAACACTAACAGTTCCACCTTATTCATGCACTTTGTAGGTCTGCTTAACATCAAGTAGATACAAAGTCACATTACGTGCTCCATTAAAAAAAAAGGAGGTTTGGCATAACCTTACTTAATATAATAATAAAAATAAACTATAAATATATAGTTAAAACTATAATAACTTTATAAAACCCCTGAAAAAAAAAACTTAATAAAAACTCCTTACTTAATTCCTATATTAATAACAATCCTTAGGGGAATTAAGCGAGCGATATTTTGATTATAGTGACGGATTGGACAAGGTGACCGAACCCGGTGCGAATAAACAAATGACATCAGGGTAAATTTGGGCAATTAGGTAATTACCTTGTTACCCAAAGTACACCTGTAGTGTACAGTAGACGTTAAACTCTTTTCCATTTTGTTAGGGTTCAATTTACATTGTAAGAAATCGTATTGTTCGCTGTACATGGCCTAAAAGTAATTATATAGTGGTATACATGTATACAAAAAGTATTAATTTGAAATTTTCATTTTTTTAAAGTGGTGAGACTCGGGTGCTTTTATCTACCCGAAAATAACTAGTCCAATTAACTTTAATTTTGTTATAGTTGCATATAAGGGTAATACTCAAACTCCCGTATTCTGAGTCTTGTTTTTCACTCCACTTTTACTTAGGGATATTCTGTCTCATTCTTCCTTTTGATTTGATGGAAAGAGACAAACGTTCCTTGGATGAACGGTGGAAAATTTCCTAATAGGTTTAAGTGAAAAGGTCAAAGTTTTTTTTTTTTTATTGAGCACGTGACTTTGTATCTACTTGATGTTAAGCAGACCTACAAAGTCCATGAATGGCCGTATAAATGATGCGATAACGAAATTGGGCGGCAACAAAGACATTTGCATTACGAGTCAATTTCAGTACATACTTATTGTAGCTAACCACCTATATAAAATATATATGTATAAAGATTTTATAGCCAGAAATTCGAATTGAAAACTTCATTCAATTTTCACAAAGTCCTAGCAATATATTTTTCTACCTATCCAACATATTCAAAACCCTTCATGCCTGAAAAAGCATCCAATTTTATTTCGACCAAACTGCAAAAATGGATCAGTCACTCATCTGTCCTCGTTTATCAGGACCCGACCCGCAGTGATCTGGATATAAAAAGATTTTGCTTTTTAAAAATATAAATTTAATATATAATTATAAATTTAATATTTAATTATTTATTTTAATAAATAAATAAAATGATATACGTGGTGTCCAAGTTGGTTAGACCTTGGACTTAAAAATACTTAGGTCCCTTGTTTGAATCCCGGTGTGTACCAATGAGTTTTTAATTAAAAAAATATGTACATTTGTTTGACAACACCACTATAGTGCCTCGGAGAGCACGTTAAGCTGTCGGTCCCGGTTTCACTATACCAACTTTTGAAACTGTTTAACGATAGGTTATTGAGTCTATTTAAAACATCGCGACGAGCTTGCCACTTGTTCGGTGTAGACTCATACCATCGGCTACAACGAGGTAGGATTAAAATCCCCTCCGCTGAGTACTCTACCTACTACTGGGTCTCTGGCGCCTTAAGGTACCCGTGATGATATGTATGTATCATAACGTAGTTGTCTGTAAATTTTCAATGTCACCAGGTTTGAATTACGTCAGAATCTCATCATATCGATTAAAGTTTAGCTTAGCGTTGTGCGCGTAATCACTCGCTTGTTAAACTAAGCTTGTATTTTGTGTACCAGAACGATACTAATACATATTATATTCTATAAACAATCTGACTTATGTTTGCTTAGACTTTTGTTTAGAGCGCAAGAAAATGTATTTTATGAAGTAAATAATGAACATATATTTCCTTTTAAGTATGTAGTACCTACAAAAAAAAACACATAATATGTTGACTTATAGTACAGTACAAAAAACTGCCACTTTTCAAATCACTTTTACTTTTATACTAAACGTTTTAGACCCAGTAGGTATTTTATTTGAACCTAAAAAAATAACGCTACGATATTAATTTGCATTTATTGAAGGTATTTTAAGGCGTTCGTAGGAATATAAAAATTGTATTTTTTGCTTAAAAATACATTTGCCTATAATAATAATATTATGTAGGACAATTAAGCATATTGCTCTGGTCACAAACTAAGCTCTGGGCTTGTACTATGTGTACCAGAAGCAAAGATATAATACATATCATACTTTATAAACACCCAGACCATGACAAACTGTACAGAAGAAATGCACCATTTTTTTTTTGCCATGGGTGGAAATCGAACCCACGACCTCTGGATACAACACCAAAGGCGCAACCACTAGTCTACGGATGCTGTCATTTCGAAAAATATTCCTATGTTCTATAATTTCTAAAAATTCTGTCTTTGTGAAAAATAGAAGCCCGGTAACAGCCAATCTAAAATCGAACTATCTTTTTTAATAGATAGTAACCCTGGTACCACGCGTTACATATAATTGTAAAGGATAAGTAGAAATATATATGCAACTTCATAAGATCTTTTACATATTTTAGTAGCTTCTTTCATATCTATAAATCTATTTTAACAGGCGCGTCAGTTTAGAAGACTTTTTTAACAAATAAAAACTATAAAGTCAAAACCTTTCCTGTTTTAACAGGATAATTTAAGCTTTAATTGATCATTTTACCATATGTGAGATTGTTCTATAAATTAAGTAGGTACATTTGTTTCGAGCTTTAAAATGCATTAAGCTATCAGTATCGATTGCACTAATGCTATCAGTATCGATTGCACTAATGCACTAAGTCTTCTAATATAAAATATTAATAATGTAATACATTGCACATATATTACCCTAGTCGCAAACTAAGCTCTAAGTTAATGCTAACTAGACAAAAAACAACGGCACTAAAACAGATTATATTTTACAAACAACGAGACAAACTGTATAGAAAAACGTACTAGGTAATATTGTTTTGTCAGGAGATCCGTAGATAATGCTGCCGCATATATGACTTGGTTAAGTATCGGATTGTTTAGGCAGTATTCGCTCCTTGGGCGGGCGGGGCCGCGCCGCCCGGGATCTATTGATTTTGTTAGGTCCCCGCGCCCCCGTGACCGATCTCCCGCCCCAACTGTTGCTTGCGTGTGCACGCTTTAGTATGATCTTTTTGCGTACCTATTGCTTTTATCTTAGAATTTTTTGTAGGTTTTTTTTGTTACCTACTTATATTGATGCCAAGTCTCTTGCGCGTATTTGAATGTATCTCTACATACCAACCTGTTTTGACTAGTCCACAGTTATAACTGTTGTAATATATGCACGCTGTTTTCAGGATTTTTTTTTCAGTACATACTGGAGCTTTTTTGTCACAGTGATGATTAACTTTTATATATTATGTTCTATAATAAAACACGTCCTTTTAGTGTCGCCTGAAAAGAAAAAATACTTAAAGTACCTACAAAAAAAGTTAACAATTCATTTCAAGTTTTATACTAAACTCATAACTGACGTCCTTCTTTCTACCTTAATTTTCATCGTCTTCTAGAACCTCTACTACATGACTACTTATGGCGGATAAAGTGTCACTCTAGTCGTCTAGTCGGCAGATACTTTAAAGCTTAATATTATACTACGCGTGTATTTTTATACAAATTTTATGTAATATAAAATGTTGTGATGGTTTACTTTCATGATAAAGTAATTAATTTGTGTTCAACTTTTTTAATAAACAATAATTATTCAAAGTGCTTTAGGTCCAGAATATATATCAGAAATCTAATTTAAACTTGCCTCTTATAAAATACAAGTGTAAACATTATTAATGTAATGTGTAATGTACCAGAAATGTCTTAAGAAACTTTGTATAGTAGTGTAAACATCTAAACAATTGTTTTTTTTACATGTGGAACAATTTACAAATTATATTGCAGTATGATGATGTTGAATTGAAAGAGGTGTGTTAAGTTGGTTCGCTAAGCGTATGGATGATGAACGAAAGACCAAATAAATATATGAACCAAAAATACTGATTTTTGTTTTGACAAAAATCAGTATTTATTTATTTCAGATCTGCCACGTTTGCGTGGCAGATCAAATTTTAGATGTCATTAAGAAAGAACATATCATCCAATTAATATAATAATATATTTTTTACACATATAGACGTAGTTACAAACTACGCTCTAGGCTTGTACTATGTGTACCAGAAACAACGATATAATACATATTATATTTTATAAACATCTAGACTATGATGACTATGAACTGTACAGAAAATTTACTAATATTTTTTGCTATAGGTGGGAACCCACGACCTCTGGATATAACGTCAAAGGTTAACCGCTAGTCTACGGAGGCGGTGTATTAAATATTTTTTTCGGCTCAAACATACGTATTTAATTATCTTTATAATAGGACAAAATAAAAAAATATTTACTGTAATACATTCAATTTATTAATATAATTGTTTCAACCGCGTAATTTATTTCCAGTGGAAAGATTCGAGGACCGCAATGGCACGCTTCATCAAGCATGAAATATTTAGAATGTAGACCAATTTTCATATCCTCTCTTTGATGTCTTTGACTGTTCTATCTTAGGGTAAATATAGGATAATATATACATAGAAATAATTATAATTTTGACAGTCTAGTGGTTAAGTCACTGCGCAACTGATAAAAATGGTAAGCAGATGACAACAAGGCCGATGGTATACGAGTAGGTGACCGCTTTATACAACGAGGCTATTTCATAATAAATACCGCAACAAGATCGCCACTTGTTAGGTGTTACCTTCGAATACCATCGGCGAAATGAGGACGGGTTAATCCCTCGTTCTCGGGAGCCAAATAGGCACCGTGATGGTATTTATTATTAATTTATTATAATTATTTTAAAATAAAAGTATAAGATTGGAAGTCCACAAAATAGGCAATTTAGATACTTAGAGGCTTCGTTGCAAACGACCTGGAACCTTATTTTACTAAATATTATAGTCCGCCTCTGTCTCATGTGTTTCATGTTTTATCTGGAGGACGTGGGTTCGATCCTATTGATGGAAAAACAATATTACCTAATACTTTTTCTGTACAGTTTCTTATGATGATTATATATGGGTGTTTATGAAATATAAACACTTCTAGTACACATAATACAAGCCTAGAGCATACTTTATAACTAAGGCTATATGTGTAAAAACTAATAAAATGGATTACAACTGGATATAAAAAATAAAATTTAACGTTTTTGTCCTTTCTTAATGATCTCGAATTGGATCTGCCACCTAATTCATTATCATTATTTATTCATCAACAAATATTATTTCATTTAATCTGTTTCACTATTTTTTCTTAGCACACTATTTTTAATTCGACCTGAGACCCACTACCAAATGGTATAAAATTAAATTATTAATGTTGATTTTGCTTGTCTTTAAATTAATTAAATGAAATACATAAAAAATAGAGAAGCTGTTATAATTTTAGAAAGCTTTTTGCTTCGTCATCAGCTAAACAAGCGAAGTTTGGAATGCTTTCTATAGGCTAATATTATTAAGGAAAACAGTGATTAATTACTTTTCAATAAAAGCTATATCCGAGCTTATGTCTCGCAGTGGCCTTGACCTTAAATAAAAAGTAGGTTATACAAGGCACCAATACACTTTATATACAGAGTAATATACATATTACCACTTCTATTTTATTATATAATATAATAATTTATTTATTTATTTTAAATTCTTTATTGCACAAAATTGTACATAGGCGAGCTTAATGCCTTAGGCATTTTCTACCAGCTAACCTTTGAGAGAGTGAAATATGCTTAGGGTGCGGAACTTTATAATATGTAGGACAATTTACACAAATTGCTCTGGTCACAATCTAAGCACTAGGCTTGTACTATGTGTACCAGAAGCAATGATATAATACATATTATATTTTATAAACACCCAGACCATGACAAACTAGGTGGGAATCGAACCCACGACCTCCGGATTTAACGCCAAGGGCGCAACCACTAGTCTACGGAGGCTGCCAAATGATGCGGTTACGAAATTGGCGGCGACATGGACGTATTTGCGTTACGAGTCAATTTTAATATCCTAGCTGCTTTATTGTCAAATCAATCACCCGTTTCGTAACTGTACCATGAAAGACTCGACAAGAAGTGGAATCGATGCAGTAGTCTCCGGAAAACAGGTGAACTCACAGATTAAAATCGAAACATGACTAGGTCACTTGAAGGTTTTTGCTTCTATATCGGTAGTAGTAACGAGTCCGGTCGGTCGGCATACAGCGCTTTTTTACTCATTTATATAAATATTATATAATATATTTATATATTACATAGTTATATTTTACTATCTAACGTTCTAGTAAGAGCGCGAAATCAAAATTCCACAGATTAATGTATGGGACAGCATTTTTTTGCAATGACTCCCTATATACATTGGTAAAAATTATAACATAAAGAAGAAAATTACACATACATTGCTCTGGTCACAGACTTTAGGCTTACCTACTATGTGTACCAGAAACAACGATTCTAATTTTTTATTTTCTTTTATTTACATATTTTTTACTATAATAAGTATTTGGTTTATAAGTTGCAGGTCCCGATTCCATTTAAACTTTTAGCCACACCATATATCAAATTAAAATTTATTTATTTTGTGTAAATGTTTACACATACTTATGAATAGTCAAAATAAAAAACAGATCTTACCCCCGTATTCTAAGACGTATCCTTAACTCCACTTTACACTCAAGGAACGTCTATCTCTTTCCACCAAATGTCAACTATAAAAAGCAAGTTGAGACAGACGCTCCTTGAGTGAAGAGTGGAGTTAAGGAAACGTCTTAGAATACGGGGGCTAGAGTGCGTTTGGTCAGGCTGCTATTCATCATCAAAAGAACATCGATTATTTTCCATAAGCTTGATATTGTGTCATTATATGAAAAAAATACTACCTAACCGAAGCAAGCTACATAACCAACTAGTATTAGACTAGGTGGTTATCTGATTCCATTGACCTACCAATTATTATCTACCATCAAGGTTAGCTGGTAGAAAATGCCTAAGGCATTATATTCGCCACTTTACTTTGACGAACTTAATTTTGTGCAATAAGGTATTTTGTATAAATAAAACGAAACCTATACCTTTTTTTCGTAATATAAATTCAAAGCTTTTGATTCCTGAAAAAAACTAATAAAAGAGCAACTACAAATTGACACAGAAATCGTATTTATCCGCCTTTAGGTTTCCATTCTCGATTGGCCTAGAGTGATAGATTGGTTTATTTCCCTATGAAAGCCTGACACTGGCAATTTCAGGCTACTGTGCACTTGATAGCCGCTCTAATGGGAAACTGACCTTAATTACTTTCCATTAGGTCCAATTTTAATAAAAAGCTTTCCCCGTGTGTGGTTTTGATATTTTGGCTCCGAATTAACTTGAAAGCTTATTAAGGTTATTGAAAGGGTTAATAATTATTTTGTGGTAACATTATTTTTATAGGGCCATTAATCTGACTCTGTATCTTCCTGGGGCCTAATTCACATACAATATGATTATTTACATACATAGATACATAACATCACGGGTGTCTTACGGCGCCTGAGACCGCCTAGATGGCCCCAGGGTACACAGCGGAGGGGTTTTATATCCCACCTCGTTGTATTCGTGAAAAATAATGAATTTCATCAAAATTAACCTAAGTGATAATAAGAAATATGAGGTAAGCACTTACCTTAGAAAACTAAATTTAAAATCCAATTAAAACTCAATTAAACTTTATTAACTACCTTTCACAAATTAGATTTTTGTTGTCTCAAAGTTTTCGCGCAATCAAAATTGAATACTAATTTTTAATTGAGTGCTTTTAAAATTAATAAGATTATTTTCACTTAATAAAAGTAAAATAAAATTAAATTAACTACAACTTTTATATTTTTACATTTTTACAAATTTCTTATCAGGATAATGGGTTTCACTATACCAACTTGTAAAACTGTTTATAGATGGGTTATTGAGTTTATTCAAAACATCGCGACGAGCTAGCCACTTATTCGGTGTAGACTCATACCATCGGCTACGACGAGGTGGGATTAAAACCCCTCCGCTGGGTACCCTGGGGCCGTTTAGGCGGTCTCGGGCGCCGTAAGCCACCCGTGATGATATGTATGTATATGTAAGTTTTCGCGCAAGAAAAATTGAATACTAATTATTAATTAAGTGCTTTTTAAATTAATAAGATTATTTCCACTTAATAAAAGTAAAATAACATTAACTTAACTACAACTTTTCTATTTTTACATTTTTATAAATTTCTTATCAGGATAATCTTATATTGAATTTTTAAAGATAAAATGCAATGAGATAATTCATGGTGGGCGGGACTCAAACCCACGATCCTCGCTGTCGCGTGGCAAGTTACTCAATCACTGAGGCAACCAGGTTTCAGTCACCGCTCACAAATTTTGTCATAGCTTATTATTTACTTTTGCAATATATATTTTATTTTACTTATGCAATATAGATTACTACTTTTACAATAATAATATGTAGGACAATTTTATGTGTAAATTCACATTGCTCTGGTCACAAACTAAGCTCTAGGCTTGTACTATGTGTATCAAAAACAACGGCCTTAAACATATTTTATTTTATAAACACCCAGACCATGACAAAGCTTTCAGAAAAACGTACCAATATATTCTTGCCATGGGTGAGGATCGAACCCACGATACGACTACGACGCCAAAGGCGCAACCACTAGTCTACGGAGGCCGTCTATTTCATATTTACACATCTAACAGAATCTCAGCTATCCAGTAGCTATTCATACACTATTTTTTTTATCATTTCACATTATTTTTATCATAGAACATAAAATAAAAAAAATTGCACTGTAAAAAAACACCCTGTATAATTATTTTTAAGGCTTAACAAAAACATGAAAATACCCCAAAATAATTTAAATAAAAACTTAAGCTTTTCTTTATTCACCAACATGAATTATTAAGTATTCAGTACTTTTAAACCTGAATAAATTTAACACAAAATAATTCCTGAAGCTACTGAAAATTATTTACAGCAATATTAAATATAAATATTACTTTATAAGTAAGTATAATAATTTATTTAATTACAATTTTCTCGCGTTTAAATTATTATGTAAGTTTTGTACCGTCTATTTAGTAGGTAAGTATGAAGACGAACGGTCGCCTTCGCTCTTGCATTCCTTAGCATAATTCATTAACTCCAATGCTAATTGCTTCCATTTGTTAGGTGCAAATATTTTAAACAAAATTCAATTTAATTTGTAAGAAAATAAAGGCTACAATTGGTATGAAGTCGTAACCTTAACTTTAAAAATAAATGTTTTTTACTTTAAATATTAATGAAGAACAGCGAGGTAGCCAATTGAAATTTAAATATTTTGTTTTAATTTAATATTGAAATGTATTGAATTTTATATTTCGCCAATAATATATATTTTTGTCATATCACACCATAAAAATATCCTTATACTGTATTTTTTATATTGTATATGTATCATCACGGGTGCCTTACGGCGCCCGAGACCGCCTAGACGGCCCCAGGGTACCCAGCAGAGGGGTTTTAATCCCACCTCGTCGTAGCCGATGGTATGAGTCCACACCAAACAAGTGGCTAGCTCGTTGCGATGTTTTGAATAGACTCAATAACCCATCTATAAACAGTTTTACAAGTTGGTATAACGAAACCGGGACCGATTTTTTATATTGTACCTGATGATAAGCAGTCCTACAAAGTCATTGAATGGGGTAGATCAATGCATTGTTATTTAACAAGAATAATGGCTCCCACTATGCTGGCCGTTGACTAATGATGCCGTTGCGAAGCGGGCAGCGACAAAGACGAATTTGCATTACAAGTCTATTTAAATATCATGCCTGCTTTATTGTTAATTCAAACGCCCATTTCAAAACTGCATCCTGAAAGGAGACTACCACCTCGACAAAATATCTAGGTGGTAGTCTCCTTTCCGGGTGTTGTTACGAAACAGAAGGTTGACTATAAAGTAGCGTGAATATTTATTAGACTCGCAATTTAAAAGCGTCTTTCGTTAATGTTATGGGTATTATTATTCAACAATGTATTGATCAACCCCATTCATGGACTTTGTACGTTTGTTTTACCATCAAAGTTACATGCAGTGGCCCAATTTATAAAAAAAAGACTATAAATTGGACAATGAACAGAGTTCTAAATTAATCTTTTACTTATATTTGGGTGATAGAACAGTTCTATTCCTCCAGCTTGTTGAAAGCAAAGGCAAACCTATATGTTAAATGGTGCGGTGTCTAATAGCTTAAAAGCATTTGGCTTATGTTAAGTGTAAGTCTAGATCTCTGAGCCATAACTCTGTTTAAGTAAGTTCTCAACAAAGTACTAGTTTCTAGGATTAGAAGAGGAATTAGAAATAGGATAAACTAGGTTTACTTTCGCACTAGTTTCAGCTGTAATTAAGTTATCAAATTTACTATTGTAAGTTAAGTTATATGTTCCATCACGGGGCCTTACAGCGCGTGAGACCGCCTAGACAGCCTCAGTATACCAAGTGGATATTCTGAATCTACAGTGAACAAGTGGCGAGCTTGTCGTGGTGGTTTGGATTGGCTCAATAACCCATCTATAAACAGTTTCACAAGTTAGTATATTAAAACTGGGACTGGTAGTGAAACAAATATATACATGAACAAATTTATGACACCGCCTTCGCGGTCTAGTGGTTTGGCGTTGCATCCGGGGGTCGTGGGTTCGATTCCTACTCATAACAAAAAAAAAAAGTTTACATGGTCTCGGTGTTTATAAAATACTAGCTGTGCTCGCGACTTCGTCCGCGTGGAATAGTTATTTTTTTATCATATAAACTTTCATCCCCTATTTTATCCCCTTGGGGGTAGAATTTATCAAAATCCTTTCTTAGCGGATGCCTACGTCATAACATCTACCTGCATGCCAAATTTCAGCCCGATCCGTCTAGTGGTTTGGGCTGTGCGTTGATAGATCACTATGTCAGTCAGTCACCTTTGAGTTATATATATTTAGATTATTCTTTAATACATATTTTTTGTGTATCTTGAACCGTTTTCACGGCGCACGCAACGGAAGGCTTTAAAGATGAAATAATTTCTCCCGATTTTTACACATTTACCACTATATCTTTGCTCCTATTGGTCGTAGCGTGATGTTATATAGCCTATAGCCTTCCTCGATAACTGGACTATCCAACACAAAAATAATTATTCAATTCGAACCAGTAGTTTCGGAGATTAGCGCGTTCAAACAAACAAACAAACAAACAAACAAACAAACTCTTCAGCTTTATAATATTAAGTATAGATAATATATATAATATTTAACAGATTTACAAATATAATATATTTATTTGATAAAACATTTAAAAAAAAAACACAAATAAATTAAATTACCTATTAAAAATAATAATAATAAATAAAAATACTTACCTAAAAAAATTATAAATCCTCACAGTTGTCGCGCGGCATAGTGCCCAGAACGCTAGCTACATTACCTCTTTGAATGATCAAGCTTAATCTTTGGAAGAGGTAAGAGCCAGCCCTCTGGTCACCGGTGACGTCAATAAGGTCTGATGATATTTTTTTTATAAATCCTAATGTATTTGGGCCCCATGAGCCCATAGTCTCTACCCCAAATGGCACAAATATATAATTGTTTGCTATTTGACTATATTTGCGCCGTTTGAGGTCTTCCGCGTCTTCGGCTGCGTTGCCAGCCCCATTCATGGTCCTTAGAAGATGTGAAGTTGCTAAGGTGTCTACACAAGTAGCATCCCAGACTAAACAACGACCCATCTTCCAAGGCACTAAACTTAATCCGTCAGGTCTCTTGCCGTCATCACGAAAAAGACCTTGTGGCTCTAAGATTGATGGAATATGTATGGCGGCAAGAGACCGACGAATCAAATTATTGATGAGGCTGTGTCACGCAAAACGCCCTGCGCTCCTGGAACATGAAAGCCCATGGCGCCCAAATACGTCGACGTCATCTCCGCACGGACATCTGTGAGGTTCACAAAATGCGACTCCCAATCTCAGAGCCACGGTGATTTGAAAGGTTTGGTTATCCAATAATGTTCCTAAATTTGGGTTTGGTATTGCTTGAAGCCATTGTCCAGATTCTTTGGTTGAAACAGCTAAAAGACGAGCGCGTTCTAAATTACTGCTATTTTGAAACAAATTGGCATGGGTGGCTTGAACGATAGGAATGTCCCAATGTTTCTGTTTGTGACGTTCCATTGGGACATTTCCATTCGGGCAAGCCAGTGACCATGCTGTAAGGCTTTCATCCAAATAAAAAATATGTATATCCTGCCAATCTTTTCTTTAAATTTTGGAAAAGATACCTGAGACACTATATATAGACGACAAAAAACCCGGGAGTGCAACACTGTTAATTTTGCGTATCTAATTGGTAGAGTTAGCTGGGTCCAAGAAAGTTCCATAAAATTAAAATTAAACATTTTTTGTAAAATTTCTTTAATGGTGGCATCTAATAAACTCGTTAATTCAAAAAAATTCCATATCGGAGATGTGCGTAAAAGATACATAATTTTGGGAATGAATAAACAATGTTTTGCAATTATATATCCAACATGGTAATTTAGTTTGCATATTTTTTCCAAAATTTTTGTAAAATTGTAAATTTTTTCATGAATAAGAGAGGTTACGGAGTCTTCAAAGATTGGTGAACCTAATAGGTTAAAATTTGATTGGTTTAAAATTTTAATGTCTGGTGCTACAGTAAAAAATTTTGAAATAATTTCTTCTCTGGCTAAGCTGGAAATATTGTTGGAAATAAATAATTCACATTTGCTTAAATTTAACTTATAAATTTAATAAAATTATATATATAAGTATCGTTATTTTTGGTACACATAGTACAAGCTTAGCTTAGTTGGTGATCAGGGCAATATGTGTAAAAAATGTCCTATATATTGAACAGATTAGTTATTCAGTCTATCCAAACACGGCGACGAACTGACAACTAGTTTAGTGTAGACTCCGAATACCTTCATTAGGACGAGGTGGGTATAAAACCCCACCGCTGGGTAGCCTGATGCCGTCTCGGGCACCGTACGGCATCCGTGATAATATTATATATGTTACGGTTAATGCTAGAAGATTGAGTAAACCTTGGTTTACCCAGATTTACTTGGATTACCCAAAATCTTTGGGTAATCCGAAATAAATCCGGGTAAACCTAGGTTTACCCAAACTTCTAGCATTACCCGTAACATATATCACGGGTTTATATATATATTAAATAATTGAACATTTTCTTCTGCATACTATTATATAACACGACCTATGCAAAAGCTATTATCAATCTAAACAATGAATATACATATACAGGTGGCATATCCATTTGCATACACTAACTATCTAGATTTTGCAGTGTAATTACCAATTCTAACCCCGTATAAATCATAGGAAAACTACCGCAGTTTACACATTTGTCTCGGGTAATTTACATTTCTGACACTAACAAAATATTTATTGTGTTTGTAAGCTTTAATCACAGCTCATGGGTTTTAATCTGGTACTTTTGTATGACATACAAGGATTCGTATAACTGTGACTTGTATTCTTTGGCTTACTTGGTATGGCGCAACTTCGTTTTTATAAAAGTATTTAATAAATCAAATAAAAATACTGGTGAAGTTTAAAAGAAAGGTATGTATTTGAATAAAATGTTATTAGTCAAATTGTTTGAGATTTATATTTATCTAATGTATATATGTATCATCACGGGTGCCTTACGGCGCCCGAGACCGCCTAGACGGCCCTAGGGTACCCAGCGGAGGGGTTTTAATCCCACCTCGTCGTAGACGATGGTATGAGTCTACACCGAACAAGTGGCTAGCTCGTCGCGATGTTTTGAATAGACTCAATAACCCATCTATAAACAGATTCACAAGTTGGTATAGTGAAACCGGGACCGACAGCTTAACGTGCTCTCTGAGGCACTATAGTGATGTTGTCAAACAAATGTACATAATTTTTTTATTTAAAAACTCATTAGTACACACCGGGATTCGAACCAGGGACCTAAGTGTTTTTAAGTCCAAGGTCTAACCAACTAGGCCACCACGATTATATTTATCTATTAAAAATATATTTAAATAGTATACCTACTATTTAAATATATTTTTAACAGATAAATATAATCGTAAATTATAATAAAAATGTTTAATTTTAATTTATGTAAATTATTTTTATCGATAATCGAGGAGACAAAGGTCTCCTTTTTTATTTACACAAAGAAACTTACAAAACATAGATAAATAACAAAAAAATAAAACTATCTAAAATTAAATAAAAAATCTCCTTAAAAGGAATACCACTTGGCAGAGTACCTATAACACTGGCAGCATTGCCACATTGAATGGCAATGCTGACTTTTGGTTTGATTATTATTATTATTATTATTATATAGTTTAAACCGGAGATCGACCTACCTATTTTCTTAAAAGGTCATTAAGTTTTTTTTCCTTTGGCGTATGATAGGTCTTATTACCATTAAATAGATACAATAATTACAAAAAAGAAAATACAACTACTTCCCCTTTTTTTTTAGTCATTAAGAATCAAGACATTTTGGCTTGCACAACAAACAGCCCAAAGCTAATTTTTATTTGTTCATAGAAAGCTTATACATATATATTCACTACGTCATATCCTGCACGTTTCTATTATTCTGCAAGGAAAAGTTATTTGAATAGGACAAATCCTAACAAAGTTATATTAACAAGCCAAACAACTCCGTCGACTGCCACACTCGTAGCTTGCATTTGTCATAACTGTGCAAAACTAACTTACATAATAATATTCTAACGTTAGAAACGTCAAAAAACTTCTAAAAGTTTTATATTGACAGCCTCCGTAGACTAGTGGTTGCGTTTTTGGAGTTGTATCCGGAGGTCGTGAGTTCGATTACCCCATACCTACACAACCCCAAAAACGCAACCACGGTGGTCCTTAATATATATATTTTTTTAAGTATTGCGGAAAAGTCTCCAAACATAATTCTTTATTTAGTTACATAGACTATAAATTGTAATGTGACCAGAGGAAGCGGACAAAGATTCGCTACCCTGCAGTCTCATTTGGCCCCTTGCACCCTAGGGAGTAAGCCAAGCTCTTACTCGATGCTAGCGACCTATTAGTAGCTGCTATCTTTTGCGGTCAGTCTGTAGCTTATTTAGAAAACTCGATTCGATTATTCGATTTGTTTTTTTTTACCCTGGTTTTGTTCTTAAGAAAGTAATAGTTTTAGTTATTTTTATAATGATTTAAATTAATTTAATCGACTTATTTTATATCTGAGATATGTTTTATGATTTAATTTTTTTACATTTTTAAATAATTCATACTATTTCGTAGAATTTCAATTTAAATTCTAATATCCTATAATTTAAAAAAAATAAGGGTACGCTTTATAATTTCATGTAAAACGCCGCTGTTTTTTTTTTATTTTACATAAATATCGTTAAATAAATACCAATATTAAAAAAAACAACTAAATAATTTATTATATTTACATTTAAAATGTTTTCGTGTTCTCTATTTTATTATTTCCTTTTATAAATGTAATGCTTAATTTGTATACCTACTATATAATTTAAAAAAAAAACAAGTTACAACAAATCAATTTAAATCTGAACTTAAGCTTTAAACAATAAAACTGGCTTAACAATATTGAATTGTTAGAATCTTCAGCAAAATCGCTGACAGTTCATTATTTGATAAAGGCCATTAATCTTATTTATCAATTAATCACCGAGACTAAACTCCTTTACTTTGTAACTCTTTGATTTTATTTATTACTAGCTGCTAGTCCCGGCTTCTCATGGGCGTAATAAGGAATAAAATGAGACCAAATATTCCCTTTACGCCCATTAAGCTAAACTTTAATCAAAATGACGTAGTTGTCTGTCAACTTTCAATGTCACCATTACGTCTGCATTACGTCAGGTTTCCTTTTTGGGTACGGTTACAAAAAGGCTTCTGATTTAACCATAAAGTAGCGAGTATACGTAAGACTCGTAATTGCGAATCCAATTTATAGTTATACCGCCCCTTTTGTAACCTCATCATTTAGCCTTCATTGGGATATATTGGGTTCTTAAGAAAGTTACAAAATGAGAGTCGACAAAGATGAATTTGCATTATAGTTAAATCGTTTTCTCGTTTCGTACCCGCACACTAAAAGTTTTAAGTCTTTTATTTTGAAATTAAATGGGTTTTGTACAAACAATGTTAGGAACAACAAAGATTCATACTCCGTCCTTCCGGCTAAGTAGCTCAACTTTTTTAAATTACTTTTAATAATAATTTTCTTATTTACATTTAGCCTGTTTTAAAAACTTTCTCATCTTTCTTTATGCAAACAGCATTTTGTATTTATTATAATTTGGTCTCTTTATTTTACTTCATAAGATTTTGTATATATGTATATCTTATTTTATTTATTTATTTTATTTTATTTATTAAACAAGAAAATTCGTAAGTACATCATGTTTACATAATATTTTAACAAAACATAAAGCCATGTAGAATTTTTATTATATAATAGATACTATTTTGACACTAAAAGAGGTACGAAGTAATAAATGAGTGCGTTAGGGCGTGTGTGCTTCTTGATTTATATAAGTTGATTCAAATTAGTTATTAAAGGGTGGCTGGTAGATAATGTCTAAAGTATTAACTTCACTTTTGTTTACTGTGCAATAAACAAATAAGAACGCTGTGTGTGACTCTGATTATACCTGAAAGTAGACCTATCTTATGGTATTGCTTCTGGGGCTAACATTAGTCTAAACACTTCGACCCTATGGGATCTATTGTGTGTTCCCCATTCCTATTCACATTCTTACCCGAGACTGCCTAGACGGCCTTAGGGTACCTAGCGGCGAGGTTTAATGCCCACCTAGTGATTACCGATGATACTCTGAATTTACTAACCACACCAAGCAGCTCGCGGTATTGGAATAGACTCATAAACTATCTTTAAACAGTTTCAAAGGTTCGTATAGTGAAACTGGGATCGACAGCTTCTATAGTGCCTCGGAGAGCACGTTAAGCTGGTGTTTTCAAATAAATGTACATATTTTTATAAAAAACTTAGTGGTACATACCGGAATTTGAATCGGGGGCCTAAGAAAAGGTATTTTTAAGCCTAAGGTCTAGCCAACTCAGCCACCATGCCACCAGCCATGTATATGTTGAATAGACTCAAGCGCATTACAACAGAATTCTTACTCCCATTATGAAGTAGGAGTATGTTGAAGTAGACCATAGAAAATCTATGAAAAGTGACAATTATTTATTTATTTATTTTTATTTATTAAACTTTATTGCATAATACAAAGGCGGACTTAATGCCGTTGGGCATTATCTGACAGTCAAACCTTCGGGACATTAGAACATTAAGTTTAGGCAGTGTGCAATACAATTTATTTATTTATTTATATTTATAAATAAATACATATATACCCATATGCTTTACATATACAAGTATTATACACATATAATATACTACATATCATACAATATACTGTCATGTTATAGAAAAGGTTTACTCTGTTGTAGTGTTATATGCGATATGTACAGTCGCCAACAGGTCAGGGCACGAACTGTGACACTATATTTCGTAGGAACCAGTCTCGAATGTGCAGCCTGATCTGTGGGCCACTATAAATACGTGTGCAATAGAGTTTTGCCTCGGACACTTAGCCAGCAAAAGCCTGGACCATTGTGTACAAGGGTCCGTGCTTGAGGATAAGGTATTGTGGATTCACAAAAACATTGGAATTAGAATAAAAATATTATATTAAGAATTTTGGCATAGACTTATCAACTAGACTTATAAATAGAAAATTGAGGTAAAGATTTGTTGGCCAACTAAGCTAATGGGGGAAACGCGATAGTACGTACTATATCAGGCCAATCTAGGCGTCAATCGTTGGGTACCTTAATCCTGGAATCCTGACTGGACGAGGTGTGACGTCATTACTATATTTAATTGTCCGCTGATAGAATGCTCCCTCCGATGCTTTGCAGGTTTGTATCCAGAAGTAGGAATACCACACAGGTAGCCTGGCAGTGATTCATGCAGGATATCGGTCCACACACCAATCCAAATTCGTATTGGGTACAAAGGTTCCTGGGTTATATTATCTGTAGCACTCCTTCTTAGTTTAAGTATTTCACAGTTATAATAAAAACATTTACTAAAGAGCCTTTACATTTATAAGTAAAAAAAAATAAATTAAATAAAATAAGAACTCAATAATAATAAACTCGTTCGGTCAATGCCGATCTCCTATATGAAAATTTCCAAGTCATCTTAAACCTACCTACGACATTTTTATCAAACTGCTTTTTTAAATATACACAAGAAAAAATAAACATTTATTTTAATAAAATGTGAATATTTTTATGTAAAACAATTTAAACATTATCGCTTTAATTATTTTGATTTAATAATCACATAAGTTGTAAAATTACACTAACGCCTGAAAAGTATACAATACAAAAAAATTAAAACAATTTGATTAATTACCTAATTGAGGCATTCAGTACATTATTTGTTATCAAATTATGTTAAAAATGTAGTACCGCTACAATACATATTAATATATAAACAGTATAATGACTAATTCGACAGTTGTTGGGATTTATTTACAAAGTGCTCATAAAACATTTTCTTAAAAATAAATCTATTTGGAGCATTTCTTATAACAAGAGGCAGTTTGTTCCACAAGTTAATCAATATATTGTAATGTCATTAATAAATATTAGTATTGATCGTTTCCTATTACTTAATGGCTTAATGGCACGGTTGCAAAACAGGCCACTCTTATTTATCGGAGGATAAAAATAAGATTAAATATTTGGATCGTAGGTAGTATGTTGGGTTGGTCGCCTCGGTGGCACACTTACCCCTTTATTCACGAAAACTTTATTGAATTAAAAAGTTTTTTATGAATAAGGAGGAAGATAATATACTAAATATAGTGTTCTGACTACTCATAAAATATGCCCATAAAAATTAACTTGAAATAAATAATTTTGATTTAAACTTTGATATATATCGGAATCTGAATATGGCCAAGGTCTAGGCTGGCTATTAGCACCTTAAGAAGTATAAAAGATAAAAATGAAAAAATTACATTCTTTTGACTCGGACATGTGAAAGGAATGAGTGATGAAAGTTTGACGAATCATTAATAATATTAAGGTTAAAGGTAAAAGAGGCTAGAAGGATACCAAAACCGATATGTTTTCGAAAGGCACAAAAAGCTATTTTGGAAGCATGAAAATACCTTTGGATACGTATTATAAAAATAACTGATAAAAATATACGTAGTGGCCGGGTTGGTTAGACTTCTTTTTTCAACAATATTAAAGCAAATATTATCGCAAAAAGATATTTTTTTTCAATTTCCTTGTTAAATTACAATTAATAGAAATCCGAAAATATTATTCCCGGACCCTTTAAAGTGGCCTAAAGGGTTATTCCCCCAGGAATTCCATCCATTATGAGACCTTATATTGCCCGACAGAAAAAATATTAAGCTAACAGGCATTCCTTTAATTAAAATATATATACTTAAACTCCTTCTTGAAATAGGAGAAAATATTTTCTAGGGGAAAATGTTAAACGTTTTCATTTTATATTTTTGTTAAAGAAAATTGGTCAAGTTTCAAGGATATTCAGTAATTTTCCTCAAGAAATAAAATTAGATAAGACAAATTAGGATGGACTCCAATTACTAAAGGTCTGTGTAAAAAAACATAAAGTTTAACATATAAATAAACAAAAAAGTCAAAAGGATCATTAAGGCAACCACACTTTATGAATAATAAATAAACCAAAAATACACAGCTTTTTAAATTCAGATAAATTTGAGGTTGGTATAAATTGTGGTTAACCAATTTATGATGTATACAAAGTTAAAAATATGAGGAAAAATATGGGACATATGAGCAAATCATATTTATATACATGACATGGAGATCGCAAACAGGGCAAACCTTTTACTGTGACGTGTTATGGAAATATTACGTTTCCGGTACGGAAGTCTGAACGATGCATGAAATGCATTTGATGTTTCATAGAACTTAAAAGCATCCGGTACCACTTGAAAATGTAAATTTAAATTAGAGATCATGCACTCCATTGTGTATGTGTTAACATACAATGTTAAGGAGTAACCGGTGTTGAACTTTAGATCAAAATTTAGGTCTATAAAATTCTATAAATTTAAATCGGCACATAGAACTTCTAGGAACCCAGAAACCCGTCGTTTCCTACTTTAAAATAATAAACATAAACAGGACTTAAATACAAAATGAGTTTCGTCGTCAGTAAAACTTAACATTTTATGAAAGCTTTGTTCATTGTTTAAATACAACAAAGCTTATTTGTTTTTTATTCAATTTTTCTTTATTTAGTAAACTAAACATTTAAACTTTTTTAAATTATAATATAATGTATTTAATTAACATCAGATAGAAAAAAGTCACATGTAGAAATTACTCCAATAAAAAAAAAACAAATGGACGTTATATACACAGTGAATTTGAAAGGTTGTACTTTGCTAATATGAGGATTTACTGAACAAATCGAACTTTTCCTATAGAACATGTGTTGCAAAGGAAAAAAAAAATTGGCTTTCTCATAACAAATTTGTCAGTTTAAATTACTAGTTTGGTTTATGATGATGTATGTATGATGATGTATCATCACGGGTGCCTTACGGCGCCCGAGACCGCCTAGACGGCCCCAGGGTACCCAGCGGAGGGGTTTTAATCCCACCTCGTCGTAGCCGATGGTATGAGTCTACACCGAACAAGTGGCTAGCTCGTTGCGATGTTTTGAATAGACTCAAGAAACCATCTATAAACAGTTTCACAAGTTGGTATAGTGAAACCGGGACCGACAGCTTAACGTGCTCTCCGAGGCACTATAGTGGTGTTGTCAAACAAATGTACATAAATTTTTAAATTAAAAACTTATTGGTACACACCGGGATTCGAACCAGGGACCTAAGCGTTTTTAAGTCCAAGGTCTAACCAACTAGGCCACCACGTATATAATATATAGTACAACCTTTCAAAGTCAAAAATAAAAACCGCTAAAACATATTTTTTGTATATGTGCCAAAGTAATAATATAATAATGGTCATGTTTTATTTATATACGTGGTGGCCGAGTTTGTTAGACCTTGGACTTAAAAATATTTAGATCCCTGGTTCGAATCCCGGTGTGTACCAATAAGTTTTTAATTTAAAAATGTATGTACATTTGTTTGACAACACCACTATAGTGCCTCGGAGAGCACGTTAAGCTGTCGGTCCCGGTTTCACTATACCAACTTGTGAAACTGTATATAGATGGGTTATTGAGTCTATTCAAAACATCGCGACGAGCTAGCCACTTGTTCGGTGTAGACTCATACCATCGGCTACAACGAGGTGGGATTAAAACCCCTCCGCTGGGTACCCTGGGGCCGTCTACCCGTGAAGATATGTATGTATGTATGTATTTATTTCAAAATTTTAACATAAAAATTTAGGACCAATTATTAAAATCATATACCTATGTACGAACACAAGTAGAAAACACAAAATAATTGTTGACGTCGCATTTGGTCGGTTTGTACACGAATACGTTTATGAATATTAATAAGGTAGTTGTAAATATGGCTTATTATTGTGAGGAAAATGGGTTCAACCTCGAACCACTTTCTAATAACAAAATCAAAGTGGTACAAACGGTTCAATAATTACCCTTAAATTTAATTGTATTAGGTGATAATAGTATAACTTGGGCTAAACAAAGATTGTAAATAAATTATATTGTTAAGGTAGGTATACCTTTTTATTTGAGAACGGTGTGACTTTGCATCAACTTGGTGGTAAGCAGACCTACAAAGTCCTACAATGAATGGGGTCAATCTTTATAATTACCCATAAAATTAATTTTATTAGGTGTTAATTTAAATTTATAGAAAAACTTGGGTATGATCTCAAATAAATTAGATTTTTCAGTACACTTTTTTTATCGGAAAACGTCATATGATTTTGTATCTAACTGATATTAGGCAGCCCTAAAAATCCATGAATGGAGTCGATCAATTGTTATTTAACAGCATTGATCGCTTTCACTTTGCCGGGTAAATGATGCGGTTACGAAATGAGCGTCGTCAAAGACTGCATTACCGTGAGTTGTTTTACTAACACAATAAAATATAATTAAAAAAAAATTCAAATTTATTTTCAATTAAATTATTACATATTTAATTTATTTAAACATTTTAATGCACAGTAAACAAAAGTTGTATTCAAATGCGAACTGAATGCCTTAGGCGTCATCTACAAGCTAACCTTTAACCAAGATTGTGTGTATCTTGAAATAATTAATACCGCTACAATTGGTGTGCTACAAGTTAAAATAAAATTAGTACTCGAGTGATAAAGATTTAAAGTACATTAGTAGTTATTTATTACGAGTATAAACTTTTATAGTGCTTTTTTAAACATCATTATTTTAAATTATAGTTTTTTTTAAATATATATTTTGCTGTCTATCTTTCGCTAGGTAATAGTTAAATATATATTAGTTACATGCAAAAAAATTTTTTTTTTTAAACTATAATTTAAAATGAAATTTCGCAAAATAACGCCTGATTCAATTAATGTATCTTTATTTTATTTATTTGGCCAATTATTATGTATTACACTGTAGGTTATACGATACAATATTTAATAAAAGTTTTATTAATATTTCATTTTCACGACGTTTCACACAGATTTATTGTATCGAGCAACAATATGATCATGAGGCAAGCATCCGTGAGGCGTAAAATTGTGTCTTGTTAAAGAAATAGGGAAATTCCTTTGATATTTGCCAATATCCTTTAACCATCCCTTGTTAATAACTTTGTTATTGTAATATACATTCCAAAAAATAACAGGAAAATATAAATATGATTTTATAAAGAAGTATCTGTTGTTGACTAGGCTATGTCCGTCATATCTTTTCTATAATATCACGCTTTCAAATTTATAAATACCTTTTTTTTATAATTTAATATAATTTTTCGTGATAACATTTAAAAATAAATAAAGGCATCTTGATTATCATCCTCTATTGTTTTTTTAATAGTTTTAAAATAAGAGTCTATACGAGACTATATAACTGTAGAAATTTTAAAGTTGCAAGTTACACCCGTTGCTCCAGAGATATAAAAAGAATATACCATGCCATGGTATATTCGTTTTATATAATGGACAGTGATTTGGTCGACTTTCTAAATTTGTAATTTTATTCTTATTTAAGTAATTATTGTTAAAAGGAATTGAAAATCACACCAAAACTTTTTACATCCCTCACCTATTAAAATTTTTAAAAAAGTGTAACACCTATTAATTTTTAGTGTACCAAATTTGTAGTACCTAACGTTACAGAGGTATTAACTTTCTTGAAATTTAATTTATCCTCGCTTTTACCCCCTTGGGTATCGATGTAAAAAAGAATCCTATACAATAAAAAATAAAGCTATCATACAAATTTCACATTTCTAGTTTCCTTGCTTTCGACTGGGCGATGAGAAGTACAAGCAAATTTGCATATTGTTAAATTAACCTACCACTACAGCAATAAAAATCTAAGTAACACTTACCCGGGCCCTGGTGTATCAATGGAATTTTTTTTTGTTGTTTTTTTTTTCTTTTAATCCATTTAAATAAAGCCTCTTAAAAGTTTATTCGTGGTATCATTTCAACTCACAGATATATTATAAAAACAATTAATAGTTTTAATACGCATTTTTTTTTATTTACAGTTATTATTTTAGTTACAGCTATAGATGTTGGATATGAAATAAGATTTTCTGCCTGCATAAAGGTTCATGTAGATAAATCGCTCCTGTAGATAAACTCCTAGTAGAATTATAGCTAAGAAGATATAATCTATACGTATAAATAAAAAAAATACTAAAAGCCTTTAGTTTTAAAATCTATTCACTAAATTATTCTTAAAAACCAAGCACCGTAAAATATTCAACCAAATGAAAATTTAATTTCAAAACAGGAAAACTTTTAAAATTACAACTAGGATTTATACGTACCCGTACGCTGGAGGCAACGGGCGAACGATTTTCCGGTATACAGCACTGATGCAGGAAAATGCTGATTAATATGCCGCGAATGCGAAACAGGCGGATATTGGGGCTCAGCTCTGTACCGGATGTGCTCGTCAAATTGTCGCTATATTCATATACGCAACATTGTATCGTTTTAATATCTTTTTTTTGAGTCTTGTAGCAATGATTTGTCCTAAAAAAACTATCCTATGCATATGTTTAGGTACTTTAATTTATTTATATTTCATAAGTGATCACCGCACACGTAACTTGGTATTAGGTATACCAAGTTATGTGTGAACCGCTGTTAAGGCCGCTGTAGCAGAATTGATGCCCATACAAATTTACTTCCACTATTACAACTTGTCTGTTGTTCGAAGTTCATTCGCCCAATCATCGCACATGAACTTTTGTAACCGATTCTTCATCACTCTTCATAAGTTTCTACACATTTGCTTTCGAATGATCCGCCACTGCCTACAAAGACTATCATATTGTTGCTGTTTAACAACATAACAACATTGATCACTCCCATTTTCCCGGTTGATTGATGCGGATACGAAATTCACGGTGACAAACACGAATTTGCATAACGAGTTTACCTTAATATATTTGCTGGTTTAATGTCAAGTAAACTGCTCGTTTTGTAACCGAACCCTGAAAGGAGACCTTCCTGGACAAACAATCGATCCTATTGTTTTATAAAAACTGGTCAACCCATAGACAAAAACCGAAATAAGACTAGATAACTTGGGCGCTTTTGCATGATATGCATGTTTACGGATGGCCGTAAACACCTGTGAAACGCGAACGTCAGAAAAAGTAAATTACTTAATTATTTGAAATTTAAAACCAATTTGTATACACATGGGGTTTAAATTTCAAATAATTAAATTAACTAATTTACTTTTTCTGACGTTTAATAATTTTACTGAGGACGTATTTTGTAAGCAGATTTGTATTATATAACATTTTCATCCCTTGTATATAACGCTACTATAAATAAACAACTTTTAGGTACTCCTCTAATCATTGCAGTATATAAAGATTTAAGAACTTTATGAAATATATAACTATTTTAATAATTAAAAAAAAAATACCTACTTTATAATAAGCTACTTAACTGTGCTCACATAAACCGCTCTTATTTTTCAGAGTAATTTATAAAAAAAAATTGAAAATCTTTTTGATGTAAATAAATATCATGGCGCCCGAGATCGCCTAGTCGGCCTCAGTGTACAAGGAGAAGGGATTTTTATCCAACCTCGTCGTAGCCAATATCGTATGAGGCTACACCGAATAAGTAGCTAGCTGATCGCGATATTTGTAACTGGGTTGATTCCCACTTATTTTAAAAGAATATAACTCCTTTTTTTTTTACAGTTTATCATAGTCTGGTTTTTTATAAAATAAATTTAATAAGTATTGGTATCGTTACTTCTTATAATTTGTGAATAACAAAAAAAAAAAATTAAAATTACATTAAATTAAAGCCACTGACTATAATGTACAAATTTATGGTTTGAACTCACATTCGCTATTGACTTGAGTATAACTTATTTCTTTTATACTTCCTTGATTTCTTGTAATACATACTGACATTAGTTATCAAGCCCTTGGTCTAACATAAAAAAAAAACAATTAGTGTTTTCTGAGCCTAATAAAAATAAAAAAGCCTACTGATGACGTCACACTCGCTGAAGCGGGCGGATCTAATATGCTTGCTGTACTATAAAGCGCCCTGATTAAATTTGCATAGGATCTCGTTACTGTTTTAAAGCACTGTAAGCGCTTATCATGGCCAAGTACACGTTGCAGCACTAGCACCTGTGTCTAATGCTTACTTTTACTAAACCATTAGAGAACACTTAAGTACATGGTACTTAACTTAGCTCAAAAATATACTGTATGTGATATATTATTACAAATAACATACTTTTCAGGATATTCTTGTATTGAAAATATAATAATAATATTGGGAAATTAATAATAACACACAACTCTGGCATTTAGTATAAAAACTAGGAGTTCTATCTTTACTGTATAATAAGAGTAATTAGAAGAATGCACACAGAGGGCGTATGTGTATAAACAGGTATAAAGTAATGACAAATTTTGTAAGGGATGACTTGTGCCTTAGTGGAAGGGTCGTGGGTTCGAGTGCCGCCAAATTTAATTGCAATTTTAACTGTAAGAATGTGTTATAATAAATTAACTGAAATTATTATAGACATAATAAATAAATTAGTTAAGAGATCAGGCACGTTGAGGCAGGTTACGTTGTCATTTACCTGATGGTAAGCAGACCTACATCAATTAAGTCCGTTACTTATTTATGTTTATTTATTTGTTAAATAAAATAGTGTTTGGCTGAATTTTTCTACGAGTGCTACGAAAAATTACTACGCCACTATTATTTTACTGCCTATATTTTGTTAAAAAAAAACTAGTATTGAAATAAATCACATACATTTAACATTTGTTAGTTAAAATCTTATTATCGTATGCAGAGGTCGTGGTTTCGATACCCACTCATATCAAATCAATATTAGTATATTTTTCTATACAGTTTGTCCATGGTAACGTTGTTTCTCGTACATATAGCAAAATCACACACAGTATAAGCCACAAATAGTAATAGCCAAGATCTTAGTTTGTGACTAGAGCGATATGTGTGAAATGTCTTACATATTATTTTTGTTTACTAGCTGATGCCCGCAACTTTGTTAGCGTGAAACTATTTGCTATTATGGCCATGGTTACCATGCCCACGCTTAATTTTGTGTATAAACCCTCGGATTTTTTTTGGTTTTAGTAAGTACTTCGGTAATTTTAATATACTCGCTGCCTTATCGTCAATTCAACCACCCATTTCGTAACCGCACCCTGAAAGACTACCGCATAGATAAGAAATCGATGCAGAAGTATCCTGAAAACCATTGAACTCACAGACTAAAACTGAAATATGACTAGGTCAATTGACGTGATAAGTTATAGAGACCCTTCCACCTAAAAATATTTAAAAAAAAAATACTAAAGACGTAACTCGTTTTACGTTTTGCTGTGACACAAAATCTTTTATGTATTACTGAGCGCTTGCAAGGATTTAAATAAAATTTGCAAAAAGTAGTCCACGCTCCGCATTAACAAAGGGAGCTTTCATGTCGCAAAATTTAGTAGGTAGTTCCTTTGGGACTCCTAACTTTGTCGCAGCTAAAATTAGAAAAATCCTTTTTAGTAGTACTATTAAATAAAACACAATAGAAAAAAACAGTCCCGTACGAAGTTTTCGCGCAATCTAGTTTCCGGCAAACATAGATATTTATAATATCTACCTATTACTATGGATATATACATATAAATAAATTATATTACTAAGGTTATATAATTTAAAATCTAAATTCATAGTTAGTTTTTATTTATCTTTTATTATTCTATTCCTATCCACTTACTACTACGTACTTCTTCTTTCTCATTTTATACGTGTGACGCCTCTGGGTACCTAGTGGAGGGGTTTTAATCCGACCTCGTGTTAGCCGATGGTATGAGTCTACACCGAACAAGTGGTCGCGATGTTTTGAATAAACTCATTAACCTATCTATAAACAGTTTCACAAGTTGGTATAGTGAAACCGGGACCGACAGCTTAACGTGCTACCCGAGGCACTATAGTGGTGTTGTCAAACATATGTACATAATTTTTTTAATTAAAAACTCATTGGTCACACCAGGATTCGATCTAGGGACCTAAGTGTTTTTAAGTCCAAGGTCTAACAACTCGGCCACCACGAATATGAATTTCTCATTTTATAGTTGGTAGTATTATGTATAATATGTAGTTTATGTATGTATATAGGTATATATAAGATATATTTAACTAGTGTATATTAGATAAAAAGCGGCCCCAGCCTAGTGGTTAAGTCACTGCGCAACTGATAATAAGGTTAAGCAGATGACAACAAGGCCGGACCTGGGATGTGTGACCGCTTTATACAAAGAGGCTATTTCATCATAAACACCGCAACAAGCTCGCCATTTGTTAGGTGTTGCCTCCGAATACCATTGGCGAAATGAGGACGGGTTAATTCCTCCGCTGGCCTCAGGGTACAGGCCGTTTAAACGGTTCTCAGGAGCCGAATAGGCACCCGTGATGGTATTTATTATTTTTATTTATATTAGATTGTAAGTATTTTTTTATATTAATCACTTCGTTATATACTCAGTTACTGTATTGCACATACCTCACTTATTTACTGCTTTGATTGTTCTGAAGGTTTGAGTGGCGGAGAATGTTAGGCATTAAGTCGGCATTTGTATTTTGTACGCTATTAATATTTAAATAAATATATATAGACAGTAGTTAAATGATTTTATTAAGACTTCTCCCCTTACTTATAAAAATATTTCTCGACAGCCTTCGTAGACTAGTGGTTGCGCCTTTGGCGTTGTATCCGGAGGTCGTGGGTTCGATTCCCACCCATGGCAAAAAAAATATTAATTAGTACGTTTTTTCTGTACAGTTTGTCATGGTCTGGGTGTTTATAAAAATATAAGATGTATTATATCGTTGTTTCTGGTACACATAGTACAAGCCTAGAGCTTAGTTTGTGACCAAAGCAATATGTGTAAATTGTCCAACATATTATTATTATTATTATTTAAGTCATGTTTAAGATAGTGACTAACTTATCTTTTGTTATTATTTTTACAAAAGTCACACTAATTATTAGCTTAAAAATTTTTAGGTGAGAAGAAGTCCTTTACAACCGGTTCTGTGGGTTCACCGATTTTCAGGAGACAATTGCATCGATTTCTTGTGGAGGTGGTTTTTCCTTTCAGGGTGCTTGGATTGATGATAAAGCAGCGAGGATGTTAAAATAAATATATAATGCAAATTGGTCTCTGTCGCCGCTCATTTCATAACTGTATCATTAAGCCGGCATAGTGGGGCGATCAATGGTGTTAAACTAGAATGTGTTGATCGACCCCTATCATGGACTTTGTAAGACTGCTTATCATCTGGTAGATACAAAGAAACGTGACGTGCACTAAAAATAATAAAGTTTTTAGCTGTGGTTTAAACCCTTATGTACAAATGAGTTTTTAATTAAAAAAATATATGTACATTTTTTGACTACCTATATATATATGCCTCAGGAATAGTCGGGAAGTTGTCAGTCCCATTCACTATATCAACTTGTGAAACTGTTTATAAATGGATTATTAAGTGTATCCAAATAACTGCGACGAGCTGACCACTTGTTCAGTCTAAACTCAGAATACCATCAGTTATGGCTAGTTGAGAATATAATCCTTTCGCTGGGTGCCCTGAGGCTGTCTAGGCGGTCTTGGGAGGCACCCGTGATTGTACATTTATATTCAAAGCCCTTTTTTTTTAAATTCGTTAAACACTAAAATAACAAAGGTTTAAGGAATACTTACGTAAAAATATAGGCATATCACATGAAATTAATTTGCCAAAAAAAGAATATGTTTTTACATATAAATTGTTACGTAAATAAAGCTTGGGAATAACTACAGTGAAATAAATCAAAGGTTTTCCAAAAAAGCGTAGGCAGATCTTTTTACCTCCAATGTCATCACAGAATTAACATTCTTGTTGGAAAATGAAGCTGGTGTTGCTATAAATCTTTTCTTTATTTTACTGTAGCAACACAGATTTTTTATAGGGATTTTCTTGGAGGATATAAAATGATATTTTTGCGGTAAAAAATATTTTAAAGGGATGTAATTTCAAATAGAGCTATTTTTGAATTGGCTGTGGCTTCATCTGGTATATGAGTGGTAGAATACCACACTTAATTTTTTTTTTCTAATCAGAATGGACCAAAAAATTAACGGCTTATACAATTTGTATGGTATCTCATTGTATGGTAATTAGTACACCAACATCATTGTACTTTGGGCTAATATGAGGTTCTACTGATCAAATCGAACAACTTTTCCCATAATACCCTGTTTAAAAAAAAATGGCTACCCCACGGAGAAGCCATCTTTTTTTTTCATTTAGATTTTTTTCATAGTAAAACCTCGTATTAGCCCAAAGTACAATCTTTTAAATTCACAATCAAATTAAAAAAAAAAATCTGTATAATAAATACACTTCTGCAAAATCATGCCTGATTATATTTTTTTTAATTTATTTTTGAAATTGTCCTTAAATTTGTGAATTTTTATTTATTTATTTATTTTATTATAATAATATTTATAAAAATGAGCGGCGTGATGTAAGTCAACCTGTCCTATGGATACAACTATATTTTATTGTGTATTTTTAATTACAAAACATTTGTAATTTATTTGGATTATTTTCGGGAAAAAATCAAAAGGATCCTATAAATACTATAAGTACCTATGCGTAAATTTAGACAATTTTTTAATAAAACATCATGGCGAATATGCAAATGTAGTGAAAGTCTGTCAAAACTTTGAGATTGAAAAGCGTACCATTTGCCATTAATATTCTGTTTATCATTATTGTTACATTTTCAAGAAATCATTTTGGTGACATAATTTTCATCCTCAAAATATTGTTACAATAACTTTTTTTAAAGTTCCTTAAGGTTATAATATATTTATTTAAATCTTTATGGCATTTAAAATACAAAGGCGGACTTAATGCCGCTAGGCATTCTCTACCAGTCAAACCTTCGGGACAATCAAAGCAGTTAATAAGTGAGGTAGGTGCTATTATTTAGATTTTTAATAATTACACACTCAAATAGAAAGTAAAAAAATGCAATTGATATTTTACCAATTCATCTTTATTAAAATAAAATAAATGTCTGATAGTGCCAGGCAGAGCTCGTTAAACTGTCTGTCCCAGTTTCACTATACCAACAAGCTACGATGAGGAATGAATAAAGCACCACTGGGTGGGTTGTCGCTGTTGCGTACCCTGATGGTAATTATATATTACTTTTATTATTTCTAAATTACCATACCCATACCTTAAAAAATAAATATAAATAAACTTAACAGCTGTCCCGCGCAACTTCGTTTGCGTAACTTTAACAATTTACGCTGCGTTCGCCACGGAAGCTCTCAAAAACAATATTTTTTCCTTTGTTTTTGCAATATATTTCACTGTTGCTCCGCTCCTATTAGTCATAGCTTAATGAAATATAGCCTATAATCTTCCTCGATAAATGGGCTATCTAACACTAAAAGAATTTGAATCAGTAGTTCCTAAGATTAACGTGTCCGACCAAACAAACAAAGTTCTTCAATTTTATAATGTTAGTATAGAAGTAAAGATAGTAGGTGTAGAATCTACCATAATTTAAATATTTTTTACAAAAAAATACAACATGTAATTTCACGTAAACAAATGTGCCTTACGTAAACATAATTATTGTTATTTGCATTTCTACCAATTTTACCCAAGAAATAAACATCAAGAAAACAAACAAATTTAAAATTCTATTTCAATTAAAAATTTAGCTTATATCAGCAATATCAAAACAAACGCTTGAGAGAAACAAAAGGATGCTTTTAAGTAAATGAGGGTAGGACGAAATTCTGACGTTAGGGATTCGGAAGGTTTTTTTTGTGAAAATTTATCACGAATACCCAATATTGTCGTGACAGCGATTTGGTTTTAAAAATATTTTTACCAAAATATTTATGTATATATATATACATACAAATATAAATGTCATCACGGGTGCCTTACGGTGCATTAGTCGTAGCCTATGGTATAAGTCTGCACCTAACAAGCGGCTTAGTCATCGCGATGTGTGGATAGACTCAATAACCCATCTAAAAACAGTTTCACCAGTTGGTATAGTGAAACTGGGACCGATAGCTTAACGTGCTCTCCGAAGCACTTTTTTAAGTCTAACCTAAATTTAATAATAATGAGTCAATTCCCATTCATGGTAAAAGCAAAATTAATACGTTTTCTGTACAGTCTTTCATGGTTTAGGCATTTATAAAATAGAATATGTATTAGTAGGTATCATTGTTTCTTGTACATTATAATACAAGTATAGGTTAAGTTTGTGATCCCAATTACCTTAAATTAACTTACTCCAATAGTACTTGTATTGTAATAGAACCAAGCTCGATTTTTTTATAGCTTTCTATGGGCGATTGGTTAGCAGAATAGGAAACAAATTAAGCTATTACGATGTGTTTATGACACGATTGAACTAAAGTAAATTTAAGAGAACAAGGATCAGGGCAATGTGTGTTAAAGGTCCTAAAAATAAAGAAACATAACTAATACTGGATTATACATTTCTTCTTTAATATTTAATTAAAAATATATTAATAAAGACCCTAATTCTTTTTTTATTTGAATGAAGTTGAAATCGTATTTAAAACAGTTCTAGAGGGCGCTGCTAGCTACTGTTCCTTTTACCGTAACCGTAGACTTGGAAATAATTAGGTCACGACGGGTTCAAACAAAAAAATATACATTTGCTTGATTTTACCACTCAAGTGCCTAGGAAAGCACGTTAAACTGTCGGTCCCAGTTTTACTATACCAACTTATGACACTGATTAATTAAAGTCTATACAAATACCACGACAAGCTGGCTATTAGTTAGGTGTATATCATCGGTTACGGATAGGTAGGAATAAACCCCCACCCAGTACCCTAAAGCATGCGTACGAGTATAATAATTTCAAACAAATATTTACTACAGTAATCCGTTAAAGAATTAAATAGCTTGCAAATTTCTTCATACAAGAGGGCAAAGGGACCCCAATGTCGGTAGTCCGCTGGCCCTTGCATCATTAAACATGTAAGGGAAGGCCAAGTTTTTGTTACCTTCTTGACACAAAGGACCTTTTCGTGCCCCTACATATAAGTGGAATAAGTACAAAAAGATTACCGGGAAAATTGGATTTGTCACGAACACTTAGATATTTTAGTAACTTATGTTTATTGTTAAAACTTTGAGGCGTAAGTTACTGCTTATATATTTATCTACATGCTGAATAAGATCTGATCTATACCCGTAGTATAACGCTCAAGATTGGGTGATGTTAAAAACTTGCTACGTCAATATTTTAAAATAATTTTTTTTGTTGGAGCACGGCATATGACTTTGTATCCATCTAATGGTAAGCATACCTACAAAGTCCATAAATGGGGTCGAACAATACATTATTGTTGAACAATATTGATGGCCACTACTATGCCGGGTAAATGATAGCGACAAAGATATATTTGCATTACTAGTATATTTTAATATCCTCGCTGCTTCATCGACAAATTAATCACCCGTTTCGTAACCGTACCATGAAAGGAGACTACTACCTCAAAAATAAATCGATGCAGTAGTTTTCGAAAAACCGGTGAACTCACAGACTATATGACTAGATCACTTACGGTTTTTGCATTTGCATGGGAGTAACGAGTCCGATTGGACAGAGAATTAAATTTTGAAAAGAATCAAGTGTTAAAAGTATTTTATCACGGATATATTAATAATCTAACAGTCAAAAGAAAAGAATTCGTTATTTTAATAACTCAAGTACCGACACACAATTAAATTAACTACTTAATAAAAACTACTACTTGATCAGTGCTAGCGAGTGGTCGTGTCTGTGGTTGAAATAAACAAAACTTGTACAAAACGATAAGTGCTACATTCATCGATGGCTATGGATAATATTAACAATCACTAAATAGAAGAAAACTAGCAACGAAACAAAATACAATTTACGCATCTCGCACGATCGGCGCGAAACAATAGGTAAAAAAGACTTGCTTTGTATTTGCTCGAGACGAGAACAAAAGGTGCCATAAATCAATGCGACATCGTATAGTCTAAGAGACGGTGACAAATTGATTAAAATTTCTGATCTATTATTTGTGAGTACAATTATCTTTATATAAAATTTAAGCCCATTTCAACATGGCAAACAGTACATTTGATCGAATCAAACATCTTTCTATATCTGAATCAAATCTAACAAATCTTGAAAAAGAGTCCCCACCCCCCTACATAACTTTTCGGAAGCGGTTAGCTGAATTGCCTGTTAAAGGAGACTCGAACCAAGGTGAAAACTCCTTAAATACATTTGAGGCAGCAGTTATTAATATATTAATTGATATGCAAAAAAAACAAGAAGAAACATTTAATCAACTATCCCAAAACATCGAAGAAATAAAAACTCAAAACATTGAAATCAGGCAATCGCAAGAAGAACTATTTAAGGTTACCAAATACCTCAGTGAAACATACGACCAGCTAAATAGAAGAACCGAAGAACTGGAACAAAAAACAGAAACACATACAAAAATATTGAAAGAACACGAAAATGCTATTAGACACGTTAATCAACTTGAAGATAATATTGAAGGACTACACAGACAACTAAGAGCGAAAAGTTTAGAAATAAGAAACATCCCGTACAACCAAGGGGAAAATGTCGCAGAAATTGTTAAATCACTCTTTGAAATTATTGAACAAAAGGACAATCAAATCAGCATCGTAGATACATACCGGTTACCATCTAAGGATCCTAACAAAAAGTCAATAATCGTAGAGATGCGAAATGAAGAATGTAAACTGAATGTACTAAAAGCCGTAAAATTATATAATGGTAGTAATGAACCCCTTAATACTACGCTACTAGGAATGGAAGGAACCCAAAATGTTATATACATTTCAAACTACTTAACTGCACTAACAGCTAAACTATACTACTTAGGAAGAGAACTAAAGCGAAATTATAACTACAAGTTCTGTTGGACGAAATTTGGAAAAGCTTATGTTAAGAAACACGAAAATTCAACTGCAATCTTGCTGAAAACAGAAGAACAATTGGAAATGCTTAAAGCTGAATGACCTGCAAGTGCCATGGGCGGCGTACGCATTACTAAATTAGTAGTTACTTTTATTATAAAATACACCAATCTAATATTTATTATAATACCCAACTGTATATATAATCGTTATACCTACACTGAATTAAATAAATACTACATAACTTTCTTTATTACACTAGAACATTTACTTTTTTACTCTAAACTTACAAGAAATACATTTACACAAAATTATTGTATGACAAAAACTAACACCGACTCTTGGACTATGAAGACTTTTATACAAACTACCTACAGTAACATTAAAAAAATATACAAATATTATGAGCTCAGAAACTACCAATACTTTGATAGAAATTGTAATGTGTTAATTATCAAAATAAAACATCATAAAACTACTATTATAAATAAAAAATATAAATATTATATTTTTTGTTTAATAAAGAAAAAATTTAAAAATGAGTAATACAAAAGATATACTATACGATTTAGATAATTTAACAATAATACCCAATTTCTACCTAAGTAAGCCTGAGACTTGTAAAGAGAAACTTGACTTACCTAAACACTTGACGGTCCTGACACAAAATATACGAAGTATTCAAAAGAATTTAGATGACTTTTACGTTTTTTTAAACCGTTTAGCATTTAAAGTGGACATTTTGGTTCTCACTGAATGCTGGCTCAGTGAGAATCACCCTAATTATTCCCTTCCAGGCTATAACTACCACTGTTCCAGAAACTACTTAAACCAAAATGATGGCATCGCAATTTTTACTAATGATAACTTACAAAACATAACTACTCTCGAACCATTTATACAGGATGCAAACTGTCTCATTCTAAACCTGGGTAATGAACTAAAAGTTGTGGCAATTTATCGTTCTCCTAGCTTCCACAACATTGACAAGTTCTTAATAACACTTGACAATATTCTTGCAAATATGAAATCACCAATAAACATTTTATTAGGGGACCTAAATATAGACATCAAAACTGGTAACTCTGATAGAAACAGCGATCAATACCTAACAGCAATGGCGATCCATGGTTTTTACCCTGCACACTTTCATCCAACACATTCAAAAAACTGCCTCGACCACATCATGGTAAAAACTAAAAGAACAGCAACAGCAATTGTATGCCAGTCAAGTGTTACAGACCATGACACTGCTATCATTTCTGTAAGCACTTCAAACATACCAACTAAACCTAAAACTAAAACATTAACTAAAATAAACTTTAAGCAACTTAACGAAACACTACAAACATTCGATTGGGCTCCACTTTACCAACAAAATGACCCTAACCAAGCAGCAGAATATTTAATTAGCACAATAACAACCAAAACAAAACATTGTACAACAACCATCATTGTTCCACATAACAAAAATAATATAAAAACATGGATTACACCAAGCTTATTAAAATGCATGAAGAAAAGAGACTCCTTGCACCTACTTTGCAGACGCCATCCTAACGACACCAAAATAAAAGGGAATTATTTACAATATCGTAATACATGCAATTATATCCTTAAAAACCTAAAAAACTACAGCGAAAAAGCAATTCTGGAAAAACATAAAAATAATGCCAAAGAAACCTGGAAAACTCTAAAATACATATGCAACTTAGGTCAAACTAAAACCACAAAATTAGATCTTTTAAACATAAGTAATTCCCCATACCAATCGCTTAATTTAGTCAATAACTTTTTTGTAACTATAGGAAAGACACTAGCAAACAACATTCTCCAAGAAAGTAATAGAACCGAATTAGAATTAACAAGTAAACTGAATCATATAAAGCCTGCCCCTTTTTCATTATTTTTAACCCCTACCACACCAGATGAAATTAGTCGATTAATATCCTCCCTAAAAACAGATGGTTCGCCAGGATTAGACCAAATAACACCTAAACTAATAAAAGAGCTAAAGCACTTCCTTATCGAACCACTCACTTACATCATAAACTTAAGTATAAGTAGTGGGGTATTCCCAGATATCTTCAAAAAGGCTCTGGTTTGTCCAATATTCAAAAGCGGTGACCTCAAGGATATGTCCAACTATCGACCCATTTCTTTACTGTCGGTAGTAGGTAAACTCCTGGAAAAGGTAATAAACTTTCGACTTCTATCCTATCTAGAGAAAAACAACCTATTAGCTAACAACCAGTACGGCTTTCGGGCTAAGAGATCTACTGAGGACGCCATTAACCTCCTTACTGATTATGTATCTGAAGCATTAGACCAGCAAGACAAATCCATTGGTGTGTTTCTAGACCTTAAAAAAGCATTTGATACGGTCTCCATACCGATCTTGCTTGGAAAATTGGAAAAACTTGGAATAAGAGGCATTGCACTATCCTGGTTCAAAAGCTACCTAACAAAAAGAACTCAGTCTGTGAGGCTTGGTGGTATACAAAGTGACCCCGAAATTTGCTCTTATGGCATTCCGCAAGGGAGTGTTCTAGGGCCGACGTTGTTTCTTGCTTATATCAACGACCTTTGTATGTTGAATGCAGCGCAGGCGAAGATCCTTACATTTGCGGATGACACAGTGCTGCTATTTCGGGGACGAACATGGGATGAAACAAAACTTAAGGCTGAGCACGGAATTGCCAAGGTTTCCGAATGGCTAGAAAATAACCTGCTCACCCTTAATATTTCTAAAACAAAGTTCCTGTGTTTTCACATCAAACACAACACACGCCCCCCTGACACTATGAACATTAGGATCCACACTTGCAAAATAACCGGCCTCAATAAGAACTGTCAGTGTAACACAATCGAACACGCGAATGATATACGATATCTAGGTGTTATTATCGACGACAAGATGAATTGGAACAAACATGTAAACATTCTAGTTCCCAAAATAAGAAAACTTATGTTTATATTTAAGAGACTACGTTATATTGCCGACGATTTCTTACTTAAATCAGTCTACTACTCATTGTGCCAATCTCTTTTGTCTTACTCAATTACAGCGTGGGGTGGAGCTCATAAAACATGTTTGATAGCTCTAGAGAGGAGCCAACGAGCAGTTCTTAAAGTGGCTTTCTCCAAACCCTTTCGCTACCCCTCTCACCAACTTTACCAGGACACGAAATTACTGACAGTAAGACAAACATATATCCTGAACACAATACTTCGATTCCACCAGTCTTCCCTCACTTTCCTGACTACAAATCCCGATACAACTAGACAGAAAAGACTCGATATATGGAAATCTCCACAGACCAGAACCAACTTTGCCCAACGTTTCCCCCGGTTCCTAGCCCCCTATCTATATACAAAGACAAATAAAATCCTAAACATTAAAAAGCTATCAAAGCGTAAATGTAAAATAAAGGTTTTTGACTGGCTATCTGACAAAGACTACAACAAGACAGAGGAGTTCATGACAATAACAACTTGACTGACAGTTACCTGACGCCGACACCTATACTAACATTACAACTACACACACACACCATATACTTTTATATGTAGCTTATATATATATATGTAGCAAAAAAAATTAAAATTTATGTATTATATGTTAATATATTTTTATAGTATAATTTATTTAATGTAATATAGTTATTTCACACTGCTCGTTAAAGTTATAGCAACTAAACAAAGGACTGGCTACCCATAGTACAGAGAATTCTAGTTTGGGAGCCAGGCACCCTTAGACACGAAAAGCATAACCACACATAACCAGGCACAAGTGAGAAGTATAATAATAAAAATAGCCACACTCTTTCACTATGTACTTAAATACAAACAAACTCACCACACTTACACTATATATTATATTAGCCTAGTATACACCATACAATTTAGTAAAGCTCGCCCCATGGCTTTTTGATACTTATTTTCAAAAACTTACTTAAAAAAAAATTGTTATTTTTTTATTATTATTTTACCCTAGATATAAGTCTTTTTGTAAACTTTTAAAGGAAATAAATGATTATTATTATTATTATTATTATTAAAACGGTTCCCCAAGTCAGCCTTTGCGAGGTGATAAACGTAAAATTACGAGTTACAAGAATTACGACCTAAAAACCATTATGAAGGTGTTTAACTTAAGAAAATAACTGTACAGCCTGTAACAATACAAACTCTATATATAAACAACGTTTTACAGGGTGTTCTTATTATGATCATAAGAACAACTTTCAATTAGTGTCCAACTTTACAAAATATTATTTTTATGTTCCATACATTCCATAGTTAAGGAATAACTGAAAGAATTTTTGAAACATTTGATTTTTATTTTATTTACACCATCACGGGTGTCTTTTCTAGTAGCGATACTATTTTTTTCCTTCGTCGCCAATGATATTCTAAGAATAGGCCGAATAAGTGGCGAGCACCATTTATACCGCGATAATGTGAATATGGCACAAATAACTAAGCTGTAGAGCTTGGTTAGTAAGCAGTTTATTCTAGTGAGACTGGAACCGATAGCTTAACATGCTCCTAGACATAACAGGTAATATCAAACAATGTGTACTTATTTACATTAAAAATGGAGGAAGTTTCCAAATTGATGTTTGTTCAACTCGATTTATCTAATATATTGCTGATTGTTACTGATTGAAAATATATATTACAAAAAATATAATAAATAGAGTAAAAAAAATTTTTTCGCTCTGATATAATTGGTCACACAGTGAAAGTTGTTCATATTCATGAGTGGGACGAACACCCTGTAACTATTGTTCTATGTATATGTTACCGCCACTACTAACCAGAATGAAATATTAATTACGCACTTCTCTAAGTAAACCTACGTGAAAGGAATGTAACATTTCAGCTTTATTCTCCTGAATTAATTATATTTCGAGCTTTTTGTCGGTTATGTAATAATATGTGTACAAAGATTTTAATTTTAACATATTAAAATCTTTTTCTTAATTAAAATTTTAATATTAACATATTAAAATCTTTGTAAGAACGCATTAATTGAGTATAACAGAAGAAAAACGAATAGGATTATTTCAGAAATAATTTATTATCTTAGCGAGCATTGAAGATAATAGTATAAAGAACATTGCCCATTAGTGGGCCATCATTGTGCCTAAACAAAATATAGTACACAAATCTTAATTTTAAAAATTTTATGTAACAAATATAAGCGTTAATTTCACCCTAAAAAGAAATTAATAAAATGAAAAAGTTCCTGAACTATTTCCGGCTTCAAACTAAAACAGAGAGTGTTTTTTATTTATTATGGCATGGAAACAAGAACTTCAGCCATGAGTGTTTCATTAAAATAAAATAAAATGTTGTCAGACAGTTCCGATGGCTCTGTATGAATAATATACGGAAGTGTTGTAACATACCTTGTAAAGTAGAAATCACAAATATTAATCTGTCTTGTTCATACATATAGAAAAGAGATAAATAACTACATTTCGTTCATTAATTTTCAAACGAAATGTCAATCATATAAATTGACGCTATATTCTATTTCTACGCCTTGAGTATTGATTGGTTTAAATCTCATGTTTGGAAAGGCGATTTTCACTATTTATTCGTCAAAAACATGGTTTATTATTTGTCTATATAGCAGAACATAACATTTTAATAATTCGTGTCTGTTTGTTTAACTATTTATACATACCTTTTAATTGTATAAGTCTGACGAGGCGACAAGATATATTAATATTTGTGATTTCCACTTTACAAGGTGTGTTATAACACTTCCGTATATTATTCATACAGAGCCCTCAATTGAAACTGTCTGACAGCATTTTTTTTTATTTTATAAAATACTCTTGTGGTTGAATTTCTTGTTTCCATGCCATAATAAATAAAAAACACTTTTTGTTTTGGTTTGAAGGCGGATATACTTCAAGAACTTTTTATTTTATTAATTTCTTTCTCAGGGTGAAAGTAATGATTATATTTATTACATAAAATTTTAAAAATGAAGTAATGATTTGTGTACTATATTTTATTTAGGCCAGAAATGATGGCCCATTTCTCTAACAACTAATTTAGGTAAAATCTTTTGGTGCCCAGTTGTGTTCTTACACATAATACAATATGTCGAGTCAATCCTGACTTGTGGGTTTTTAATTATGTTATAAAAATATTATAATTAAAAATATACAAGTAACAAATTGGCAAGTAATTAAACATCGTATTAGCTAATCTTGCGTGAAGCATTCTTAACATTTTTTCTTAAAGCGTAAAATTACGGTGTCGTAGGTATAATTTGTAAGTACTTATATATTGAGGTTTCGTATTTGACTACTCAATTCAAAAAAAGCTTAGAAATAAAATAAATCAAACGAAAATTAATCTATCTTTCAATTGTTTTTCCAAGATATTTACGGCGATTCCAATTTATTAGTTTAATTTTTTTTAAGGATCAATTTAGTTTGAGTCTCAGATGTCCGTCCGTTTGTCTAATTTACTATTAAAAAAAAAACTATGGGCGAGATAAAAATTGGTCTAATTGAGCTGAAATAAAAAAGACAGTTTACTTAATTTTTTACATAATTCAGTTTTTTGGTTATAGTCAAAAATTCTGAAATAATACATACACATACACATTACTATGCCTGTAATCCTGTTAAGAGGTAATCAGAGAGTAATGTACGCCACTTCGCACGACCTCCACATCCATGCACCGATTCATACAGGCGCATCTGCATTTTAGACTTCGTATTTGTCCTTTTTAAGGACTTCTGCAATTTGTAAAGATACTATAATATCTACTTTAATATCCTAAACTCTATTTTACTATCATTGCTGCCTTATCGTCAAACTACTCTATTTAAATTTGTTATAGAACAACTTTATATATAAATAATAATAATAATATGTAGGACAAATTACACATATTGCTCTGGTCACAAACTAAGCTCTAGGCTTGTACTATGTGTACCAGAAGCAACGATATAATACATATTATATTTTATAAACACCCAGACCATGACAAACTGTACAGAAAAAACGTACTAATATTTTTTTTTTGCCATGGGTGGGAATCGAACCCACGACCTCCGTATACAACGCCAAAGGCGCAACCACTAGTCTACGGAGGCTGTCAAGTTTCTGTCATTTTTATATATTAAGTTTCACTTACATGTGAAACCCCGATGAGTTTTTAATCTAAAAATGTATGTACATTTGTTAAACAACACCACTATAGTGCCTCGGATAGTCGATCCCAGTTTCACTATACTTACTTGTGAAACTGTTTATAGATGAGTTATTAAGTCTATCCAAATATCGCAACCTAGCCACTTATTCGGTGTAGTCTTATACCATCGGCTACGACAAGGTGGGATTAAACACCCCTCCGCTGGGTACCCTGAGGCCGTCTAGGCGGTCTCGGGCACCGTAAGGCACCCGTGATGATATTTATATTTTTTTTATTTATTCACTTACATGTATAAATTTAATACAAACATTAAATTTGCATTTAATTACTTTCATGTTTCAATACATTTTAAAACTCATATTAATAATAAAGGATTCTCTACAAAAAAACTCAAAAAGCGTTGTTTTTAACTCCGAACTATATAAAAATAAAAATTTAAAAACAAATTCACATAGTCGACAATTAGTCGATTGAACTATTGCGATATTGCTGAAATATTTCATCAAAATCTGAAATTCCGAGATTACATGCACACATGATTCAATAAATTGAATTTTATATTTTTTAAGCTTTCGAATTTATGTGTCATGTCCAAAAACAAAAGAAAATGTAGACGAAATAAAAAGCTCAGAATGAAATTTAAATTATTTTTTGCTTTTATTGTAATATCGCAATATCAATACGGCTTTGTGTACAATTCAAGGGTGCCTTTCTGGCTCCCGAGAACCGTTTCAACGGTGTCAACATGGGCGTACCCCCGAAATGTTAGGAAATAGATAAATTAGTATGGGGGAGCAGTTAGGGGTAGTTGTGTGTTTGTAGGTTGAAACCCCCCAGAAGAGTGATGAACGGTACTTTAATGTATGAGAAACCATTAAAAGATGTTATTGTAACGATGTTTTTGGGTAACGCTGCATATTAAGTGATTTAATGACGATGGATGGCGTATTTTTATTTTATTCTTCATTAAAGAAATCAGCAACAAAAATAGTTAAATTTTTAGAGGCACAAACCGCCCCCGATATGAAATCCTGGCTGTCGCCCATGGGTCTCAGGGTACCCAACGGAGGGATTAACCCGTCCTCATTTCGCCTATGGTATTTGGAGGCAACATCTAACAAGTGGTGGGCTTGTTGCGGTGTTTATGATGAATAGCCTCGTTGTATAAAGCGGCCACGCATCTTAGGTCCGGCTTTGTTATCAGTGACTAAACACTAGGCTGAATAAAATAAATAAATATAAAATACCATACAGATGCAAAAAGCGCCATGTGACCTAGTCATGGTTTGGTTTTAGTCTGTGAGTTTACAGTTTTCCATAGATTACTGCATCGATTTCTTGTCGAAGGGGTAGTATCCTTTTATACGGTTACGAAACTGACGATTAGTTTGACGATAAGCAGCAAGGATATTAAAATAGACTCGTAATGCAAATACGTCCAAGTCGCTGCCCATTTCGTACATAGCATCATTTAGCTGGCATAGTGGAAGCAATCAATATTGTTAAGCAGCAATGTATTGGTCGACCCTATTGATAGTCTTTGTAGGACTGCTTAACATCAGGTAGATACAAAGTCACATGTTGTGCTCCAATAAATAAATAAAAAACATACAAGGTCACATGCCGTGCTCAACTAAACAATACATACATATCATCACGGGTGCTTTACGGCGCCCGAGACCGCCTAGACGGCCCCAGGGTACCCAGCGGAGGGGTTTTTAATCGCACCTCGTCGTAGCCGATGGTATGAGTCTACACCGAACAAGTGGCTAGCTCGTCGCGATATTTCAATAGACTCAATAACCCATCTATTAACAGTTTCACATGCTGGTATAGTGAAACCGGGACCGACAGCTTAACGTGCTCTCCGAGGCACTATAGTAGTGTTGTCAAACAAATGTACATAAATTTTTCAACTAAATAAAATAAAATATTAATAAGTATAAATCAATATTCTCATTAAGATAACTTAATAAGATTAAAGCCAGCAGAGTCCGAGAATAAAATAAAGTCAATCTCTTAATCTATTTGAAGATTAAGAGATTTCACAACATAAAAGTTTGAAAAAAGAACTCAAATTTCCGTTTTTTGACTACAAATTGAGAAGAATATACATTTATTCAAATTCACACTATAAATTCTTTTTCTTGACATTTCATTTCAAATTATTACTCGTCGTTTGAAAATATGATATTTTTAGAAACAGTCTGAAGATAACGTAAACTTACATAAAAACGTACCATCACGGGTATAGACGGTACTGAACGCCCTTAGGGTACCCAGCGGAGTGGGTTTATTCCCACCTTGTTGTAACTGGTGGTATTCTGAATCTACACCGAACAAGTGATAACGCGGTTTTCGTATTGACGTATATTAAAATGTTTGTATAGTGAAACTAGGCTGGTAGTATAATGTGCTATACGAGGCCTTATAGTAATGTTGTGTACACACAACATTACTACTATGTATAGTACTATAGTATATTTATGTAGTTTATATGCACTTTATTTTATACAAATTTAAAAACTAAATAACCACTTTGTCGTAGGAAAATTATATTAAAAACATACAGTTGATTAAGATTAAAACGCTTGAGTATAAATTTACACGGAAAATTAATTAAAAAAGTTTTAATTAATAAAACAAACTTGAACTTAAATAACATGTTAATATGTTATTATATATAATATGTAACTAAAGATATGCTTTTCTGTAAATTAACAATATTTTACTTTATTAGATCAAAGTGTTTAAAAAGTGTTTAAGGGAGTACGGTGGGGGTCCCTATAACTTAGCTAGCGCAACCGACTTCGTTGCCACTGCCCATACCGTCGCAGAAACAATAAGGTGGTCTAGTAATCTATCTGTTTTAGTCTGTGAGTTTACCGTAAACTTTTGTCTAAATAAACAGAACAACTGATCAAGAGAGTGTATCTTTAAGAATCTATTCTCCGCTTTACTTTTGTATAGTGTAGGTAACTATATGTATGTTTGTGAATATATGTATGTATATATATGTATGTATTATGATATATTGTATGTATATTTATGCATACATACATTTATTTATATTAGTTTTTTTTAAATTACGCACCCGACTCATCTTCGTACACTATCTATAAGGTTATTTGGTAGACTTACCCCCGTATTCTAAGACGTATCCTTAACTCCACTTTACACTCAAGGAACGTCTGTCTCTTTCCACCAAATGTCACCTATAAAAAGCAAGTTGAGACAGACGCTCCTTGAGTGAAGAGTGGAGTTAAGGAAACGTCTTAGAATACGGGGATTAATGCCTAAGGCATTAAGTTCCAGTAGCCTTTGTACATAACTTTTGTTTACTGTCCAATAAAGTGTTTAAATAAATACCGGTTTTAAACTATTACAATAATTTATTGGCAACTTAGTCTTTCAGAGTGCAGTTAATTAGACAAATAAAGCAGTTGTCCCGTAATGCAAATTCAACGTATCATTTATTCGTTTTGCTAAACAACAATATATTGGTCGGCCACATTCATGGATTATTTAGGATCACTTACCATAAAGTACATACAAAGTCACACGTCGTGCTCCAATAAAATAAACAAATATGTTGACCTAAAAACATATAAAAATTGGATACCTAACTTTTTACTTTGTAAAAACACATTCCAACACCTTTTCAATAAAACGTGTCTTATGAGAGAAAATACCAATTTCTATTTGACACACGCAAATGCCGCATAATTTTCATTGTTTTTCTGACAATAACAATTAGAGAGCGCATTAATAATTTAATATTATGTAGGATATTTTTTACACATGTTTTCTGGTCATGTCCTACTTTTAAAGAAAAATGAGAATGTAGAATCCGCCTTTGTAGTATAAAAAAATAAGATGGAAAATACTGGATGTTTTTGGTCACGGTGATAAAACTTTTATATTGTGTTCTATGATGAAAATAATTAAACATGTATTTTTCCTTTTAGTGCCGCCTATACAAAAGCATAAATAACAAAAAAATATCTACATATCACGTAAACTTTCGTACTAAACTCAAGAATTAAAGCCTATCACTTGTCTAATTGTGTTTTACTTGTTAGTTATGAAGACTTATTATGTATTTGTAGGAGTAATTTTAAGCTTATAGACGTTTGTTCATATAATAATTTATTTTTCGGACTGTTTTTTTAAAGAAAAAATTACTTACCTACCTTTTTTATTTTAAAAATATTTTTTTGATGCCTCCAGTGCCTTTTAGGCACTGGAGGCATCAAAAAAATATTATCATTGTTAAAAAAACACCCAGTATAAAGATAGTTGCGCTATCTAGCCAGAATAAAATTCTCAAATGGAATTCTTTCCCCTTACCTATGCACGTATTTGGGGAGAAGGGAATTCCATTCCTTACGTTTTCGCTTGTTTTCACTATTTATTTGTCAAAAACATGGTTTATTATTTGTCTATATAGCAGAACATAACATTTTAATAATTCGTGTCTGTTTGTTTATTTATTTATACCTAAATCACTTATAAACTGCTGAACCTATTAGTGACCGTTTCTTTTAAAAAAAGTTTTAAAATACACCACATACAAAAGTAATACATAAAGCGAAATTTAGTATAAAAATATATTATAATTAGTTGACCGCCTCTGTAGACTAGTGGTTGCGCCTTTGGTGTTGTATCCGGAGGTCGTGGGTTTGATTCCCACCCATGGCAAAAAAATATTAGTACGTTTCTGTACAGTTTGTCCATGGGTTTTCATAAAATATAATATTTAATATATCGTTAGTACTGGTACACATAGTAAAAGCCTAGAGCTTAGTTTGTGACCAGAGCAATATTTGTAAATTATCCTACATAATATTATTATTTGATTTTATATTAACGTATGTTTATAAATTAAATAAATTACCACAATATAACTAAAATTTAATTAATAATTTAAAAAAATAATGTATGGAATAACTAATTTATTTAAATTTATGTGAGGCTTGAATAATTTGGTCCACGTGCATTCAAACTTTAGTAACTGTATTTTCTCTACATAACTTTTCAGAATATACATTCTGAAAAGTTATGTAGAGAAAATACAGTTACTAAAGTTGACTGAACTTACTGAACTTTAATAAAACCACTTTTGGCATGGCGTCTGAGGTTCAAATCCCGGTATATCGTGGGTTCGATTCCCACCCATAGCAAAAAAATAATAAGTAGTACGTTTTTTATGTACAGTTTGTTATGGTCTGGGTGTTTATAAAATATAATAAATATAATGTACACATAGTACAAGCCTAGAGCTTAGTTTGTGACCAAAGCAATATGTGTAATTTATCCTACATATTATTATTATAAATGTTTCATTATAAAAAATAGTACATTGTTTATTTAAGCGCGACTATTGTATCTCGAAAAACACGTTAAGCTGTCAGTCACAGTTCCTCTATATTAATTGGTAAAATGCTTTAAAAGTCTATACAGACGAGTTTCCCATTTGTTTTTATTTTATTTAAAATACTTTATTGCACAAAATTACAAAATAAAATTGTACATAGGCTAAATTAATGCCTTAGGCATTTTCTACCAGCTAACCTTTGAGAGAGTGAAAGATTATGCATAGGGTACAAAAGCAAATAAAATAACAATTTAAAGGTTATTTAGCGATTAGAGTAAAAACTACTTAAATATTACTTTGTTCGATGTAGACTCAAAATACCATTGGCTACGATGAGGTTGGAATAAAAAGGGCGCTGAAAGTCACCCTTGATGTTGGTGACTTCAATAATAACACGCTAAGTTCTAATTACAATTAGCACCTTATTTTTCATTCCAATTTTAAAAGTATGTATATATTTAAATCATTTTACTCACGTTGCTTTTAAATTCAAATAAAGAACGCGAACTACAAACAAAGTGTTCGAAATTGCTAAATTGTTGAATTGTTCCACCGAGAGACATAAACTGGAGCAGTTTGGCTATTAAACTTTTACATACAGTTTACTGAGTAGGTATGTATGGGCGAAAGCTATTTTCATAAAGTATATAGTATAAACTTATATGAAACAACCATAACTATGTTTAAACTAAAGCTTGCATTAAAACGTTAATTGCTTATTTATGTGTGTATGTGTGTAAACGTTAAATGCTTATTTATGTGTGCATGTGTGTAAACTTTTCATGTCATAATAGTTAGTTCCGTTGGATTTCTGTATAATAGTAATAATATGTGGAACATTTTACAAATATTGCCCTGCATGCTAAACTTTACGCTTGTGCTATGTGTACCAGGAACGCCAATACTAATACTAATATTATAAAGAGAAGATTTGATTGATTGTTTTTTCTTGATTAACTAAGAGAACTAACTAAAGAACCGATTTAAAAAAATGTTTTTACAATAGAAATTTACATTATCAGCGTTTATTTTTAATTCGATTTTTTTTAAATTAGTCGGCGAGTGAAAACGTAGGCCACAGATAGTAATTTATGAACACCCAGACCGAGGCCAACTGTACTGAAAAACATACTAATATTGTTTAGCCATGAGTGATAATCGAACCCATGACCACGGGCAAAACAAAGTTCACAAACGCTTTTAAAATTACTATCTGTGGCCCTCATTTTCACTCGTCGATTAATTTAAAAGAAATCGAATTAAAAATAAAATACTCGCTGATAATGTAAATTTCTATTGTAAAAATATTTTATAAAATCGGTTCATTAGTTAGTTCTCTTAGTTAATCCAGAAGAAACTAACAATCAAATCTTCTTCTTATAATATTAGTATTTAACCTCTAAACATTGGTATGGATACAAAAAATAAGCCTGGTGTATGTTACTAACTAAAGATATTTTAATTTTATCTTTTTACTAATGAGTAATTGATTAGATTTATTTGCCATCACGAGTGACTTACGGTGCCCGAGACCTCTTAGACCTCAGGTACCCAGCGGTGGGGTTTTATTCCAACCTCGTCGTTACCGATGTTATTCTGAGTCTACACCGAACAAATAGTCAGCTGGTCGCGGTATATGGATAGACTTAACAACCCATCTATAAACATGGTCATGGGTTCGGTTCCCACCCATTGCAAAAAAATATTAGTAGGTATGTTTTTCTGTATGTCTCATGGTCTGGGTGTTTATATAATATAATATAATATACATTAGTATCGTTATTTCTGGTACATATAGTACCTAGAGCTTACTTTGTGTATTGAATAAAAATAACAGTTGCACAAGTTGGTATAGTGAAAGTGGGACCGTCACTATACTTAAGGTGCTCGCTGACAACACCACTGTAGTGCACAGTGGTGTTGTATTAGATTACGATAAATACAAAAAAAAAAATACTTGATAAAGTTAACAAAGGGGAGGTACTGGTGCCTGTTAAACTACAAGGAAAATGTGTGTGTGTGAAAATATAAATGAACACAACACCAACACTGCAATTACTGCCCAAGTGTGTATGAAAATGGCAGAATTCCATGTTACGAGTAGGAAACGTTCGAGATATGCATAATTGCATAGCCAAGTAACAAGCGAAACATGGTACTTATATGTTTATACCTAGAAGCAATTATACAACCCGACAATTATGGCAAGCAAGCCTTTATAAATTGTAGTGCCATGTAAAAAGCAATAAGTGTAAATTGTATGTTTAAAAAAAAATCACGAGTGCCTTACGGCGTTAGAGAAGGATACCCAGCAGAGGGGTTTTAATCCTACCTCGTCGTAGGCGATGATAAGTGTCTACCTACACCGAACATGTGGCTAGCTCGTCGCGATGTTTGGATATACTTTTTTTGTACTTTAAATCATTTTATATTAATGTTTTTGTATAGGCGACACTAAAAGGTAAAAATATGTGTTTCATTATTTTCATATAAAATAGGTGGGAAGTCTCTATAACTTTGCTAGCCAAAACTATTTCTGCTCATACAGATGCAAAAACCGTTAAATGATCGATCAAACTAAATCGGTTTCAGGAGACTCATACATCGATCTCTTGACGAGGTCGTAGTCTCCTGTCATTGTGCTATTAAAGTAGACTCGCGTATTTGTCTATGTCGCCGCCCATATCGTAACCGCATCATTAAGCTGGCGGGTAGCTGTTAATTAGCAATGTAAATAAAAATTGCAATAACATAAGTTAATACCTACATTTAAATTTATAACTGTTAGTGTTACGGTGAACACGTTAAGCCGTCGGTTCTAATTCCTTTAATACCGCAGGCAACCATGATGATAGATACATACATACATATCATCACGGGTGCCTTCCGCGGTCGAGACCGCCTAGACGGCCCCTGGGTACCCAGCGGAGGGGTTTTAATCCCACCTCGTCGTAGCCGATGGTATGAGTCTACACCGAACAAGTAGCTAGCTCGTCGCGATGTTTTGAATAGACTCAATAACCCATCTATAAACAGTTTCACAGGTTGGTATAGTAATACCGGGACCGACAGCTTAACGTGCTCTCCGAGGCACTATAGTGGTGTTGTCAAACAAATGTACATTTAAAAAAAATAAAAAACTCATTGGTACATACCGGGATTCGAACCAGGGACCTAAGTGTTTTTAAGTCCAAGGTCTAACCAACTCGGCCACCGCGTATATTATATATGATGATAGATAGATAAATATAAAAAAAGTTAAAAGAAAAAACATAAAGTATGAAAAACATAAATAAAATAAGTACAGAAGAAAAGAAAAAGTGTGCACCTATAATATGAGTACGCAAATGAATACAAATGAACAAAAATGAATAAATCATTTATTTTTACATAATAAAAGCCCAAGACACAATATACAGATATTTTGCTTCAAATTTCAAGATATCTGCGAAACGTCTTGAGTGTATCTTAAAGTGAAATTTATAGCTGCAATAATTCATAGCTTGACTTATATGCAGTCAATGAGCTTGAAATTCGGAATACCTATAGAGAGTTTTGGAATATTTTAAACATGGTTTAACTTTTATTCTAAATGATATTACGAGTATTAAATAAAGCATGTTTAAAATATTCCAAAACTCTCTAAAGGTATTCTGAATTTCAAGCTCATTGACTGCATATAAGTCAAGCTATGAATTATTGCTGCTATAAATTTCACTTTAAAATACACTCAAGACGTTTCGCAGATATCTTGAAATTTGAAGCAAAATATCTGTATATTGTGTCTTGGGCTTTTATTATGTAAAAATAAATGATTTATTCATTTAAGTTCTCATATATTGGTGCACACTTTTTCTTTTCTTCATATTTAAAAAAAAAACATTTTTGTTGTCTTTTGTGATTAATTATAGGACTTTTAAACAACAGAGATATAAAATCTCTTTCTTTTAAAAATCGTCTTTCTTTTAAATATTTTATTTACATATAAGTAAAGCGTAAATGTACCATCGAACCTAAACGGCCTCACGGTACCCAGCGAAGGAAATTCCACCTCGTCGTCGTCGCCGATGGTATTCCGACTCTACACCGAACTAGTGGCAAGCTCGTCTCAGTCTTTGTAAAGACTTTATAAACAGTTGTATAAGTTAGTATAGTGAAACTGGGACCGACGGCTTAACGTACTCTTTGAGGCACTATACTGGTGTTGTTAAAAAATAGTACTTAAATTAAAAGCACATTGGTACACTGCAGGGTTTGAACCGGGGGCCTAAAACTATATTGTTTTTAATTACAATGTCAAACCACTCGGCCACCACGTATGGTACGTTATAAAGCAGCGAGTATATAAAAATATACTCGTAATGCAATTTGTTGCCACCCATTTCGTAATCCCATCATTTAGCCGGCATAGTGGGAGCGATTATTGATCGACCTTATTCATGGGCTTTGTAGCTCTGCTGACCTCTAGGTAGATACAAAGACACATTCCGTGCTTCAATAAATATATATATACAGGGTGACTTTGAATGGATGTACTTTAGGCTAATATGAGGTTCTGCTGATCATATCGAATAACTTTTCTTTAAAAAAATGCCTTCTCCATACAAACTAGTAATGTTAAAATGACCAATTTGTATAGGGAAGCGATTTTTTTTTCATTTGCGACACATGGTTCCATGGGAAAAGTTGTTCGATTTAATTAGGAGAACCTCATATTAGCCTAAAGTATGTCCATTCAAAGTCACTCTGTATATATAGCAACATAGCAGAATGATATCCTATATCCGTACAACAATGTATCCATCTATCAAAGCCATTTCTGGGACGGAAAATACATAAATTTCCACTATCTACTCTCGTATTCTCGTAACACGTTTTAGGACTTTTTGGTTGCAACTATTCAAACGATACCCGATCATATGCTGATGGCGGAACTATAGACGTATTCTGTAAATACATCGTATGTATTCGATTAAATATATCCATCCATTCTATACTAATCCTATAAATGCGATAGTAACTCTGTTTGTTTGTTAAGTTTTTAAGTCTAAACCACTGAACCAATTTAAATGAAATTTCGTATAGAGATAGTTTAAGACCTTGGGAAGGATAGAGTGTATCATATTTTAATATAGCTAATAGGTAGTGCAGAGTGTTTGAGTTTAAAGTTTTTAAATAAACCAGATAGAGACAAGTGTTCTATAAAGAAAAGTTGGGTATATTAAAATGACATAAAATATTTTTAAATTTATATATATACCTATTTTATTTTAAAGTTAACATTTTATATTATCTTTTTGGCTACCCAAATGATTTGATAGGTTACTAAAACTAAAATGACTTTAGTACCTATTTATTTATTATATTTATTTATTATATTTATTTATTATATTTATTTATTATATTTATTTTCATAAAAATAGCGGCCAAGTGCGAATTCTGTTCCCGCACATAGAGTTCCGTATAACAAAAAAAAAATGGGAAAATAAGAGGTACATGGAAAGTTATTATTTACTTAACGAAATAATTTAATCTCAGCCACCATTTTAGATACAAACTTGAAATTTGGAATAATAAAGCAATCCTACTTTTACACAATTCGGTTTGCAAGAGTACACAAAACGCGACAACTATTTATATTAACGTTACAAATATTATAATAGCTATAATATAAATAGAGTTTTTTTTTGCTCGCATTAATAAGTTTATAAAAAAAGGTTTGCTTTTTTAATATTCCATATTTCAAGTTTATATCTAAAATGGTTGCTAAGATTAAATTATTTCGTTTAATTAGTAAATAATAACTTTCCTATGTACCTCCTAATTTTCCTATTTTTTTTTTACAAATACTATCGGCTACCATGGGGTTAGAATATGACCTCACCGCTGGGTCCCCAGGTCTACGGGCGCCGTCAGGAACTTCCAAGGGTAGGTTATGGATTGAAAATTTGTTGGACTGGATTGGCTGGACTTGGATTTGGTATATAATTTTAATATTTATTCGGTTTTTTAGAAGATTACTGCATCAATTTCTTGTCGTGGCGGCTCCATCCAGGGTGCGGTTACGAAACGGGCGGTTTTTATTTTATTTTGTTGGAGCACGGCATGTGACTGTATCTATCTGGTAGTAAGCAGTCATACAAAGTCCATGAATAGGGTCAATCAATATTAATAGCTCCCACTATGCCAGTTTAATTATGGGGTTACGAAATGAGCTATAAAGACGTACTTATAAACAAGTGTACGAGTATTTTAATATCCTCATTGCATCAATATTATAAACAACAAACATATTCATCGATTCTATTTATGGACTTTATAGGTCTGCTTACCATCAGGTAGATACAAAGTACATTCCGAGCTTCAATAAAAATAAATATCTTATTCCATTTTTAACTAATAAAATAAATACCATCACGGGTGTCAATTTGGCTCCCGAGAACCGTTTAAACGGCCTCAGGGTCCCAGCGGAGGGATTAATCCATCCTCATTTCGCCGATGGTATTCGGAGGCAACACCTAACAAGTGGCGAGCTTGTTGCGGTGTTTATAATGAAATAGCCTCGTTGTATAAAGCGGTCACCCATCCCAGGCCGGTCTTGTTGTCATCTGCTTAACCTTGTTATTAGTTGCGCAGTGACTTAACCACTAGGCTCAAAGTAAATCCCTCAATTCATTTCGGGTCCACAATTAATTCATATGGAATCAGTGAAAATATACCTAAAGGAATATATTAAATTTAAATGTGACCCATTAAATAAAATTTATTAAAATACCTACCGAAATTATTCAAATAAAAGTGTTTTTAAAAGTAAATAAAAAAGTAGGTATTTTTTATCGTAAAGTTAATTTAAATTTTATTAATCAAAAAACTCATTAATTTATTAAATTAAATAATCCAATTTCAATCAACCTTATTTGAATAAGAGACGAACCGAAATAAAATTATTTTATTTGCTAAATCACGACGGGATTTTCATAAACTTGTCCTTTCAGTTAACTACTATTGACTTTTCTTTTCGAATTTATACTTTTTTTATATAAATCACTTATATTTCGCTATAAAACACTTTTCCCCTTATTTATAAAAACTTACCCCCGTATTCTAAGTTGTATCCTCAATAGAACTTTCCACTTAAGGATAGTCTATCTCATTCTATCATCTTTCTTGATTTGACTTTTGGTGGAAAGCGACAGACGGTCCTTGAATGAAAGTGGAGTGAAAAACACGACTTAGAATACGGGCGTTAGTCCTTAAACCTAGTCGTTTGGTTAAATTATGTTTTATCTCTTTTACTCATATTTATTTTTAAGACAACAACGCCAGATCTGGGATGGGTGACCGCTTTTTATAATGAGGCTTTAACATCATAAACACCGCAACAAGCTTGCCACTTGTTAGATTAGGTTAGGTTGACTCCGAATACCATCGGCGAAATGAGGGCGGGTTAATCCTTCCGCTGGGTACCCTGAGGCCGTTTAAACGGCTCTCGGGAGCCAAAAAGGCACCCGTGATGATATTCTTCAAAAACTCAATAAGTTTCTATGAATAAAGCCAATTTAGATATTATAAAAAGCGGCCCCAGCCTAGTGGTTAAGTCACTGCGCAACTGATAACAAGGTTAAGCAGATGACAACAAGGCCGGCCTGGGATGGGTGACCGCTTTATACAACGAGGCTATTTCATCATAAACACCGCAACAAGCTCGCCACTTGTTAGGTGTTGCCTCCGAATACCATTGGCGAAATGAGGATGGGTTAATCCCTCCGCTGGGACCCTGAGGCCGTTTAAACGGTTCTCGGGAGCCAAATGGGCTCCCGTGATGGTATTTATTTATTTATAGATATTAAAAAGGATTTTATTAAAAAAAAACTATAAGTAACCTATGGTTAACAAAAGAACAATTTGCTATTTCTATCTGAAATTGTTTTAATACATTTTTTATTTATGTATCAACTTATTATACTTTTAACACCCAATTCGTCCAAAAAATATATTCAAACTAAAGAGCACTACATGACTGATGATTTAAAAAAAAACATACATCTTAAACGACCAAACCCAGGCACAAATAAAACCCCTTTGATTCTCATCTCGACGTAGTCCGTATATTCTGAATCTACACTGAACAAGTAGCAAGCTAAATTTTAATAGAATTTATAAAAGTTTCGTTTAGTGAAATTGTTGCCGTTTGTAATCGCGAGTAATTCACGCGTAGTACCTGCGATTAGCGCGTTCAAACAAACAAACTCTTCAGCTTTATAATATATAGATATAGATTTGTAGAATATATATAAGAATATAAATAAGAATGTTTCGTCTTTCCAATTAAAAGTAAAATAATAAACTAGATATCTAGAAAGTAATTAGACTAACAATTTTCCAATTATCAACAAAGTAAATTACCAAAATTAATTAGGCTTTACAAAATCGTTTCAAATATCTGTAGACAAATTAAATAGGTAATTAAATGCCTATTATATATTAATTTATCTTCCTACATGAAAATAAGTAAGTAAAATATTTATTGCTAAAAAAATATATACTTACCGAATATTTAAAAATACAAACGTATTTTTTTATTTTAACAAAAAAAAAAATACAGCAACAGAATGGTCATTGTGTGTAATAAATATTTAATATTTAGTCAAATAATCTTATGTCACCTTACATTTATTTCAACTATGTATAAAAAATTGCAACTATTCATTTCATAGTAGAAACTTCATGCTAAAGACAAAACCCACATCGTTGCCGAGATAGTGAAACTTTGCAGTAGGTAGTAGTGGAACTCTGAAGGAGACAACTTTTAGGAAGAGCTTCAACTATGGTGGTCTAGATAAAACTAAATTTGGTAGAAAGGCAGTGTGACACTTGTACTACGATATATTAATCAGGCATTTTAGTAAAGCCATTTCATATACGTGGTGGCCGTGTTGGTTAGACCTTGGACTTAATAACACTTAGGTCCCTGGTTCGAATCCCGGTGCGTACCAATGACTTTTTAATTAAAAATGTACATTTGTTTGACAACACCACTATAGTGCCTCGGAGAGCACGTTAAGCACGGTCACTATACCAACTTGTGAAACTGCATATAGATGGGTTATTGAGTCTATTCATAAACATCGCGACGAGCTAGCCACTTGTTCGGTGTTATGGATTAAAAACCCCTTCGCTGGGTACCCTGAGGCCGTCTAGGCGGTCTCGGGCGCCGTAAGGCACCTGTGGTGATATTTTTTTTAATATTTAGTATACAAGATGATAGAGAGCTTTGTAACGCGCTTATATGTGGGTGGATGCAGTGGCAGTAAGCCTTCTCCGTGTGAAAATTTGTATACACAAGCGCATTATAATTTGAAATAAATTTAAAAGAAAGGAAAGTCTTTATAACTTTACGAGGCCGACCGATCGGTCTCTTTACCACGGCCCATATGCAAAAACCGCCAAGTGACCTATTCAGGTTTCGGTTTTAGTATGTGGGCTTACCTGTTTTTAGGTGACTATTCCATCGATATCTTGTCGAAGTGGTTTATCAAATCAGAATACGACCACGCAGCGAGGATATTAAAGTACTCGTAACGAAAATTCAATTTTGTCACCACAGTCCATTTTGTAACCGCATCATTAAGCCAACATAGTGGGAACGATCAATGCTGTTAAACAACAATGTACTAGTTGATTAACCCCATTTACTTTGTAGATCTACTTACTATCAGTTACATACAAAGTCGCAAGCCGTGCTCTAGTAAAAAGGCAAAATTATAGGAAACATAACACACATATTGCCTTGGTACCAATCTAACCTCAGGGCTTGTACTATGTGTACCATAAATAACGATAGTGATAAAACAAGAAGAAATATTACTTCACCTATCTGTATTTTCAGGACTGTGGATGCTTAGTTTGTAACGAATTAGATTACAGCAGAAGTTTATCTCTAATTTGGTACTAAATGGTATCTTGTCCTGGAATTTGGATTTACTACTGTCAAAATTACTTGTATGCTAGATTTTGTAAGAGTATCGCCATCTAAATATATTGACAGCCTCCGTGGACTAGTGGTTGCGCCTTTGGCGTTAAATCCGGAGGTCGTGGGTTCGAATCCCACACATGTAAAATAAATATTAGTACGTTTTTCTGAACAGTTTGTCATGGTCTGGGTGTTTATAAAATATATAATGTATTATATCATTGTTTCTGGTACACATAGTACAAGCCTAGAGATTAGTTTGTGACCACAGCAATGTGTGTAAATTGTTCTACATATTATAATTATATTTTAATTCGGACCCCTTTATTTATTAAAAAAATAATATTGGGTGTTTTAGTTAAAATGATTTTCGACTCTTTATTGTCTCGTAGATAATAAAAAATCATCTATGTCAAAAAATCATCTATGTCAGAATATCATCTATGTCATAAAATAAATAAAACACATTGTTAACTAAAATCTATGTTAATAAAGTTGTTATGAACAAGAAGGGTAATTTTTATTTCATGTGTAAAGATTTACATAAAATAAAGATTAAACTTCTTGTTCATAAAAACTTTATTAACATAGATTTTATGTATAAATAATAAGGTAACAATAAATATTAATAAATAACAATTTAATGTTATTAAAGTATATTGAACAATTAATAATAATAATAAATACCATCACGGGTGCCTATTTGGCTCCCGAGAACCGTTTAAACGGCCTAGGGGTACCATGGTATAAGTGGAGAGCTTGTTGCGATGTTTATGATGAAATAGCCTCGTTGTATAAAGCGGTCACCCATCCCAGGCCGGCCTTATTGTCATTTCCTTAACCTTGTTATCAGTTGCGCAGTGACTTTGATCAATTATTGTTGTAAAAATTATTGTTGTATAAAGTTATGATGTTAAAGAGATTTAGGTTGTTTTAACTAAAAAATTTGGTGATTCGTATATCTGTCGCACTATTAAAATGTGGAATGCTCTACCTGCTCGCGTGTTTAAAGGACTCGAGATTATAGGAATCTCGAGTCCTTTAAACGAAGCGTGTATAGGCATCTTAAGCCGGCATAATAGGTGCAATCAACGTTTACGTAGATCGTAATTGTTGGTTGCATTTGTTCTTGGACCTTCATACTGCTTTCCATCAGGTGAGGTCACATGCCGAGCTCTCATAAAAAAAAAAACTATTTGAGAGGCTTAATTTTTTTTTCGTATGCTGGGGCCACAGTAACGAGAAACGCTGTTAATTGTCGCAATGTATGACGTTAAAAGTTGGTGTAGCCACGACTTAACGCGATATTTTTACAACGGCATTATGACTTAAACCTTAACGCAATAATTATACTCGTATATAACAATTTACATATATTGCTATGATTACAAACTAAGCCCTAGGCTTGTACTATGTATACCAGAAACAACGATATAATAGGTACATATTATATTTTATAAATACCCAGACCATGACAAACTCTTTAGAAAAATGTACTATATTTTTTTTTGCAATAAGTGTGAATCGAACCCACGACCTCCGGATACAACACCAAAGGCGCAACCAACTAGTCTACGGAGGCGTTAAAATTTCCCTATGATGGGCATTGATATTTCCTGTTAGTGTGGTCGCAGTATTTACTGAGTATAACATTCATAAAAAAATATTGAGTCCTTAAAGAACACATTAGTTATAGAAGGTTTTGTCTCTTTTTATTAGCAACAAAAATGTATATGCGTAAAAATAAATAAATAAATACCATCACGGGTGCCTATTTGGCTCCCGAGAACCGTTTAAACTGCCTCTGGGTACCCAGCGGAGGGATTAACCCGTCCTCATTTCGCCGATGGTATTCGGAGGCAACACCTAACAAGTGGCGAGCTTGTTGTGGTGTTTATGATGAAATAGCCTCGTTGTATAAAGCGGTCACCCATCCCAGGCCGGTCTTGTGGTATGCGTAAGAGAGACAAAACCTTCTATAACTAAAGTGTACTTCGTGGCCTCAATAAGTTCTTATAAATAAGGCCATAAATCTTTCAGACCAATGAAATAACTACGAAAAATACGGGTTTTAATAAAAAATACATTCCATGTAGGTATTAATTCTAAGCTTCTATTCAAACAGGTCGAGCTTTGACTCCGAAATCTAAGTTGATTCAGGCTCTGAGCAAATAAGTGTGTCGCTTCGAGCTTAGTTATTGTCGGATTAGTACAACATATTGGAAATAGGATCAGCTATAGGAAACCTTATGAGTTTATCCAACTAAGCGTTTATTAAGTCTTAAATTACCCTATTAACCTAATTATGTTTACCTTATTAAGTTAATTTTACGTTTAGTTTAGTTACAATAAACACTAGTATTTGGAATTGCGCGCGCGTTTTTGGAGGTCGTGGGTTCGATTCCCCTCAATGGCAAAAAAATATTAAGTAGTACATTTGGTGTTTATAAAACATAATGTATCGATTTTGAACCTAAGATCCTTAAAATAAACTCATAGCGGGTTTATAAAATGACTCTAAGTAGTATTTTATTATTTAACAAAGTCTATAATTGTTTAACAATATTGTTCGCTTCCACTGTACCGGCTAAATTATACGGTTACGAAATGGGGACGACAAAAACGAATTTGCATTACGAGTGTATTTTAATATCCTCGCTGCTTTATCGTCAAATCAATCGCTCGTTTCGTAACCCCACCATGAAAGGAGGCGTGGTAGTCTTCTTCGACAAGAAATCGATGCAATAGTCTTAGTTAGTCTCCGGAAAATCAAAACTGTTTAGAACATTTTCCCTTCGAAGTACATTTTATTGAAAGTTTTTAGCAGGCGTGATGATACTATATTTATATATAAAACCCAACTTTCAATACTTCCGTTATATAATCTCTTATCGCACGAAACGTTCGTCTCAGACATCTATTTCGGTTTCAGCATATTTCAACTTTATTTGAGATTTCAAAATATTAAGTGAGTATGGCACGATGTTTGGATAGACTCAATAAACCATCTATAAACAGTTCCATAAGTTGGTATAGTGAAACCGGGACCGACAGCTTAACGTGCTCTCCGAGGCACTATAGTGGTGTTGTCAAACAAATGTACATATTTTTTTAAAATTAAAAACTCATAGGTACATACAGGGGTTCGAACCAGGGACCTAAGTATTTTAAGTCCAAGGTCTAACCAACTCGGCCACCACGCATACTTAGTATTTATTTTGTATGTAAAGTAATGTACACTTGTTTGTTTTCCTGTAAAATAAATAAATAAAATAAATATATATTTCTCAATAACTAAAGCTCTAATACACTGACCTTAATTTTTTCCCACACCGTTAACTTTTAAATAAGGTTTATGTATAGAAAAGCGATCAAATAAGTAGTAATAATAAAACTTTCTTTATCGTGCCATAAACTTTACGACGTGTAGAAATGAAAAGTTCTATTGAATCGGGACTTTTTCTACAAAAAGGCACAAGTTTCACAGTTTCCGATAAACTTAAAGTTCTTTTCACACTATAACATATCTGATATGTCTCTTATTACCTTTTTGAATGAACTTCAAGTCGTAAATTTAGTTGAGTCGAATAGGAATGCAAATAATGCTACATAGAATTGTAAGTGCTGTTATTATTTTTACCGTCAGTTTCGTAACCACAACTTACAAGGAAACTACCACCTCGAGAAAGAAACCGGCACAGTAGTAAGTGAAAGCGGTGAATCCACAGACTAAAACCGAGAGATGACTAGTTCTCTTGAAGGTTTTTGCATCTGCATAGTAGTCTGCATAAGTATATCCCAATATGAAATATTTGACTATATTTATTTAATAATTCTTTTTTTTTTCAATTATTTAATTTATTTATACACATATAAATTTACTGCTTTGACGCCAGTTAAAAACATGACTGTCGATTAACTTAAATGATGGTAAATATATGGTAATTTAGAATAAAAATATAATTCTGTATGAATTGACATCCAACTTTTTTATATTTTTCATTATTGATCGCGGCAAGGTACCACTGATCCAACCAGGTTCCAGTCACCCCTCACGAAATTTGTCATTGCTTGTTATCTACAAATACACAGACGCCCTCTGTGTATTTGTAGATAATATGCTTTCTTCTAATAACTCTATATTAGAGTTAAGTTAGAAGTCCTAGTTATACGAGATGGCAGGGCAGTCTTCTTTTTGTTTTCAGTATTTTATATTTTTACATTTTATAAATTCCTTATCAAAAACCAATTTCGTGAGGGGTGACTGGAACCTACTTGGATCAGTAGTTGAATACCATGCCGCGAAAGCAAGGATCGTGGGCTCGAATCTAGCCCACCAGGATGTTTTTCATTGCATTTTATCTTTAAAAAAAATCAATATAAGATAATAAAGAATTTATAAAAATGTATAAATATACTATAATAAATAATTACTTATATAGATAAACAAATATAGACTGAACATACAATTGTGATACAGACTTGACTTACTAACAATTTTCATACACACATACATATACACAATACGCACATACACCTACACTACAGGGACATACATACATTCATACCTAATCCTCATCAAAAAAAAAAAAAACGTACGACTAAAGACGCCATGTAAGGCAAAATATATCGTAACGAATATTTTTTTTAATTTATATTATTAATATACTATAATCCTAGTACGAATAAATCGTAAATAACAAAATATACATTAATTAAAAAATATACGAGTACATATTGAATATTCCTGTGAACACTATTCAAATGTCCGGAAGCCATATTTTTTATCATAAACCATTTTCTCTCAGCGCCATATTTTCAGTTTCTATCTGAAATCCGCAGTGAGCACCAAATATTTAGTTTAAAATTTCTATTCACAGTAAATTTAAAATTCAATTTACAATATTGTATCTCTGAAACTCATCTTTATTTTACTATTTTGAACTAAATTTTTACTCACTTTTACAAATTAACACCGGCATGTATAAAAACTTATGATTCCTTGAAGAACACTTTAGTTAAAGTAGATTTTGTTTCTTTTTTAGTAACAAAAATAATTCACCATGTCATAAAGATGCTGATTATATACTTTCCATCGAAAACGAAGGCTAAATTACAATTCGCCTAAATGTTATATTTATCAGTTTTCTCATGCAAATCACAAAGAAAACCCCAAATAAAAGACATATATCTGCACATTTTCCTTCAGAATAATAGGTTACGTATTCAGACGAGGTCTCAACTCGGTCGTAACGTAAGGGCGGGTTATATTCATGGCTCTGATGCAACGAGGGGTCGATTTTATCGCAAATAGAACCCCGCACGTACATACTGCTTACTACTACAAAGCTTTTGATGAATGGAAGTTTATAGGACACATTTTTGCGAAATTGCTATTTGTTTTTCTAGTACACTTCTTGGTTTTAGTATTAATTATAAGAAAATATGTTTTATTTACATTTTTGTATATATTTATTGGTACACGACTTTGTATCCAGCTGATAGTAAGCAGACCTAAAAAGTCCATGAATTGGGTCGATTTATTGATTAAAAATCAATAAATCGACCCAATTCATGGACTTTTTAGGTCTGCTTACTATCAGCTATATAATGCTATACAGCATTGACCGCTCCAACTATGCCGGCTAATTGATGTGGTTACGAAATGGGCGGTAACAAAGACGAACTTATTATTTTATAACCGATTCTTTTATAATTGAAAAAAACATAACCTCACAGATTTATACATTATCACAAAGTCATGTGCCGCGCTCCAATAAAATAAAAAATAAAGTAAAATTTTATGATTAAAAAAAAAGTAAAAAACTGCTTAAACCATTGTGTTTTAAGTTTAAAGTCAAATAATAATATATAAAGCACCGTTCTTAAGCTTGACTGGCATTGAAATCAATTCGATACTTATTCCTTTGAAAATGGGTCACAATAAATCGTTCTACATTCGGTTACTTTATTGCCAACAAAATTAAAATGGGTATTGTACGAGTATGTATATATATATATATATATATAATGTTTATACGAGTGACATTGAAAGGTTGTATTTTGGCTAAATATGGGGTTCTACTGATCAAATCGAACAACTTTTCCCATAGAAAATATAGGCATGCACTGGTCATAAACTAGGCTTTAAAAACAAAGACATCAATGTAAGAGTATATTATCATGTTTGATAGCAAAAATCTGATTTTGAGTATAAATAAATCTATATATTATAAATAAATAAAAAAGAAAACATATTATAATAACAAATATACTTATTGAAATAAAAATAAACCCTTATCGAGAGCTCAAGAATACTCTCAACAGCTTAAATGGCTCTCCTGCTAGTTGAAAAATAAATTATAAGAAAAAGCATCGATTTAAATACAAGATTATTTCTATATGTTTCTCTCTACATATTTAGAATAAATATTTATACCTAAGCAAGGAGGAAATATGAATTTTAAGGTGCTGTGCAAGTACCCAAAACACTAGCTATGTTGCCGCACTGAATCGCTATGGATATTTTCTCTTCAAACATGAGATTTAAAAAATATACGTGGTGGCCGATTTGGTTAGACCTTGGACTTAAAAACACTTAGGTCCCTGGTTCGAATCCCGGTGTGTACCAATGAGTTTTTAATTAAAAACAATATGTACATTTGTTTGACAACACCACTATAGTGCCTCGGAGAGCACGTTAAGCTGTCGGTCCCTGTTTCACTATACCAACTTGTGAAACTGTTTATAGATGGGTTATTGAGTTTATTCAAAACATCGCGAGGAGCTGGCCACTTATTCGGTGTAAACTCATACCATCGGCTACAACGAGGTAGGATTAAAAACCCCTCCGCTGGGTACCCTGGGGCCGTCTAGGCGGTCTCGGGCGCCGTAAGGCACCCGTGATGATATGTATGTATGTATCTTAAAAAAAAATATTGTTATGTAATTTAGGATAATCTTAGTAACTAGTACCTATATGATCTGTATGTTTATAAAATATAATATGTATTAATATCGTTGTTACTGGTACACATAGTACAAGCCTAGAGCTTAGTTTGTGACTAGAGTAATATGTGTAAATTGTCCTACATATGTAGGACATATAGTTATTATTTTTATAGTACGAATATACTATACAAAACCACATATGTATGGTAGAGAGATTCGCACATTTCACAAAGCAATAACTTAGACCGTAAACTGCTTCTCGAGTTACTGGAATTTATAGCATCTTCAACCAGTGTGTGTTGCAAATACCTAAAATAAATGAAGGGTCAGATTTTTGGTTATTTCATATGGAAATACGTAATAAAGGAACCGAAAAAAGGAAATACTAAAGCTACTTTTGGAAAACATATTTTATATGTCCAAATGTAAAGTACCCAACAAAATTTGAATTCTCATCTATAGTAATGTGCTTTCGACGATAATAAAAAGTAAAATAGAAAATATAATAATAAAAAAATGATTTAGTTTTTATTCAAATTAAACAAACTGGCTTTTAAGATAGTCATGTTTGAATATTTTAATATATTATTTTTGTGTGACGTCATTATCACGATGACAGTGAAAACAGTATTTTATTTTTTTAATAATGCGAAAATGACATGTCATTGATTTCGAAAATATCTAACAATAAATTTACTTTCGTTTGATTTTTGTCGGAATTCTATTGTACACGAATAAGTTTTTTGTTAATTCAATGACAAGAAATATCAATTTCATTTAGTAAATCTTTTAGAAAAATTATCTACTTTTATTTTATTGAAGCACGGCATGTGACTTTGTATCTATCTGATAGTAAACAGACCTACAAACAAAGTCCATGGTCGATCAATCAACAGCATTTAACATCATTGAAGAAATTCGAACTATGCGGTTAACTGTTACGGTTACGAAATGGGCGATCGTCAACTGTCTGTCTGTTTCTTAACAGCATCCAAGGAGACTACCATCTCCACAAAAAATAAAGTAAGTATGCAGTAGAGTAGATTTTTTTTTAAACCAGAGACCTACAGATTAAAACCGAAGCCAAAATTTGCTTCCTCATAAACTCATACTCGATTACTGTTTGTCGCAGAATTAAAATAATATTTTTGGCGCACATTGTATTTATTATCTTTCTATGGTCTATGTTGGGTCATTATTTTTATTTTTTTCTAAACTAAAAAAAAAAACGTTTTTAATACTATAATACAAAAAAAAAATACTTACCCACATCAGAAATATTTATAAAAAATATAATTAAACTTCGACCAACAGCCAAGTAATATTGGAATATCGTCAAGTCGACTCCAAGGGCATTAAAGACTAAAAACACTTTAAACTATAAATTCTAATAATTTTCTTATCTCTATGACAACATACAAAAAGTCGCCTCTAAGTTAAACCACGACACCGACAAAGCAATTTCAACTTTGATACAAAACACTTGGTAGAATATCAAAATGTTTCAAATTCCTGAAACTTCGGTAAAGCTCGCTTCTGAAGACCGGCCCGATGTTATGCAAAACTGTGCTCTAATATTAAATTTAACACATGAATTTACCGACTTAGCACTTCAGTAGTTGCCGAGAGCTGCATAGAATTTTCATAAAGGCACAGTTGAAACATAATGTTGATTTATACAAAGGCAAGTTTTAAAAACTTTAAAAAGTTAAATAAATTATTAAAAGCAAAAGAACATTCTCCATTCGTTTTCGGAATAAAATAAAAATATAGTTGTTTAAAATTTCGTTTCTGCTCCAGTTATTTTCCTACCTATTTAGTAGGTATATATAAAAGTTTTTTAAAGAGAAACAATCAATTTGACTGAACGAATTTTTCGTGTTTTGGACACTATGAATATACCTAATATTAAAAACCTATTCACTATGATGTCACATTTTCCTTAGAACTTTATGGTTTTTTCGCACTTCTCCACTAAAATGACTGTAAATTACAAAATTTACTTCCGAATTGATTTCATTTTTCCACTGTTTAACACTATTTTATTGTCATTTATATAAAATAATCAAGCTATTAGAAGCGAAAAATAATCTTGTTAAAAACTTATTTATTTTAAATACCTAGACTGTTAATGTCTTCGCAAATTCCTCAAAAAGAAAAATACTTTAACAAAGTTTTCTTTATATTCCGATACATGGGAAATTGTCAAGAAAATTTGTCCCATTTAAACTTTTGCCGTGTTCCAAAGGAAATGTTTTCCTTTGCTATCTTTTATACTAAACAAATATGTCGAAGTATTTTTTAACATTTACTGTACCTTATAACTTTATTAATATACCTTTTACGGGACTTTATCTACTTATTTAGTCTTTTTTTATTTTTGACCGCTTCCGTAGACTAGTGGTTGCGGACGTTGTATCCGGAGGTCGTGGGTTAAATTCCCACCCAGGGCCAAACAAAATATACGTTTTTTTTGTACACTTTGTCATGGTCTGGGTGTTTATAAAATATAATATGTATTATATCGTTGTTTCCGGTACTCATAGTATAAGCCTAGAGCTTAGTTTGTGACCAGAGCAATATTTGTTAATTGTCCTACATATTATTATTATTAATTATTTTTTTCAAGGAAACTTAAATATTGCCATTTAACTTATATTAAAATGTATAATAATAATATGTAGAACAATTAGTTTATTTATACATATTGCTCTGGCCACAAACTAAGCTCTAGGCTTGTACTATATATTTATATATATAGCAAAATATATTAAATCTTTCCTAATAAAAAATCATAAAGAAAAACGTCATAAAACTTAATAAAAGTTGAATGTCAATATATTCAAATAATCATCCTTGAAAATGATTAGTTAACGTTATGACAAGGGAAGTCTTAAGTATAACTTAACAAAGTTCTGAACTTAATCTGAGCTCGTCTGGTACACGCCCGCCCACTTTGTCAATGTCACTAGCGAGATCCTATGCGCAGACTAGCAAGGCTATCTAACAATGTTTTGCTAACACAAGTTTATCCTATAATGTTTATATTTAAACATTAACTGAAACAAATAAAGTGTGTTAGATGTGTTTCTTATTAGGTAAAATATATAAATTGAAGCTATTTTTTTTTTGCTAGGTAAATATTTCACCTCTCTTTGGAGCGGCATCATCAGTGACAGTGACTGAAGGTCTTTGTGCTAAATTTTCAAAAAGTTATTTTATTTCTTTTTCAAAATTTAGAAACACACCAATTAACCTACACCTACTTTAACAAAGTTCTTAACTTAATCTGAGCTCATCTAGTACACGCCCGTCCACTATGCCAATGTCACTAGCGAGATCCTATGCACAGACTAGCAAGGCTATTAAATAATATTTTGCTGAGACGATAGGTCCGTGGTCTGAGGATGCTAGCGATTTTATCTGTGATCTGAGAAAGAAAAGTTTAAAGATTACAACTGGTGATGCAAGGATTACCTCGTTTAGAGGATCAGCATTGCTGGAAGTTTCCTTGACATATTAAGTCCATTGTATCATATCTAAAAATGTTAATATTAAATTAATAACATAGGTAATTTTGATATTTTTCTTTGCCAGTTAATTATATTAGTAATTTATTTATTTTGCAGAGTTAATCATTATTATTAATAAAAAATATACTAGATAATTTATTGTATATGAAATCAATACACAAATATATTGATTTCATGTACAGTTTATAAGCCTATAGCCTATCTCTACTAGTAAGTTTTATTTTGATAGTTCCTAAGTAATGTTGTATCAAATTAGCAGTATCATTAAGGTGACATTTTTTAATGACTTCTTTAAAAAAAACTCATTTGAAGTCAAAATAATCCTCTCATAAAAGTGATCTAGTTAATTTTTTTTGTAATTTATTTATTTTACAAAGTTAATCATTATTATTAGTAGAAAATATACAAGAAAATTTATTGTATATGAAATCAATATATACAATATATTGATTTCATGTACAGTTTATAAGTCTAGGTACTAACTTTTACCTTGATAGTTCGTAATGTTCTATCAAATTAGCAGTTCATTAAGGTGACATTTTTTATTATTTCTTTAAAAAAAACTCATTTTAAGTCAAAACAATCCTCTCATAAAAGTGATTACTTGGCGTTACCCTAGTTACAGTTTTGTTTAATTAATCTAACGGTAACGACTGGGTCAAAACTCCCTACACACTAACAAAAGGTACTATGACCCAGCACATATACCTTAACTTCTACTCTGTGCCTTGGTAGCAAAGTTCAATTTAACTAGAAACTCTACATACATCTGAACTCGCAAAGGGATTAAGAGTACTCTACGAAACATAAAATAGTTGAGTTTTGGTGAAACTGCGATTTCAGGAGTCGTTTCTTTAACGGCTATTTCTCTGAACAATTAAGCTGCTGTAAAAGCTATTCCTTTATAGAGTAGTGTTACTTTATAAGCTTATGTAATGAGGAATGCATTACGAGTATAGTACAGAGCGGAATAGAGATGCAAAAACCGTCAAGTGACCTAGTTATGTGTCGGTTTTAGTATGTGGGCTCACCGGTTTTTAGGAGCCTACTGTAATGATTTATTGTCGAGGTAGTATTTTCCATTAAGAGGGCGAATAAAGACAAATAAACAGGTGAAATAAAATGTTACCTTTTATAAAGCGTACCAGTGAGAAATGAAAAATTCTCGCGCGGAATTCGAGGAAAAAATACAGTTTTTTTGCTATAACTTTCATAATATTTTAAAGTTTACAAAAACGCTGGGCCAGGCACTAGATCTTATACATATAAAAACGTGGCTTAATAATCTGCTAAAATAATAAGAAATATCGATAAAAAATGTAGGTAATTATGCGATTTTTATCTATCGGCAACTTTATGATATATTTTTTCAAAGAGCTTTTTTTAAAATATCTTGAATTATTACTATGTTTTTTTTTTAAATATATTCGTTGGGTTTGAGATATTCTCATAATCGGAGATCTAGATTTCGCCGCCTATTTCGTAACCGCGTCATATAGCTTAAGTTTCATAAATAAATAAAACTCAAGTTTATTTCCTAAAATACACCCAATTTCGTTTAGCTAACAAAATAAACAAAAAGAAAACTATTTGCTTTCAAAATTCGAATGTAATTTGTTTTAAAAGCTATGAATACAATATCCAAATGCCAAGGTAACTCGTAATAACCGACCTAATCAATCAACTCGTTAATAATAGTTTTTTAACAGTATTATTAGGTTATTTTGAATAGGTTTCAAATAGGTACTTGAAACTTTTTTTTCAAGATATCAATATAATACATGTAATTGTATCTATAATATCTAACTAAATAAAAAAAATATTAAAAATACGTACTAGATTAATAATAAACTTTACGAGATGTCATTTGTTTAAAATCAATAATTAGATACTAAAGAAGATCAACCAATCCAGGCCCTCCAAAAAAATAATGTCCCCTTAATTACGACTAAAAATAATAATAATAATAACTTTATTGACCAAAAATCACAATTTATGGATTAGTAACAATTGCCTTATTAAACTATATTAGTACCTAGAACTAGTGATACCCTGACTCCCAAACTAGTTGAAAACTGTATTTCAGGAGTCAGTGTATTCCAAAATTTTGGGCCTGTTTAACTATTTAGGACTAAAAATATTTATATAATTTTACAAACTTTTTCAGAAATTATTTCAAAAATGTAAAGGTGCGATATTTTACTAAATGAATTAAACTTGATTTGAACAAAATAGTACTGTCAATATGTAAACAGGTATATAAGAAAGCTGCTAAGAAGGATACATAATTTATTTATTACTAAACCAGAGAGAATTCAGATATATGAAGTGCGATAAACAAATAAAACATAGAATTCAATCAACTCAGTCTAGTGTTTGCTATTTCGTATCAAATTGTAATATTCCACTTTGGAATTGGTACAGGAATGGATAGTTCAGAAATTATAATAGTTTTAACTGGGGCACCGGAACTATTTTCGAGTAATTAAACTCACTTAGTTCTATTGAATAAGTTAATAGGTTCACGATTTTAAACAAATGGCATCTCGTAAAGTTTATTATTAATCTAGTAGGTACGTATTTTTAATATTTGATTTTTTAATATTTATTTAGTTAGATATTATAGATCTATGTATTTATTTATACATAAATATAAATTATAATATTAACTAATATTTAAAACGAGCTAGCCACTTGTTCGGTGTAGACTCATACCATCGGCTACGACGAGGTGGGGTTAAAACCCCTCCGCTGGGTACCCTGGGGCCGTCTAGGCGGTCTCGGGCGCCGTAAGGTTCCCGTGATGATACATTTAAATACCAAATAACATAATGTCGCGGAGGGGTTTTTCGTCGTAGCCGATGACACGATCCTACACCGAACAAGTAGCTAGCTCGTCGCGATGTTTGTTGAGTTTATAAACAGTTACACAAGTTGGTACAGTGAAACTGGGACCGACAGCTTAACGTGCTTTCCGAGGCACTATAGCGATGTTGTTAAGATATTATAATATACAAAAATGTGTTTAATATATTATAGTTAAAAAAAATGTCATCCAACTAAAGACGCCAGCAGGCCAACATAATATTCTGTTTAATTATAAAATAGATAGCTATATCTTTGTTTCTTGTACACATAGTACGTAAAAGCCTAGAGCTTAGTTTATGACCAGAGCAAAATGTCTGCATGTAAACAATTAACAATATTTCCGATAATTTGATTATTATTTATTTATTATTCAAATCTTTATTGCATACAAAATACAAAGGCGGGCTTAATGCCGCTAGGCAATCTCTACCAGTCAAACCTTCGGGACAATAAAAGCAGTAAATAAGTGAGGTAGGTGCAATACAGTAACTGACTATATAAACCAGTGAATATTATATAAAATACTTACAATCTATATATCTATATAATCGATATTGAATACACGTTTGCGTAATGTTAGGTATAGTATTTAATGTACAAACTGTATAGGGGCTTAGGCGCCCGTGTCTTAAGAGGAGTGTCTGATGAGGCTCTTCGATGCTCATGCTGATTCAACTGCAAAGTATTACCTCTCCCCGCGCATGACGGTAAGTCGGTAACCCTTCCATACAATTATATAAACCTTCCCCCCGACCATTAATAAGAGAAAGAGCACGTATGAGTTTATACCTACAATTTAGGCAGCAAAACGACTTTCGGGCCATAACTGTTTTCTAACCCTAAACTTTAATGGATTTGAAAAAAATGGTTTCATATTATTTGAGAGAAAATAAACAATGACTGTACGTTTTCCTTTTTTTAATTTTCTGCCTTGATATTTTATAGGAATTATTTTAATGTACGGATTTTTATTGCGATTTTTTTCGAATTTCAGGGGTTGATATTATTTTTTCTATATCAAACTTTAAAAAAAAGAAAACGTACGAGCTTAGATATAGGTCTTATTTATAACGGCTCCAAATTTCATAAAAATCTATCAATGTTTAGTGGAGGGTAACAGTTAGGAGCAAAAGGTCGTGAATGTATAGGAAATGTTTAATCAGACTCCGCTCTTAATACAATTACCGCTTCCTCGACCCGATCTTGTTTCAGTCGCGACAATGACTTTATAAATAGCAGCTTATCGACCTGACGTGCACTCTAATTGGTAGTTATTGCCCTAAGGTTGTTTTTTTTTATTGGAGCACGGCTTGTACAACTATCAACCTGGTGGTAAGCAGACATAAAAGACGAAGAATGATTGTCGGTCGATACATTATTGTTTAACAAGATTTATCGCTCCAACTATGCTGTCTAAATGATAAGAAAGGAATGACAAAACGCGCGGCGACTGAAACGAATATGCTTCTTTTTTTTTCTTTTTTTATATGTCGTGACTTTGTATATACCTGGTGGTGAGCAGACCTACAAAGTCAATAAATGGGGTCAATCAATAATTGTGCTTAAACAATATTGATCGCTATGCCAGCTGATGATGCAATTATGAAATGGCAGGTGTACGAGTCTATTTTAATATTTCCGTGGTCTTATAATCAACTTAACCGCCCATTTAGTAACCGCACCCTAAAAGGAGATTACCACCTCACATAGATATCAACAAGAAATCAATGCAGTCTCCCAAAAATCAGTGACCCACTGACTAAAATGAAATAGTAAATAAGTATAAAAATTTAGTAGTAAGTAGTTATATAAATAAGTAAGTAATATTGATAGTGATGAAGTAGTATTGATAAGTGACAGCCTCCGTAGACTAGTGGTTGCGTCTTTGGCGTTGTATCCGGAGGTCGTGGGTTCGATTCCCACCCATGGCAAAAAATATTAGTACGTTTTTTCCTGTACAGTTTGTCATGGTCTGGGTGTTTATAAAATATAATATGTATTATATCGTTGCTTCTGGTACACATAGTACAAGCCTAGAGCTTAGTTTGTGACCAGAGCAATATGTGTAATTTGTCCTACATATTATTATTATTATTATTAATATGTAAGACAATTTACACATATTCCTCTGGACACAAACTAAGATCTAGGCTTGTACTATATGTACCAGAAACAACGATATAATACATATTATATTTTATAAACACCCAGACCATGACAAACTGTACAGAAAACTTACTAATGTTTTTTTACCATGAGTGGGAATCGAACCCACGACCTCCGGATACAACGCCAAAGGATCCACCACTAGTCTACGGAGGCTGTATAAAATGATTTTGTTTGTTAGAATTTGGAAATATTTTCAAATACTAAGTTTTTTTAATCAAAGTTTAAATGGTTTTAAGACGCTCATTGATATTCTTTAGGACATCTTCACGTTTAACCTCCAAGTTTTTGTTTTTCAAAAAAGGTTTTATTTTATACATTATAAAAACTAATTTATGTATTTCACGTATTAAGTAACAACTAACCTTCTAAACGACCTCAAAAATCTCAGTAAATTTAATCTATTAATCACAAATATCTTAATCTAGCTAACTAGCTAACAATAAAAACACTAAACATATTCCAATGTAGGTTTATCTAGAAGACAATATATAGTTTTTCTGTGCAGTTTGTCATGGTATAGGTGTTTATAAAATATAATATATATTATATTTTTGTTTCTGGTACACATAGCACAAGCCTACAGCTTAGTTTGTGACCAGAGCATATGTGTAAACTGTCCTACGTATTATTATTATTATTATTATTATTATTATTATAAGACGTGACGTGACATAAAATTATCTAACTATTATAGCACCTACATCACCTTATAAACCAATGTAAGTTAATAAATAAATATAATTAATAATAATAATATTAATACAATTTTCAAAAAAAAATACTGAAAACAATAACTCAAAGATTATTAAAATGGATATAAACTATGAAGATGCCAGAACCTCTTGAGACAAAGATTAATGGATCCCATTTTCTTCAGATATCTATTGCTCTTCCTATGGCCTATCTTTTGAAACATATGTCTGTATTCACTATGCATGGTATATGGTTTGGTACCTAAACAGCTGTTAAATTATATGTATACTTATAAAATCGTTTGTTTTGAGTGAGTATCAATATGTACACAGACAAAATAACGTAGTCTAGAAAGCTGAAATTTATAAAATAGGTTTATTTTAAAACGAAAGCAACCGCTAAGAAAGAATTCTTAGAAAATTTCGACTTAAAGAATGGGAGGTTGAACTTTATATGAAAATATTTGCTCTATGAAGTTAGAAACTTAAAATTTGTATTACACCATTTCGTAACCGTAACCGTTTAGCCAACATAGTGGGAGCGATCAATATTGTTAAACAACAATTTATTGATCGAACCCATGTATGGACTTTGTAGGTCTGCTTAATTAGGTATACATCAGATACATGGTTTTTGAGCTAGAAAAAAAACTGCAGTTCTACCACAAGTTTTTTTTTCAAAAACGTTTTACTATAGTCTTTAGTAACTATAGATAGGAATCAACCAATAAGATAGAGTGGTTTATTTGAAAAATAAAGCGATCCTATTGCGATTTGTAGAGCTACAGATACCGAGCATAATTGTATGATATTTTAGTTTTTTTTTTTTATATTGTGGGGGAAAATTTTGTAATACTTTTTTTAAAGGTTATAACTTCAAATAGTTTTTTTTTGCGGGCACCACCTATTAGTTAGGTATATCATTTTATAATAAGTACCTACTATAATTATTTACAAATAAAACAAATAGTATTTTTCTACTCTACAAAGGATATTATTAAAAAAATAACAGACATTCTACTGAAAACCAATAGCAAAGGTATATAACTCAAATATTATTAGAATCGACATAAACTATCAAGATGCCAGAACCACTTGAGACAAAGATTAATGGATACCATTTACTCCGCCGTGATATGGATTGCTCTTCCTATGGTCTATCTTTTGAAACATATGTCTGAATTCACTATCGCTTTATGCATGCACTACCTTTTCTGTATAGCAGCAGTATTGATATAATATTTTTGGTTGTAGTTTTGTTTTATCATTACGGGTACCTTATCGTTCTCGAGACTGCTTAGACATCCTTCTATCTTCCTAGGTTATCCAACCGAGAGATTTCTTTACAATTAGTCTGAATTTATATCGAATAAAAAGCGGCCCCAGCCTAGTGGTCAAGTCACTGTGCAACTGATAACAAGGTTAAGCAGATGACAACAAGGCCGGCCTGGGATGGGTGACCGCTTTATACAACGAGGCTTCTTCATCATAAATACCGCAACAAGCTCGCCACTTGTTAGGTGTTGCCTCCGAATACCATCGGCGAGATGAGGACGGGTTAATCCCTCCGTTGGGTACCCTGAGACCAGTTAAAACGGTTCTCGGGAGCCAAATAGGCACCCGTGATGGTATTTATTATTATTATATCGAATGTAGTCGCAGTGTAAATATATACTAATATAATAAAGCGAAGAGTTTGTTTGTTTGGTTGGACGCACTAATCTTAGGAACTACTAGTTCAAATAAAAAAAAAAAAATTATAGTTGTATAGCCTATTTATCGATGAAGGTTATATGCTATACAATCGCGCTACAACCATTAGGAGCGGAGTAATTATGAAAAATGTTGCAAAAACCGTAAAAAAACATTCCTTTTGAGATCTTCCGTTGTGTGCGTGCCTAACTGTAATCGACGAAGTTACGCGGGTCAGCTAGTATAATATAATTTATATGTAGTTCAAAATAAGATAATGGCAAACATATACCTATCTTAAAACTAATCCAGTTAAAAATATTGTATTTTAGCGTTTATTTTTTTTTTACATTGACATATGAGATAGGAAACGTGGGTGGGTTCTTGACCAAATTGGAAAGATTGTAAAAAAAGGTGCAATTAAAATCTTGGAAATTGGCGTACATTGTGAGAAAAGTTGTTATGCGTAGACTGTGGTAGAGACAAAAGGAGTGTTTAGAGATCGGTGGTCTCTGTCGACTCCGTAAAGAGATATGGCGTGAAGGCGTGAAGGAATACCTTCACGCCTTCAAAGGAAAAAGGTTTAAAAATGATGACGCAACAAGCTATTTTATTACACTATCTTGGGAGGCATGCTACAAGGATGTAACTATCTTAATACGGTTATAAAAAAAATATTTAACAATTTAAAAAAAATAAGTAGAAGAATAAAAAGCTAATATATGTTTGTTAATTAAGATTTCAATAGGCTATAGGCATGAATGTCTATCAAATTTTTCTTTTTCATATACAAATTTCCTTTACATTTTTCCTCACATTGACTAAGGAAATAAAGTAACTAAACAATATGGATAAGTCTTTCTACCTATTTCACAGCCCAATTGTCACCAGCCATAAGCCAATAATGCCATCTATGAAATAACGTGGGAAACAGGCTCAAGGCCTCTAGCGACCTTCGGAGAGCTTCCAGCTTCTCACACCAGATGGCTCAACTCGAACGGTTCCCAGGAAATTTTGCCCGGAAATGGTAATCTTCTCAATCCTCGTTCCACTTCCGTTCTAATGCATACAAAATGTTTGCATTTCATTGTTGGTGTACAGTGAATTAACATTATTTATAATTTAATAGTTTTTTTTATGGTTATTTTACAATGCATACAGAATTAACTCTTTGGCATTCTTTAAACTAAAACCCTAGACTATCATAAAATTTTATTAGAGAGTAGATATAGACTTATAACATAGCTATCTTTTTACTAGGAAAATTCTTATTATGCTATAATGATTAAAATTGGAAATTATTTTGCAGTACCTATCTTCCGCTTATAATGTTGGTGTATTAAATTATATGTAACATGTAAAAGGTTTGCATTTAAATATATTAGAGCAGTTAGAAATAATTAAAAATTCTATTCCAACTTTACTAAATGACCAAATTAACATTTCCTGCTGTCCAATTCTAAATGTATTTAAACACACACCCATGAAACCATACCAACCAGTCCTGAAGATGCCTCGTTAAGAGGCGAAACACGTGTCGAAGAGTGTTCGTTTGTTGGTGATATTTCTTTGTGTTGTTACATGTAACATATAACTTAATACACCAACATTATAAGCGGAAGATATTACAAAATAATTTGCAATTTTAATCGTTATAAAACGGACTTCCGCAAAATAACGCCTGATTCAATTAAATATCTTATTCTGATATCCTTAATAATTATTATAAATGCGAAATGAGTCTGCCTTACTGTCTGTCTGTTTGATAAAGTGCCACATAAAAATTACTGAAGCGATTTTGTTAAAATTTGGTAGGTATCATATTTCGACATACCTTTAGGTGGTGCAGTTAAATAGTGTTTTTGTTTTATTTTTATACACCTGATAGAAAAAAGTATTATGTGAAACAAAGTTGTGAATATTAAAATTATATAAAACCATATATTTTATTTTTTATTGTTGAGGATTTTTTTTTACCTTTTGAAGTTGACATATTATGCTAACATATTTGTAACTTCAGTGACTGGGTACCTAAGAAACTTACCTACTAAAACCAAATATACTTATTAAGTAGGTACCTAATTTTTTTTGTTGGTTTTCACAAAAATAATGCGGTCAAGTAGGAATGCTGTTAGCACACTTAGGCTGAATTGCATTAAAGTGTCCGTTAAAGTAATTGTAACGATAAAAGTTCAAAATAGCGACGAAGGTGAAGCTGTCATTCGACTTTTAAAATAAAACTAGTACTTCGACGCCATTTTTAACTTTAATTATTACATTAACAAAGAGTTTATTTTGGTGCAACTTTCGTAGGTACAACAAAAAAAAAATACCTATGGTATCTAAGTATCATCACAAAAAAATAGTGTTTAAAGACTTTATACTAAAATAAACCTTGTTTAGTTTCAATAAATAATATTTACATATTTAAGCCAACCATTTATGTTAACATAAACTACCTAACAAACTAATTCAACTATAACTACGCTAGTCATGCGAAATAGTTCAGAATGTAAACTATGGCAAATCATAATTTCCTCGAAAATCAAAACATTCGACAATTCAATAGAGTCTTAAATCAAAACAAGAAACAGAATTCAAAAACATTCAGTTCTCTTGTCGGATTTGGTCGAAACGTTCGCCTGTACTTCGTGATAATATAACTATTTTTTTACTAATATAAACCTCGTAACAAAATAATAATCAGAATCAGAATAAAATCCCAAATATCTGAACATGGGGAAAGGAAAGGCGGGTTGAAATGGGAAGGAAGGGAAGGCGAAGAGAATCAAAGAAAATGGATCGAAAGACGTTTTTTATATTCTTGGCGATATTTGTGGCCATCACGTTGCAGGTGCGTACAATGAACTCATTTTTCATTTTGCCACATTTGTGGATCTACCATTTTTTCAGACTGACCTAGTTTTGAGAGAGAAAAAAAAATTACGTTATATATAGGTATGTTATGTTCATCTTTAAAACTTAATGTGATTATAGTAGTTACTTTAAGCAATAATAATAATAAAATACCACGGAATAGATTCTATTCCGTGTTAAATACATAGTATATTATATTTTGCTAGTAAATAATTTGAACATTGGATGTAGGTATCTGCGCAGAAACGATTTTTTTTAACAAAATTTGTTTCCAAAGTATAGGCGCGTCTATACATAGATAGTACTATATAATCACTATCTATAATACTTCATTAAATTGACCTACAAGAATGTATTTTCTTCAAACAATTAAATTTTTAACTATATCTACCTAATTCGTCTTAATTTCTTTAAATAACTCTTCGGAAAATTTAATAGGTACTAATTAAGTGTATTGTTTCTAAACGTGTGTCAAATTTTCCTTACATTACATCTATTCAAACCATAGAAGTATGAATAATATAGAAGTGCTTTAAGGTCTAAAATTTCCTGACTTTATCGTAAGTATAGTAGACCTGTATAGAAACCTAGTTAAGAACAAAAAATATTATAACTAATCAATGCTCTGCCCTGAGTTTTTACTATCGTTAGAAACGTAAGGTTTTACTATATGGAAAGGTTTATTGGTCCTGTTTTAAAATTTGCATTGTAGAAACATTTCTACAATGCGCAAACCCATGGTAGAGCCTCTGGACCATCGTGTTAACATTACGTGAAACGATAACAAAGACCCATGATAGAGAGAAAATCTAAAGAATCCCAAAATAGTTTTTTTTGTAGGACAATTTACACATTGCTCTGGTCACAAACTCTCTAGCTTGTACTATGTGTACCAGAAGCAACGATATAATACATATTATATTTTATAAACACCCAGACCATGACAAACTGCACAGAAAAAGTGTACTAATATTTTGTTGCCATGGGTGGGAATCGAACCTCCGGATACAACGTTAAAGACGCAACCACTAGTCTACGGAGGCTGTCAATGACATGCGTAAAAATATAAAAGATATAATATGTAAAAAAAAAAATTTTTGGACAAATACGGTTCCTAGTCTTAAAAATATGATCGCAATGACCGAAAAAAAAACCATATAAATCTACTTTTATATATTATATTTTACGAATTTCATAAAATAAAAGATTCAAAATATTTTTTTTGTATGTGACACAGTTAATGGCTGACAATTCTAATAATCAACAGTTCGATATTTCCATATAAAAATATATAGCAAGCTACTGACATTACCATTTTTGTATGGAACATTATTACCGTACCGTAGATTATACAAATCCATCTGCCTTTTGTAACAAAAGCATGTGACCAACAATTATTTTGTCTGAATATACCTTACCAACGAATTTTACCTACACTTAATTTTAATCATACAAAATAATTTCCTTTAATAACGTGGGTTAGTATGCTTACGAATAGTTACTTAAAATTTTATTACAGCCACATGGGAGTTTCCTCTAAAATTTAACAGCATTCCTAAAGCTTACAATGTAGCACCGAAAAGTGTACCAGACTTAAGCTTTTGTACATAGGTAAGACCATAGAAACAGATAGGAAAATATGTAGAATAGATACTATGTGCGTGAATATACTACGAATAAAAATCTTACTGTCATTAAATGAAAAACACAGTTGTATCGGTTTGTGTACTTTATTATATGTGTTTGGTTTGTGGTATATGCAATTATATAATAAATAAAGCATGCGATATATAAGAGTAGACTTACTATCAAGAATTATTCTTTTAATTATGTTATTCTGTTTTATTTATATGTAATGGAAAATAAAAATAAAATATACATCTAAGAATTTTGATTGTCATTAAGTCAATTAGTGATTTGGCAAAAAAAAAAAAATTGTTAATATTATATAGGTACGTATATTGTAAAAATTAAGTTCATTGTTAATATTAATACCTACTTGTTTTTTTGTATAAAAACATAATTTAGTTGTTTTTTTATAATCGGCATGAATATTAAACAAATGGCCTTATTCATAAAAACTTATTGAGTCCTTGAAGAACACTTTTTAAAATAGATTTTGTCTCGTTTAGACATATTCATTTTTGTTGCTAAAAAAGAGACTAAATCTACTATAACTAAATTGTTCTTCAAGGCCTCAATAAGTTTTATGAATACCAATGAAAATCTATATCGTCTTCGGTAAAACCTGTAACTCGCGAGCAAACACTCAAGGTATATTTCAGGAGCGTGCACTCTAGTGTTAAGTCCCCCTTTGTAGTATATAATGTGTGCAATAAAGTTTTTAAATCAAAAATTACAGTAAAATAGAGGTGGCACACCAGCATGCTAATCTTATAGTAAGCACGTGCTATTTCTACTAAAGACTTTATAACTCTATCTATCTTCTGCATCAAGTCTATGGTTAAGTTAAGACACATACCAAGGTTTAATACCAACAAAGAGAATAGACCCTGTTTATGTAGAACACTAACGATCGTAAAGTTGTATCTCACTCCGGTTTTATGACCGTAACATTTTTGTTAGCATTAATATCATCTTATATTATGTTACCTATGTCAGCCATTCTTTTTGGCAGTAAATTTACCGCCAACTCGGTAAATCTGGATGTAACGACCTACGTGTCGTTACGAATTAGGTACCGAATACTTTTATTTATATTATAAATAAAATATAAATAAATATCATCACGGATGCCTTACGGTGCCCGAGACCGCCTAGACGGCCTCAGGGTAGCGGAGCGGTTTTAATCCCACCTCGTCGTGGCCAATGATATGAGTCTACCGACACCGAACAAGTGGCTAGCTCGTTGCGATATTTAGGTAGATTTAATAAACCCATCTATAAACAGTTTTACAAGTTGGTATAGTGAAATTGGGACGAACAACTTAACGTGCTCTTTGAGACACTATAGTGGTGTTAATACTGAGGTGTAACCAATTCGTAAAACGTATATTTATTTATATTATGTGTAAAAAGATGTTAGTAAATATATAATTGAAAATGTAAATCTAAATATTTTATATTAAAATAAAATGTATGGAATTTAAACACTTCAATAGGATTCTGTAAAGAAAGTTATAATAAATATCTCGCAAATATTTGGTTTGCTCTGAATTCCGTTTTGGGTAAAATATTAAATAAATAATAAACCTTAAAGGTATTATTTATTTACTTTCAAAAAAAGGTATAGCAAACGAAAAACAAGTAAATTTATTATAAATATTACAAGCTATAAAGGATACAAGGAAAACTTTGATGGTATAAAACAAAAATTAGTATTTTAATAAATTCACTCTTCATTCATTTACCAGGGGTGCGATTTTTTAATGTCAGCGGATGACTAAATATCACTGAAATGTCAAAAAAATCATCAATTTCTAAAGTTCTAATTTTTTTATCTCACGACAAACAATATTTTCTTAGTGTAACGAAACGCAAGTAGCTCTTGTGAATTAGATTTTTCTCACTGGTGATATCTAACTCATAGCTGACATTCAAAAATCGCACCCCTGGGCTTTAATTTTTTTTTTTTTTGTTATCCTAGCCTATATTATTTTTTTTAATAAAATTATACTAATTTGGCATTTCACACATTATTGCATAATGCCCTTGTACCAATTAAGCTCTAGGCTTATTCTATGTCTACCAAACATAACGATACTAAAACATTAAAACAATTATGAACATAGAAATCTGGTATAAAAAACTTACTAATATTGTTTGTCCATGAATGGCAATCAGACCCACGACCTTCGATTAAAAAGCCGACATAGTGGAAGCGATCAATATTGTTAAACAACAATGTTTTATCAACCCCATTCATGGACTTTGTAGGACTACCTACAATCGGGTAGATAATAAGTCACATGCCGTGCTTAATTTTTTTAAATCTTTAAAAAACTTCACTAAAAATTTAAATAAAGAAAATTGAATTCGAAATTTAAAAGTTGAACCTCCATTAATTCTATTTCAGAATGCAGAATTTCAGGATAATTTAATTAACGGATATCGAGCGCTAATAGCTGATATCCAAGTCAGGACTCAGAAATCCAGAGAAGATATGGACACTTTGGTATCGCAAATTAAATTACTTATGAAAAATGAAGCCGATAAAGCTATTAACTACATGACGGTGTATTTGGAGCAAATTTCTTTATATTTTCAGGTAAAATTATCTGTACTAATATTGAATGTTTAAATATTACTTAACAAATCCAGAACGGTAGAACCGATTTGTATGGATTTTTTTCAGATTGGGTAATGTCTGATGTCAATTTTTCTCTCAGATTGGGTAATGTCTGATGCTATAGAATATCCCGGTAAATAATTCCCTTGGAATTATAGGGATATACATATAATCAGTATATGTACAGTTACTATGGATCAAATTCAAAATATATGTTTTTTAATAATCTTGTGGTCAAAATTATAAAAATACTAACTTCCGAGGAAGCTATATTTTATCCATATTTATATTAGTGTTGTCAGATTAAATAATACCATCAAAATATTAATGCCCATTGTCTGAAACGATAATCAAAATTATTGTATAATCAACTAATAAAATTAAAGACACTTTTTTTTTTTTAGAGCACGGATAATGACCTCGTATCTACTTGATGATAAGCAAACCTACAAAAGTCTGAATAATAGGGTAAATCAATATTCTTGTTTAACAACATTGATTTTCATCAATCATAGTCCTTGTGTAATTTATTTATAATGATTTGATCAACATTCTAGAAACTAAGGATAAGTAAAATTTAAAAAGCGTAAGAAGAAAAAACGTATTGTCATTTCTATTTTCCTCTATCTTCGTTCTGAAACCTTTTTACTGTAATACTTATTTACAGAAGCTCTACCCATAGGCTTCTCAAAAGACATTCCTTTTTCCCGTTGTAAAATTTCAAATGCATTGAAAACTGTCAACTGCATGTACTACACAGCTTTTGTGTCTAAAGACTGCTTTATTATTCTATTATGTTAGAATTCTATCTTGTATTGTATTATAACAATACAAGATTATTTTTTAAATTGCTGCAATATTTTTAAAGTATATTGAATTAATTTAAATATTTTATTAAGTAGTTGTTAATAAAGGGACGCAGACGGCTAGGTCATCACACCCACCATTTTGTAAAAAATAGGTAAAAAAATCCATGTAAAATAATGCGTTCGTTAGTCACGTTAAAACTTAAAATTATAATAGTTTTAATTATTAATAATATAATTAAAACCACGACTTATACCCGTAAAATAAATAACTATAGTTATATTTATTATTAATGTTGTTTTTATTATTTGTATGTACTAGGCGGTCAAGGGTGCCTTTCGGCGCCCGTGACCGCCTAGACGGCCTCAGGGTACCCAGCTGCGGGATATTTTTAATCCCACCTCGTAGCCGGTGGTATGAATCTACACAGAATAAAAGGCTAGCTCGTTGCGATGTTTGGATAGACACAATAACCATCTATAAACAGTTTCACAAGTTGGTATAGTGAAACTGGGATCGAGAGCTTAACGTGCTCGACGAGGCACTATAGTGGTGTTGTTAAACAAATATACATATGTTTTTTAATTAGAAACGAATCAATTAAAACTGAGTTCCAGCCTAGTAGTCAAGTCACTGCGCAACTGATAACAAGGTTAAGCAGATGACAACAAGGCCGGCCTGGGATGGGTGACCGCTTTATACAACGAGGCTATTTCATCATAAACACCGCAACAAGCTCGCCACTTGTTAGGTGTTGCCTCCGAATACCATCGGCGAAATGAGGACGGGTTAACCCCTCCGCTGGGTACCCTGAGGCCGGTTAAACGGTTCTCGGGAGCCAAATAGGCACCCGTGATGGTATTTATCATTGGTACACACCAGGGTTTGAACCAACTCGGCCACCACGTATATATGTTTTTTTATTATTTAAGTAACATTAAAGTATGTCTTATTTAGAAAAGTATTTTTGTACCAAATAAAATAATTTGACATTTATTTTAGATAATAATTCACGATCGTAAGCCTAGAAATGGGACGTACTGTAAGGAGAATATAATTAAATTACTCGGAGAAAACCTGCAATTAGCAGATGAAAATGTAACGCTCTGTCTGGCTCTAGGATACCAGAGAGTACAACGCTTGCCAGGTAAGGTTACAATAAAATAAAATCTATTGAGCTTTTAAAGAAATAAGAACCTAAAACAATTAGATGGAATAAGCTTATCCAGTTAAGGTCCACTTAGAAAATTAGTACTTAAAATAAAAACGAAAAAAAAAGATTTTTATTCTATTTTAATTAATAACATAATAATAATAATATGCAGGACAATTTACAAAAAATTGCTCTGGTCACAAATTAAGCTCTAGGCTTGTACTATGTGTACCAGAAACAATGATATAATACATATTATATTTTATAAACACCCAGACTGAAACGCGTACTAATATTTTTTTCAAACTGTACAGAAATACGTACTAATATTTTTTTGCCTTGGGTGGGAATTGAAACCACGACCTCCGGATACAACGCCAAAGCGACACTAGTCTACGGAGGCGGTCAATTTCGTGGATTCCGGCTATTAAATAGTTAAATATTGACATACAATATGAATATGGTATCGCCGTTAATTAACTAATCGCTTAACCTTAATCATTTATTATTTTTTTAAGTTAATAAAAAAATATAGTTAGTGTGTAATCATTAATTTATAGGGTTATTAAATTTATAGATACTTAAATTAATACAGTCATCATCATCATTATCATGCCAGCCTTTCACGCGTCCACTGCTGGACATAGGCCTCCCCCAAGGATTGCCACAATGACCGGTTCTGCGCTGCCTGTACTGTATCCATCGGCTTCTCGCGACCTTTTTCAGGTCGTCGGTCCATCTTGTGGGGGGCCTGCTTCTGCTGCGTCCTCCAGCTTTGTTGAATTAATAAAGTATTAATTTAAAAAAAATAAAAGCTTTGATGAGGAGGTCTAGTTTTCTGATATGCTTTTTCTATATTAGAGCTCCGATTATGTAAAAATATTTAAAATAAACTTAATCAATATATTTGGAAGGGACTGACTTTTTCAAAAACCTATATGTAAACCAAATGGCATAAAGATTTCTCGATAAAAAATCATCGCAAAATTATCTCCAATTCTAGCCCATTTTAGTTCATTAACTTTTTAAAGCATTTTTTTTTTGTTTATTACTTGCACTATTTACCTCTTAATCTGTTGTCCATAGCCAAAAATAAAGGTCCATCTACAAAGACCGTAAGTTAGTAAAATATAACAATAATACGTGTTTACATGCTCCATTGTTTATTTTAGCTTCGGTGGATGTTTGCGACCCATCCCCGCCGGACAAAGTTGCTTTGTCAACCTACATTCTTGATCCGGTGTATTATTTCGATGTTGTATTATATTGTATATATAGTATAGTATTTGATCACTTCCGAGGTTGTGTTGTTGGCGTTGAATCTGGACTTCTTGGGTTCGATTCACAATAATGGCATAATAATATTAATACGTTTTTTGTACAGCTTGCCAGTCTGGTTGTTTATGAAGTGTAATATATAGTTTTTCCTATAACACATAGTATATGCAATCAGTTGGTGAGAACAGCCAAACGCCGCCATTTTCAGGATAATATTTGCAACAAATCTTCCTTTAATACTTGGAAGTTTCTAAAATCATTGGGTCTGCTAACAGCTCTCAAAACCAGGCTTTTCTTGGTTCTATCACACCTGACCAGCTTAATGCTCAGTTCGCATCAGCCTCGACATTGGATGTGGATACAAAGATAAAAACGTTGGCTGAGGTCGCATTGTTGCCGATGCCTGATGTTGCACCATTTGTGCTCGAAGAAGTCTCTGCCGATGAAATCTTTAAGACGATTGGATCAATAACTTCAAAAGCAATGGGATGTGATTCTATCGGTCGTGCTATGATCGTTATCATTCTTGACATACTCTTACCCCGTATAACTCATATCATTAATTTTTCCCTCACTTCTTGTCAATTTCCATCATTATGGCGCAAAGCTTTCATCATACCACTTCCCAAAATATCCTCTCCAACACTTCCTTCTCATTATCGTCCTATTTCTATTCTACCATTTCTATCTAAGGTTTTAGAGTCTGAAGTACATAAGCACCTGACGCTCTTTCTTCAAAACCATGAACTTTTAAATCCTTTTCAATCTGGTTTTCGATGCGGTCATAGTACAACTTCAGCTTTACTTAAAGTAACTGAAGACATCAGAAATGGCATGGATGAAACCAAGGTCACAGTACTTGTACTGATCGATTTCACCAACGCCTTTAACACAGTCGATCCCGATTTGCTAATCGCTATTCTGTCTCGTCTTAGATTCTCTCCAGAGACTCTTGCGTGGTTTCACCAATACCTCCATGGACGTCGGCAACAGGTGCGGGTTGACCAATTGTCATCAGTTTGGTGTGAATTACGTACAGGCGTTCCACAAGGTGGCATACTATCTCCATTGCTTTTCTCCATGTTTATTGACAGTATCACCACATCGCTTCACTGTCACTATCACTTGTACGCCGATGACTTGCAGCTTTATGTGCAGACAGACATCAACTCACTGAATAGTGCAATAGCTTGGCTTAACTCTGATCTTTCAAATATATTGGCTTGGTCTACTAGATTTGGTGTTACTGTCAACCCGGCCAAATGTCAATCTATCATTATTGGGAGTTCCCGCCTCTTATCAAAAGTTGATATGGCCAAGATTGAATTTGTTCGGTATGACAGTAAACCGATTGCGTTTTGTAGCGAGGTTAAGAACTTGGGTTTATATCTGGATTCTCATCTTAGCTGGAAAGCGCAAGTAACTAATACTAGTCGTAAAATTATTTCTTCGCTGCACTCTCTCAATAAACTTAAACATTTTCTGCCTATAAAAGCTAAAGTTACCCTTGTTCAGTCTTTACTTCTTCCTTTGATTGATTATGGTGACGTGTGTTGTGTAGATCTTACGGAAGAATTACTAAACTAAATGGAACGACTACACAATGCATGCATCAGATTCATTTTCTGTCTGCGCAAATATGATCACGTCACACCTTATAGAGATAAGCTGAAATGGTTGAGGATTCGAGGAGAAACAGCAGGGTTCTCTGCCTGCTCTACTCTTTGTTAAACGAACCTAACACTCCCAAATACCTCAAGGATAGTTTTACATCCCTCGGCTCGCATCATGATAGAATCCTTCGTTCTGCCTCTAACTCAACTCTTTCTATACCTTCTTATCATTCTACCTTTGTCTCAAAATCTTTTTCTGTTGCTGCAACAAGACTCTGGAATGATCTACCGGTGGACATTAGACAAGCTCCTAACAGGGGTATCTTTAAGAGACTAGTGTATAAACACTTTCTGAATGTGTGAATGTGTCTCCTTTTTATTATTCGTTTGGGCTCGCTCTCTCTCTCATCTCATCCTGTGTTTCTGCTTTAAATAATTATTGTGCTGTGGGTAGTGCTATATTGTGCTGTTGCTGTAATATTTGCTATTTTATTAATATGTATGTATATTATTAATATAGTTTATGATATGAATGTATATGTAGTCTCGGCACAGTTGGACGGCCCAGCCTAGTTGATTGGTTCACGTGTATAACTCGTGAACCCATGTATTTTCACCTAACCTTTTACAAAACGTTTTATAAATGTGGGGGTGGGAATTTAATTTCTTTTATCAAGTCTTTAGCTATTTTTCGCTATTAATTTTTTGCAGAAAATTCAAGTCTTTCGCGAGACAACGAACTTTCAGCGGCTCTCAGACTTAAACCAGCATTTCCAGCCACCATTTCCGTTACCTTAGTTCAGAGGCTCTACCATGGGTTTGCGCATTGTAGAAACGTAACGTATTCATTCACGTATACGTGAGCAACAACCAATAGGATCGCTTTATTTTTGGTAACAGGATTGAATAAAGCGATCCTATTGGTTGTTGCTCACGTATACGTAAATGAATACGTAACGTTTCTACAATGCGCAAACCCATGGTAGAGCCTTAGTTAAAAACTTGATGGACGACCATATTGAAGCAAACAATCTACCACCACATCGCGACCGGTTTTTAGGGCCCTGTCTGTATCACTCATATGCATGTGTTTTTGATAAATTCGATTAACAGTAAGAATTATGTCAAAATTTCAGTGCTTCTCCAATGCACAATTTAGGACAAATCATTCGAAATTTTTATTTATTGTAATAAGGCTGAAAATGCACCTAGCGACAAAAATAATTTCGACGTGCAAGTATTTTTAATGAATGAATCTCAGTACTTTGTTGACAGAATGTATAGTTTCTATTGCGCGTTTTGAAATATAAATTATGTATTGACAAACCATCAATGATTAGTGACAAAATGTAACAAACATATTAGCCAAACCGACCATGGTCTTTGTTTATTCCCTTATTAACGCTCGGTGGCTATTTGGCGCTACTGCATCGATTTCTTGTTGAGGTGGTAGTCTTCTTTTTATAGAGTAAGCGTGTATCTCTTCAAAACAATTTGTTTGCAAAATCTGTTATTATATGTGGTTGACTATTTAAATTATTTGCTTTGTCGAGGGCCGCACAAATATCGACGGCGGGCCGCATGCGGCCCGCGGGCCGCAGTTTTACGACCACGGGTATAGACCATAGACATTTCGTCAGATAGACATAGATGTTTTTTTAGGACAATTTACACATATTGCTCTGGTCACCAACTAAGCTCTAGGCTTGTTCTATGTGTACCCGAAGCAACGATATAATACCTACATATTATATTTTATAATATAACAGAATTAAATAAAAATTTCGAAACCTTCAATGATTATTGATCAAAAATGATATTAGATAAAAGAACCACTTAAAATATGTATTTTTTTTATTTAAATTTGCTTTCCAGAGATAAAACTAACAAAAATACTCGCAACAACAAAGTTTTACCTTTAACAAAAATACTAATTATTTTTTTAACAAAAAAAAAACTATTTACTTACAGAAAAACTCCAAGTGCACTTCGAGACACTGGAAAATTTGAAAAAGTATTCTGCTTCTAAACTGTTTGACTGTCAAAAGCAGCAGCAAGTTGGAGGCAATTGCTCCCATGAGAGTCAAGATTTAGAGCGTACCGTCGTAAGTATTTCTCCTATAAAGATATCAAATCCTTAGCAACCTACATTGCCCTTATTCTGAGTGATGTATGGTCTTATCGCTAAACTAGTTTGCATATAATATGAGGTAGATAAAGCATTTTTTCTGTAGAAAAAAATAGAATTGATGTTGAAAGATATTTTGTTCTTTTTAAAGCCGACAACTTCTTCTATATAGCTAAACGCAATGTGTAAAAACATATTCATATGGTTAACAATTTTTTTATGACAGACTTAGTAAATTTTGTAGACAGCCAATATAAAACAAATATCGACAAAAATACAAATCCAGGTTGTACAAAAATGAAATATTAATTAAAATTAAAGTCGAGAATTTTTTCTATAATTACGAGTATGTTGAACTCATAAATTGCTTCCAATAATGAAATCATTCTGTTTTTTTTCTGTTAATTTACCATCCCTTGAATGTTCCGAGATATTTTTTTTACTCTCTATATTTTTATAATTGAATATTCTTTATTAAAAATAATATTTTTAATTGTATTACATGTATAAACTCAAATTAGAAAGATCATCTGCAAAATGTTTAAATTCTAACGTCCAAAAGCGTTAAACTTAAAATACCATTAATAAGTTAATTAACATTTAAAATTTTGCAAATTTTACGATCGGTCCATGCTGTTCATTTAATATTGTTTTATCAAAATATTTCACTTAAGGTTTTTCTTTTATAAAATGTATTTTGTTTGGTTTTAAATGTAACAGAATATAAATAATGCATAGGAAAAGAGTCTTGGAAGATTTAAAGCGAGAACAGACAATGCATATAAAATCAAGTCAAGATTGAAAACTTAAGTGAACGACGTGAAAGATCAAGACCTTGCTTCATCAAAAGACAATAGAACATAGTTTACATTTTAATTTTTTTAAACAAGTTTAATTAAATTCCGCACCTAGAGTCATTATTTAAGTTATTTAATAAAAGTTAAACGGGAATAGTTAGTACAATATACTTGTTGAATTTTTATTAAAACTAGTAGTAGGTGTACATCATTGTAGGTACCATTACGGGTACCGTCAGTCATGATGTTTCGGAATTATGAGTTTATACTGAATAAGAGCGGCCAGCTCGTTTTTTAATATTCAATATATATATTCAATATTTGTTTATTCAGAAAAAAATACATATGTTAACAATTGGCTGTGGGCCCCGCACTAGGAAAACCTGTATCGCGGGCTCCCAAATTTCGATTAACAATGGTTTGATTTAGCTACTAGTAGACAGATTAACAACGTATATTTTATAACAGATTCACAAGTTGACATAGTGAAATTGGAACTGATATCTTAACGTGCTCTAGTGATCTATCTAATTTTATTTTGTAGTTCGAATGACAGCCGTATTCTGTTTCTTATAACGGAAACGTTAAATTGTCAAACGAAATCCTTTATGTATAATAGGCTATTTGACTACATTAAAAATATACTATAAATTGTGGTCATCCTATCAGACAATGGCGTAAAACCCTATTTTACTTTATTTTAAACTAAATTATGTATATCTTTTATAGATTACACGAAATAAAATTGTTTTTTTTTTACAATTTTATTTATAACAAAAACATCTTTGATTGGTAGATGACTGGTGACGTCACACGCAAGTAAATAAAACAATACACAGATTATAAATCATGTGAATGAAATAGAATAGAGTATAAATAGGAGATGATATGTCATTTATAATGTGATTTTCCACCAGGTTATAAACCCAGTATAACAGGTACCCCAAAAGCCGTCTAGACTTAAAGTATTTTAAAAGTAAATAAATAATTAAAATCGAATGAATAAAAAATCAAGATTTAAAGCGCAGCCTTATTAGGTTAAGTTTGCTGACAAATTAAGACAAAATATAATGAAGGCAATTAAGCATTAAGTAATTTTATTTCACTGACACTCTTACTTAATTTATTTATAAATTAAAAAGGAACTTTGTGTTTAACCGAATTATATAGTCAATTAGTTAATCATAATTATATAAAATTTATTACAGTTCCTTTACGAAACGTCACCATTTCCGGTTGTAATGGCGGAGATCTCAATTCACGGTTTCAAGGAAGTATCAGATTTAAGTGTGTGCCTAAAGGATATTATCTCAAGAATGATGACGCACTCAGTAAAAGTGATCGGTGATTTTAACCGATGCATACATAATATAGAAATGCCAAAGCTGAAGTACTTATTGAAATTTATGAAGAAATATGCTTAGATTTAGTAAATAATAACTTAATTATAGATATAGTTGTGAGAGATTAGTTAATTGATAATTTAAATAATATTATATTTTTTCACAAAATGTTTTTTTTTTAGTTTTCATACCACAATAATAGATATATTTAAAGCTTTTTTTAAATAAACACAAAGAGCTGTAGCACACCACCTTCTTCAGCCTCCATAAATCGCCATTTTATCTTAATTTTTGAATGAATCTTCATTTTTTAAACCTTTAGTAGTTTTGACTTCAAATGCCTGATGGAAAACATCGATGAGCTCGAAGTAAATTTGTAAATTTTAATTTATAACGGCATTTAACTGTGCCTATGTATATAGCTGCTAGATTACGTATTTCTTTTAATTATTTTTCATTATTCAAATGGCCTTCCATAATGGTATTATTTTTTGAAAATATAACGTTTGTGACGATTTTTCCCAATACAGTTTCATTTAATAAATATGACAAAATAAATAACTTACCGCCGACAAAGGAACATCAGTAGAACATGGTTGATACTTCAGCAATCTGCTAAACCTCAAGGTCCTTTGAGCCATGGTCATAGATCCGACAGGCTTTGAAACATGGATCAAAGGCAGCGGTGGCAGACGGTACGCTGAAGACGGTTGAGGACTCCTTCTGACTGTCTCTAAAGGAACCGTTCGGGCTACCAAAGTGTCACTTGTCACTGAAGAAGCACTACCACTTAGCATGTTCATTAGATCACCTATTGATCCTCCGCCGCTGGAGCCACCTCCGCATCGTAATTTGTCCAAATCTGTCAGACTGGATCCGCGGCGAACCCTTAACCGATTTGAAGATGGATTACTACGACCTGACAAAAAAGGTCCATGTCGCACATCTACCTCACTTGACGTCTGTGCTTTACGCTCCATTTTTCTAGAATGAAAATTTTTAGTCGACTTTTACCGGTGTGATAACACTACAAAAGGATGTAGAACGTGTTTTAAATTTGCATTTAAATGAAGTGTAACTTGCGCCTGCGACAAGTAATCAATAGGGCCACGGTCGCCCGCAGGATATCGATATCTGGGACGGTACTTCCGCCGCCATATGCTGCGCAATTTCAGATACTTTTGTAGAATTTCCCTGATAATTTTATTTTTAAGTCCTAGCCACACGAAGGCTTTTAACAAACTGAGAGTAAAGCGTGCGTATATGAGAGTTGGTGGAGTGGATTAATGAAGCGATCGGGTTCAAACATAGAAAAAGGATCAAGCCTATTAGAAGGGCTTAATGAACACAGTAGTGGACGTACTATGATGGCTGTATCAGGGATTATGTTTGAAACAAGTTTTATGTAAGTATTTTTTTTAAAATAAAAATAAAAAAATATATAAATAGCATTTATTTTGACACACAATTAAGTAACAATTTACAGAGGAAAATAATTAAATATTATAATGGCATTGCGTTTTAAATATATGTCAGTGTGGACGCGGTAATGGATCATTTTAGCGACCAGGTAATTTCAACCAATCATTGACCTTTTTTTTTTCATTGAGCACGCCTTGTTTTTTTTTATCTAAAGAATGGTAAACAAACCTACAATATCCATAAATGGGCTCGACAAATACATTGTGTTTTCTTGATGCCACTATGCCGGCTTTATGATGCGGTTATTGAATAGATAAAATAGACTATGGTAGTCCTTGAGATATTTAATGCGGACAGACAGATATACATAGAGATAAACGGACACCTGAGCCTCACGATTAAATCTTCTGTTTTAGGAAAAAAAACAGAATATAAATAAAGGCACGGTGATATCTACTTGGGATACACGCTTCACCTATCTACTGTTTTAAGTCTATAAGTTCAAAGCTTTAGTGCTCGCCGCGGGGCGCGTATGCCACTTAGCCCATACATGAATATACTATAGTTCCAACCGCATTTTTATATTATTAAATTATAGTAGGTATATCCGGAAAAATTATATTGAATTTCCCATTACTTTTTTAAAAGCTGTTTTAAACTGTCTGCTGACACAAAAAAGTATTGGATATTTTGTTTTTAAATTGGGATTATGGAATTTGGACATAGATTTTACAACAAAAAAAAAACATGTTATTGACATTGTTATTTTCGTTTTTTCTAGTTTAATTAATGTTTTTTTGCTTTACGCGTAACTGTGCCAAGGTTATTTTATTACAATAACAGTTCATAGAAATGACATAAAAACTATTTATGACTATTTATTTTATTGAATAACTTTATTATCTTTATTTTATGAGGCATTCAGCCTTGAATATATTTAAGGTTTCTATCAATTATTATTCTTATACTTTTTAATTTATTAAGTTGTTTCTACCTGTTGAATGCAAACCATGTATATATTGATTTTAACAAAAAATTCGGCTAAATGATAAATGTGAAACGAGCCAAATTAATATCTTCGCCATTTTCAGGAGACTACTGCACTGATTTCTTATTGAAGAGTAGTCTTCTTTTAAGGTGCGCTTGCCAAAGCGGTAGTTGATTTGACAATAAAGTAGCGTGGCTATAAAAGTAGCCTCGTAATGCTAATTTGTCTTTGTCGCCGCCCATTTCGTAATCGCATCATTTAGTCGGTATAGTGAGAGCGTTCAATGCTGTTAAACAACAGTATATTGATAGACCCATTCATATACTTTGAGTTTTCTTACCATCAGGCAGATACAAAGTCACGTGCCATTAATTGTTCTCTATTGAAATTCTGTTTCAATAGGGATGTTTCATTATAAAGTAACCATTTTAATTAACAATTTCTCAATAACAAGAACATGGATACCCCACTATTACTAAGCCAAGCTAAGATTATAACTGTAGAGGCCGCATAATTAAACGTTATATCAGATGACCGCTGTCAATTAAACTCTATTTAATAACTAAGTTCAAAAAAGGTTATCAATTTTGTTGTATTATATATTTTTTTATGTTTGTTACCGTTTCACTCTGTCATTTCTAAACCGTTACGGATAATTCTTTTTTTATTTGAAAGATTATCATTTCAGATTGGTGACCATATAAATTTAATTAAAATCTCTTTACTGGTTTTGTTTTTAAATAAATATAACTGGGAAAGAAAACATTCAGGGGTGATTACAGTTACTAAAATAGTCCCAATGAACTGCCTTTGGCTTTATTATTAGATGATGATGATGACACCGGAAGGAAGGCACCGGAACTCCTTAAAAAAATAATTGTAATCTAGCCGTGTTTGGGGTTAGTGGAATTGTCATGAGATGCTTTCTGGCTATAAGTGCCGTATATTCATAAAAGTCGGCTAGTATGTATGGTCTTGAATTTTAAAAGACAGATTTTATAGCCTCTTATTTCTGTTAACGATCTGATGCCGAAAGGGAGTCAGTTGTTTACTTTTTTCAAAAAGTGATATAGTCAAATGGAAATGTTTCCCATAAGGATAATAGTTTAATAATTTTCTGTGCGTTTAATGTTGATATCATTTATCAAGAAAATTAATAACAAGAGATATACAAATGTGTGGGAGAAATGGTGACCTAGCCAAGCGCGCTTTATTTTTTTTAATTTTTTTTAAATGCCTGTAAAGTTTTTAATTAAATAAATATTCATAACTTTTGACTTTGATTAGTCTATGATGATTACAATACTATAAAGTACCTCAAAGTCTAGAATTATACAAAAAATAATGTTTAAAAATACTTTATAAAGCACATTATTGGTGAGTGCTACGTCACGTCTACAAATTATGTTCTTTATAATCCTAAATTATTTTATACTGACACTGAGACAACAGTACCGCGTTTCAACGCTGTCATAATTATAATAATAATGCTGTAACTACACTGATGTTAATTCCTGCCTAAGCGAATTGTTGTCAACATGGTATCAGGAATCTCAAAAAATAGTTGAAGTATCTTATAAACTAGTGGGACATGAATAAAATGTAAAGTGGTAATATTTATCATCGTTGTTTTAGTACATAGATTCCTTTATGTTAACACTTAATAACAAAATAATAGTTCTAAATTAATAATGTTTATCTCTGTCTCTATTGTAAAAGAGACAGAGATTCAATTAAACCTTCTCTAACTTGCAATGCTCCTATAAAAATAATTTTGAACGCGTATAACTTATTGAATGATTTATATGTATATAATATATATTTATTGAACAAAAGAACACATACAGAATATTTGCACATTAAAAAAGGAATATGACAGAATATATCATGTAATTATATAAATGTCCTTTCTATTTAGGGTTGTTAACTCGGAGTCCTGCCTAGACATCGAAGTAGGGAACAGTATTTTCTCATTTTCTACTCCTGAGAGGTCTCAGCTTGAGACAAACTAGATTTCTTTGTCGGATGCATTTGTCTTGTCGGTGTATATGACTGACGTAATACCCCATTTATTATACTTGTTTTAGAAGGAATAACTTATCTTTATGCAGTAAAATGTCAGTTTTGTCTTTTGTTTCTTTGTTTGCTGGACTTTTATTCTTATAAATTATGTTCTACTTTTAATGTCTGATTAAAGTAGGTATAAAGTTTAAAATTATAATACTTAGTGTTAATGTTAAATATAAGTCGATTGTTATTGTCAAAACTGTTTTTTATTTGCTAATAAAATAAATGTTATTTTAATACTAAAATTGTTGAATGAAATAAAGTAAAAAGAAATTGTTATATAATTAAGTAATAAATACTTCGTAATATAAAAATCAAAATCAGTAGCTCTATATTTATTGTCATGAAAGAATATCAAATAAATATTAGGTTTACTTATATTGAATTGTCATGTATTAACAAAAGTTATTCGGCGAACCAGGAAAACTTTGAAAAACTACAGTTTTCGCAATATGTTCACTTCAATCTGAACTTTTTATGAGCTAACAGCTTATATTATATCTATTTCTTGAAAGAAATAGATATAATTTCGAAAAAAAATTGAAGATATTTCGAAAAATCTAAATTTTAATTTAAATTCTATTTAAAGTAAAAAATTGTTGTGTCTTTATTATATAAAAAATCATAATATTATTTTAAATAATACCTATACGCATTGTTAAAACTTACTATATAAAAAAATACAAAGAGTAGAGTTAAAATTTGTAGTAATTTAAAATTTACACCTAAATGTATTTGAATTAAAAAAAATACATATTATCATTTTGGAACATTGTTTTATAAAGGTAAAAAAAAAACCGTAAAAGTCATGGTGATGCGGGTGTCACCTATAAATACCTTTTTATAAAATAAATCTAAACTTACCTGCTGTCATTTACACACAAAACTTCAACACTTTGTCTAAAATTGTTATGAAATAATAATAAAAATGTTTTCTGTAAGAAAAAAAACGAAATGATACTAAATCAGTTTATAAAATGTTAACAAATAAATTTGGTAAAAGTAGAATAATAAAAATTATAATAAAACTTTTAAAGTAAACAATAAGTATTTCATAAAAAAATAACTGATTTAATTTCATTTGAAATTCAAAAAGACTCACATTTAACTGCATCACAATTTTGTTGTAAGCTCGGTGCCATCTCTGTCTTGGAGTTAATTTCGGCTGCGTTTCGACTTTAAATTTATCCTTCTGATCTTTAAAAACATTATCTTCTTCTTGATCTTCTGTTTCTTGATCATCGAACTTATCATTTTCTTCTGGGAATTGCTCTTCTTGATCAGGGTAACTTTCTTCTTCGTCTGGGTAAGAGTCTTGGCGATCTTTGAAAGCTCTTTCTTCGTTATACGTACCTTCCTCTTCAGGAACTTCTTGGAAAGATGTTCTGTTGTCTGGAAAAATCCCTTTTGACTTATCCTTGAGTTCTGCGAAAAATAATGACAATTAACTTATTTTAGTTTTTTTATTGGAGCACGGCATATGACTTTGTATCTACCTGGTGGTGAGTAGACCTACAAACTCCATGAATCGATCAAGAATATGCCGGCTAAATAATGCGATTACGAAATGGGTAGCGACAAATTGCATAACTAGTATATTTTAATATACTCGCCGCCTTATCGTCAATTCAACCCATTTCGTAACCGCGGCCTAAAAGGAGACTACCACCTCGACAAGAAATCGATGCACTTATCTCCTGAAAACCGGTGAACCCACAGACTAAAACCGAAACATGACTAGGTAACGAGACCGGTCGGTCGGTCTAACGAAGTTGTAGACACCTAAAAAATTGTTTAATAAATTAGGTACCTACGCAAAAGAGTAATGATTTAGTACCAACAACGTCATAATACTTAATACACAAACAATTAAACTTCATATTCGAATGGTTAAATAGTGTCCGCACGACACAGATAAGTAGTGAGCTATAATCGTACTAAATATGTTTGCTTCCACACTTTATTTCATGTTCTCCTAATTATGGTATTTAGATGATGCTATTAGAATTTTAACCATGATGGTTAAAATTCTCATAGCATCATCTAAATAAATATATAGACGGCCTTAGGGTAGCCAGCGAAGGGGTTTTTAATCCCACCTCGTCGTAGCTGATGGTATGAGTCCACAACAAGTGGCTAGCTAGTCTTGATATTTTGAATAAACTCAATAACCATTAATAAACAGTTTCACAAGTAGATATATACGTGGTGGCCGAGTTGGTTAGACCTTGGACTTAAAAACGTTTAGGTCCCTGGTTCGAATCCCGGTGTGTACCAATGAGTTTTTAATTTTTAAAAAATTATGTACATTTGTTTGACAACACCTCTATAGTGCCTCGGAGAGCACGTTAAGCTGTCGGTCCCGGTTTCACTATACCAACCTGTGAAACTGTTTATAGATGGGTTATTGAGTCTATTCAAAACATCGCGACGAGCTAGCCACTTGTTTGGTGTAGACTCATACCATCGGCTACGACGAGGTGGGATTAAAACCTCTCCGCTGGGTACCCTGGGGCCGTTTAGGCGGTCTCGGGCGCCGTAAGGCACCCGTGATGATATATATTCACAAGTAGATATAGTGAAATCGGGACTGACAGCTTAACGTGCTCTCCGAGGCACCTGTTTTCGGAAATAGGATTATTATACAAAATAAATGCAATTTAAATCTTAAAATATTTACTATCGTCATTATCAGTCCCGGAAGTCCATTGCAAGACATATGGCTCTCCCTAGGTACGTTAATACTCTCGATACCTAGGTTAAATAGATAATGTTTTAAGTTTTTTCGTCGATGAAATAACTTAAAAAAAAAAATATAAATAACCTTATCAATTTCACATACCGACTTATAAGTGGGCTATTTGGGTAAGTCATAGTTTTATGTTAGTTTGACTTGTTCCTCTCCTTACCAACATAAATTTCAAAATCCGCTAGATACTAATGAGAAAATCTAAATAATTAAACTAATTTTATACGAAAATCAGTACAATATTCAAAAAATTACCTTCTTCCGTAGTAGACACTATCGGTTCTTCATGAAGGGATCCTTGATTAAAGGACCCCTGCGACGTCCTCCGGTCACCAGCCACGGGCGAAACGCGATAACTATCCACTGAAGGCTTACGTAATTGAGCACCATTCCTAGTAGGAGAAGCAGACTTTTGAATACCACTAACACTAGATTCTTCCGTAAAATGTCTTGTATCATCCAACTCGGGCAAAGTATCGTGCACATAATCGTCCTCACTGTACTTATGTAACGAAGTCCTATCATTTTCTAAAATGTCATTGCTTTCAGTCTTATGGTACTCGTCTTCGTAGGCACTTTCATCAAAACCGGGAGGATTTGCGTCTTCTGGTGCTTCGGGAAGAGTTCGCGTTCTTCGCACCGGAGGCCGCTGGATGGACTCTTGCCTTTGAAGCGACGGTGTTCGAGGCAGGGCCACTCCAGCGGTTGTTGTAACAGTAGACACTGGAATACCCGGTGACACTTGAGGGACGGAAGAAATGGGAACGCTCGATAGTTCTGATGAGTATGGAGAGACAGGAGCGGCTGTCGATGTAAACGGTGTCAACGTACTTGCTGACCGAGGAATACCACCAGGAGGAACCGGAGGAGCGACCGCCGCCGCTGCTGCTCCCAGGAAATTTCCTAATTTCTTAGCACCTCCTGCCATTAGGGAACCCAGCGTTGCCGCTCCTGTTATTACAGAAGTCTGTAGCGGTTGAATTGGTTGTTTCTGTTGATGATTCAGCACTGGTTGCTGATTTTGTGTCTGTCGCTGTTTCAAATGCGACGGTTGGTACAGCGGTTGGGTTTCTTGAGGCGGCTTATATAGTGGCATAGGTTCTATGTCCGTTTGACGACTCGGTTGTATCTTGTAATGATCCTCCACTTGCGGTTCGTAATACAAGTCATTGTGGATTTGGTCGAGATGACTTGTTAAAGGCGGTTGTGGTAACACTTTACTAACTGACGGTAACGTCCTTGTTGGTTTCACTTCAATGTCGTAAGTAGGACTATAAGAGTATGGAGCCAGTTCGGGTTCGATCCAGGGCAACTTGCGAACTGTGATTAAAAAATAAATATGTTAATGTTATCCTCGTATAAAGGCGTATTAAATGTCAGCGTGTAAAGCGTGGGTCTATTCTTATCTAATTAAGTTCGTGAAATAAACGGAAATTCTTATCGTGTTCACATAATAAAAGTGTCCCTTTGACATTTACACAATGACATTATTTAATGGTGATAATAATAAAATTATAAATATCTAAACCAAAATAGGTGATGAAATAAAGGTTGAAAGGCAGTCAAGTGCAAATACTCATTTATGCTTTCTAACAAAAGAAGTAAAAACGATCTGGGTGAAAAAGTTTTATTTAAGAAATTTATTATTATCTCAATTAAGATTTTTTTTATATTTGTACCTATTTGGATCTCTAATTTTATGTTTATTATGTTTTAAGTACATGAAGTAAATACATTTATTTCATTTGATTGAGTTATATATTTAAAAAAAATGTAGGGAACCATAATATTTATATAACGGTCATTTTTTTTCAGTTTTATGTTAAACTAACTATGCCCCGCGGTTTCACCCGCTGTTTAATTTAAAAGAAATCAGATCGAAAATAAAATACAGCCCATCCTACTCGCTAATAATAGGGCTTTTTATTGAACAAACATTTTTTTAGAAAGTTACTGAGATAATAATTTATTTACAAATAATTTATTTGTAAAATCAAACTTTTCTCATTATATAACTTTGAAACTGTAAAGATTTTATACATACCAGAAACGCCGGAAGCTGATGGTGTTTCAGTGAAAAATGGTTCATCTTCCAAGCTTTAACAAACAAATAATTTAGTTAAAATTATTATAAGAGCTATTAAAATATTTTAAAATAGATTCAAGGAAGGATTTGATATAATTTTAACAGTGATTCGTATAAAAAAAATAGGTTTTCTTACCTGGAATAATTATTTTCTGGATAATCCTTTATCCGATCATCATATTCCTGGTTATACCTATAACTGTCGTGGCTATTGTCGATCACTATTGGGTCAGGTTCTAAAACAAACAATTAAAAATGTTAGTTATGTATTATCCACGCGTGCCTTATAGCGGGGTATCATAGAGAGCCTAGACGGCCTCAGGGTACCCAGCGGTACCCGGTTTAATATTTATATCCCACCTTGCCGTAGCCGATGGTATTGTCTCAATAACATGTATAAGCATTAAACATTTTCCCAGGTCGGTGTAATGAAAGTGGGATCGCCAGCTTTAGACAGCAACTACGATAGTGAAGTATGGAAAGTAAAATTTGATAGACCACTTTCTTGGCCAACGGTACCAGTCTTAGTGACACAGTAGACTTACCTATATATAACTATAACTTTTTTTACCAGATGTTTAGACAGCAGCTACGATAGTGAAGTATGGAAAGTAAAATTTGATAGACCACTTTCTTGGCCAACGGTACCAGTCTTAGTGACACAGTAGACTTACCTATATATAACTATAACTTTTTTTACCAGATGTTTAGACAGCAGCTACGATAGTGAAGTAAGGAAAGTAAAATTTGATAGACCACTTTCTTGGCCGACGGTACCAGAGTCAGTGACACAGTAGACTTACCTATATATAACTTATTTTACCAAATTTATAAGGATAAGAGTTTGTGCATTGATTTGTGATGTCAATCTGGCTGGCAGGACCACCTAACTTAGATAGTTCTCATCTCACATATCTAGGTATATACCAAAACGTATGTGACGGCATTCATTTAAGGCTTCATCGTCTGTGTTGCTTTTATCAAAAAACGTAAAAAAATGTGGTTCGTGGTAGCCAGAATTTTAACTTTTCGAGTACATCAGATCTTTTCAGAGCGCTTCTTAGCAAACGTCAATAATTTGCAATCTCCATTGACGTCACCAACGATTTAACTAGTTTCTAACCGAACTATTCATCTGGAAGTGGTAGAAATCATAGTCCAGCCAGCCGGAACTTTTGCTGCTGGCTAAACCATCAAGATTTTGTGAATAACTTGTAAACGTTTACGTAATGAAGATTCCAATCTATTTAATCTCCGTCGCTTCCGTTCTAAACTTTCATCCAAAAAGTTATATCATATAATTTATATATTATTATATCATATAATTAGTGAGATATTCGGTAAAATCTCCTTTTTTAAGATTTCTTAAAAAATATACGATTTGTTATCAACCTAGTTATGTGAGAACTCACTATGTTAGGTTGGCAGCCTGGATGACATGATTAATGATAGTCATTACCTACTGTAAGAAGCTGAGGAGGAGACTATACTGCTTCTCCTTATTACAATGCTTTTCCTAGTGATACTGCCAGAAGACTTGTATCAAACCGTTTGTGTTACTAAGGCACGTGAGGTATTATTGAGTATGGATTGAAGATAATCGTTAATGTTACCGGATATAGAATTTAAGAAAAGAGACGCTACTACTCTTCCTTGTAACAGTACCTAGTGACACCAACAGGGGGCTATCAACCTTATGGTTATCTTACCAAATGTATAAGGCATGTGAGGTTGAGTATTGATTGATAATAGTCGTTAATGTTGCACAAAATAATATCTGAGGAAAGAGACGCTATTTCTATTCCTTGTAACAGTGCTACTACCTAGTGAAACTAACAGGGGGCTGTCAACCTTATAGTTATCTTACCAAATGTATAAGGCACGTGAGGTTGAGTATTGATTGATAATAGTCGTTAATGTTGCACAAAATAATATCTAAGGAAAGAGACGCTATTTCTATTCCTTGTAACAGTGCTACTACCTAGTGAAACTAACAGGGGGATGTCAACCTTATGGTTATCTTACCAAATGTATAAGGCACGTGAGGTTGAGTATTGATTGATAATAGTCATTAATGTTGCACAGTATAGAATCTGAGGAAAGAAACGCTACTACTCTTCCTTGTACCAGAGCTACTACCTAGTGACACTGACAGGGGACTATCAACCTTATAGTTCTCTTACCAAATGTATAAGGTACTTAAGGTTGAGTATTGATTGATAATATTCGTTAATGTTGCCGGGAATAGAATATGAGGTAAGAGACGCTACTAATCTTCCTTGTAACAGTGCTACTAACAAGTGACACAGACAGGGGACTATCAACCTTATAGTTGTCTTACCAAATGTATAAGATACGTAAGTTTGAGTGTTGATTGATAATAGTCGTTAATGTTGTCGGGTATAAAATATGAGGAAAGAGACGCTACTACTCTTCCTTGTACCAGTGCTACTACCTAGTGACACTGACAGGGAGCTGACAACCTTATGGTTATCTTACCAAATGTATAAGTTACGTAAGGTTGAGTATTGATTGATTATAGTCGTTAATGTTGCCGGGAATAGAATATGAGGAAAGGGAAGCTACTGTTCTTCCCTTTTAAAAGTACTACTACCTAGTGACACTGACAGGGGGCTGTGAACCTTATGGTTATCTTACCAAATGTATAAGATACGTAAGTTTGAGTGTTGATTGATAATAGTCGTTAATGTTGTCGGGTATAAAATATGAGGAAAGAGACGCTACTGCTCATCCTTGTGACGACAGTGCTATTACCTAGTGACACTGACAGGGGGCTGTCTACCTTATGGTTATCTTACCAAATGTATAAGGCACGTGAGGTTGAGTATTGATGGTAGCCACTGATGGTGCCGGGTAAGGAAGCTGGGGTAAGCGACGCCCTCCACCGCTTCTGCTGGTGAGGCTGCTTGCTCCGGGTGGCACCGGCAATCGCCGTATGCGTTTAGGTGTCGATGAAGGTGTGGCTGTAACAAAATACATTTCACTGTACTGTCATTGTTAATAAATATCTAATAATTATATAATTTTTATTTGCTGCATATATTATTATTTACTGACTTATATAGAAACCGTCTACTAGGCATAAAATATGATTCTTAGTGTTGGCCCATGGATAAAGTTTTAGAATTACCCCAGGTCAAGGTCCGAGCGTTCAAAAATATATAATCGGGATATTCCTACTGCCAAGTTGGACCCGAGTTTTGACCAGAAAAACATAGTTTTCTAGTTTCGCCCATTATGAATGTCACATAAGTGAGATGACTGAACAGGAATTATCGAAACTTTTTATTATTATTATTAATTTACACATATTGTTCTGGTCTTGTGGCCAGAACAATATGTGTAAATTGTCTAAGCTCTAGGCTTGTACTATGTGTACCAGAAACAACAATATAATATATATATTATATTTAATATACACCCAGACCTTTACCAACCGTAGAGTAAAATGTACTATTTTTTTTTTCCTTGCATGGGTGGGTATCGTACCCACGTCCTCCGGATACAAGCGCCGGCGCAACAATTAGTCTATGAAGACGGTCATGTCAAATGACCGCCGTAGAAAATTTGTTTTTCCAAAGCTATATCCAGGCTATTTGTAAAGAAACCGTCTGCTGGGCATGAAATATCATTATTAGTGTTGCCCACTAATCATGGTTTATTTACCAGTCAGTAAATTATATAGGCTGCTCTCTAACAGAAAGCAACCGCATGCTTGGTTACTAAATTAGCGGCTATAAAGACGACTCTGCATTACAGTTATGAACTTATTATTTTTTAATTACCTGGTAAACTTGCCGCTGTCCTTCGAGGTCGTGGTTTGTATGGCATATCATGACCTCCATCAGAATATATAGATGTTGACGGTAACTGAAACAGAAAGGTTTGACTTGAATGGGTGACGAACTTTAGCTGCTTCTTCGCTTGTAGTATATATTGGTTTAGATACTAGAAAAAAGAGCGGCCCCAGCCTAGTGGTTAAGTCACTGCGCAACTGATAACAAGGTAAAGCAGATGACAACAAGGTCGGCCTGGGATAGGTGATCGCTTTATACAACGAGGCTATTTCATCACCGCAACAAGCTCGCCACTTGTTAGGTGTTGCCTCCGAATACCATCGGCGAAATGAGGACGAGTTAATCCCTCCGCTGGGTTCACTGAGGCCGTTTAAATGGTTCTCGGGAGTCAAATAGGCACCCGTGATGGTATTATTGGTCTAGATATTAATCCATAAATTATTTTTTATAGCTTCTTTATAAATTTATTAACGCCGCATTCTACGTGAAGACGCCAATGTGAACGCTAAGTGTCTAACCGGTGAAATGTCCGTAAAGTTTAGTGGGTCTAGGGATATAATAAATTGGTTTATTTTCTATTTTTTAACTCTTTTTACAGCTTGTTAACATAGCGTTATACTTAAGCATCATCAACGCGAACGCTAATGTCCGGATTAATAGTCGTTGCTTATAGCCTGAGCCGTTGCTTGGAACAGTCAAAATTTTGTTTTTTCATATGAAGACAGTCCAAAGCATTGGCTAAACATTAGCAATTGCTTAGCAACAGCCATTAATTTGGCTATGCAATGGAAAGCCCGTAAAGTATAGTGTTTGGCTATTGGACAAATTGGTTGATTTTTTGTTTTATAACTCTTTTTACGGCAACATCAACGCGAATACTAAGTGTCTAAACGATGGAAGGCCAGTAAAGTTTAGTGGGTCTATCAATAGCAGAAATCGGTTGGTTTTATATTTTATAACTCTGTTTACAGCTTGTAAATGCGGAATTTTACGTGAACGAGAATTTTATAACACCCAAACTAAGGCAAAGTGTACATAAAAATACCCCAATAGTATTTTCCACGGATAGAATAAAACCTACAACCTCCGGATGTAACAAAAACATCATAGACCATGAAGGCAATAAGTTGGACTGTACTTCACGTTCAAGACATCTGTGATCGAGTATCGAGAAAAAAACTAATAAGGATAAGTTCACATAAGTTGTTTTATTCGTGGTATTTTCCAATTGTTGGGTAATTAAGAAAAAATAGAGCTGGCAGCTTTTTCGCTCAAAAATTGAGCATATTAATACAGAGAGGAAATGCTGCCAGCGTATTGGGTACCATGCCATCAATGGACAGTGATTTGGACGATTTTCTAAAGTTGTAGTTCTTATTTAAGTAGGTAATTATTTTATGTAAATATTATCTCAATAAATAATTGTATTAAGAAATCGTGAAGGTGCAACGAAAACATCATAACTAAATAGACCATGAAGGTGGAACTTGGACTGTACTTCACATTTAACAAATAAATTTAGTTTGAAGTACAGTAATGCAAAATCTAATAAGAAAATAGAATACTATTTAAACTTAAACTAAACGAAAAGAAATTTTAATGTGATAATCGTTCGTGAATAACGTCCATGACATCTGGAATCATGTACCAAGGAAATATTATTAAGTATTAATGGCTGCTACAAAAGCCAATCCACTTATGATGGTAAAGGATGAAAATAGTAACTTAACGGGAACTGGGAAAAGTACATTAGCGATAATGTTCAAAACACATTTTTCAGGATCAATTATAACTGACAAAAAGGTGGAAAACTTAAACAGTGTCAGTGAACAGGTAGTACATATCACTAAACAAGACTGGGAAACTGCTAAAAAAATAGTATACGAACATAAAATCAAATGAGCCCTGGGTAAGTTCCAACCTTATAAATCCCCGGGTCCTGATGATATATATTCTATATATTCTATTCTACTACAAAGGGGGCTGCCGATACTGATTTCCTATATTAGCAGACTATATAAAGCATCTATTGCATTCGGATATACGCCGAAGCAATGGAGATTAGTTAAGGTAGTATTTATACCGAAACCAGGTAAAAAAATATTAGATAGACACATTAGGGAGGGCCAACTAACAAGGACACCTCTTCACAGACTTCAATGTGCCTATCAGCAGGGAAAGTCGACTGAAACAGCACTTTATAATGTCGTTAAAAAAGCAGAAATAGCACTGGAGAATAAAGAAATATGTGTAGGCATATTCATTGATATAGAAGGGGCATTTGACCGCACAAGCTTTGAAGGGTTCGATAGTACCTCAAAAAGACACGGCACAGAACCAACCATTTGTAGATGGATACAAAATATGCTAAGGGGCAGAATTGTTGTGTCAAAACTACTCGGAGAGGAAATGAGGATAACTACAACCAAAGGATGTCTACAGGGTGGGAGTGCTTTCTTCTTTACTGTGGAGCCTTGTTGTAGGTTCAATTCTAACTAAGCTAAATGTTAGTCCATATAAAACAATAGGATTCGCCGATGACGTAGTTATACTAGTGAACCGCAAATTTGTGGGTACAACAATTAATGTAGCACAGAAGGCATTGGTAACTATTGAAGAATGGTGTAATTTACAACATTTTTCAATAAACCCGAGCAAAACATCAGCATTGCTGTTTATAAGGAAGAGAGATCTTACTAGATACATCTTTAACACTGTTCGGACCTCAACTATAGTGGTCAATAGAGGTAAAATATCTCGAAGTCATTCTGGATAAAAACCACATATGGAAACTACCTGTTAACATGACAATGGGCAATAAGAGTCGTTGCAATCAATAAGAGGGTAAAGGGCAATAAGAGTGATGAGGTGGATACACGATATCATAATGACACCAATACTGACGTATGGAAGTATTGTATGTTGGCCACGAACTAAGCTTGACACCTGTAAAAAGGAGCAGCGAAATTATAAAGATTGGCATGTATGTCTATATCAGACGCCTTTAGAACAACACCTACGGTAGCAATGGAGGTTATATTAAATTTTAAACCTCTACACGTGTTAATAGAGATAGAGGCTAGGAAATCACTCTACGAAATAGTAACAAGTGGTGTTCAAATATACCCCAAACTATTCACACAAGAATCAATAAAAATCTCGACAGGATTTTATAAATATGTGTTGACAACATTTTTACTGTTCAAATATACAGTAGGAACTATAATATTTACTCTAAGCTGGACAGTAAATGTCAAAACTGGTTTACTGATAAATCAAAGATGAGGTCAGGAACGGGTGCAGTAATACATACCAAAGGTTACGATATTCATGTAAGCATGGGCCATTACCCTACAGTTTTCCAAGCGGAGCTGAACTCAATAAATTGTGTGTGCAAAGGAGATCCTAGAAAGGAATTCTCATGGTGAAACCATCAATATTCTCAGCGATAGCCAAGTCGCACTTAAAGTGCTGAGTTCATATGAGACGACATCTGGTCTGGTCTTGAACTATGTTAAGCTATTGAATAAAATCTATAGAAACAACAGGATGAGACTAGCCTGAGTTACGGGTCACACCGGAATTGAAAATAATGAAAGGGAAGACAAACTGGCTAGAAATAGGATAATGGGAAAATCAGAAATTCCTTGTATAGGACCTGAACCATTTATAGGCATAACTAGAAAAACAATAAACAATGCATTAAAGGAGTTTGCCAATGAGAAACATACAACTTGGTGGTCAACTCAGCAAGGCCTAAGAGACTCAAAGACAGTCATTGGTATAAAGGCCTGGGTAAGATCTGGAAATTTTACAAAACACAAATAAGGCTGCTGGTGGGAATCTTCTCGACATTACACTAAAAATAAACATCTCCATACTATGGGATGCAGATTTTTCTCTGATGAGCCAGAATCAATGCAGCATCTACTGTGCCAGTGCGACGCAAGGGCCATGCATAGAATGAAATACCTGGGACAGGCTTATGATGTCCTCAAATATGTCAGCAACATATTTGAGGATGGGAATAACGAGTGAGGTGAAAAGGACTGGGGAACACACAAAACATCCCACAGGGTCGAAGTGTTTTGACGGATGTCAACCCCAAAATAATAAGATAAGACAAGGAAAGAACTAATAGGGATATTTATATAAAGGTTTTTAAGTCTGTTAGGTTTTTGAGAAACTAGAAGATGAAATGAAACATCATAGCCAAATAGACCACGAAGACGGTACTTGGACTGGACTTTACGTTTAGAAAATTAGTTTCGTTTAAAGAATAGTAATGCAAGCTCTAATAAGAAAATAGAATACTATTTATAATTATTCGAAACGAAACGAAATTTGAACGTGATAATCGTTCGTGAACTACTTAACATTTTGTGATCATTTAATGTTATAGGGATATTTAAATAAAGGTTCTTTTTTTTTCGTGTATTTTTTACCTGTCTGGTAGGTATTTGAGGTAGTTGAATGACGGAAGACCGTCGTTTACTGGCACTGCTTTCGTATTCAGTGGGTGTGAACCCAGGGCCGTCATCGTAGAAATAATGACCACTGCTCCCCCACTTTCTATTGTCGTCTCCAACGTATGAAGTTTGATACGGATAGCTTTTCGAGTCGTAATACTCATCGTAGCTTTGTTGATGGGTTAATTTCTTCTGGTCCCTGAAATTTAATCTTTTTTTATAATTTTATTAGAACAAAGCATGCAAACCTTCGTATTACTCAATGGTCGAGTTAGTTAGCAGATTTAAAGTTTAAACCCCAATAAATTTATAATTTAAAATGTATATATATTTGTTTGATAACACCACATACTACCTCGGAGAGTGCGTTAAGCTCCCGGTCCCAGTTTCACAATACCAACGTGTAAAAGTGTTTATAGATGGGTTATTGAGCCTATCCAAACAAAAAAAAGTTGACCACTTGTTTGGTGTAGACTCAGAATTTCATCGGTTACGACGAGGTAGGTATAAAACCCCACCGCTGGGTATCCTAAGGCGTCAATTAATTCGAAAATTAAAAGTAACATAGAGCGAGCATGTGACCCTACATCCACCTGATAGAAAGCAGTATGCAGGCATACTGCTTTCTATCAGGTGGATGTAGGGTCACATGCCGAGCTCCTATGAAAAAGTATATACATCATTTAAAGAACTAAATGGTGTTTATACTTACCCCTTAAAGTATAAATGATATATGGAAGTGCTGCAAAATACCCTTTAAAGTAGAAATCACAAATATTTTATTGTCTCGCTCGCACTCACTATGTGCACACAAACGCACATATAAATTACTACTTATGTTACTTTTAATTTTCGAATTAATTTCAGAAATGAATACAAGCAGAGGCGCTACCATTGGTTTGCGCATTGTAGTAATGTATACGTAAACAACAACCAATAGGGTCGCTTTATATTCAATCCTGTTACCAAAACAAAAGCGGCCCTATTGGTTGTTGCTCACGTCTACGTATACCCAGCTCTTAGAACTGTGTTGTGAGAACTGGTTTTTGAATGAAACCTATTATGCCGGCTTAAGATGCCTATTCATGCTTCGTTTAAAGGTAAAGGTAAGTAAAGGTTATAGGATGGAGGAAACACGCAAGCAGGTAGACTATATACTTATAAAAGGTGTATATAGCTGTATGAAATCCTGGTATGTTTTCTTACCTTGTTTTTGTAGAATAATCATATCCGTAACTCATTTCGTCGTATAACGAAGTCTGTCTTTCTAAACTAGGTCTTCTTTGATCCTCTGAAATGTACAAGATATATATTAATATCAGAAACTAGGCTTTACTAAGTATACCAGAAACGTATAAAGTATAAAAGAAAATGAAAAAAAAAACAAAACAACTCAAGAAAAGTTCCGAAAGGGGGTGGTGTAGTTATACGTTTTGCATGTTGGATATTTTTTACATGATTTGTGTCTAAATATTTACTTTATCGAAAATGTTAAAAGTAAAAGTTGTGGATGTTTAAAAAAAAAAAAATATTAACAAAATTTCAACACTGTTTCAACAAGTGTTTTAAAGGGAGTAATAACCATTTGGAAGGAGGGTAAGGGTTAGCTATCCTCAGCCCCTGCATTATTTTTTAGGATATATATTTTTTAGGACCCACACACTGCTAAGATTTTTTCATAAATTCGGGTGCCTTTTTAAATACGGATTGACCCTGTTCTAATTGGTCCGTTATAAAAACTATTTGAAAAAATATTTTTTTTGAAAGGAAATGTTGCATTCTTCCAATGAAAAAACAAGAATTATAGGTGTTTACCCAAATATCCAACACATCATGTAGGGTATTTTTATATAACAAGCATTACCTTGAGATTGCCAATCTGTCGCAGTTCGCCATGATATCGCGGATTCTACGCTAGTCTGCGCTTGAAGCTCAGAATCGTATTTCGTCCACGCCTCGATCCTGATATTCGAAAAAAAAAGCATTATTTCCAATAAAATAAGAAAAACTGTTATTTTTTATTTATAATAAAATAGGTTACTATTATCATTATCAAAAGAATTACAATCTAATTATAAACTTTCTGTTTTTTTTCCTGGACTGCTTTTAGCAATCCATATCATATTATTATAATAAAAGAGCTTTTCGTTCTACATACATGCATACCATCACACCTGTCTCACTGTTAAAGGGTAGGCAGAGAACAATGTGCGCCACTTCACACGATATCTACATATATCTCTAGCTTCCTCGACATCCATACATCTTTTCGTTCTGACTGACTTATTTCATCGTCGCCCAGCCGAAACTATTGAAGTTAGGATTGTGAAATTTAGACAGTACATAGAAAACTCCTTTTGTGTTCCTAAGTATTTAAAAGGAGGATATATTAATTTTCAGGGAATTTAATCGTTCTGACTGACGTATTTCATCATCGCCCAGCCGAAACTATTGAAGTTAGGATTGTGAAATTTAGACAGTACATAGAAAACTCCTTTTGTGTTTCTAAGTATTTAAAAGGAGAATATATTAATTTTCAGGAAATTTAATACCTTCTTAGTAAAAGATGGTTTTCAAGATTAATAGCCTTATTCATAAAAACTTATTGGGTCATTGAAGAACACTTTAGTTATAAAAGTTTCTTTTACACATATTCATTTTTGTTGCTAAAAAAAGAGACAAAATCTTCTTCTACAACTAAAGGATTCTTTAAGGATTCATTAAGATTTTATAAATACCGCTGTTAAAAATTTTTGTTGTTGATTTTTTTTATTATTATTAGTGTATTACACAGATTAATTTTTCTTTTTTTTAACAATACCTTGCAGGCGGGGCGCAAAAAGTTGTATGAGTTACATCCTGTATTAAGCCTATAATAATACTACAATTATTTTTAGACCTTCAAACTAAATAACAAAGACCAAGGAATTAATAATACAGGGTGTCAGTATCTCACTATTAAGTATAAAATAACATTTGTCGTATGATAAAAATCTTCTGGTCCTTCGAGCCTGATAACAAAGACCTTTTAATCACCTATAAGTATTATTAGGTTGGCTGTTATTATAATTATAAAGACATTTCATTGTAGAGTGTAAATCGCATTTGTCGTATGATGATAAAATAAAATTTACACTAATTTGTGTGGACCTTCGAGCCGGATACTTGCACTTACCGATTATTTCTAGGTTGACTGTTGTAGTATAGAGTATCACTATCACCATGGAGATGGTATTCGTCTCGTTCGTAAGAATTCTCTCTTGATACCTCTAGTGATCTCTGAAACATTTATTTATATTTAATAATTTTAGTTTATAATTAAGGTACCAGATACAACGATACTAATATAAAACATTATTATATACACCTAGACGACACAAACTATACAAAAAAACGTACTAATATTGTTGCCATGAGTGGAAATCAAACCCACGACCTCCGGATACAACACCAACGGCGCAACCACTAAACCAAGGAAGGGGTCCACGGTAGCACTGACAGAATCCTGTACTATTTGCGTGACAACTGAATTCACTTTAGGTCTCTATAATGGTCTTGATACAAACATTCTTCCAATATTACAACTTGACTGATAGTCGAAAGTTCAGTTATTATTTTTATGTAGGTAATTGTGCGAAAATCTTTCGGTTGTGGGTAATTAATATGTATGGTACCTAACACAGAAAGATTAACTAATACAATATATATTTCCGGCAAAAATATTATTCTAATTCTGCAGCATTACCAGTCGAGTAGTATTGCGAAAGTTTATTTTGTATAGAGAACGCAGACTTCGCGATTACAAATGCAGTATCATAAACACAACCCTAAAACATATGATGAAATATAGTTAATTAAAAAATGAACAAACAAACACATACATAAACATAATATGATAAATGTAGTTAGCAGACACTATTATACTATTCCAAATCGATTAGAGTAAAGTTAATTTATAACTAACACCCCAGTAAGTTTAAATGTACGAAATACTGAGTTAAATTAAGGGCACTGATTTCCTAATCGCGAACTCCGCGTTCTCCATACAAAGTTAGCTTTTGCACTTCCAATAATACTCGATTACTGTTTGTCGCACAATTAAAATAATATTTTTGTCGGTCATTGTGTTTATTAATGTTTTCTTTTTGTGTTGGGTAATTATTTTTATTTTTTTCTAAATCACACAACAGAAAGATGTTTATATACAATTACGAATATAAAAAAAATAATTAAACTTCAGCTAACAGCCAAGTTGTAATATTGTAAGTACGTTTGGATGGGCGTCAAGTCACACATACACATATCATCACGGGTGCCTTACGGCGCCCGATACTGCCTAGACGGCCCCAGGGTACCCAGCTGAGGATTTTTTTTAATCACACCTCGTCGTAGCCGATGGCATGAGTCTACACCGAACAAGTGGTTAGCTCGCCGCGATGTTTGAATAGACTCAATAACCCATCTGGCAGATTCACAAGTTGGTATAGTGAAACCGGGACCGACAGTTTAATGTGCTCTTCGAGGCACTAGAGGTGTTGTCAAACAAATGTTCATAATTTTTTTTAATTGAAAACTTGGTACACACCGGGATTCGAACCAGGGACCTAAGTGTTTATAAGTTCAAGGTCTAACCAACTCGGCCACCACGTATACACTCAAGTAAAGTCGATTCCTTAAATGTACTTTACCTGTGGGGTAGGTAACTGATAGGCTACATTTCTGAATTGGGAAGCGCTGCAGTTGGGATGCTGTCCGACGGGGAAGTTGAGATCCGAAGTGTAATCCGAATCCTCGGAATATCTCGCTGAAAATAAATGTACAATTCTCATTACTTAATGTTTAGTGACCACGAATTATGACTTTCTTTGATATCTACCTTGATAAGCAGACCTAGAAGTCTAGGTCTTTCTAATTACATTATAGTTTATTTGTCGCCTCTATTAGGCGACAAATAAAGTATAATGTAATTTTAAAAATCTGTACATTGATATGATTTAAAAAAACTTCTGGATGGACTCTAAAAAGAACAATATATATATATATATATATATATATCTTCACGGGTGCCTTACGGCGCCCGAGACCGCCTAGACGGCCCCAGGGTACCCAACGGAGGGGTTTTAATCCCACCTCGTCGTAGCCGATGGTATGAGCCTACACCGAACAAGTGGCTAGCTCGTCGCGATGTTTTGGATAGACTCAATAACCAATCTATAAACAGTTTCACAAGTTGGTATAGTAAAACCGGGACCGACAGCTTAACGTGCTCTCCGAGGCACTATAGTGGTGTTGTCAAACAAATGTACATATTTTTTTTAATTAAAAACTCATTGGTACACACCGGGATTCGAACCAGGGACCTAAGTGTTTTTAAGTCCAAGGTCTAACCAACTCGGCCACCACGTATATATAAAAAGAACAATAATCTGTTATTATTAGAATTCGTGTATGTCTGTTAGTTTGTTTGTAGGGGTATCACTAATAACTACTGGACCGATTTTTATGCGGAATTTTTGGCATTTTGTTAAATAGCTATCAGATCTGTGGGAAAAATAGCGTATATTATATTTCGATATACATACAGGGAGTTTAGATATATAGGGTGTTAGTGTTTTAAGATTCTCTTAGGAAAAGTTTTTAAATACACCGGATAGAAATAAATGTTTTATGAAGTAAAGTTGAATATATTTTAATGTCATAAAACTGCATTAAAATATTTTCGATTTTAAATTTACTTTTTGAGTTTTTTTTTGTCGAAATGTCATGTTTTTGGCAATTGTAGAATTTCCTACAACATTTAAAACCTAAAATTATATCTATAAATTGGGATTTTAAATATATAATGAAGGGGATTGCGCGAGCATGGTACCCATGGTTAACATGCTTACTTTACGTTAGTAAAATAGGTATTTTTTTTAAAAACAATAGCAAATAGATTTTTTTTTGCTTTCATACACGCTTACGAAGTTGCAGACACCAGTACAATTTTTCTATTAAATAAAATAAATAAAAATAAATAAATAAACCAGGGGCCTATTTCATAAACTTGACAATTCATAATACATTGCTTAGTTTACATACATACATACATATCATTACGGGTGCCTTAAAGCGCCCGAGACCGCCTAGACGGCCCCAGGGTACCCAGCGGAGGGGTTTTAATCCCACCTCGTCGTAGCCGATGGTATGAGTCTACACCGAACAAGTGGCTAGCTTGTCACGATGTTTTTGAATAGACTATATAACCCATCTATAAACAGTTTCACAAGTTGGTATAGTGAAACCGGGAGCGACAGCTTAACGTGCACTCCGAGGCACTATAGTGGTGTTGTCAAACAAATGTACATAATTTTTTTAATTAAAAACTCATTGGTACACACCGGGATTAAAGCAATGTATAATAAATTGTCATGGTAAATTACAATTGTCACGTTTATGAAATAGGCCCCAGCTAGTTTAATAATAATATTGTTCTTCTAATAGAGACCATTAAAAGTGGGATATTCTAGTATTCTATTTATAAGGTAAGTTAAAGTAAATTATTGCTTCATAGTGTTAATCATAGGCATTTCCAACTGGGAAGTATTTATACCCACTCTATACCTTTATATTAAGGTTCAATTTATATTGGACAAATACTTTATTAAACCTCGTAGCTACTACGCCATCACTACGATGTTAATGTACAATTATTTTAACTACTTTAACTACCTCGTCTATTAGTTACCTTACTGTATTCATTACAAATAAATCGATCTGGTACAATATTTGCATCCACTCTATGCAATTCTTATTCATCAAAAACTATATGGAGCGTACTACGCTGGCGTAGTAGCTACGAGGTTAATGTACTTATAGTTTTAACTACTGTAACGACCTTGTCTCTTAGTTACCTTGTAGTATTCATTACAGATAAATGGAACTATTACAATATTTGCACCCACCCTATGCAATTCTTATTCATCAAAAACTATATGGAGCGTACTACGCTGGCGTAGTAGCTACGAGGTTAATGTACTTATAGTTTTAACTACTCTAACGACCTTGTCTCTTAGTTACCTTGTAGTATTCATTACAGATAAATGGAACTATTACAATATTTGCACCCACCCTATGCAATTCTTATTTATCAAAAACTATATGGAGCGTACTACGCTGGCGTAGTAGCTACGAGGTTAATGTACTTATAGTTTTAACTACTCTAACGACCTTGTCTCTTAGTTACCTTGTAGTATTCATTACAGATAAATGGAACTATTACAATATTTGCACCCACCCTATGCAATTCTTATTCATCAAAAACTATATGGAGCGTACTACGCTGGCGTAGTAGCTACGAGGTTCATGTACTTATAGTTTTAACTACTCTAACGACCTTGTCTCTTAGTTACCTTGTAGTATTCTTTATAGATAAATGGAACTATTACAATATTTGCACCCACCCTATGCAATTCTTATTCATCAAAAACTATATGGAGCGTACTACGCGTGTTAATGTACTTATAGTTATAATTACTGTAACGAGCTCGTTATTCATTAAATACTCAATTCTTTTGTTACTTTAAATATTTTATACCGTTATAATCTAAATAACCTTGCTATGAACTAACAAATGTCAAAAAATGGGTCTATAGAATTTCTAAGGATTTTTTCCATGTGGGCTACTATTTAATCTAAAATATTGATAAGTATTCAGATAATGAGCCGTGAGCAAGCGTTTAAACACTTCTATGGAAGGGGCTGATCTTAAAGTCAGTTTCGTTTTTTAATCTGCATCGATTTCTTGTCAAGAAGGTAATCTCCTTTCAGAGTGCGGCTACGAAATAGGTAGTTGAATTGACGGCAACGAGAATATTAAAATAGACTCGTAATGCAATGTTTTCTGTCGCTGCACATTTCGTAATCGCATCATTTACCAGGCATAGTGGGAGCGATCAATGTTGTTAAAAAATCATTATTATTCGACCTCATTCATCGACTTTGTAGGTCTGCTCAACACCAGGTAGATACAAAGTCACATGCACACATTTATCGTTAAAAAATTTAATATATAATTAAAAATATAATAATTTTCAAAATCAGTTAAGATTTGACAGAGATATGAAGGTAACATCCCTAAAAAAAAACACACGCGTCAAATTAAGAATCTCCTCCTTTTTTTGAAGTCGGTTAAAAAAAAAATATGCCTCACAATTAAACTGTAGAAATTCAAAAAATCAATGGGTATATTTTTTTTTATTGGAGCACGAATAATAATATAAAAAAACTCTTCTACTACGTTAAATCTTATAAAATATTATGAAATCTTATAAACAAATATATAAAGTATATTTGTTTTTAGCGGATAAATTCACACCATTTTTTTTATAATATACGTGGTGGCCGAGTTGATTAGACCTTAGACTTAAAAACACTAAGGTCCCTGGTTTAAACCCCGTTGTGTACTAATGAGTTTTTAATCTAAAAAGTTATTTACATTTGTGTAACAACACCACTATAGTGGCTCGAAGAGAACATTAAGCTGTCGGTCCCAGTTTCACTATACCAACTTGTGAAACTATTACAGATGGGTTATTAAGTCTATCCAAATATCGCGACGAGCTAGCCACTTCGGTGTAGACTCATACCATCGGCAACGACGAGGTGGGATTAAAATCCCTCCGCTGGGTACCCTGAGGCTGTCTAGGCGGTCTCGGGCGCCGTAAGTCACCCGTGATGATATTTATATTTATTTTTACTTTTTTTAATTCTTTCGGTAGGTTTCCATTAGGAAAGCTACCTTATAAGCATGAAGGTAAAAACCGTACCCGCCCGCGCGCGGCGCGGGGCGCGTTTTTTAGCTTCATGCTTATAAGCGATTAACATGTACTGTATTATATTTTTGATACAATTTATTTTTAATTAAACTACGGGTGAAACCGCGGGGCACATCTAGAGGTGAAATAAATAATGTTATATATATTTTATAAGGCCAAGAGTTCAAGGTGATCAGTTAATTACGCTGAAACTTCACTAAACCCCAAATATAAGGAAAGTTGGAAGGTTTAACTTTTTCATTGGCAATCAATTACAAACTTCTATTTACCTTTGTAATTCTAATAAATTGGTTTTCATCGATTTCCGCGATTTTCCATTGTAATTTATTGGAAAATGGAGAAATCTGTTTTGTAAATAGAGTAACAATTTTCATCGTCAGACCGCTAAAGTAATTCAAATTGTAAATCTATGTTTTATTTTGTTTATTTTCTAACGTTTCCGTTTATTTATTTGTATACTGAGGCCCTATTTGTATACCGAAACTTTAGATATAGTGTACTCTTTCTTACTTTATAACGTTTGCATATGTCTGACTAGGACAATTAGCGACGTTTCAGTTTCGTGTTTCTACACGACTAGGGTATCTGGTGTAGTTACCGCATTGCTCTAAATTTTTACTTATATTTTCTCAGTTTTTTTTCAGTATACTGAAAAAGTTGGTTATAATTCAGTTGGTGGTAGTTTTTTATGTAAGATGACCAACTGAAATAAAAACTTTTTTACAAAAAAAAAATCGACTTCAAATGTCATGCTTGGATTCTGCTTTATAAGGTCGGCACCAAGTTGTCAATAATAGGTGTGATTTTTGAAGCTATACCTACATTTGTGTGCCATGCAAATGACGCATTAGGATGGCACCAGACATTTATTTTAATGACCATTATTTTATTAAGCGGTACCAACTTCAAAAGTAGAATTCAGTAGGCCTAAATAACACTTGTAAATATTTATCATTTTATAATTTTTAGTGCTTTGAAGTCGGTTTATTGTATTTTACATTTTGTAGTGTGATACATATGATATGATTTTAATGAAATATGATAAATCGTAAGTTTTTGCACTTTTTTTTATTATAGAAGCTCTCAGTTTTTCATTATTTGGTAGCTAAATTAATATAATACATAATACATACTTAAACAATAATCATTAAATAAGTTCAGATATTTTTAAAAAACATGAACACTTTTATTTACAGGTTTTTCACCATCCAGTTCCAAAACCCTTCTTCCAATCTTAATTAAATTTATATGAAACCAGCCTGGTGAACCACGCTTTTAAACAAAGTAACGATGCGATGAAAAAAACATTTGACATCTGGCGAAGATATGGTGTAATATAAAGAAAACCTTTCAAAATTTGCGGAGTTCCAGTCTCTACCTCCGACAGTCTTCATTAGACCGCCACAAAAATATATGAGACCAACTTAGTGCCTAAATCTTTCAATTAAAAATATAATAATTTTCAAAATCGTTTAAGATTTGACAGAGATTATGAAGGTAACATGCCTAAAAAAAAATACGCGTCGAATTTATTAAAAATAAATAAAAATTGTGTTAGATTTAAGTACCAAAAAATTTAACGAGAGCAATCTGCCGACAAACTATTTATATATTCTGTACTTTTTGTCTGATTAAATTTAAAAAAATAAAATTAAAACCTCCTTTTTTGAAGTCTGTAAAAAAAAGTAAGTTAAAAATCAATGGCGATAAATTTAAATCTACTATATCAGCTGCTGTTTTTATAACAACAAATCTATACTCAAGTGGTAGCAATGACGTCAACAATATTATGATAAGAAATGACGTCAGTCCCCAATTCATAAAAATATTTATCTGTTGACTCGTTATTTTTATATTATACTCGTAAATAAACCTTTATATTGGGAAGTCAATCGTTAATGGCGCAAATATACTTAGTCGTTTACCCTAATTCGGATTAGTTCTAAATAATCCTAATATTTCCTTATAAAATAAAATTTTTATTTGGTTTATTTAAAAACTTTTCCTAAGAGACTCTTAAAATACAAACATCCTATATATCTGATAACCAATTTTACCCATAGAGCTTATTAATATTTAATAATTTAAAATAATCGGTCCGGTAGTTTTAAGTGATGCGCTGAAAAACAAACGAACAGTCAGACAGACGCGAATTCTAATAATAATAGATTATTCTTATTTAGAGGCCACCCTGCTATATTTTTTTTATGTACAGATTTTTTTTATTTACAATTTTATTAAATTTATAATCTTATATTATTATGGTTCGTGGGTTCGAGTCACGCCTACCAGGAATGGTATATATATATATATATATACTTATTTATGTATGTCTATATATTATTATTTATGTAAGTTTATGTATACTATTAAATGCTATTATATATTGCATTTATTAGCACTCTGCCTGTTTTTAGTCAATCTCCCGAAGGTTAGCTGGCAGATAATGCCTAAGGCATTAAGCTCGCCTATGTACAATAGTATTACGCTTTTGTGCAATAAAGCATTTTTTCGGGAATTTTTTCATTGCATTTTTATCTTTAAAAATTTCATACAATTTTATTATATGTATAGATTACAACAGAAAGGTTTTTACGTACAATAACCAACATAAGAGTAATAATTGAACTTCAACTAACAGACAGGTTGTAATATTGTAAGTACGCCTATACAGGCGTACGGGTCACCCATACGGGTGTCAAGACGACTGCATAGGCTCTACCATGGGTTTGCGCATTGTAGAAACGTAACGTATTCATTTACGCATACGTGAGCAACAACCAATAGGATCGCTTTATTTTTGATAACAGGATTAAATAAAGTGATCCTATTGGTTGTTGCTAACGTATACGTAAATGAATACGTTCCGTTTCCACAATGCGCAAAACCATGGTAGAGCCTCTGAGCCCTTGATCATTCGGAAGACCGAATCCCGTAATATAATATAATTATTTTTTGCAACGTTACTCTTTGCCTTACTATTGCATTTCTTAATCATTCCTTTACCGTTGGTTCTTTTTAGGTATATGCTAAAACCAACGAGTAAGCTATTAATAGCTTTCCCTGCCTCTTATACCTTATATACATGGTGACTTTGCTAGATTGTACTTTGGCCTAGTATGAGGTTCTACTAATCAAGTCAAACAACTTTTTTCAAGGCACCATGTGTCGCAAATGAAAAAAAGTCTATTTTAATAATATCTTCACTGCTTTATCGTCAAATCAACTGACGGTTTCGAAACCGCACCCTGAAAGGAGACTACCACAAGAAAATGATGCAGTAGTCTCCTGAACCGTTGAACCCAAAGGCTAAAACCGAAACATCACTATGTCACGTGACGGTTTTTGCATCTGTATGGGCCCACCCATGTCGATCGGCCTAGTGAAGTTATAGAGGATTTCCTCCCACCTAATACGTCTATCACATAATATTTCGTCGTTACTTTATAAAAATTATATTATTAAGTAAATATTGTATGGATATATATATATATATGTATATGTATAGCATAGATCATTAACAATAGTTTTTATTTTAACTAGATAACTATTATTTTAACTATATATATACAGGGTGAAATTGAAAGGATGTACTTTGAGCTAATATGAGGTTCTGCTGATCAAATCGATAAACTTTTCCCATGGAACCATGTGTCGCAAATGAAAATAAATTTTGGCTTCCCCATACAAATTGGTAATTTTAACATTACAAGTTTGTATGGAAAAGGCAATATTTTTTTTCATTTGCGGCACATGGTTCCATGGGAAAAGTTATTCGTATTGATCAGTAGAACCCCATATTAGCCCAAAGTACATCCTTTCAAAGTCACCATGTATATATATATACAATAATATATATATATATATAAATTATTGATTACCTATTACTATATATTTTATATATTGCGATTCTTTGTATATTTAAATATGTACAAAGAATGTTCACACATTGTGAACATGGATCTGATCAGATATTTTTAGAAAAAAGTCTGTAAATTAAAAGGAGCAATTAAAACCAAAAATATAAAATTTTAAGATCTTGCTTGTAAAACAAAGCCCTCCCTAAAATATAAAAAATAACTCAAAAAAGTGAAACTAAAATGGAGGCATTTATTTACCTTTTTTCTATAATATAGTACATTTTTTTAATATGTAGGACAAATGACACATATTGCTCTGGTCACAAACTAAGCTCTAGGCAGTAGCGGCGTTAGGGTAGGACGGGATCGAGCGACCGCCCAGGGCGCCAGAAATAAAGGGGCGCCTTTTGCGCCAAATATTAGAAAAGCAGGCGCCATTTTAACAGCGAAGGAGTTGGCTGAAGAACTTGTAATTGATTAACGTATAAACGACCTATAACAATAACTCGACGTGTTAAATGACAGTCTGATGAAACTGCTCGGGATGAGGCTACTTCTTTAGAAAATAAAAGTAACTTCTTTAGAAAATAAAGGTTTAAAAAAATCTAGTTGACCGCTGCATACTCATAAAAATACTAAAAAATAAAATAAAAAAATTTTCGCTCTTTCTTTTTATTAATATAAATTTTATTTTTTACTTTTTACATAGGGCTGGTTAGCAGGTAGAAAGGGGGGGCGCCGTATAAATCCCGCCCAGGGCGCTGGCAGTGCTATAACCGGCACTGGCTCTAGGCTTGTACTATGTGTACCAGAAGCAACGATATAATACATATTATATTTTATAAACACCCAGACCATGACCTATAACAATAACTCGACGTGTTAAATGACAGTCTGATGAAACTGCTCGGGATGAGGCTACTTCTTTAGAAAATAAAAGTAACTTCTTTAGAAAATAAAGGTTTAAAAAAATCTAGTTGACCGCTGCATACTCATAAAAATACTAAAAAATAAAATAAAAAAATTTTCGCTCTTTCTTTTTATTAATATAAATTTTATTTTTTACTTTTTACATAGGGCTGGTTAGCAGGTAGAAAGGGGGGGCGCCGTATAAATCCCGCCCAGGGCGCTGGCAGTGCTATAACCGGCACTGGCTCTAGGCTTGTACTATGTGTACCAGAAGCAACGATATAATACATATTATATTTTATAAACACCCAGACCATGACAAACTATACAAAAAAAAACGTATTAATATTTTTTGCCATGGGTGGGAATCGAACCCACGACCTCCGGATACAAAACTAAATGAAAAATTTTGAAAATATTTTACGAAAACAAAATCTAAATGTCTTAGAATATTATTAGAATTTGTTTTTCTTGGAAATTCAGATATTTATATTATATTTATAACGTAATCAGCTTATTGTATCCTACGCAATCTTATTTAATGTACAGTAAATAACAAAATAGAAGGTCTTATGTCTATATAATGAGACTAAAGATTGTGTTTATTTTAGATTTCTAAAATTAAATCTGTTAAAGAAAATAAATATTTTCTTTTCATTTCATGCTAAACCCGTAAACTGATTTTAAAGAAATGGTGCATTTTAGTGTTTCAAGGAGTATAGGATACTCCCAAATGATTTTCAAATAATTTTAAAATTGCAAAAGTTATTTTATAACAATATATTAAAAACGATAATACATACAAATATATGGATGGTATTTAATAGAAAATTACCTAGAGACTCTTAAAATACAAATAACCTGTTATCTGAACTCACTGTATATATATCGACATAGAGAAACGCGGCCACCGTACAGGCCGGAGGGGAGTAGCCTAATGACGCCTGATTGTGCCTCTGACAAATCACAGGCACAAATGTGCCTGTGCGTTATCAAAACTAGTTGTATACGGATTTTTTGACAGACCAAATTTAGCTCTCGAGAGAACGCGACTAAGATACCTATACTTAATATATAGGTATCAATTATTAATCTTGTAATTGTTTTAAATCTGGAATGATATAATAATAGTTATCTAAAAACTCGAAAAACGAAAAATATTATAATTTATCGCCAACACACTGTTACGAAATCTGAATGTAGTACAAATTTCCATCTTTATAAATAATTATACTTAAATAAAATTGTTTGTAAATATATATTACTTAATTTATTTTTGTATTATTATGAATTCCTTATTTTATCGATATATAGCTATGTGATATATCGACATTTGGGTAGCCCTAGCCGTTGACATCCACTACTACATGTAAATGTAAGTTTTTACAATATTTGAACACGAATGTTGATGTGTGTATAATTATTATTTTTCTTATCGCTCATTGGCAGATGTATTGATTAGTGCGTGGTACCCCTCCCTCAAAATTTGACAGACATTTTTGTATTAGGTAAGAGCGCTATGGCGTCTCCCCCCGTGGCCACGTTGCTCTAAGGTATATCGATATATAAAATACCTTGTTTTATCCCCAGAACTAATAGCTATTTAACATTTTTAAGTGATGCCTGAAACAAATAGATACGAATTCTAAAAATAATAGATTACTGTTCTCTATAGAGCACATCTTGTTTTTTTTTTTTTTTAACAAATTAATGTACAGAATTTTTTATTTACAATTTTATTATTACACTAGCGGTGCGACAGAAGAAATAATAGTACAAGTAGCTGTACTAAATTTAAATTAAAACTAAAATACAGCCCCAGTTACTTACTGATAACGTAGCTTTCTATAGGTGAAAGCGTTAGCTAATTAAGATAGGTATAATAGTTTTACACCGGTATTCATAAAAACCTTTTGAATCCTTGAAGAACACTTTAGTTATGGAAAGTGTTGTCTCTTTTTATTGGCAATAAAAATGAATAAACGCAAAAGGGACAAAACCTTCTATAACAAGGCTTCTTCTTCAAGGCTTCAATAAGTTTTTTTTATGAATAAAACCTTTACAGTTTATCGGGAACAAACAAACAATCCAATATTCTATATTTATAAAATATCAAAAAGCGACCCCAGCCTAGTGGTTAAGTCACGCGCAACTGATAACAAGGTTAAGCAGATTAAAACAAGGCCGGTCCTATGATGGGTGACCGCTTTATACAACGAGGCTATACAATCATAAAACACCGCAACAAGCTCGCCACTTGTTAAGTGCTATCTCCTAATACCATCGGCGAAATGAGGACGGGTTGATCCCTCCGCTTTGGGTCCCTGAGGCCGTTTAAACGGTTCTCGGGAGCCTAAAATGGCACCCGTGATGATATTATTTATTTATTATTATTTTATAATATTAGTATATGAAGATATAGATAATAATTTGGGGACCAAGAAGACACTCATATATTTTCACTTTATACCTCAACTTATAGAACCATAAATAATTTAAGTAGTCATACTTACAATGGGTAATGTATTGCATTTGCCTTCGTGCTTGTTCGGCGCGCTCTGCACCTATAGTTCCATTTAATTGATCCAATTTCCTTTGCAGATCCGCACCACCTATCCCTTCCGCATCTGTAAGGTATAAATAATATCATAAGTATAAAATATGGATCTAGATTCTAGATGGATAGTTTTGTTTGCCTTTGTTAATAGTTTAATTCTTTGTAAAAGCTTAAAGAAAACTTAACAAATTAAAGACATTTTATAAGTTTAGGAGAAAAAAAATAAAGACACATATTTTTACGGTGTACGTATAGTAGTGGTAAAATACAGACGCATGTTTACGGTGTAAGTATAGTAGTGGAAAAAGACAGACGCCATGCATTTTTACGGTGTACGTATAGTAGTGGTAAAATACAGACGCATGTATTTTTATGGTGTAAGTATAGTAGTGAAAAAAGACAGACGTCATGTATTTTTACGGTGTACGTATAGTAGTAGAAGAATACAGACGCATGTATTTTTACTGTGTACGTATAGTAGTGGAAAAAGATAGATACCTATTTTTATGGTGTACTTATAGTAGTAGTGGAAAAAGAGAGATACGTATTTTTTTGGAGTACCTATAGTAGTGAAAAAAGAGACATGTGTTTTTACGATATACGTATATTAATGGAAAAGAGAGACGTATTTTTGTAGTATGTATAGTAGTAAAAAAACGAAAAACATTATTTTTTATGGTAAGTATAGTGGTAATAAAAGAGAAACACGTATCTTACCTACAGATCATACTATAAAACACAGAAAACCGATTCAAATTATGTATTTCATGTAAATCTTTACAGATTAAGTGGCAAGAAAATATAAATATTTAGCCGACATATTGTTAAACAAAATTGACCGACTAAAAAAGTTACATGCCATGCTCCATCAAAAAATAATTGCATAGAATGGCAATTTGTGTCATTAAATGACAAAATACTACCCAACCGAACGCAAGCTACATAATCAACCAATGTAAACTAGGTGGTTAGCTGACTTCATTGACCTGACAACTGTAATCTGCCATATTAAGTGTGCCATCGTCCAATATCACCAACTATATCCACGATAGATCCCGCTAGATTAGTGGCTGCAGCGTTAGCGTTGCTTTCGGAGGCTGTGAGATCGATTCCCACTTATGAAAAAGCAATATTAGTACGTTTTTATATATTTATTGCAGTAACTTTTTTATTGCAAAAGCGAGCTTAGTGCCTTAGTTTATCTATCAGCTTACCTTTTGTACATACATACATATCATCACGTGTGCCTTACGGCGCCCTACCCGGCCCCAGGGTACCCAGCGAAGGGGTTTTAATCCAACTTAGTCGTAGCCGATGGTATGAGTCTACACCGAACAAGTGGCTAGCTCGTCGCGATGTTTTAAATAGACTCAATAAAAAACCGGGACGACGTTCTCTCCGAGGCACTATAGTGGTGTTGTCAAACAAATGTACATATATTTTTTAATTAAAAACTCATTAGTACACACCAGGGTTCGAACCAGGAACCTAAGTGTTTTTAAGTCAAAGGTCTAACCAACTCGGCCACCTACATGGTGGCCGAGTTGGTAGAGTTGGTTAGTTGGTTAGATTTATTTTAATACAGGGTGCACCTTAGAGGAATAATAATACACATACTTAAATATACAACTTCATAAAATACATAAATAATATATCTAGTAAAATAAATACATAAATACATGTTTAAGCCTAACCTGAATTGTTATAATAGGAAATGAGTAATTTTTTAAAAATGTCGAGAGACGGGGACTGCCTGCCAGGGGGAGCAAGTTCTACTAGGAAGCAGCTGACACCGTAAATGAATCGGAATATTTGGTAGAAGCATGTGATGGGATTATATACGCCCTATATAAAGTTTGTCACTATACTAATCTGTTTGTTACTTAATAACCCCAAAGATGCTAAACAGATTTTATTAAAGGAGAATGGGCATTTTGGTACTCGCTCCAATAGCAATCATTGTGGTGTCATTGGATAGGTCTTTTAATATGCAAAAATATTTACTATGGCGACTTGTCCCAAATCCTTGTCCGGAAACCATGGGAAGCCCCCAAAAGTTCCAGTTCCGGCTTCCGGGACAGCTTAGATGCTATCGAAGCATGTGGATATGAATCCGATGTTCCACCATCTAGGGACAGATGGGAGACACAGCTAACTACTGAGCAAGGTAATGAAGCTCGATCAGTTACAATATGCCGGTGGGTAGTGGAAATGGTGAACACCTCCCGTTCACCATTTCCACTACCCACCGGCATATTGTCAAACGCGATTTTAAGCTTTTGCGACAAAAATATTTTAATAAATCACTACCAAAAATGTTCTTCGATTATAAAATCGCCGCAGCTATGCTTTTTCACGGTAGTTAATATTACGTGCGACATATTAATATGTATTGTAATTTCTGTTACTAAAAGTACAAGCTTAATTTAGGACCAGGCAAAATGTATGAAAAATCTTACATTATCACTAATATTATAAAGTCCATGCATTTAGCTAAAATGATAAAACTACTATTTATACGATCACGCACTAAATACATTTCGATGTCACAAAAATAGGTACTGTAGGCTATTACGCCGTGCAACGTTAAGCTAAACTTTAATCAAAATGATGTAGTTGATTGTCAATTTTCAATGTCACCAGATTTGCATTACGTCAGAATTGCATCATAACGATTAAAGTTTAGCTTAGCGTTGTGCGCGTAATAACCCCGTTGTTTTAACAACTGAGAGCAAATTCGGTTATCGTACACGGCGTCCGATCCGTGACTGTTAAAATATACAAGTTTTGGTGAAAACAAGACAGTGAGAGAGGGGTTCTAAGTTAAGCCATCACTTGACGCCAACGTAACCTCTCAAATTCTATTTTAACGATCCAAATTTCAAAATATTATAATATTCATAAATTGAAATGAAAATAATCCTGCGAAGGTGGGACTCGAACCCACGTTCCTTTCATTCGCTCAAATCAACTACTGAGCCAACAAGGTCAAAGTCACCCCTCACTAAAATTGTCATTGCTTTTCACCTATTTAAGAAACACACGGTTAAATGACGATAATGCAAGGAAGATATTAAACAACAATTCTAATGCAAATTTGTCTTTGACGTCGTCCATTCCGTAAACGCATCATTTGGCCGGCATAGTCGGAGCGATAAAATCTGTTAAACTAAAGCCCACCCTTACGGCTTTTTACGGAGCGTAGTTATACGGACACCTCGGTGACAAATTTAAAATTAAAAAGTGAAATAATTAATAATGGAAAATTAAAATAAAATCATCACGGTTGCCTTACGGCTCTCGAGACCGCCCACGGCCTCAGGGTACCCATCAGAGGGCTTCTAATCCCAACTCGATATTTAGGTAAAAAAACACATTGATTTATATATTTTTTTACAGATTTTTATTTGTAAATATAAACAATACAAATAAATAACGAAGATGGATATTAATATTTATTGCGTTAGGACAAGTAGTTTAATTAAAAAATATGATGTATTAAACATCATAGGTACGAAATTATCTATTTGAAACTAGTTCCCGCTTTAAGCCTATAATTCCGTCTAACTACAGATCCAGTTATATGCTATGAAACCTATTTCTAGACCTAATTGACCTCAGCGACCTAATTGCTTTAGTTATTGGCGTTTCCTTTGCGTTTAAGCGTCAATCTCAGCCGGGACGCTCTGACAAATGAAATTTTCTGTGAAGGAGGAACGTAATTTATTCTGAGTCGTCTTCTATAGGCAAATTGTTGGGCTAGCTTTAACTACTATAATGTATGATATTTAATATATCTATTGCGGTTATGTACTAAATAAAATTTCCTTTATAACCCGCTCAGGTATCTTAACCCATCCCTCACTTGGCAAAGTAACAAAACGTCCAATTTTTGTACCACCACGTTGTAAAAAAAATTACACGCGAAATCGTTTTTTGTGTCGCTCCCTTAATTTGTATAATAATAAGTTTACAGCTATTGACCTCTTTAATATTAATTTAATAACTTTAAAGAAAGAACTGATGAAAATTTTAAATGAATGAGAAGGTAAGTAGGTGATTAAATAAATATTGAACATGTATAAATATTGAACATGTATTTTAAGTTCTTGTACTTTGTATTCTTTTTTTGTTCTTTATGTGCTTAAGCGCCAATACTTTTTTTTTGTTTTGTTTATATTCAGTAAATATTTTTTCAATGTTTTATATCGGCACTATAAGTCTACTATAATTTGTAATATTCTATTTGTATTTTAAAAATTGTAATGACTGTTTGTATGCCAAAATAATAAAGAAAAGAAAATCTATACTAGTCTAATATAATAATAATAATACCATCACGGGTGCCTATTTAGCTCCGGAGAACCGTTTAAACGGCCTCAGGGTACCCAGCGGAGGGATTAACCCATCCTCATCGCCGATGGTATTCGGAGGCAACACCTTACAAGTGGCGAGCTTGTTGCGGTGTGTATGATGAAATAGCCTCATTGTATAAAGCGGTCACCTATCCCAGGCCGGCCTTGTTGTCATCTGCTTTACCTTGTTATCAGTTGCGCAGTGACTTAACCACTAGGCTGGGGCCGCTATTTTTTAAATACTATAAAGTGGTAACGTTTGTGAGGTTGTTTCCGATTTTGCAAATTATTTTAGTGTTGGATAGCCAATTTATCGAGGAAGGCCATGTTATGACCAATAAGCGCGGAGCATCAATGAAAAATGTTGGGAAAACGGGGAATAATTGTTCCTTTTGAGAGCTTCCGTTACGTGCGCTGCGGAAACAGTTAAAGTTACGCAGACAAAGTTGCCAGATCAGCTAGTCATTAATAATTTAAAACTAGTAATGAATTATGTTTAACGACGCAATACTAACACAAAGTTCTAAACAAAGTTCGATTTGAAAGAACACAACTTTACAGGAAAGCACAGTCGTCGATGAATATTATTTAAAATGCTAATAAAATATAATCGAAATGATTATAAAACTGTTACTAAAACTAAACAAAGAACAAGGTTGTTTTTTTATATCTGGCACTCTGGCAGTATATAATAATAATAAAAGTTTATTTATCAGAATATGGTATAATGGTGACATATTTTTTTTTACGCTCTACATGTTCTACCAACTAAGTATTTTGTACATTTTCCACAATATAAGTTAATTCACATTCAAATAAAATTGTATTTACCTATGCTACCAATATGCTACACAAATGTCAAAATTAATAATTGGTACAATATATATTAATATCCATAGGTCAAGTTGGTAAGACTTCAGACTTCTAAACAACACTATGATGTTCAACTGTTTCGTCTCACTCGATGTTTGCTATATATAGTACATACAAGCTTAGTTTGTGAGCAGGGCAATATGTAAAATTATAATATAGATTAAATTGTCTTATATAGATATTATTATTATTACTGCTGAAATTTTCGTTATATATATTTTTTATTGGAGCACTGCATGTGACATTGTATCTACCTGGTGGTGAGTAGACGTCCAAAATCCATGAGTGGAGTCGATCAATAATTGATATTAAACAACATTGTACGCTCCCACTATGCCGGCTAAATGATGCGATTACCAAATGGGCGGTGAATGAGACGAGTATAATTTAATATCCTCTCTGCCTAATCGTCAATTCAACTACCCATATCGAAAATAAACGATGCAGTAGTTTCATTGAAAAACGGAGTACCCACAGACTAAAATCGAAATATGACTAGGTCACTTGACGGGTTGCATCTGTATATAATCTATTTATTAATTCCAAAATCCTTTAAATCTCTTAGACAAAAGAATCCTCCCCTATATTTCAGAAACTAATAAACGAGGCTTCACAAAAACTATGCCATGCTATTTATAGAAAACGAAATATAATTTATTCTTAGTAAGTATGTACAGTACTATGACAAATGACTAGGTAGAGTGCGAACGAAGATTAAATCTCATTTCATGCAGAACTAATGAATACAAATTACTGCTGCTTTGCGTTCTGCTAAAATGTACCCAATTTTAAGATACGTAGGTAGAACCATAGACAAAGAATCCGTTAGAAAGGTGTTGGTGAGAAAGTGCGGTGAGTGCCTACTGTGTTGAAATAAGGACAAATGAAAATGGCGTTAACGTTATTCCATTTTTATCAATTTTTAAATAAAGTCTTTCACTGTGATAATGATATTTTTTTAAATTGTGATAAAAGACAAGTTATTTGTATTTGTGTGGGACTCAAAACGTAATTAATATTACTTCGCTTGATCGAAAATAAATCAAAAGACAGTCCTTTTTAAATTTTTTTTTAAAGTTTATATAAATCTTAGACCACTGCGTTAAAGCAAGAATATGCCAAATAAAAATACACATCTTTTACTAAAAAAATGTGGGATTATGTTTTATTGTAATGGCTCCAAATATCCAAATAAAAGTAATAGTGAAATGTTGAGCCATGATTTACGATTTGAACCTTTTTCTTAGCACAAATTTGGCCCGGAATACCTGCCGTTAAGTAAATATAATATTTGATATTTTATAGGAGCACGGCATGTGACTTTGCTTCCTAAGCAGATCTACAAAGTCCATGAATAGGGTCGATACATTGTTGTTTAACAGCATTTATCGCTCTCACTATGCTACTATTTAAGATTATAAAAACAGCGTATTTACATGCTAGATTAGAATATTTTCGATTTAATTGCAATGGTCTTTTTATGAAAGACAAAATTATAAAACAAAAATTTTTGCATATTGCAAAAAAACCATACAGAAGCTGAAGGTGTATCCAGTTCAATAAATAATATTGTCTTGCTGTTATTAACTTAAATTCAATTTTGTAATTTAGCATAAGTTTGTGTATTATTGATAATTTTATTGAATATATATTTATTGGCATAGAATAGATAATTCTATGCCGGCTAAATATAGTCGAATTATGTTCATCATTCATTGCGATTACGAAATGGGCGGCTACAAAGTCTAATTTGCATTACGAGTCTACTTTAATTATATTATTCGTTGCTTTATCATTAAATCAACCACCCGTTTCGTAACCTCGCCCTGAATGAAGACTACCATCGACAAGGAATCCTGTGAAAAGAAGTAAATTCCTGAAAACCGATAAACCCACATACTAAAACTAAAATATCACTACGGACGAAATTTTGAAGATTTAATTTAGTAATATATAATAGTAAATGAAATCTTCAAGAAAAAAACGTACTTGGGGCAACTTTCCAATAAAAAAGTAATTTCAAACTAACTGCCACATTAAAATAATGGAGTGCCTCTAGCCAGTTTCACTATACCAACTTGTAAAACATTAACATTATAGTTTTTGAGTCTATCCAAATATCGCGAACGAGCTAGCCATTTATTTGGTGTAGACTCATACGATTAGCTACGATGAGATGGGACTAAAACCTCTCCGCTTGGTTATTCTGAGGCCAAAGCGGACTCTGGCGCAGTAGGCACTCTTGATTTTTTTTTTTTAGTGTCTTAGCAACCTAATACCGAAACATTAATAGGTTACGGTTGATACAATTGGGCGGTGTTAATCTGAAGTAGTCAGCCTAGCAAAGTTCTATATATTTTTTAACTATCTATTTTTTTTAATCTGTGGTCTAACCAACGTGAATAGGCATTTATTTTCAAGTTTGCTAAATAAGCGTTGATAAATTTACCGAAATAATACTGATTGTTAAGAAAAAGTTGAATGTTTTTATCAAAATCCTGTTTTTTTAACCAATTTTTTTTCCTTACTTTTTGCGCCTATGTTCAGTAGGTATATGGATGATATTTTTAGTATTTTTTTAAATGAAAATTGTAATGAATACAACTGGAATATAAAAATATAAAAATCAAAATTCATAAATAAAAATAACTAATAAAGATATTATATTATTATTACTTATTATTGCATTTGTCAAAGTAGTGGTCTCATATTTGGGCGCGGTTACGAAATACTCGTAATGCAAATTCGTCTTTGTAGTCGTCCATTTCGCAACCACATAATATTCCTACCCTAGTGTGAGTTTTTTAACATTTACTTTCGAGTTAACTAACCTACTGCGTTACTTCCCCAATCACACGCTCACATTTTTAGTTCTCAATATTTCCGCTTGGGGCGCTGAACTATTTCCCATACAATTTTAGTTAACTCAAACGAAAAAGTATAGTTAGAAAACACACACTAGGTGCAGTTAAACAAGAATGTATTGATCAACCCCATTCATGGACTTTGTTTACCAATTGATTTGATATAATAAAATATCACATGCCGTCCTCCAATATACAGAGTGACTTTGAAAGGATGTACTTTAGGCTAATATGAGGTTTTGCTTATCTAATCGAAAAACTTTTCCCATGGAACAATGTGTCGCAAATGAAAAATAAAAATTGCCTTCAATAAACAAACTAGTAATGTTAAAATAATCAATTTGTATGGGGAAGGCAATTTATTTTTTTGGGAAATGGGAAAATTTATTCGATTTGATCAGCAGACCCATATTAGCCCAAAGTACCTAAATCCTTTCAAATTTAACATGTATATATTTTTTTCAATTAAAAATTGTTATTACAAAAAATATGGTAAACTGAACGAACCCTGGTTTAAAAAAAATATAATACATATATAATATGCTACATATTTTTTTTATAATTTTCCCCGTCCAGGTCATAAAGTTGGCCGTTCTTAGAACTAATGGCAATTATAATTTACATACTTAATTACAAGCTTGCACGATGTCGTCCACTTTTACGTCATATTTCACTCGACTACTTTTTTAGACCACAATATTTTTAGAGCATTCTACCACTGAACCACCGATGCATACTTATATATGATGCATATTTATATACGTGGTGGCCTAGTTGGTTAGACCTTGGACTTAAAAACACTTAGTTCCCTGGTTCGAATCCCGGTGTGTACCAATGAGTTTTTAATTAAAAAAAATATGTACATTTGTTTGACAACACCACTATAGTGCCTCGGAGAGCACGTTAAGCTGTCGGTCCCGGTTTCACTATACCAACTTGTGAAACTGTTTATAGATGGGTCTATTGACCCTATTCAAAACATCGCAACGAGCTAGCCACTTGTTCGGTGTAGACTCATACCATCGGCTACGACGAGGTGGGATTAAAACCCCTCCGCTGGGTACCCTGGGGCCGTCTAGGCGGTCTCGGGCGCCGTAAGGCACCCGTGATGATACATTACATACATACATATACAATATTTTTACTTTGCATGTCGGCCTTTTTTTTTAAATTATAAATTGTATACTTTTGATGATTATATTTGCGGGGTAGGTATAAATTACCACTTGGTCTCTTGGGTCTATTTGAACCTTAAGAGCCCCTTCCCCCCTAAACATTAAAAGATTTTTAAGATACGCATATTTATAACGCCTCTAAAAGGAGGCGTTATGGTATCTATATCTAGGCTCCTACGTTTTCTTTTTTTTAAAGTTTGGTATAGGAAAAAAATCATTCAATAATCCTGAATTTCGAAAAAATCGCTAAAATTTCCTCACATTAAATTAATTCCTATATAATATCTAGATACAAAATTTAAAAAAGGAAAACGTTGATTCATCCTTTATTTTCTCTTTAATAAAATGAGACTTTTTTTTTCAAATCCATAAAAATTTAGGTTAAAAAATAGTTTTGGCCCGAAAGTCGATTTGCTGCCTAAATTGTAGGTACGAAAAGTCTCATCAGACACTCCTCGCGTTCAACCAAACAAACAGACTCTTCTAGCTTTATTATATTTGAATATATAGTATAGATTATTTAGTCTAATTTGTTTTCATATTATTAGCAACTCAATATGTTTTTCTTTATTAGATCACGGCATATATCACGACAAATCGGACGACGTTATAGACGAAAATTCATTATTACGGTTGATTTAATCGTTCCGTAACCGCATCCTGAATCTCATAAAAAGCTACCTACAGACTAAAACCGAAAAGTGACTTAACGGTTTTTCTATCTGAGTGGGTGGTGGTAATCGAATACGGACCGGTACCATCGAAATTATAGGGACCTTTAATGTGAGTGACTGGGTTCTACAATGGGTTAACAAGATATCGGTTAACAATAATTTAGTTTTAAAAAAATGTGACAGTGTTAAAGTATGATGTGTGACTGAATTTTTTATTATTTTTAATATGTAGGACAATTTACACAAATTGCCTTGGCACAAACTAAGCTCTAGGCTTGTACTAATGTACAGTTTGTCTGCGTGTTTATAAAATATAATATGTACTAACATTTTTTTGCCATGGGTGGGAATCGAACCCACGACCTCCGGATACAACGCCAAAGGCGGAACCACTAGTCTATATGTCAAAATCGAATGACCAATACTGACCAATGATGGAGATTAAATTAATTAATTGTGTCTAAACACATAAGGCAATAGAGGCGCGTAGTTTTAGATTAGTAGGTCTAAGCATACGTGGTATATTTTTTTTTATAATAACAGAGTTGCGCTTGACCTCAATCTTACCTGATAGAAACCAACGATGAGATCGAATGTGGAGCACGCATACTCTGTGAGTATTCACTCTTTTTTTTTAAAGACAACTTATATTTCAATATATATAGTTTACGCAAAGTCTTGTCGTGTTTAGCGGTTGAAAACTCGTAATAAGGCCCCAGGATGTCTTTAAAAAAAAGAGTCAATAAGGCACCAGATTGTAAGTATCTAAAAACATAGACGCAGGGTGAGAGTTCCATACCTCAGTTGTGCGCACTAAAAAGATGATGGAAAACACGTGCTTATGCGTGCCGATGGGGTATCAACAACGAACGGGTAAAACCCATTTCCGCGTCTAGATATCGGAACGGGGCAGGAGGAATTATATGATCTCACTCTAGTTGTACCCGTAACTCCTTCGAATATTCTCCGAAATACAACCTAATGGACATATAAACACGCGACTTTTCATCTATGCTCATCAGGCTAAGAAATAAACGAACTCGACTCGAAATTCTAAATGTTGTTTTTAGTGATATAAAAGTTAAAAAAAAATATATAGAGGTGTAGATTTTACTTACTCAATCCTAAGATCGAGTCAGTAAAATACATAAAAGCTTAATACTATTATACATAGCGAGCTTAATGCCTAATGCCATTCAGAGCCATTCTTGATGCAAAAATCGTCCAAAAAATACCACTTTGATACAGAAAACTAGGTGATTCCATTTCATTGCTCGCGAGTGTATAATAGTTTAGTTTATAAAAACGTAATCTATAAAACAATTTATAGATAACAACCATTGTGCTGTTTGTTAACACTTGTTAACATACCGTGTTTTGTGCCATTTAACCATGGCGTGACAATATTGCAACTTTCAACTACAAGGTTCATAATAACTCATAAAATCACGCCTTTAAAGCTGTTCTAGCTTCGGAAAATTTACTGAGTTTGAAAATAAACCACTTACAAAGTATTTTAATTACTTCAGTAGTTAGAAAAAAGCTGACGTTAATTTATTAGTTAAAAAAAAAATACCATCACGGGTGCCTATTTGGCTCACGAGAACCGTTTAAACGGCCTCAGGGTTCCAGCGGAGGGATTAACCCATCCTCATTTCGCCGATGGTATTTTTTTTTTTTTTTAACGAGCTTGTTGCGGTGTTTATGATGAAATAGTATAAAGTTGTATAAAGCGGTCACCCATCCCAGGCCGGCCTTGTTGTCATCTGCTTAACCTTGTTATCAGTTGCGCAGTGACTTAACCACTAGGCTGGGGCCGCTTTTTATAAGTTTAAAGAAGGGTTATATTTATTTATATTAAAAAAATCAAGTAGTTAGCATAGTTTATTAAATTATATACGTGGTGGCCCAGTTGGTTAGACTTTAAACTTAAAAACAGTACAGTTTTTAGGTCCCTGGTTCAAACCCGGGTTTGTACCAATGGGCTTTTTTTTTAATTTCTGTATATTTGGTTGACAACACCACAAGTTAGTGCCTCCTAACCTAATTATGAAATGTGCTCACTTATAAAAAGGACAATTCTGTTAAAGATAATTGTACCACTAAACCCTTGTAAACACAGGGTTTAAAACAAATGTAGTGTATCGAAGGGCACATTAAGATGTCGGTCCCAGTTTTCTTATATGATATGCGAAAACTTCTTTATTGAAACTTTTATTGAATTTTCTAAATTTTATACTTTAATACAAGTACAATGTATTTTTCATTTTTATTTTCTCTTTCTTATTTACTTTAAGATCGTTTGTTTTTCTTGTCTCGGTAACTTTGCCGACAGATAGCAATAAAACTGAACTTTAGTACTCTGTAGGTACCCTAATAAGAGGTCTTTATCGTTTATAGTCGTACAGATTTCGTTGATTAAGGTTTATTTCCAAGAAAATCGTATTACAGCATCTAGTAAAACAGTAATAGCGCCTTTTATGTTATAGTTACTGCTAATTTAAAACGGTTAAGAGACAATTTTCAATCGTCAGATACAATACAATACAATTTATATTAAATATTGCAAACATAAAATAGAGTTAAAAGGCCTTTAACTCTACTTCGCGGTCTCAAGTCCGGGAACGCTGCAGTTCATTCCCCTGCCTTTCAACCATGCGATGGACCCGGCACCCGCACGGAAAATCCATGAATAGCTAAGAACATTGTCTCTCCCTTTCTAATCAATATGTGTACAATTACTATGCATCAAAATTTAAATTCCGGCGGCACAAGTCGTGAGCATTGTAAAAAAAATACTAATATATATAAATAATAATTATAATATGTATTACAATTTACACATATTGCTCTGGTCACAAACTAAGCACTAGGCTTGTACTATGTGTACCAAAAACAACGATATAATATATATTATATTTTACAAACATCCGGACCATGGCAATTTGTACAGAAAACGTACTATTTTATTTTTGCAAAGGGTGGGAATCGAACACACAACCTCCGGATACAAAGCCCCTAGTCTACGAAGGCGGTCGTATACCTGTATATATAAAATACCTGTATTGTGTCAAGCAGTATTAAAATTACATCATAATACACCCGTCATACTTAATTATGTAGGTAAATTGTTCCACCGGTTTACAACTACTACACTAAATGAAATAATACAAAGATTATACCACAAATTCTAAAAATAACCTTACAACAAGGGATAAACATTTTTATTTATCAAGCAGTATTAAAATTACATCATAATACACCCGTCATACTTAATTATGTAATTATGTAGGTAAATTGTTCCACCGGTTTACAACTACTACACTAAATGAAATAATACAAAGATTATACCACAAATTCTAAAAATAACCTTACAACAAGGGATAAACCTTTTTATTTATAGCACTACAATATATTTTACGTTGAATATTATTAATCGTAACTCATATCTTTCTTTGTAAGAGGCCTTAACCCGTCCTAGACGGTAATATAAAGATGAATTGATAGCTGTTGTACGCACCCGTATACAGCTTTTATAACACGCCTCAGCTGCTTTTAAGCATCGTGGAGCATTGCGTTATTACACTATAAAACGTGCGGTGTTATAACACATAAACATAGTGGAGGACATAATGGCAGAAACCACTAGCACACGTCGTTTGCATCGCTTCAATGACTAGAAAATAATTTATTTATGTTTTGCTTGCATTTTTATGGCGCAGGTAATATCGGCGAATTGATTTGTTAATTTAAATAAGTGGTGAAACCTATTACTATTAGGTATATAGTTGCATATAAATTTATGCAAGTATTTAAAATAAATACTTATAAAGCCTATTATTAAATATAATATTTTACATGTAAATAAGCTAATAAACAATATATATATGTATCATCACGGGTGCCTTACGGCGCCCGAGACCGCCTAGACGGCCCCAGGGTACCCAGCGGAGGGGTTTTAATACCACCTCATCGTAGCCGATGGTATGAGTCTACATCGAACAAGTGGCTAGCTCGTCGCGATGTTTTGAATAGACTCAATAACCCATCTATAAACAGTTTCACAAGTTGGTATAGTGAAACCGGGACCGACAACTTAACGTGCTCTCCGAGGCACTATAGTGGTGTTGTCAAACAAATGTACATAATTTTTTTAATTAAAAACTCATTGGTACACACCGGGATTCGAACCAGGGACCTAAGTATTTTTAAGTCCAAGGTCTAACCAACCAGGCCACCACTACATATATAAACAATACATACAATTAATATATAAAATTGTCCACCATTAAAGCCGAACGATTAAATCTCTCGTCAAAGTCAAAATCAAAGAGATTTGATTGGTTATAATGAACTGATTTTCGACTTTTATTATCGTGTAATATATATTTTATATTGTTACAACGATTTAAACTTATATTATTCGTGATAACCGCTACGTCAATAACGTAAGTAAGGGCCTTATATAGTAATTTAGGGAGTAAAGTCTTGTTTGACGTACAAATCTCAAACCTGGCACCCTATAGAATTTCGTTAAAATTATATAAATTTGATGCCGTTGATATGTAAGGTGTATTATAACTTAATGGTTATCCTTATTAAAATTCAGTGACTACTATAGTGCTATAATAAAGTTTATATGTCCATACAAACACTCTTTAAGGACTTTAAACTTTAGTTAAATTCCTTAACCAGCCCGCATTTTGTTTTACATTACCTACATACTTCAGAAGTCCCTCGGTTAACCGATACTCGACATTCAAGAGGGGTTTAAAATAGCTTATTGTTATTCGCAAAAGGACAGTGTTACCAGGAGAACTTCTGCATACTTAGAAATCCTCGCAGGTACTCTGTGAACCCTGAAAGCATATATTAGATACATTCTTGCTTTACAACATGGCGTCTTTACATACCTTTAGACCTATGTATTAGGTAGGACCAGCTTTTCTTAACCGGGCTTTGTCCTAGTCTTGTATGAAGGGTTTATATTAAAACCACTTTATTAGTTATCTTAAAATACATTTATATATACGTGGTGGCCGAGTTGGTTAGATCTCAGATTATCCCCGGTGTGTATCAATGATTTTTTAATAAAAAAATATACATTTGTTTGATAACACCACTATAGTGCCTCGGAGAGCACGTTAAGCTATCGGTCGCAGTTTCACTATACCAACTTGTAAAGCTGTTTATTGTGGGTCCTTACGTTTTACCCTAAAGCCGTCTAGGTAGTATCGGGCGCTCTTAAGTACCCGTGATGATATTGTTTTTTTTTATAGCTATTCTCGGCTTTCACCTATAACTTTCTAAGACCTACAAATCCACGAATGAGGTCGATCAATACGTTGTTGTTTAATAGTATTTATCGCTCCCACTATGCCGGCTTTATGACGAAATGGGCAGCAGAGCCCCCTAAAAGAAGACATCGATGCATTAGTCTCCTGATAACCGGGGAACCCACAGACTAAAACCGAAATATGACTTGGTCACATGAGGGTTTCTGAATCTGTATTTGTTACTATATGGGTTACTTGGATAATAAATTTTATTAACTAAGTAACCCGTATAGTAAGGCATCGTAAGTGCTAATATTTAGGATATTACAGGATATATGTTTTTTTTATTATTTGTTATCCTAATTTTATTATCAGCCGTAAGTTGTATCAACATAAAATCAATAGACACGTAAAATTAAATCTAAGGTCTTCTTTTTCAGACAGCCTTCGTAGACTAGTATGCGCCTTTGGCGCTGTATCCAGAGGTCGTGGGTTCGATTCTCACCCATGGCAAAAAAAAAATGCACGTTTTTTCTGCACAGTCAAATATAATATCTATTATATCGTTGGTTCTAGTACACATAGTACAAGCCTAGAGCCTAGTTTGTGACCTGAGCAATATATGTAATTTGTCCTATATATTATTATTATTTCTTCAATAACTGCAGTTAAAAATACTTTACTTAAATTTATTTATTTATTTATTCGTGGAAATATCAACAGCGATTCACAAATTCAAACAACAAAACCTATATAAAAATTATAAGAGAGATTTTATTTTAAGTTGCAAACATTATTTGGCTAAAAAGTTTCAACAAACACCGAGTTCTATTCTCGGCTAACTGTAACCTCTGCACTCTCCTATTCTGGATGCTGAACTCAGGAGCCAAAATAGAAAGCTCTTAAATAGTAACGTCCGCCTAACGACTAACTAATGATATCAATTAAAATAGTTAATTTAAGTTAAGCAGTTAAGTCATCTGCTTAACTTAACAGATGCATTAATAAATACAATGTCCGACAAAAATAACAATGAAGAACAGGTTTTAGGTGGAAGGTCTCTATTACTTCATTAGGCCGACCGACCGGTCTCGTTACCACCGCCCATACAGATGCAAAAACCGCCGTGAATGTTTCAGTTTTGGTCTGTGGGTTCACCGGTTTTCAGGGGACTACTGCATCGATTTATTGTCGAGGTGGTAGTCTCCTTTCAGGGTGCGGTTACAAAACTGGTAATTGGATTGACGATAAGGCAGCGAGTATATTAAAATATACTCGTAATGCAATTCGCCATTGTCGCCCCCCATTTCGTAATCGCATCATTTAGCCGGCATAGTGGGAGAGATCTATATTGTTTAGGAACAATTATTGATTGACCCCATTCATGGACTTTGTATGTCTGCTCACCACCAGGTAGATACAAAGTCACATGTCGTGCTCCAATGAAAAAAAAAATCAAGTATCACTTGAAGTGCGAAAGCTTATTTGGTATGGAGAACGCAGACTTCTCGATAACGAATGCAGTGTCCTTAAGAGAAAATCTATCTATCTATACCATAGATATACTAGTATATAGAATATAGGTATCAAGTACATTCATAAATAATATATGCCTTGACAACGTCTAACTTTATGCGCTAGAAATTGTTATTACATGACAATTAAAATATATAATCATTTACATAAACCTTACACCGAATTGAATTTAAGATATCCAAAGAAATCACTATTTGACTTCTTATTGGAAAAAAGATACTACTATTTTTAGATGAAAAGTTAAAATAATGAGTAGTAAATACTGAATCCAAATAAATTAATTTATATATTTATTTAAATCTTTATTGCAAACAAAATACAAAGGCGGTCTTACTTCTTTCTCTACCAGTCAAACCTTTAAGACAATCAAAGCAGTTAATAAGTGAGGTAGGTGCAATACATATTATATGATTTTGTACAATTTCTTTAATATTAATTAATTAATTATTATTATTTTTAATGTGTTTGTATTGTACTTGTTTCAGGGTGCTTTGATTGTTCAGTTCTTGTTAAGTTGCATTGCAATTTTTGTAAATTGTTAATCAACTAATTGTTTAACATTTTGCAGGCCAAAACTGGCAGAGTAATGACCTTAAAGTCATTATGTATCACCTTTGAAACCATATTCTTACAAAATAGAGAATTTCCTTAAATTTTGCAAAAAAAACTTAATTTTTTCTTGCCCTTTCTATTTCATGAATGTCACGAGCCAGTATTTCTGGGTCACACTTGTTCGTACCAGGTCTTGGAGATTACTACCCTTATAACCCTGAAGAGGGATTTCTGTGTCATATGTATGCACTTTAATAAATAGAAACTCTAGCCGAAAGTAAAGTATTACTTTATACAAATACTAGCTGATCCGCGCAACTTCGTCTGCGTAACTTTAACCGTTTATGCAGCGCACGCTCTCAAAAGAAATATTTTTTCAGTGGTGGTCGCGTTGGTTAGACCTTGGACTAAAAAACACTTAGGTCCCTGGTTCGAATCCCGGTGTGTACCAATAAGTTTTTAATTAAAAAAAATATGTACATTTGTTTGACAACACCACTATAGTGCCTCGGAGAGCACGTTAAGCAGTCGGTCCTGGTTTCACAATACCAACTTGTGAAATTGTTTATAGATGGGTTATTGAGTCTATTCAAAAACATCGCGACGAGCTAGCCACTTGTCGGTGTAGACTCATACCGTTGGCTACGACGAGGTGGGATTAAAACCCCCTCCGCTGGGTACCCTGAGGCCGTCTAGGCAGTCTCGGGCGCCGTAAGGCATATATATATATATATATATATATATGTTACTCCGCTCCTATTGGTCGTGTATCGTGACGTTATAGGCTATAGTAGCCTATAGCCTTCCTCAATAAATAGGCTAAACAACACTTAAAGAATTTTTCAATTCTAACTTAACAATAGTAGTCCCTGAGATTAGCGCGTTCAACCAAACAAACAAATTTTCAGCTTTGTGAATCGAATAAATGCATATTTACGTGGTGGCCGAATTGGTTAGACCTCAGACTTAAAAACACATTTTACACGTTTTAGGTCCCCGGTTCAAATACCGGAGGGTACCAATATTTTTTTTAATTAAAAAAAAAATTTACCTACATTTGTTTGATAGTGCCTCGGAGAGCACGTTAAGCTGTCAGTCCCAGTTTCACTATACCAACTATTAATTCTGTTTATATGTCTATACTTATACCGCGCTGACACTTGTTCGGTGTGGTGGGAATAAAATACCCTCCTGGGTACCCTATAGCCCTCTAAGGCACCCGTGATGGTACGTATAACAAACAATTAAGTATTTTTTTTATATGGTATTAATATGTAGTTAACATTAAAATATAAATACCTTAACGTAGTTAACATTCTATTAACGTAACACTAATATATTTAGAAACATAATATTATCTAAACGAAAATACCTAATCCACAAACCGCAATTACTACGCCGCGCCGCCGTAATAAATATAATTGTTAAGGTACCAACAACCGTCAATGACTTAGACATACAAATAAGTGAAACCAATTTTTGAACCCAAAAATAATAACAAATATACCTTTTCTTTTATTTATTTCCGAATCACTTGTAATTATAACAATACCTATATAGTTTTTTTTATAAAATGTAATAAATGTTCCGATACATTTGTATTTTTAAGATTTAAAAATAATTTCAATTCAATTAAATGAATTATGGTAAGTAATATAAGTACGTTTTTCTATAGGTACAGGTTATTTTATACAGGCTATTACTGGGTGTTCATAAAAAAATATAATATAAATTAGTATGTATCATTATTTGTGGTATACATAGTAGATATAATCCTAGAACTTAGTTTGGGAGCAATATCCTACATATCTTATTAATAATTTATTAACAAAATATACAATATGAAGGTGTTTATTTATTTATCCAATAGCTGTTTTAATGCATTTAGTATCCTTTTAAATACTAACTATTAAAATCTAGTTAAAATATTATCTGCAAAATTATTAAGAATTTTTAATATTTCAGAGAAGTGAGAGTTGAGAAATCTGCCGCAGATTTCTCAACTTTAATACTAGCTTTAAACTATCCAAACTAGCTTAGTTGTTGTTTTCCCCTTAATCAGAATAATTATTAAGCTAAAATTAACTCTGCCCGATATGGAAATCCTACCTGCACAGTGGACCAACTACCTGCACAGTGGGCGACCTACTTGTGCACAAAGGAGTTTGTACACAATGAACACAGAACATGCTGCCAACTACAAATTCATGAATAATTAAATATGTTACAGGTTTCTGATGGACATTGTAATTTATTTAATTACGGACTAGGTAATTGAAGTGGTTTTTGTGTAAGCGTAGTGCATTTTTTAATCTTCGAGGCTATATCGTACCTTTAACTTACTACTAACTTATAAGTACCAATAATAATAATATACACATACTACTCTAGTTATAAACTAAGAGCTAACCTTGTACTATGTGTACCAGAAACAACGATTTAATACATGTTAACTAAGGGCGTGTTGTTATTAATGTCAAAATGACGCTATCTCCTTGTTATTTTGGGGCAGTTTTATCTTCAAAATAAGATGTTCGGCTATAATAATAATAAATCCTTTATTCATATTATAAATAAGTGATATACAGGTGACTGTCTGACTCCACCGGACGCTATGCTCATAATATATGTATATGCTGAGCTGATCTTCTTAGCTTGTTCATAAGAGGTTCCATAATAATATGTTCAGCTATGACTATAAGAGATTTGGCTATGACTATAAGAGATTTGGCTATGACTATAAGAGATTAATCTATGACTATAAGAGATTTGGCTATGAATATAAGAGATTAATCTATGACTATAAGAGATTTGGCTATGACTATAAGAAATTCATCTATATGACTATAAGAGATTCGGCTATGACTATAAGAGATTCGGCTATGACTATAAGAGATTCATCCATGACTATAAGAGATTCAGCTATGACTATAAAAGATTCAGCTATGCCCTGCCCTTTCATGTATAAATTACTGAACCAATTTTTATTAAATTTGTGAAAGGTAAATTCTAGTAAAAAATCCATTATGGAATATACTATATTCTAATAAGACGTCACAGATATAAATATATTATAATTTAGTATTAAATATATTTTTTTATACAAAGTCGCGGTGCAAAACCTACTAACCTTTGTTTATATTTTGAGTGTCATCACTAACGTGTCACACGCAACCTGCCCTTTTAACCAGGTTAATGTCAAATACATCCTTTATCATGTAGGTTTTAAACTATACCTACACATGGCAGAAAAACTATATATACACATGGCAGAAAAAACGAACGAGACATGGATAGAAAAAGAGTGTAATATTATAGAAAGCTAATTTGACTAAAAGGAAGATTAAATTTTTGAAGATAACAAACAATTTAATTATAGTTTTGTTTTTATTTTATACTAAATAAAATAACTTAAATGCCATCAAGTGCCCTTTTGCCTCTCAAGAACCATTTAATCGGCGCATATCCTGTATATTTTGCTGTTCTATCCAATGATATTTTAAGATATTATAATATCATTGGTTCTATCTGGTATGTGAAAATGGAAACTTTAAATAGACCTTCTCATAATTTAAAATTATTATGGGATTTTATTTATTTATTTTAAATTCTTTGTTGCCCAAAATTATACATAGGCGTGCTTAATACCTTAGGCATTTTCAACCAGCTAGCCATTGAGGGAGAATGAAATATGCTTAGGATGTTTGTTGAACTGTTTAGAAAAAAAAAAGAAATATCATCAACGATGCATAACAATACTTTAAACTACTTAATTACGGTTTTTAAATGTCTACTATATTACTATATTATCTAGTTTAAGTTTTCAGATAATAAGTTGTGAGCAAAAGTTGAAACACTCCGATGGAAAGGGCTGATCTTATAGTCAGAGGAAGCAAATTTCACTGGCTTTTATTTATTATTAAGGCTTTACCAACAGTTTATTTTCTCTTTGTAAACGTAACTATAAATATTTTTTATTTTTTATTTACTCCCTCGAAAATTTTAGAATCTTTAATTTAAACACTAACAACTTTTCCCGAAACCTTCTTTTTACTTATTTCTTACTAAACCCCACAACAAAATATTCAGCAAAGTTCATTATATTTTCCTCATGATAAAGTATTTAAAAGGACCAAGGCTATCTCGTGATATATTCCCTCAGAGACCCTTCTCGCTATATCTTTCCAGTTAATAAAGCTCATCAGATCATGGCCTAATTTGTGCCTTACAATCCTTGGGGACCAAATCCAATATTGTATGAAATGAAACAGTTGTTCCTCTATTAGTCTAAGATCCGGTATTAGAAATTATCCTCAACTATTATTTTACGATCACAAAGATCTCAGGTGGATCAGAGGCTCTACCATGGGTTTGCGCATTGTAGCAACGTAACGTATACGTATACTAACAACCTAGCTACCAACCTAGCTGCGGTGCGGTTATCTGGAAATGCACAAGGTAAGTAATTTTGTATCCGGGAGAATTATTGACGGTGATAAAAACTCTATCACCAGGTTTCGTAAATAATGGATATCAAGGTTGAGTCTCCCAATATAGTACAATAACTATTCTATTTGCACTGTCTGTATCAATTCATGGGTTAGGTAAAATCATATAGAGTGGGTTTTTTTGTTTTTTTTACTATTGGTTGTAATTCTTAAACAAACAAACTTGTGCAAACAGGTATATCTCAACTATTATTTTACAATCACAAAGATCTCAGGTGGATCAGAGGCTCTACCATGGGTTTGCGCATTGTAGCAACGTAACGTATACGTATACGTTACGTTGCTACAATGCGGCGAAGTTATTTAGGTGATAGTAACGAAACAGGTCTATCGGTCTAGCTAAGTTATAGCGTTTAATGTTATTATGGTCTTAAATATTATGTTCTTTGAGTTATAAAGACCACCGAAAATAATATATTTATATGATTTTTCTTCTAAATACTGTATTATGAATACTGTGTAAAATAATAATGTAATATTTATTATGTTACAAAAACATTGACAAAGGATCCGTTGGGAAATTCACAATTAATGAGGTCTATGGAGCCTACAAACCGAAATTAGGTTGTACCTAAAAGCAATTTGCGATGCGATTCATCCTTAGAATATTAAACAGACGCGTAGATGCTTCATCTTTGTTCTTAAATATATAGGCTGTGTTTCATCGTTTGTCACATTTTCAAAACTTACTGTTTAGATTTTTTTTCTGTAGCAAGTGACTTATGGCCTTATTCATAAAAACTTATTGAGGCCTTGAAGAACATACGGGGTGGCCGAGTTGGTTAGACCTTGGACTTAAAAACACTTAGGTCCCTGGTTCGAATCCCGGTGTGTACCAGTGAGTTTTTAAATAAAAAAATTATGTACATTTGTTTGACAACACCACTATAGTGCTTTGGAGAGCACGTTAAGTTGTCGGTCCCGGTTTCACTATACCAACTTGTGAAACTGTTTATAGATGGGTTATTGAGTCTATTTAAAACATCGCGACGAGCTAGCCACTTGTTCGGTGTAGACACATACCATCGGATACAACGAGGTGGGATTAAAACACCTCCGCTGGGTACCCTGGGGCCGTCTAGGCGGTCTCGGGCGCCGTAAGGTACCCGTGATGATACATACATTAGTTTGTATGGAGGAAGCTTTTATTTTTCATTTGCGGCACATGGTTTCATAGGAAAAGTTGTTCGATTTGATCAGCAGAATTGCTAGCCCAAAGTAAATCTTTTCAAATTCAACCTGTATATGCCATATAAGCAAGTAAATAGCTATGCTTGCTTGACAGCCTCCGTAGACTAGTGGTTGCGCCTTTGGCGTTGTATCCGGAGGTCGTGGGTTCGATTCCCACCCATGGCAAAAAATATTAGTACGTTTTTTTCTGTACAGTTTGTCATGGTCTGGGTGTTTATAAAATATAATATGTATTATATCGTTGCTTCTGGTACACATAGTACAAGCCTAGAGCTTAGTTTGTGACCAGAAGCAATATGTGTAATTTGTCCTACATATTATTATTATTATTATTATTATTATTATGCTCCTCTGTTGGTTTGTGTGAAGCACCAGAGTTTTTACTTGCTGGTACCTTTTTCTCCGGGGTGTCTCCGAGGGGATCGACTTTACAGTAAGTGTTTGCGTTCTTAAAAATACCGATCAGCAAAGATAATTAATAATGCCAAATCATTAAAAAAAAAATTCAAATATAAAAAAATAAAAAAATGTGGTGACACTTAGTGGTATAAAAAATAGTTTATACCACTAATATCACAGTGTGTGTAACACACACTGTGATATGAGAATTGTATATATTAGATATTATTATCATATCTACTTCTTAGTCATGTATCATGAATACTGTGTAAAATGAAAATGTAATATTTATTATGTTACAAAAACATTGACAAAGGATCCGTTGGGAAATTCACAATTAATAAGGTCTATGGAGCCTACAAACCGAAATTAGGTTGTACCTAAAAGCAATTTGCGATGCGATTCATCCTTAGAATATTAAACAGACGCGTAGATGCTTCATCTTTGTTCTTAAATATATAGGCTGTGTTTCATCGTTTGTCACATTTTCAAAAATTACTGTTTAGATTTTTTTTCTGGAGCAAGTGACTTATGGCCTTATTCATAAAAACTTATTGAGGCCTTGAAGAACATACGGGGTGGCCGAGTTGGTTAGACCTTGGACTTAAAAACACTTAGGTCCCTGGTTCGAATCCCGGTGTGTACCAATGAGTTTTTAAATAAAAAAATTATGTACATTTTTTGTTTGACAACACCACTGTAGTGCCTTGGAGAGCACGTTAAGTTGTCGGACCCGGTTTCGCTATACCAACTTGTGAAACTGTTTATAGGTAGATGGGTTATTGAGTCTATTTAAAACATCGCGACGAGCTAGCCACTTGTTCGGTGTAGACACATACCATCGGATACAACGAGGTGGGATTAAAACACCTCCGCTGGGTACCCTGGGGCCGTCTAGGCGGTCTCGGGCGCCGTAAGGCACCCGTGATGATACATACATTAGTTTGTATGGAGGAAGCTTTTATTTTTCATTTGCGGCACATGGTTTCATGGGAAAAGTTGTTCGATTTGATCAGCAGAACCTTATATTAGCCCAAAGTACACCCTTTCAAAGTCACCCACCTGATTGTGAGCAGACCCATTCGTAACCTCATCGAATAGCCGGCATAGAGGGAGCGATCAATATTGTTTAACAACAATTTATTGATCAACCACATTTATGGACTTTGTAGGTTTGCTTATCATCAGGTAGATACAAGGTCGCATGCTGTGCTTCAATAAAAAAAAACATCAAAATCCACAAATGGGGTCGATCAATACATTTAGATTAACAGTATTAATTGCTTTCACTATAATGGCTAAATAATGCAGTTTCGAAATGGGCGGCGACAAAGAATAATTTTCATTACAGTCTACTTTAGTAACCTGACTGTTTTACAGAAAAAATATGTTATAATATCTATGGGAGATAGACATATACAATCCGGATTTTTTAAAATCTCTATAACATCATATACCTATCTCGACATCTCGTAAAGTTTACTCAGTATTAGGAATAAAATGACCCAAAATAATATGTTTTAACGTAACATTGATTTTGCTATATATAACATTTATATATTATACATATGAACCGATATGAATAAATTCTCTAAATTATAGTGAAAACTACATCAAAATCAAGTCACGTACCTAACGTAGTTTAGAAGATATAAGCGTTCAGACAGAAGAAAGCCGTGGGCCATCAATTTTTTTTTATTCTTACTAGATAATAATATTATGACTCAGAAATAGATATGATAATAAATAATATCTTATATATACAATTCTCATATCACAGTGTTTGTAACCAAATTTATTAGTGTCACCACAATTTTTTTTTTTAAATAATTGTTTTTTTTTATGATTTGGCATTATTAATTATCTTTGCTGATCGGTATTTTTAAGAACGCAAACACTCACTGTAAAGTCGATCCCCTCGGAGACACCCCGGAGAAAAAGGTACCAGCAAGTAAAAACTCTGGTGCTTCACACAAACCAACAGAGGAGCATAGCTATTTACTTGCTTATATAGCATATATACAGGGTGAATTTGAAAAGATGTACTTTGGGCTAATATGAGGTTCTGCTGATCAAATCGAACAACTTTTCCCATGGAACCATGTGTCGCAAATGAAAAAAAAATTTGGCTTCCCCATACAAATTGGTCATTTCAACATTACTAGTTTGTATGGAGAAGGCAATTTTTTTTTTTCATTTGCGACAAATAGTTCCATGGGAAAAGTTGTTCGTATTGATGAGTAGAACCTCATATTAGCCCAAAGTACATCCTTTCAAAGTCCATGTATATATCATAGCATACTCAAAATGCACACTACTAAATACCATCCGTAAAACACCCTATGGCAGATTATTTCAAATCTGTACCAATGTACAGAACTATAAAGTATACTGTAGTATAAATTGAGTATAAATAACTAGGTAATCATTAATAAAATTATTACCTGATTCAAAAGCAAAAGTTACATAATGTAATAAAAATAAATTACCTATGTAATAATTAACTGTTACAGTATCAGACTTTACATATTACTAAACTAGGGTACATCCTGCATAAGAAATAGGCAATTTGTTTACTAGATGTGAGATCTCAACTGCATATGAGAACGGCTCGAAAAGTCTTTATCGTTAAAATAGTCTTTTACTCTAATATAGTAAGCCTTATTGATTAATATGTGTTTTATACAATTTTTAAACTTTATTTAAGACAAATCTATTTAAATTATTTTAGGTAATTTATTAAAAACCTTATACTGTTAGTGACGAAACATTTATTAGTTTTTTGCAGTCTAAACTTTGGTATGTCAATTTTATCTGTTTGTCAATTTTAAGTTTAAATTATGTGTATCACCATTTTCACTAAACATATTTAAGTTTTTCTTGCGTACAATAAATTCTCATAAATATATTGAAATGGTAGTCAATACATCAATCATAGAAAAGATTTCTCGAAACAAATCACCAGTTTTCATTTTATATATTGCCCGAATCCCCACAATATAAGACCACACGTCATTATATACGTGGTGGCCGAGTTGGTTAGACCTTGGACTTAAAAACACTTAGGTCCCTGGTTCGAATTTCGGTGTGTACCAATAAGTTTTTAAATAAAACAATTATGTACATTTGTTTAACAACACCACTATAGTACCTCGGAGAGCACGTTAAGCTGTTGGTCCCGGTTTCACTATACCAACTTGTGAAACTGTTAATGGGTTATTTAGTCTATTCAAATCATCGCGAAGTGCTAGGCACTACTTCGTGTAGACTCATACCATTGGCTACTCGGTGGGATTAAAACCCCTCCGCTGGGTACCCTGGGACCGTCTAGGCGGTCTCGGGCGTCGTAAGGCACATGAGATGATATGTATGTGTACGCCATTATACTGTGAAAATTGGTCGAAGTACACTATTCAGTCTGTTGCAATATCAGTTGCAATAGCCAGACCCGCGTTTCATTCCCTCTGCCGACGCCCATGGCGTCTTGTTAGCCAGTTCAAAATAGGCATCATAAAACTAGTTGCAGAACCATAATAGGTTCAAGAATACCCAAAGTTCAAGTGTTCCTAAATCTATTTATAGTAGCACTTGTGAACTAACTAACTTTTGTGTGATAACTTATTATCAAATTGGCTAGCTCCCATTATAAACTTTGCAATAGGTATCATATTTTTAGAAATATATCTCGAAATAAATTCTGTATTTAACAGCTTAATATAAATATCATAAATCAATGAGGTTTTATAGTGGAAAAAGGAGCAATAACGCAAGGAGCAATAATAAAGAAAAAAATAACAATGAGGTTTTAACTTAGAGTCCATTTGGTGAACCTGATATTTATTACCGAAAGAACAACGAATATTTTTTATTAGGTCGATTACCGATTTAGAAATTAAATGCGGCGGGGGAATGGAAATCTCATCACATACTCTCTTGTGTAGGTTCAGTTTTAAGCCTTTTTTGACTCAGTATATCACATATATATATATAATTTATTTTTAATTGAGATTGGTGTTTATTTCCACTTCCAGTCACTTTCCCTAAAGACATTACAAAAAAAATCATACACATGAGTGTGTATGATTTATAAACTTCTTATATGAATCGATGCTTGGATGTGGAGGAAGCTAAGGAAGTATGTATGTACAGAGGGTCAGCATGGCTATGCAGTGCGAAAACGCCGCCAGTGTCATGGGCACATGTCATACCGCTAATAGTACGGGCCTATAAAAGAATTCTCTATTGAGAATTCAAGTTTTAGTAAAAATTTAGGTCGCAACCCTACAATGTTACATGAGAATTCAAGTTTTAGTAAAAATGTAAGTTTCAACCCTACAATGTTACATGATAATTCAAGTTTTAGTAAAAATGTAAGTGTCAACGCTACAATGTTTTTTTAGTATGCAATGTCCAGGAATGATAGCAACAAGCGGATGCATACAGGTGCACCGCTGGTTGCCATCATTATGCCGGCTTAAGATGCCTATTCACGCTTCGTTTAATGGGCTCTAGGTTTTAAGAGGAAGGAAACACGCAAGCCGTTTGGTACGAGTTGGTACATCCGCCACGGTATACATTTTGCAACCAGTGCGTGTTGTCCTGTAACGGAAAGGGGAAGGGGGAATAATGTTGAAAAGCTCTTCAGAGCACTGTCCATGGTATAGGCGGTAAAATACACTCAACGATGCCACATCCCTGCGAAGCTGCAACGGCTCCAAGGTTTTATTGAGCGTTTCGTCTCCAATAATTCTAGTCGCTCGCTTCTGCAGGGTATCGAGAGCAGATAACAGATACTTGGCAGATCCGTCCCAAAGGTGTGAAAAACCGACACACCTTATTTATGATGCCAAGTTTTTTTGAAGCTGTTTTTGTAATGCTCTCGATATAATTGCGGTGGTTAAGATCGGAACGTATATCTAAACCAAGGACATTGAGGGATGGTAAGGGCGATAGCTGGGTGCTCTGAAGAGAAGGAAAATGAGTAAAAGGGGATTTTTTCGCCGTCATTACACAACATTGTGTTTTGCTCGAATTAAATTGGGCCAAGTTTCTCGAACCCCAAGTCGAAACCTTTTATCCAACTCACTTATCAAAACCTTTCTGAATTCCTCTGTTTGGACGTCTAGGTGGACGTTGATCAAAGTACCAAATCAAATCAAATATTATTTATTTCATGTAAATCTTTACAGATATTTATGAATAGTCAAAAAAAAAAAAAAGAGTTTTAACAATAAGGTCTAGAGTGCGCTTGGTTAGGCTGCTATATATATATTAATTAATAAAAGGTGTCATAAAATAAAAATATTAAAAGAGAAAAAAAAAAACAACCAACCGAACGCACGCTACATAACCAACTAGTGTAGGAGACTAGGTGGTTAGCTGATTCCATTGACCATCCGATTATCATCCGCCATACAAGAGTGCCACCGAGGCGACCAACCTCACCAACCGTATCCACGCCTTAAATATTAGTTCTTATATTATTGTCATTATATGAAAAACTCTGGTGCTTCACACACACTAACAGAGGAACACAGCCATTGAGTTACCGATATGCAAACAGCATATGGTAGCATACTTAAAATGCTCTAATCCTACTAAAAGCGTGCACAAAACACCCTATGGCAGATCATTTAACAGTACAGCAATTGGTTACTGTACCAATGTACAGACCTGAAAATACTAAATAGTACAGGCAATTTACTAAATAATAATATATAATAACAGAGTACCTGTATAACGTAAATATAAATAAGTAATCATAAGATATTTATCATAATTATCCAAAGATAAAAAGTTAAATATAATAAAAAATAAATTAAGTAATAATAAATTATTACAATATCAGATTTAACATACCTTACTAGGGTACTAGTACAATTGAAAAGGCAATACTAGTTGTGAGACCTCAATTGCAGATCAGAACGGGTCCAGACATCTTTATCATTAATATAGTCATTAACTCTATAGTAAGCCCTATGGATTAATGTTTGTTTTATACAATTTTTAAACTTTATTTCACTTAAATCTATAATACTTTTAGGTAATTTATTAAATAACCTTATACTGTTAATGACAAAACATTTATTAGTTTTTTGCAGTCTAAACTTTGGAATATCAATTTTATCTATAGTTCTTAAGTTTAAATTATGCCTGTCGCCATTTTTACTAAACATACTTAAGTTTTTTACCGACCGTGGACAGTGCTATCATCTGCATAACAATGAATGTTGCCACATGACAACAGTTCATTGATATGCAGAAGAAAAAGACAAGGAGACAACACTGATTCTTTGGGGTACACCAGCATCAATAGACTCCCAGTCGGAGGCTACGCCATCTACTAGGACCCTAATGCCACGATCAGAGAGGAAACTGGATATCCAGTTGTATAGCCGCGTCGAAAATCCATAATAAGGCAGCTTGGAGAGCAAAGCCTTATGCCAAACGCGGTCAAAGGCCTTAGAAATATCTAAACCAACTGCCAAGGTCTCCCCACATTTATCCATTGCCTCACCCCAAACATGCATAATGAACGCGAGAAGGTCACCCGTTGATCTTGCTTGGCGAAAGCCATATTGACGATCATTCAGGATAGAGTGACCTTCAAGGTATCGCATGACCTGTGTATTAATAATGGTTTCTAAAACCTTGCACAGGACTGAGGTGATGGCTATGGGGCGGTAGTTATTGGGGTCGGATCGATTTCCCTTTTTGGGAATTGGATGCATATTGGCTACTTTCCAAGCTGCAGGGACAACTCCAGAGGAATATGAAAGGCGGTAAAGTCGAGTGAGGGCGGGAGACAACTCAATATAACAGTTCCTTAATACAACTGCAGGAATACCATCAGGACCACTGGCCTTCCGAATGTCAAGTGAATGGAGGGCCTCGCGCACATCACATTGCCTAATGCGAATATTAGGCATTGTGAAGCCACAGTCGGTTATAGTAGGTGGAAGCGCGCCTCCATCATTGATTCGGGAATTCGATGCAAAGAGTTTAGCTAAAAGTTGTGCTTTCTCTTTTGCAATGTAAACCAGTGATCCATCATGATTCCGCAGCGGTAATAACGAGGAGCGACAGAAATTTGATTCCACAGATTTGGCAAGCTGCCAAAAGCTACGACTACCAGCACGTCGAATGAGCAGTTCTTGTCTTATCCGTGAAATGTGTTCCTTTTCTGCCCGTTTAAACACCTTTTTGCAGACTTTGGAGGCCAGGTTATAGGCTGCTTTTAGGGAAGTGATGTGTGAAGTGAAGTGTTACATGAGAATTCAAGTTTTAGTAAAAATTAGGTCGCAACCCTACAATGTTACATGAGAATTCAACTTTTCGTCAAAATTTAAGTGGTAACCCTACAATGTTACATGAGAATTCAAGTTTTAGTAAAAATGTAAGTTTCAACCCTACAATGTTACATGAAAATACAAGTTTTACTAAAAATGTAAGTGTTAACCCTACAATGTTACATGATAATTCAAGTTTTACTAAAAATGTAAGTGTCAACCCTACAATGTTACATGAGAATTCAAGTTTTAGTAAAAATGTAAGTCGTAACCCTACAATGTTACATGAGAATTCAAGTTTTAGTAAAAATGTAAGCTTCAACCCTCCAATGTTACATGATAATTCAAGTTTTAGTAAAAATTAAATGTCAACTCTACAATGTTACATGAGAATTCAAGTTTTAGTAAAAATTTAAGTCGCAACCCTACAATGTTACATGAGAATTCAAGTTTTAGTAAAAATGTAAGTTTTAACCCTACAATGTTACATGAAAATAAAAGTTTTAGTAAAAATGTAAGCTTCAACCCTACAATGTTACATGATAATTCAAGTTTTAGTAATTATGTAAGTGTCAACCCTACAATGTTACACGAGAATTCAAGTTTTAGTAAAAATTTAAGTGGCAACTCTACAATGTTACATGAGAATTCAAGTTTTAGTAAAAATGTAAGTGTCAACCCTACAATGTTACATGAGACAATGTCCTTGACAATCGCGTCATACACCCACAATCCCTTCCGACCAGACGGCGCCTCTATCGGTCTTATTTCAGTGACTCAATATCTGAACCACTGGCTATTTATAAAACTCTATTCGTGGGAAAAGTATTTTTAATTTGACCTCATTAAGGCTTTGTTTCCAACTACTTTCCTATTTGCGTATTATTTGATACCTACTTAATATTAGTGGTGGGATCCAATTATTCTCGGGTAGAATTTGATTAATATTAAATAGTTATGAGCAAAAAAATAGTATGTTTTTCTGTACAGTGGTGTTTATAATATGTATTAGTATCTTTGTTCTGGTAAACATAGTTCAAGCCTAGAGATATGTATGTCAGGGCAATATATGTATAACGTCCTATATATTATTATTATTACCTACTTAATGCATTTACATATATATTAAATAAATTAAACTTAATCTATCAATAAAGACTTTTATTTATAACAGTTATCAGATGAACTTATTTATTTTACGACGAGGTGGGATAAATTCCCACCTCGTCGTAGCCGATGGATTTCTGAGTTCAGCTCTTCTTGGTGTTTGGATAGACTCAATACTTATAGACCAATCTATAAACAATTTCACAAGTTCGAATAATGAAACAGGTGGGCGATTCTTGCGCTTTCAAGATTCAATATTTATATATTTATTAATTAATATTTATTATTTATTTCGTTTAATGTTCGATATTTTTGAACAAAAAATGGCATATTTAGTCATTTTTCGTTTAAAAATCTCGAATCGAGATGAATCTCGAAAGCGCGAGAATCGCCCACCTGGGACCGACAGCTTAACGTGCTCTCCGGGACACCATAGTGGTGTTGTCAAACAAATATTCATATGCTTTTATTAAAAACTCATTACTACACACCGGGATCTAAAACTGTAGTGATTTTAAGTCTAAGGCCCGCCGAGCCTCTGTGAGTGGTCTAACTATAGTATAGCAGTCAAGTTGGCAACCATCAACTACATTAAATTTCGCACACAAACATAAAAAGTGTGTTCTAATAACAGTAAAAGAAATTCTATTAACTTTGTTTGGATCTACATACTTTGCCAATATTAATTTTCGCGAATAAAACAAAGCAAAATAAATAATTGGTACACAAAGTATGTCCTTTAAAATTAATAAACTATTAATTTAAATAAATAAATCATTAAATTTAAATAAGGCACGTTTTTAATTAAAAACCTAAAATTTACGTTTTTAAAAAACGTTAGATTTATTTAGGCTGTTGTGGGCCCCGAAACTATAAATAAATAGTATTTGTGGCCCTTATAAAAAAAGGTTGAGTTCCGCTGGTCTAAGGTCTAACTAACCCAGCTACCACGTATATTAAACTTACTTGCTTGAAGATTTGTAATAAGAAACCAAATTAACTTAGTTTCCAAAGCAACTTCAATGAAGCGTCTAAGCATTATGCCTTCGCGTTACTTTCGCAACCAGAGGGTCTATTATGAGATAAATACTAAATAGAACTGTCATTTCTATCACAATCATCATGAAGGGAAAAACAGTAAATCGAATGCTTAAAAAAACAACAGATGTGCAAAGAAATGTTAATACCTGAATTAGCTTGACGTGGTTTTTTACTGTACTGAAAAATATCTTATTTGTTCCAAATATTCTGTCTCTGTCATTCTATTCTAAAAGGGCTGACATTCACATAAAGAACACTTTTAAAACACTCGTTTATCGAGTATTTTGAAGTACTAAAACAAAAAGTGTTATTTAAAATGACTTTCCCATACTTTACAACGAGAATACATTCTAAACAGACTTTAGCAGTTTCACACTGGAAAGCAGTTTTTTTGTCGCTGAATCTAGAAAAAAAATGGTTAAATTACTATAAATAGAAGTGTTATTTTAGCTGGCTATTCCATGCTTTTTAAACACCCATCTATAAATTCTTGTAATAGTGCTTTATTTATAATTTTACACTGGCGCCTATGAGTCTCTCAAAGTACAGCCTTCGTGAGACTACGTACGCTTGTCTATTCTATTTATCTAAAAGACTTGGTCGAAATAAATATAACTGTTATTCTAGCCAATATTATTATAAATTGTCAAACAATTTTTGTAATAGGGCCGCAGTAGTTTTATACTGGCGCTTCTATGTCAAGTCTCATATAGTAGAGCATTCAAGAGACTTATACGATTCTCCCTATCCTATTAATCATTAGTAGACTCGGTCGAAGTACCGAACTGTCATTATAGAAATGTATGAAATACGAATAGGACTGTCATTATAGCTGATAGTATTATAAACACGTATCGAAAATTTCTCATAATATAGGGTCTCAGAAGTATTAGACTTTTTACACTATGAGTCTCTCAAAGTACTTACTGACTTGGAGAGACTCATACGCTCCAGTGGGGCAATCTGTAATAGGACTGTCATTCTAACTGATATTATTACAAATGCTTGTAGATAATTTTCGTAATAGGGCCTCATTAGATTTACACTAGCGCCTATAAGTCTCCCAAAATACAGCCTTCAAGAGGCTTATACGTTCCACTATGACTCTCGATATAGCATATATCATTATGTCTAAAGCAAATCTGTAGCATCTACTCATAACTGGAGAAATTATGTTTAGGCTTAATATTGTATCAATTTAAAATTTGCATACCAATTGTGTGTAAATCATTATGTCTATCTTTGTAACCATATTTCGCAAATAAACTATCTTTATCTCTATATTGATTGACAGCCTCCGTAGACTAGTAGTTGCGCCTTTGGCGTTGTGTCCGGAGGTCGTGGGTTCGATTCCCACCCATGGCAAAAAAAAATTGTACGTTTTTTTTCTGTACAGTTTGTCATGGTCTGGGCGTTTATAAAATATAATATGTATTTTATCGTTGCTTCTGGTACACATAGTACAAGCCTAGAGCTTAGTTTGTGACCAGAGACCAATATGTGTAATTTGTCCTACATATTATTATTATAATTTATAATAGACTTGGTCTAAGTACTTATAGGACTGTCATTCTAGTGATATTATTATAAACACGTATCGTATAACGTATACAAGAAAATTCTCGTAATAGGGCGTCAGTAGTTTCACACTGGCGCCTACGAGTCTCTCGAAGGCTCTATTCAATGGTTCGCTACCCTCTTGACCTAGAAGAGAGTCGTGCCAAACATATCAGTATTTCATTCGGATCCTTCTTTATGGGTTTTATGTGAAATCCTTGTGGTTTATATTAGTTTAGGTTGTTTTTTATAGCTAAGTCTATATCCTTGTTCTACTTCCGAAATATAATAATATGTATCGGTTAGACATAACCTTTGCATTAGTAAACCGATTTTGATATTGCTTGTTTTGTTAGATTGGCCGTACTACAATAATTTACGAAAACAAAATATAATGTATATCGTGGTTACTAGAGCACATATAGTACAATCCTAGAACTTATTTTGTGACCTATATGTGTGTAATGTCCAATATAAAAATAATAAAACTGTTATTGTTTTTATTATTATTTATATCAACTTAACGTGGTAGATGAATGTTTTGCTTCGAAACGCTACAGTTACACCTATTAGTTTTTATTTAAATAAAACAACATGATGTCTCGGGGAGAAAATTAAGCTGTCTGTCCCAGTTTCACTGTACCAACTTGTGCAATTGTTTATAGATGCGTTATTGAATTCCGTCACTGGTGCCTTACGACGCCCGCGACTGTAGACGACCTCAGATTCTCAAGTTATTGGGCTTTATTCCCTCCTTGTCGTAGCTGATAAGTCTACACCAAATAACTGGCTAGCTGGTCGCGGTTTTTGGATAAACTCCTATCTATAAACAGTTTCACAAGTTGGATTATTGAAACGGCAATTTAACGTGCTCTCCGAGGCGCAATACCACTGTATTGTCAAAAGAATGTACATAGGTACCTACATTTTTAATTTAAAAGATTGGTACTCACAAGAATTTGAACCGGGGACCTGTGTTTTAAATCTAAGATCTAACCAAAAAGTACAAATACGAAGTCTAAAAAACAGACGCGGCGGTAAGAATCGGTGCATTGGATGTAGAGTAAGCTTGGGAAGTATGTAGAGACCGTGCGAAGTGGCATACATTGCTCTCTGCTTACCCCCTAACAGGAATAAAGGCGTGATAGTATGTATATATATAGATCTAAACAACTTAGCTACCACGTATATAATTAGTTTCTAAAATATTAAGTGCCCTGATTTATTTGATACCCTCCGGATGAGCGTTTTACCAGTCCCAAAAAAATACACTAATGGACTTCAACGTCACCAAATGTCAAGAACAAAAAATGATGGATTATATGAAAAAACGCAGGAAATTACAACTTAGAAGCAGGCACGCGAAATAAACAGATTTAAATACCGAGATTATCCAAAATTAATAGGGACTTAATAAGGTTTTATTTATTACATTTCATGATTTTCATTTTCAATAAAGAAAATTAAAGTATTAATTTTCCTTGTTCTTTGTAAACACAATTTTAATTATCACCAAAAAGAATTCTTTAGAATTATTTATTTACTATACATATACACTAATTTAATTAAGAAAATAAAGTAGCTTTTTGAATTAGTTATTTCGGAGCGCGGTATGTGGTTTTGTATCTTCCTGATGGCAAGACCTACAAAGACCATGAATGGGATCGACCAATACATTATGCCGGCTAAATGATGCGGATACGAAATGGGCGGCGACAAAGACGTATTTATATTTTTTATTTATATATTGTAGTTATTAAGTATATTCGTCACTTCTTACCTTGCATTGGCACGGATATAGGGATTAATGTTTTTTTTTTATTGGAGCACGACATATTGTGACTTTGTATCTACCTGGTGGTGAGCAGACCTACAAAGTCCATGAACAGGGTCAATCAATAATAGTTCTTAAAAAATATTGATCGTTCCCACTATGTCGGCTAAATGATGCGATTACGAAATGGGGGGCGACAATGTCGAATTGCATTATATTTTAATATACTCACTTGCCTTATTGTCTATTTAACCACCCATTTCGTAACCACACCCTGAAAGGAGACTACCACCTCGACAAAAAATCGATGCAGTATTCTTCTGAAAACCGGTGAACATGACTAGGTCACTTAAAAGTGGAGTCTGATCAAATATTTCCCATACATTCACGACCTTTTGGTCCTAACTGTTACCCCACACTAAACATTTATACATTTTTATGAGTTTTGGAGGCGTTATAAATAAGACCTATATCTAGGCTCGTTCGTTTTTCTTTTTTTAAAGTTTGGTATAGAAAAAATAATATCAACCCATGAAATTCGAAAAAAATCGCAAAAAAATCCCTCACATTGAAATAATTCATATAAAATCATCATCAAGGCAGAAAATTAAAAAAAGGAAAACGTACAGTCATCGTTTATTTTCTCTCTAATGAAATGAGACTATTTTTTTTTTAATCCATTAAAGTTTAGGGGTAGAAAACAGTTATGGCCCGAAAGTCGTTTTGCTGCGTAAATTATAGGTATAATCTCATACGTGCTCTTTCTTTTATTAAGGGTCGGGGGGAAGGTTTACATAAATGTATGGAAGAGTTACCGACTCACCGTCATGCGCGGGGAGAGGTAATAATTTGCAGTTGAAACTGCATGAGCATCGAAGAGCCTCATCAGACACTCCTCTTAACGGTTTTATGTATGGATAAGATAGACTATTAACCCACGAGTACCCGCGCTTAATTTAGTGACACCAATAATCGCACTTGGGTTGAAAGGACCCAGTCATTATATACTCGTAGATGTTTTATTAACAACATTTTATTTATATATATATATATATATCTTCACGGGTGCCTTACGGCGCCCGAGACCGCCTAGACGGCCCCAGGGTACCCAGCGGAGGGGTTTTAATCCCACCTCGTCGTAGCTGATGGTATGAGTCTACACCGAACAAGTGGCTAGCTCGTCGCGATGTTTTGAATAGACTCAATAACCCATCTATAAACAGTTTCACAAGTTGGTATAGTGAAACCGGGACCGACAGCTTAACGTGCTCTCCGAGGCACTATAGTGGTGTTGTCAAAAAAAATGTTAATTTATTTTTTTAATCAAATAAAATATTATTTATTTCATGTAAATCTTTACAGATATTTATGAATAGTCAAAAAAAAAAAAAAGTTTTAACAATAAGGTCTAGAGTGCGTTTGGTTAGGCTGCTATATATATATATATATATAACCATTATAGATTAATAAATCATACTTGTTTATTGTTTAAATTAACAAATAACTATTAAAATAAAACTAAATAAAAATAAAAGACCTAACAAATAAAATTGACTACCTACCTAATATACGAGTAATAATAATAATATTTACATGTCCACTATATCCAAACTCTGATCCGATCCGAATGTACCCATAACACTGGCAGCATTTCCCCTTTGTACTGCCAGTGATATTCGCTGTTTAAAGTAGTATCCGGATCGAGAATCGCCAGAGGTCTCGTTCAAAAGAGCACACAATCTCTTCCCAAAGTCCTTGGCTTCGGAACCCCAGACACCAGTTGTCTCCACAGCGAAAGGGACAAATAAATATTGTTTTTTTAGGTTAGCGTATTTACTATGTTTGATTTTTGCTGCTGCCTCAGCAGCCGCTCCAGAAGAGTCCACACAGGCCGGCAAATGGGAAGCAGCAAAGGTGTCAACGCAGGTGGCATCCCAAATTAAGCAACGGCCCCTCTGCCATGGCACCAGCGTTAACCCGTCAGGGCGCTTCCCATCAACCCTACTTAAACCGTGTGGCTCTAGAATAGAAGGAACGTTTGCTGAGGATAGTGCTCTGCGAATAATGTCGTTGAGGCTGTGGTGACGGGACATCCTCCCTGCACTTCTGCTGCAACATAATCCATGATGACCATTCGTTAAGACTTGCGCGCTGCATCTGCATAGGTGAGGTTGACAAATGTTAGCACCTAACCTTAATGCAACGGCAATCCTTAAAGACTGGTCATCAAGGAAAGTACCTAGCGAAGGAGAGGGAAATGCCTCTAACCACAACCCTGACTCGTATGATGAAGTTGCTTTGAATCGTGCCAAATCTATGCCGGTATATTTTTCTAATAAACTATTATATATTTTTTTGATATTTAAAGTATCCCATTGACGCTGTGATGACAACAGTGATGGAGGAAGAACATCCGATGAGGTTCTAAAAGCCTCTAGTGACTCTGATAAATATGGAATCTCAGAAGTGACACCTAAATTTGGCAAAATATTAGTGACTAATTCTGAGACTCCATAGCATGAGGCAATAAAGGCAGGTAGACCCACATCAGATATCCTTCTGATTCCAATACCACCAAACTTAATGGGAAGAGAAGCCTGATCCCATTGAGAGTCGGATAGTTCAACGTTAAGTACTAGTTCAACTGGATTTTTAATACATTCGTCTATGGAAGATGACAAATGTGGAAATTTCCATATAGGGGTTGTGCGAATAATGTAAATAAATTTCGGAATCGAAAAACTTGATTTTAAAATAACAAAGGCGGTATGTGAATGAAGATGTGGCAAATGGTTGTGAAGGATTTTTAATTTTGAAATTCTCTTATTAATAACAGATTCAACAGAATCAAGGGTTATTGGGGCTCCTAACAATTCAAAATTGTGTGTACTCAAAATTTTGATTCCTGGGAATAATAGTTCCAGGTTTAAATTACTAGATGAATTGCAATTAAATATTTCCGACTTGTTAAAATTTATTTCCAATCCTATGTCTGAAAAGGCTTCGCGTAATTTAGACAGGTCCGAGATGATAGTTTCTACATTACCACCTAGTGTTCCGTCATCCAAGTACCAAACATTTAGCTCTGAAGATAAGGATGAAATAATTGATTGGATGCCTAAACTAAAAAGTAAAGGTCCTAAAGGATCACCCTGTTGTATGCCCACTCTAGATTTTATTATTTTTTTATTAAAATATAGATTGCTTTCATGGAAATAACACTGATATAAGAAGGAATATAAAAATGGAACATGCATTTTAACTTGATTAAGAAATACATCACGATTAATACTGTTGAAAGCATTTTTCAAATCAATCTTTAAAATTAATTTATCCCGATTGTTATTAATTAGAAAATATTTTCGCGTGGCGTGGATAGCTGCTTCACAACCAAGTTGTGTACCAAAACCTAATTGTGAAGGTCTTAAGAAGGTTCCCATATCCTGTCTTATGTTTTTACAACAGATTTTAGCGACTATACGCCTGAATATGTTTCCAACAGCTATAGGTCTTATGCCACTATCTTTTTTGGTAAGGGCGCACAAGTTAGCGCCATACAGGTAAGGGCAGATTTCACTATTTAATTTTCCGATTAATACTGTTGAAAGCATTTTTCAAATCAATCTTTAAAATTAATTTATCCCGATTGTTATTAATTAGAAAATATTTTCGCGTGGCGTGGATAGCTGCTTCACAACCAAGTTGTGTACCAAAACCTAATTGTGAAGGTCTTAAGAAGGTTCCCATATCCTGTCTTATGTTTTTACAACAGATTTTAGCGACTATACGCCTGAATATGTTTCCAACAGCTATAGGTCTTATGCCACTATCTTTTTTGGTAAGGGCGCACAAGTTAGCGCCATACAGGTAAGGGCAGATTTCACTATTTAATTTTCCTTCCAGTAAAAATTGGCATAATCTTCGTAAAGTTGAAATGAGGTTAGGACCATGATTGCCAGCACTATGTGATGTTAAGTCTTTTAGATGATTAGGTCTTAACCCATCAATACCTGCTGCCGAACTAGCGTTAAAACTTTTTAAGGCCTCTATAATATCGTTATCTGTAATAATTGGAAAAGAAACATTAGTCAAGGATGGATCAGACGAAACCAGTAAATGTGATGGTGAAGGATGCTGTTATATTAAAGAATTTAAGGTGTTTTCATTGTTGGGGGCTATTAAGCATTCAGATGTTAAAAGCCTAATAGCACTCCTAATGTCTCCATCGAAAACTTTTGATTCAGCTCTTTTATATATGTCTGTATTATGATACTTCAATGCTGGAGATAATGTATTAATATAAAATTGAATAGTATTTTCTTTAACTAAAGAGGTTAATGATTTATTCTTATTTTCTTTATTATTAAAGTCTGGTAATTGTAAGGCAATAAAGGGAAAAGACAAAAGAGCAAACCAACTAGAAGAGATGTTTGTTGTTATAGCATCATTAATTAATGAGTTTAATTTTTCAGCAACCACACAACGAACACCTTTAGGGATCCTTTTTAAAACTATTTTACTATATTTTAAATTTTCAAAAGTTTCTGATGTATGTTGACTATTTGGTACCTGGGAAACCACATTGATGGTAGTTGATGCTATAAGCTGATGATGATATAAACCTTGAGATCCAGATCTTTGACCATGGGTTTTAGACTTATGGATGTTCAAGCCATGTGCTCCTCTAAAGAGCCTGGAAGAATTTGGACAAAGTGGACATGCCAACATGCATGGTTGGGAATTATTACTATTACTTTCCATAAAATTGACCTAAAAAAACTTTACTAAACAAATTAATATATCATTAGTATTGCAATCTTATGTAAAATATATAAAAATAAAGTATTAAGCTAACAACTAGAGATACTAGATAATACTAAATATATTTTGAAAGTGTGTATATTTTTTCAAACAAGGGCCCCCGAAAGCAGGCATAAATGTTGAGAACTTGAAAAATTGTAGTTGTTTGATTCAACAAGAGCAAGTTGACAATGGAAAGAAGGTGTGTGCTTGAGGTGTCCTTGAGTCCTTGGCATTATTATGACGAAACATTTACTTTATTGTAGATCCCTTCTCATTTAAATTTCTAAATTTTGTCCTCTTAGGTAGCTGTTTATTTAATTTATTTACAAATAGTATATTGTAGTGTAGTTGCTTGACAGCTGTCAATTCTTGATACGTAAACAAAGGATTCCTGTAGATTAATATTATTCAGAAAAACTTATGGAAAACATTCACCTTCAATATATGGTATTAAATACACGATTCTGATTCAGATTTTAATATTTTTTAATAATGGAAAGACCTAGAAAATAATTATATAAGCAGATAAAAAATTTGATATGCACAGTTTTTGATGTTTTATGTTTATGATGATGATGGAATTATGTTTTTTTTTTTTATTTAACTATAAAACACGTAAACACGTCTGGCGATACAACGTGGCAATGTAGCATCTGTTTAAGGCACCATTGGTGATAGGTTGGCGTTGAAAGTTTTTTTTTTTTGTTTTATTATTATTATTGTAATTTTATGTGGTATTTTTCTATAATTTATATGTTTATTGTTCAATGAATAAATGAATGGATATTATCATTTTAAGCATGTTAATTTGTTTTGCTGATAAAATAAACTTTACTTATAATTTAAAATATATCGAAAAAAATCTTCGTTTTTAACAATTAGACAAAGAAGACAATAGTATATTTATGTTATCTTAGACTGTAACACAATTCTGGTATGCTTTTAGCCTTTCTAATACACACAAATGTTGTATGACACGCTTATTTTGAAAGTAATAGAATAAACCCAATAAAGTCTTTAAATCTATCAAGCCCTAAATTGTGGCAATACATAGTCTGGCCATAAATACTGTTACAAATGTATGTATCATCACGGGTGCCTTACGGCGCCCGAGACCGTCTAGACGGCCCCAGGGTACCCAGTGGAGGGGTTTTAATCCCACCTCGTCGTAGCCGATGGTATGAGTCTACACCGAACAAGTGGCTAGCTCGTTGCGATGAATAGACTCAATAACCCATCTATAAACAGTTTCACAAGTTGGTATAGTGAAACCGGGCGCGACAGCTTAACGTGCTCTCCGAGGCACAATAGTGGTGTTGTCAAACAAATGTACATATTTTTTTTTATTAAAAACTCATTGGTACACACCGGGATTCGAACCAGGGACCTAAGTGTTTTTAAGTCCAAGGTCTAACCAACTAGGCCACGTATATAACTATTACAATTGAAAATAATAAAAAAAAATCATTTGAATTTGGAATCTGTCATTATTATACGATTGTTCATTGTGTTTTCTCATTTTGGCGCCAATACATTGTACAATATTTTGCGATATTAAAATGGAGTGGGATGATAAAGAGAACCGAATCGCTGTGATTGCATTACACAAAGTAGGTATGGAGCCAAACGAAATTTTTAAAACTCTCCATACACTTGGTATTAGTCAAATGTTTGTGTATCGGGCTATTAATAGGTACAATGAGACCTCCTCTGTTTGTGACGGAAAAAGATCTGGCCGTACACGTAGTGTTCGTACGAAAAAAGTGATCATCGCGAACAATATCGTTTAAGAACAATTATTGATTGACCCCATTCATGTACTTTGTAGGTATGCTTACCACCAGGTAGATACAAGGTCATATAATTTGAATTCAGAACTCGGTCAGCATGCCTTATACATGCCGTTAACATGTCAAAACAACATCTTGTTATGTAAACGACTGATCAATCTAACGATAAATATTTATAACACGTTCCTGCAATCTTATACATATAAAAACACGCAATTTCATACAAAATGTAGGTTGTTTTTGTATTAAACTAAGATACTATATAAATGAACTCTACTTTTTATAAATAAGAATAATATAAAATATAGATTGTGTATTTAAGTATTTACATCTAATATTTAAGTATATTATATACTACATACATACATACATATCATCACGGGTGCCTTACGGCGCTCGAGACCGCCTAGACGGCCCCAGGGTACCCAGCGGAGGGGTTTTAATCCCACCTCGTCGTAGCCGATAGTATGAGTCTACACCGAACAAGTGGCTAGCTCGTCGCGATGTTTTGAATAGACTCAATAACCCATCTATAAACAGTTTCATAAGTTGGTATAGGAAACCGGGACCGACAGCTTAACGTGCTCTCCGAGGCACTATAGTGGTGTTGTCAAACAAATGTACATATTTTTTTTTATTAAAAACTCATTGGTACACACCGGGATTCGAACCAGGGACCTAAGTGTTTTTAAGTCCAAGGTCTAACCAACTAGGCCACGTATATAACTATTACAATTGAAAATAATAAAAAAAATGCATTTGAATTTGGAATCTGTCATTATTATACGATTGTTCATTGTGTTTTCTCATTTTGGCGCCAATACATTGTACAATATTTTGCGATATTAAAATGGAGTGGGATGATAAAGAGAACCGAATCGCTGTGATTGCATTACACAAAGTAGGTATGGAGCCAAACGAAATTTTTAAAACTCTCCATACACTTGGTATTAGTCAAATGTTTGTGTATCGGGCTATTAATAGGTACAATGAAATCTCCACTGTTTGTGACAGAAAAAGATCTGGCCGTCCACGTAGTGTTCGTACGAAAAAAGTGATCATCGTATCATTTAGCCGGCATAGTGGGAGCGAACAATATCGTTTAAAAATAATTATTGATTGACCCCATTCATGTACTTTGTAGGTATGCTTACCACCAGGTAGATACAAGGTCATATAATTTGAATTCAGAACTCGGTCAGCATGCCTTATACATGCCGTTAACATGTCAAAACAACATCTTGTTATGTAAACGACTGATCAATCTAACGATAAATATTTATAACACGTTCCTGCAATCTTATACATATAAAAACACGCAATTTCATACAAAATGTAGGTTGTTTTTGTATTAAACTAAGATACTATATAAATGAACTCTACTTTTTATAAATAAGAATAATATAATGATTGTGTATATTTATGTATTTACATCTAATATTTAAGTATTTTATATACTACATACATACATACATATCATCACGGGTGCCTTACGGCGCTCGAGACCGCCTAGACGGCCCCAGGGTACCCAGCGGAGGGGTTTTAATCCCACCTCGTCGTAGCCGATGGTATGAGTCTACACCGAACAAGTGGCTAGCTCGTCGCGATGTTAAGTAGGTAGTAGATAGTAAAAACTAAAAATAAAAATAATAAACTTTGTTTATTAAGTATGTTATAATTAAAATATTAAAGAATTTGAATGAAATATATTTATTTATTTTTAAAATTTTGTAACCTTTAAAATAATTATAAAAATAAATAATAATATTTTATATACTATTCCTTAAAATTGTTAATTTATTTGCTTTTGCACCCTTTGCATCATCTTTCACTCTCTCAAAGGTTAGCTGGTAGAAAATTCCTAAGGCATTAAGTTCGCCTATGTACAATTTTATTTTGTAATTTTATGTACACAAAAATAAAATTATTTATTACTAACTGTGCTCTGCGGTTTCACTCACTTTTTAATTTAAAAGAAATCAAATCCAAAATTAAATACGGTTGTATTTAATTTTTGTACTAGTTTTTTTTCGAGTATATCTGCTCCAGAACAAAGAATTATTTTTTTCTTTATAACACTAGTTTTTAACTCTGCTTTTAGACTGCCATCATTGCTTACATTTTCGTAAGAAACAAATAAATTAATTCCAATACTAAACTTGGCGAAATAAAGAAACAGTCGCTAGCAGCGTTCTCTGAACAAAATACGTTTACAGCCACAAAAAAAAACTTCTTACAAGATGGTAATATAAAGTAGTTATCTATTACTAGCAAAAAAAAACGTTTATATACTTTTAAGGCTGAGTTGCACCAAAGTGTTCTTCACCTAAACGTTTGTAGTAATAGGTACTTTATTTTACCGTTCTCGAAAGATGCTTTTTTTAAAACATCGAATATCATCGGCGAAATGAGGACGGGTTAATCCCTCCGCTGGGTACCCTGAGGCCGTTTAAACGGTTCTCGGGAGCCAAATAGGCACCCGTGATGTTATATATAGATGGACCAATGATAATTAAATCCAGCTATGGAGCTGAGAGGAACTAGTGTTATCGAAAAAATTATATATCTAATATCACGGTCATAAAATACCGTAGAAATATTTTAATATTAGGGATGTCTTACTCTAATGAGATTAGAGATGTCTTACTCTAATGACGAGTTACGACTACGGAACAATATTTTGACGTGACAATAAATATTTATGTATTTAACTCCAGTTTCACCAAAGTGTCTGTTAAAGTATTTTTAACGATTAAAGTTAAAAATGGCGTCGCATGTACCAGCATGCACGTACATTTGACTTTAAAAACTGGTATATTTGACCATTTTTAACTTTAATCGTTACAAATACTTTAACGGAAACTTTGGTGCAACTGGAGCTAAAAGTTATACATACGAGTAAATATTGATTGTCACGCCAAAATATTGGTCCGTAGCCGTAACCAATCATTAGAGTAAGACATCCCTAATATTAAAATATTTCTACGGTATTTTATGACCGTGATATTAGATATATAATTTTTTCGATAACACTAGTTCCTCTCAGCTCCATAGCTGGATTTAATTATCATTGGTCCATCTATATATACCATCACGGGTGTCTATTTGGCTTCCGAGAACCGTTTAAACGGCCTCAGGGTACCCAGCGGAGGGATTAACCCATATTAAAAGATATCTACGGTATTTTATTATAGTTAGATATAGATAGATAGATGTTTATTTACCAAAAATATATACTTAGTTCAAAATTGATATTTAACATTAAATAGATTCATTTATGACTGTGATAGATATTTAAGAAAAAGGCATCTTTCGAGAACGCTAAAATAAAGTACCTACTACTACAAACGTTTAGGTAACAAGTTTAAAAGTGAAACATAAGTGTCGTTTATCACGACAAAAAGATACTCGTAAAATTGTCCCGTAGTCGTAACGTGTCATTAGAGTAAAACACCCCTGATATTAAAGGCTCCGCCCACCTTTCTGTAAGTTCGTAACTCCAAGAATATAACTTAAACGGAGGTGCTATATTTATTACGTTAAAATTTCCGTTGCTTAAAACGCCTTCTATGTAAAATTATTTATTACTTTAAAATATCCGTTAGTGTAAAATAATATATTATTATTAAAAGAATCAATAAATAATCAACAAAGAATATTTCTAGTTGTAAATATGAATTTCATTCATTCAACGATGGTCTTCGCGATTGTTTATTTTGATCTGCTCACTGCATCTGTCACTATTTTTTTTTCCACCATGTGGAAGGCAAAGATCTTTCGACCACGCAGCCTTAACACTATTTTGGTTTTTGATATTCTTCCACCAGCGTGACAAGGCAAAGAACTTTCGACCATATAGCCATAATTTTAGTGATTGTTATATCTGTCCCTATTTATTCATATATTGTCGGGAAGCCATCATCTTAGTAGGTGATACGAAGTTCACCGGGATAGCTAGTAAATTAAAAATATTTCTGTAGAATTCAAAAAAATAACATTAGGATCTCTATTTTTGTTCGCACATCATGGTTTCTTCGCCCGTAAGGAATACTTCGCGAGGTTTTGTATCTCTCCGGAAAGGGAGACAGCACCCGGATATATGTTACGAAAACGTGTTCAGAGACTCGATGCTAATGTTGTGGCTTTTGTCCTAATGTTGTTTAGTACCAAACGGTCCTAACTTACTATTATTTGTATGCGGAAAATCATTTTTTAGGTTTGAAATTTCTATCATCAATATTTACTGAACTTTCTTGAGCGTGATTTTTCTTGGGTACTTACCAAACGGTGGCTCGAATCTGCAATCCAATAAGATAGCATGTCCAGTTGAGCCTGTCGTTCCCACTACGGCTCCTCCGCGCATTATCAGCTGGCCTTCTAATTCTATCCAGCGGCCTCCACAATCCTGGATAACAGAAATAATCTTAATAAATCTTATAATTTATATAATTTGGCGTCCGTAGACTAGTGGTTGCGACTTAGGCGTTGTATTCGGAGTAGGGTTTGAATATCGGACCATTTTTCAATTCCGGTATTAAGGATAACGAAACCAGTTGTTTTTAAAGAAAGAAAGAATAAAAAAATAACATGTTTTTTAAATTCTTACAATATTTATTCTAAACTCAACATTTTACAATTTAAAACAATGCACAGAATGCACTAGTTTCCAGTTCTTTGAAAATCATTTAGAATAAGCCGCTTACCATCAGCTACCTAGTTATAGAGTCACGAGTCGTACGGATAAAGTAAGAAATTGCCTCTGCACTGCAATTCCTTCGCTTCTTCGAGAGTTATTTCTAATTTCAAGTTTTGTTTTCAACTTCTTTTTTATTTCCAATGTTCAACTATTCTCATTTATTTAAGTTCGTTTGTTTTTTTTATGGTCCCTATGACTTAGGGTCCCTGTGCTAGTAGGGACACTAAGTCAAAGTCAAAATATTTATTTCATGCAAACCTTTACACGTAGATATTTATGCATAGTCAAAAAAAACTATATTTAGTATAAGGTCTAAGTGTGCGCTTGGTTAGGCCGTCATTCTTCCCACACATACATGAAAATAAATATAACCCAAATCGAACACACACCACATAACCAACCAGGTGTAAGCTAGGACTAGGTGGTTAGCTAGTTCCAATGACCTGTCAATCGTTAACTGCCCTGCAAAAAGCCAGACCAACCTGGTCGCCTCGGTGACACAGACTAGACATCCACTATTTATTAATTTTTATTTAAGCCATTTATTCCTTATAATTTACTAACACACAACAATTAATAAAACATTTATAAGGTCCCTTATAGGGTATAGGCCTCCTCCATTTTCTTCTATATACTTGTTTTGTTCTTTGCTAGTTCCTTCCAATTTTCTCCTGCAACCTCTTTTACATCATCCCTACACCTGGTTGGGGGTCTCCAGTTTTTTTTCTTTCCTTCTGGTCCCTTCCATTCTGTTATTAATACCTTTGTCTATCGTCCGTCTTTCATTCTGGTTATGTACCCAATATCCACTATATGGATATTTCTCTAAACACTGACCGCGTGTTGATCCTCCAGAGACACCCTGGAGAACAAGTAAAAAACTCTGGCGTTCCACACGTACGTAACTGACCACCACGGACATGGATGGTTATTTACTAACTTATGCTCAAAGCATATGATAATTTTCCCTCACCCTGCTAAAGAGCATATATATATAGTTTAGTGATTACGTATGTACCATTACGGGTGCCTTACGTCGCCTGAGACTGCCTAGACGCCTCAAGGTACCCATCGATGGAGTGTTATTTGAACCTCGTCGTAGCCGGTGGTATTCTGAGTTTACACCGAACAAATAGCTCATCGTACGATGTTTAGATAGACTCATTAACCAATCAATAAACAGTTTCGCAAGTTTGTATAGTAAAACTGGGACCGACAGCTTAACGTGCTTTCCAAGACACTAAAGTGCTGTTGTCAAATAAATGTAGGTACAGATTTTTTTTATTTAAAACTCATTCGTTTCCGTTAATTGATTAGACCGTAGATTTAAAAACACTATAGTTTTGAACCTTAAACCCGCTTTAAACCTTACAGTCTCCGCTTTTCAGTTTTTTATATAAAAAAAATACATTTGCTGGACCAATAAGCGCCTCGGATATCCCTCAAGTCTGTCTTAGTTTACTATACCAACTGTTAATACATAGTTTATTAAGGCCCAGTTGCACTAAAGTATTAGTGTAAGTAATTGTAATGATTAAAGTTAAAAATGCCGTCGAATGTACCAGATTCATTTTGAAAGTCGAGTCGACAGCATTGAACGCCATTTTTAACTTTAATTGTTACAATTACTTTAACGAACACTTTGGTGCAACTCAGTCCAAACACCGCGAAGAGCTCGCTACTTATTCGATGTATACTCAAAACACCATCGGCTACGACGAGGTGGAAATCAAACTCCACTGATGGGTACCCTGCGCTATAAAGCTCCCGTGATGGTACATATAGCATTTGCTTAACAAATAGATCAAATTGTGCTAGAATTCATAATCATTTATTCATGTATGGAGACCTTGAAACATAGACTACTGGGGTGAGTGTCACATTACCATAGTCTTGTATAATGATATATAAGTCTGAAACACGTGTAAAGTCGTTAGAATTAAAATGTATAGTTCCAGTTTTAGGAGAGTTTTTAAGTATTTTATATATATATATATATTACTGATTTTCTTTTTCCCATTGACAGATTTCCCTTATTTACACAATAACAGTTATATACAATTAGTTAGACAATTAAAATACAAAGCAATTAATAACACGTATTACAGTTAGGTTTACAATATAAATATATATATATATACATAGTCTGGCTATAAATACTGTTACAATTAAAAATAAAAGAAATATTACATTTGAATTTGGAATCTGTCATTTTTATACGATTGTTCATTGTGTTTTCTAATTTTGGCGCCAATACATTGTACAATATTTTGCGATATTAAAATGGAGTGGGGTGATAAAGAAAACCGAATCGCTGTGATTGCATTACACAAAGTAGGTATAGAGTCAAATTCAATTTTTAAAACTCTCCGTGCACTTGGTATTAGTCGAATGTTTGTGTACCGGGCTATTAATAGGTACAATGAGACCAGATTCGAAGAAATCCTGTCAAAAGGGAAAGAAATCCAACCAAAACTGCGTGGACCGAGCGTTATGACCCGGCGCCGAGTCTTGCTGGAAGGACCATACTTGTTAATTGAACATGGTGTTGTTAAGGAGCTTAACTACCTTCTCAAGAATGGTATCTTTATACACTTGTGCCTATGTTTTGATACCTTTTTCACAAAAATATGGGTCAGTCACTCCTTCATAGCTAACACCCCACCAAACCATCATTGAAGTCGGTTAATGCCCACGTTACACTCTGTCGACTAATTGGAAAGCTTCCTTTGCGCATAAATACGGTATTTTTTTTTGTTAAAATGTTGCTCAATTGTAAAAAAAATCTCATCCGTAAACAAAATTCTTCTGTGACCTCCCTTTGTGTGCCGCTGCAGTAGTTGTTTCGATTTTACCATCCTATTCTTTTTTAAATTATATATAGTTAAGAAATAACCAGTGCGTCTCTTATAGGCTGCAAGTCTTAAGTCATCTTTTAAAATACGCAACATGGTTCTAGGTGCTATCTTCATCTCCCGGATAAAATATTTTGCTTTCGGACAGGATTTCTTCGAATTCTTTCCCTTACTGCTTTGACCACCTTTTTCGTACTCCACTTGTTCGGTGTAGACTCATACCATCGGCTACGACGAAGTGGGATTAAAAACCCCTTCGCTGCCTGGGTACCGAAAGGCACCCGTAATGATTGTTTTTTTTATATGTGGGACAATTTACACATATTGTTCTGGTCATAAACTAAGCTCTATATGTACCAGATACAACGATATAATACATATTATATTTTATATAATATTATAAGTAGAACACCCTGTGAAACGCTATAGAGTTTATTTTCTACTCTATATAGGTACTATCCTTAAACCCTAAGCATGCCAATGCGTGCCACTGTGCACTTATATTTTTAAAATATGCACAACTTTATATATTATGTAAATATACCTGTACGCTAAATTTCATTATGTATCTCTAGCTAAGTTTGTACATAATAGCTTCATTGTTCCAACCTGTTCATAAGATAATCTACCTACTGAACCGATTTCAGTTATATTATTATGTTTGTGCTCTCATAATCGCATCGTTATAGCATCACAATTGCTATTTTTTGACATATATTTATCACCATATGGCCCTCCTGAGACGGCCTCAGGATACTCAGCGGACGGGTTTATATTCCAACCTCGTCGTAGCAGATGAAATTCAGATTCTACACAGAATAAGTGGCTGCTTGTCACGATTTGGATAGACTTAATAATAACCCATTAATAAACAGTTTTACAAGTTGGTTTTGTAAAACTGACAGCTTAAGTGGATCTCCAAAGCACTCTATCAACTTAAACTAAAATTTATCCAATAATATTATCATTTAACTCTATATCTAACTTCAGTTGACATAATCAATGGATTCCTCAATGTCGACTGAAATCAATATAAATAATAGAAAGAGAATCATAAAACGATATTATATTAATAGCAACATCAAAGCAGTAGCAAAAAATAATGTTAATTTATATGTTTTATCATAAGAAATTTAACTGTATCAAAAAGGAATAGATTCTACGTCTATATCGCTACGTTTACTTATAAAGCGCTTCCTACCGCTTCGACATTCTCTACATGTTCCATGGGTAAATATTTTGGACATGGTCAGAGGCTCTACCATGGGTTTGCGCATTGGAGAAACGTAACGTATTCATTTACGTATACGTGAGCAACAACCAATAGGATCGCTTTATTTTTGGTAACAGGATTGAATAAAGCGATCCTATTGGTTGTTTTCTACAATGCGCAAACCCATGGTAGAGCCTCTGTAGAGCCTCATATTAGCTAAAAGTACAACCTCCCAAAGTCACCATGCATACCGATTTACGTTAAAATTATCTACAAACTTATTGGTACGCCGGAGATCGAACTTGTGATTTTCAGTTGAATGATCAAATTATTTATTTCATGTAAATCTTTACAGATTTTTTTAATTTTTTAATAATATAAATATAACTAACAGTAAGCCGTGCGAAGCCGGGGCGGGTCGCTAGTATAATATAAAATAAATTTGATATATAAAAGTCAAAGTTTCGTAAAAATATATTATTTTGAGTGCTTTTGTTAGTAACGCTGCTAAATTTTACGATAAATAAATAAATATCATCACGGGTGCCTTACGGTGCCCGAGACTGCCTAGTCGGCCTCAGGGTACCCAGCGAAAGAGTTTTAATCCCACCTCGTTGTAGCCGAAGGTATGAGTCTACAACGAATAAGTGGCTAGCTCGTCGCGATATTTGGATAGACTCAATAACCCATCGATAAACAGTTTCACAAGTTGATATAGTGAAACTGGGACCGACAGCTTAACGTGCTCTCCGAGGCATTATAATGATGTTGACAAACAAATGTACATATTTTTTTTTATTAAAAACTCCTTGGTACACACTGGGGTTTGAACCAGGGACCTTACCTTGTAGTGTTTTTAAAAGTCTGAGGTCTAACCAACTCGTCCACCACATATTAATTTTACGACATATTTTAAAATGGTACTCTACAAAAAAGTTCGCAGCATCAGTACCTACATTGCTTATACTAGTGTGAAACCTGGGGACGCTAAATAATAAATAAATACCATCACGGGTTCCTATTTGGTTCCCGAAAACCGTTTAAACGGCCTCCGGGTACCCAGCGGAGGGATTAACCTGTCCTTATTTCGCCAATGGTATTCGGAGGCAACACCTATCAAGTGGCGAGCTTGTTGCGGTGTTTAAGATGAAATAGCCTCGTTGTACAAAGCGGGGTGGGTCGCTAGTTGAGTAATAAAGACATTACGGTATTGTATCTGGACAATGTCTAGCGAGCTTTTGTCCCACTTAAGCTTGTCTAGTAACTTTTAATAATCGTAAGTCTTTCTTTATTATAGGGTGGAGCTAAGAGAGGTTCTCTTTGAGGTTTAGTTTAATTTTAAGGTTTATTTTTTTTGAGAAGTTCATGGATTCAAAATAATACACCTGAAAAATGTGACGGTTTATTATTGTTTTCCACCAAATACATTTATTAATAATACATGAACAAGCTTGTAACATGGACTCGACTGAAAAAAGAGTAAGAAGTGAAAATCTACGTACGTAATAATATATATGGGAAGCGACTATGGGAGTACATGTTGAACACAATACTGAACAAGCCACCAAATGATACATTAAATAATAAAACTCAAAGTAAACAAAAGAAATTAAACTAATTAAAAAAAAATACTTGAATATGTATCCTGATTTAAAAAAAGATACCTAAGCATTTAATTAACAAAATATACCTAGTCCTTAATCCTTTATTAAATCCTTATCAGGATATTCTTATATTGAATTAGTAAAAAAAACGCAATGAAAAATTTCTGATAGGTGGGACTCGAACCCACGGCAAGAGCTAAGACAACAAGTCCTAAACACTTCAAGAAATTTGTCATTGCTAAGTGCTTCTAAAAGAATATCAAGATAAGGAAGTTATAAAAAAACTAATAATATAAATACAATAAAATATATAATTTACTAGGACTTTTAACTTCACTCTAATATAAGAGTAATTAGAAGCAAAGCACATAGAGGGCGTCTGTGTATAAGTAGATAAGCAAAGACAAATTTCGCGCGGGGTGACTGGAACCTGGTTGGCTCAGTGGTTGAGTATCTTGCCGCGAAAGCAAGGATCGTGGGTTAAAGTTTCCCACCAATATATTTTTCATTGCATTTTATCTTTAAAAAATTTTATATAATATATATACAGGTTGAATTTTTGAAAATAAACCGGTTTGATTCCCGGCTAGGAGAATATTTTTTTCACAAATCGAATGTTACAGCTTTAGTATTTATCAAAATCCCGAGACTTCTTTGAACATTTTTCTCTATTAAAGTTTAGGATTTGGCCTTAAAGGCACACTTGAAAAATTCACCCTTAATGATCTTTTTTTATTGAAAAAAAATAAAGATCATTATTTTGAAGAGTATTTTAAGAAAACATTTAATTACTCGCGTCGAGTCGTATCCTAGAGGCAAGTACTGAAAAGAGTTTAGACTTAAGTAATTAGAACATATTTTTTCGATAAAAAAATAACGAAATCACTCTGTTTGAAAGACGAGAACTCGTATTTACATACATACATATTATCGCGGTTGCCTTACGGCGCCCGAGACCGCCTAGACGGCCTCAGGGTACCCAGCGATTGGGTTTTTAATCCCACCTCGTTGAAGCCGATGGTATGAGTGTATACCGAACAAGTGGCTAGCTCGTCGCGATGATTTGAACAGACTCAATAACCCAAACAAACAGTTTCACAAGTTGGTATAGTGAAACCGGGACCGACAGCTTAACGCTTAACTCTGAGGCACTACAGTGGTGTTGTCAAACAAATGTACATATTTGTTTGCCAACACCACTGTAGACTCGTATTTATTCTAATCCAAATTAGTTTTCTAATACATTTTTAGAGACTATGGAACAAAGTATAAATTTTAAGGTATAAAATACCATCTGTATTGAACAGAGTTTTAATTTTGTTAATAATTTTCATTGAAATGATTAAAATATTTTTTAATTGCATTATTTGTAATACAATAGATATTATAAAATATAAAGTAGGTCGTTCATACAAATAGTTATTTCTGACAAGCAGCATAGTCACAGACATAATATTATTATTTAAATTAGCATAATTCTGAAAATGTTATATAAGTAGGTACATCATTGAAAAACAAACACTCAAAATTTCCTATATACTATAATATCATTGTTTTTTTTTTTATTTCGTAATTTCTGTTAAGAACCTTATACTCGTAAAAGGAATAAACTCTGATTATTTTAACATAAACTAACCCACTTTCTTTTACAATACGATCACTCAAGGAACATCTATGTCTTTTCAACAAAATGTCAAACAAAAACTAAAAAAAAAGAAGCTGACGTTTCTTGAGTTAAGGCGAGGTATGCTCGTCCTAAAATTTCGTATTTGTATCTTTATGTTTTATCTCAGCGTTATAAGTACGCTGTTTTTTAAGTTTTTTTTTATATTAATTTAAGAAAAACTACATAAAAAATTAAAATTAACAATTAACAATATTTTATTTATTTATCATATAAACGTTTATAAACAAAAAATCATGTTAAACATTTATAGTAATATCATAAAACCGAAGAATTTCAGAGTTTTTTTCACGATTAAATTCTATCGAACTAACTATTTTATTTTACGTAGAACTTAACAGAGGCTCTACCATGGGTTTGCGCAATGCATAAACGTAACGTATTCATTTACGTATACGTGAGCAACAACCAATATGGTCGCTTTATTTTTGGTAACAAGATTGAATTAAGCGATCCTATTGGTTGTTGCTCACGTATACGTAAATGAATACGTTACGTTTCTACGATGCGCAAACCCTTTGTAGAGCCTCTGTTATCACTAATATCCTCCAGATTAAGAAAATATTTTTTCTGTTCGGTAAAAATAAAATAAATATTTTTATAAATATAAAATAAAAAAATAATAAAATAAATATTTTTTCTGTTCGGTAAAAATAGTCACTTTCTTAAAAAAATTGGAACTATCCACGCAATCTCTGAAGTCACCTCACCTTAAAAGTGGAGTTGAGTTGAGGATAGAACATAGAATTTAGAGGAGATGCTTCATCGTCGAAAAAGCCTCTAAAACAAACAAATAAATAATAGCCATAAAACAAAATGATTAAAACAATGATAAATAATCACAATAAGATGGGACACCATTACAAATGTTGAAGTTGGCAACACTCAGTTTTAATGACTCTATAAATTGTGGGCAGCCTTTAAATTGGACAGCTGCGTAATTTACAATTCACTTGGCAGCTCATCCGTCGAGTGTAAACTCACACTGACGACTGTTTTAATGATTTTTTTATACGAACATCTATTTCTAGTAGGTTATGACGTAGATAGAGTATTTTCAAAGGGTTAAGACTGTCTTTGACGATAACTGTGTTAATTGATGCAGGGTTAAATTGAAAAGTTTAGCTTTTTAACGTTCCAATTATATAATGTATATCGATCGCAGTTACTTTTTAAGTGAACATACATTGTCAGGTGTAATCTAATAAATATTTCTCAAAATTATACATGAAAGTTGTACTTTAGGCTAATATAAGGCACTATTGATCAATTTATTTTTAAATATCGTAAATTGGCTACATTATTATTATTATCATTACTAGTCTTCAACATTGTTGCAATCAAATATTTTTTCTTTCCATACTTCTACTTCGGTGCCTTTAATTCCTATTTTAAAAGTCAATAAAATATGCGGATATTTGATTACTAATAAAGGAAATCATATAAAATTTAAAAAACAATATTATTTTTTCGAATAACTTTCTATCCACTTTTCCCATTTTTTTTTTAAAGTACTTAAAGTACATTAAAGACATATATAGATTATATCATCGGAGCCTAAACTTTTTTGATTACCTATTTATCCTTTTGGTGGGTCAACAAAATCTATAACCATTAGAAATTTCAAATAATTTTACGAGAAATTTGATGTGGATATACAGACAAACGGAGAAGCACATGTTCATAATGGTTCAATTTTAGAATTGATTTTTTTACAGAATTTTAGAAAAATTTTATACCATAAAATCAGGGCAATAATGATTTTCAATACACATTAGTTTACTACAATAGTAGCGATAAAGAATAATTTGTATTTCAACTCTATATTTTAATAAGTTTTATTAAAAATATTCGAATCTATATAAAAAATCACGGGTGCATTACGGCGCTCAAAACGACCTAGATAACTTCCGGGTACAGAAGTAATAATAATATATAATAATATGTAGGACAAATTACACATATTGCTCTGGTCACAAACTAAGCTTTAGGCATGTACTATGTGTACCAGATGCAACGATATAATACGTATTATATTTTATAAACACCCAGACCATGACAAATTGTACAGAAAAAACGTACTAATATTTTTTGCCATGGGTGGGAATCGAACCCACGACCTCCGGATACAATGCCAAAGGCGCAAAAAGGGTCTACATCGAAACCCTACAAGCAGTTATACAAGTTGATACAGTGAAACAGGTATTGACAGCTTAACGTGCACTCCAAGGCACTTTTTTTAAATGAAGCAGGACATGTGATCCTACTTCCACCTGATAGTAAGTGGCAATGTTACGCCCAAGAATGTTTTTAACCAATAGTCGTAATAATGCTTGCTTCAATTGGTTGATTCCACTATCTCTGCTTGAGAAACTTATTCACGCCTCACTTAAATGACTCGCAGGATTAAAGGAAGAAGGGAAAACGCACGCAGGCAAGGCATTCTACTTTTTTATCGGTACTACAAATGTGCTTAAAAATGTTTTTATTTTTATATACAGACCAGAACAGAACATGGAAAGTATATTTTATTTAAGTAGTTTTATTATGAGATAAAACGTTTGCTAAAAAATATAATGCTGTCACGGAATGACCCGCATAACCGGGCAAAAGAGATATATCACGATAAACGTCACAGACGTGGTATATAAATAGCCGGGATTGTGTGGAATATAACATGACGGGTTTTGTTGAACGGCAAACTGTATTAAGTCTTGTAATGAATATGCCTTTGTAACTTTTGAAATGAGATCAGTGAGGAAAATCCTCAGAGACTAAATGTCAAACAGAGCTGGGAATAAGATGTGGAACAGATGATGAAGTTATATGGAAAAGAGTATGGAAGATGAATGAAAGAAAATGGTAGAGATGTCTTTAAACAAGCGCAAATATATCGCAAGCAATTAAATTTTAGGTAGAGGCCTCTTTAACTTCGTTAGGCCGACCGACCGGTTCTGTTACCACCGCCCATACAGATGCGAAAACCGCATTAAATTGTTGTCGAGAAGATAGTTTTCTCCTTTCAAGGTGCAGTTTCGAAAGGGGCAGTTGATTTGACAATAAAGCATCGAAGTCTTTGTTTTCCGTTTCGTAATCGTATTATTTAGCCGGCATCGTGAAAGTGATCAATGTATAGTAGTAGTCTCGAGAAAGCTTAAAAAGAAAGTCTAGCTACAATGACAGTGATCAACTGGTTCTCATCCTTGAAACCTTGAACCTACTACGTCGAGAGCCAGACTCGATCCTGTCATACTTCCTTGATGATCCTGGAGTTGCTGCTTCCAGGATATGCCTAGACTCCACCTCGGGCATCTTCTCTGGGCGTTAGAGAGCCCCCTATTGCTGCAAGGAGCCTTGAGTGACGGGGCCACCTGACTTCTCGTCTCAGACTGAAGCCTGAGAGACGGGAATTCATCTCTACGTATACGGCTGCCTCTACAGAGGTGCTTTTCTGTGCCGCCGCATTCCTCTTGCTGCCGTCGTGCCGCAAGGCTCTGCCACACGGACCTCACCTCAGGCCTACAGCCTCGAGAGTCAAGCCATCTCAGCCCTCGTCCCAGGCTTCAGCTTTAGAAAAGAGGTCTAGCCGCATTGTGTGCGGCTGCCGCTGCAGTCGTGCATGCTATTTCTGCCATCGTGCCGCCGCCGTTACCTGCCTACTTCTGCTGCCGTCTACGTGCCAGTCCTAGAGACTGTCACTCATTAGTCCCTTTAATCTTCCCATACTATAGTCAGAGTTTTAGTTTATAATAGGATCTCCACAATAGGCAGGACAACCTCTATAGGTCTTATATAGCTACTGTACTCAAATATCTCTTAAAATACTTCTAATTGTAAATATTTATTTTAAATATATTTGTATCAACTCAGTTAATATTAATTTTATTTAAAACCCCCTCGCTGCATCGTATTGATTGATCCCGTTCATGCCGTGCTCCAATTAAAAAAAAAAGATTTAAAAATGACAAAAGAAAAAGACAAATTACCTCGTTATAAAGGACGGTGGAGAGAGGCAGCAAGTGGTAGCCGAGAGCTCGGTCCCAAATCACACCTTTGTTCCACACTTCTACCAGGAGACCCAAGTTCACGTCGTTGATTTCACTGCGGACAAAAATATATCAGTTAGAAATATTAGTATGTTTTTTACGAGGCTCCTAAAACTTTGCCAGATTTATCTACAGATTTTTATTATCATATTATATGGGAGAATACGACATTAGAATTCGGTCCATGAGATACGGTGGAAGACTTTTTTGATAACTGTTTGCTATAGCCGCTATTTATAATAAACACAGTTAGCAAAATCTCATGAAGAGGTACTACTGATCACAAACTAAGTTGTATAATAGATATAAGAGGGAATATTGTTTAAGGCAAACTTTTCTTCTTAAGAAGTTCATATTAGGTATCTTCTTTTTTTTTCATTTCATTTTTTACGTTTGTTTGACAACATTACTATAGTGCCTCGGAGTGCGCTATTGGTCAGATCCATCTATAATCCGTGAAACTGTTCATATATGGGTTATTGAGTCTATCCAAACATCGCATCGCGACGAGCTAGCCACTTTTTCGGTTTAGACTCGTAACATCGGCTACAATAAGGTGGGATTAAAAGCCTCCACTAGGAACCCTGAGGCCGTCTAGGCGGTCACCGGCACCCGTGATGATATTATGTTTTTTACTCTTTACTCACACAAGAAAATTTGCTTTTCTGTGTCCTGGAGAACAAGATAAATAGCTTATAATAAATTTCCTTCAATTTTTTTTTTTTAATTTTTTAGTTGATGAAACCTAACCCGTTTAGATAGGGGCCTCTATTTGCACCAGGGCCCTTCGATACCTAGCTATTCCACTACGCCCCGAACACTTTTTGTTTAATCGGTGCACCGCATTTGACTTTGTATCTACCTGAAGGTAAGTAGACCTACAAAAACCATGAATAGGGTCGATCATTAGCATTTATCCTTCCCACTATGCCGGCTAAGTACTATGTTGTCCTTGTAGCTAACAACATAAGAGGAAATTACATGCAAAATGTTGTCCTTACAAATATCCTCCTTGCTTTATCGTCCAATCAAACCACAGAATAAAACCGAAAAATGACTAGGTCACTTGACGAGTTTTTCATCTGTATGATATCGAAACCGGTCGGTAGGCCTAGTAAGGTTATAGAGACCTTCCTCCTACCCAAATAAACACTTGCTGTAGAGACAACAGTATTATGTCTACCCCGCAAAGGATCCAGCGTGATGATAAATAAAATATGAATATAAATGTAAAATAATGATATTAAGAAGCCAGGAAAATCTTTTCTATCTCTAAACGTCTAAAAACGTGTAAATGTTGTTTTCAGTGATATCAAAGTTTATTTATATGAAAATAACGTAGAGGTGTAAATATTACTTACTCGATCCTAATTAGATAGTCTTTTTATAAAAAATCTATTAACTTTTGAAAAGACGCCCAAAGTTTGATTTATGATTTTAAAAATATTACTTTAGTTGTCATTTTAAAACTTAAAAGATTTTTTATTAAGAAATTTTGTAATTAGGATCGAGTAAATAAAATCTACACCTCCATGTTCTTTTTTCTCAACAAAAAAACTTTATTATCACTGAAAACAACATTTAGATGTTTTTTGACGCTCGAGTTTGCGAATCCTTATCCAGCGACCACATTCTGTTTATTATAACGTAATCATTAGATTGTCAAAATAACGAATTCCGTTATTAGCGTTCTCTCCTCCAATCAGCGAAGGTTAAAAAACTACTCTGATTGAAGGAGAATGCGCTAATAGCGGAAATCGTTATTTTGACAATCTAACGATCACGTTATAAGAAACAGAATGTGGCCGCTGTGCACTTAAGTAGGTAATATTTTTACAGTTTTTCCTTTATTTTGATGTCCATTAAGTTTTACTGCCGTAATTCTTAAGTGGTAAAGTTTCCATAAAAGTTATTTTGTAGTTTTATAACAACTTCATTCATCGGGAAAACGTAAACAAATAAAGTTCTGTTGTGAAACTTTATTGTTATTAGTTGTGCAGCTGATATTAGGAAAGTTTTAGAAATAATAATAATATGGACGACAATTTACACATATTGCTCTGGTCACAAACTAAGCTCTAGGCTTGTACCATGTGTATCAAAAACAACGATATAATACATATTATATTTTATAAACACCCAGACCATGACAAACTGTACAGAAAAAACGTCGGTACTTATATTTTTTGCCATGAGTGGGAATCGAACCCACGACCACAAGTCTACGGATGCGGTCAAAAGAAATGCGACTTTTTTTTTACTGGAGCACGGTATGTAATATTCTATCTTATGAAGCCTCATTTACCTTTGCCTATAGAATTTATGGATCTGTGTTCTTTATAGCTACTTAATTCCATGGAATCTATGCAATTATTTAACTATTTTCTTATTAGTAAGTTTTATTTGACATATAAAAATGTATTTTTCAATAAAACACCATTTTGAATTTGAAAGAGCAGCATGATATCACATCAGTACTTGTAGAAATTAATTTATTTATATATGTTTATATAAAATTAAAAAAAAACAGAAATACGCTACACACTGTTCCTCCTATGAATTTCTAGCGTTTGCGGTGGAGACTTTAGGGCCATGGTCTCCAGATGCAAAAACATTTGGAAAAAATCTAGGAAAACTTTTAATTGATGCATCTGGAGATCAACGTGCTAGGTCCTATTTTTTCCAACGCATATCGCTGGAAATTCAGAGGGGGAATAGTGTGAGTATTTTGGGCACGTGCGCAGCGTCGGAAGACTTAAATGAAATATTTTATCTTATTTAGTTTTAAAATTATTAATAAGTTTTTGTTTATATATAATAGTTTATTTTTTGAATAAAAATATTTTGAACAGGGATTTATATAATATAAATTGTATGTTTAACTTCCAATTTAAAAGCTAAAAAAATAATTTATTAATTATAATACTGACTGGGATGGGTGACCGCTTTATACAACGAGGCTATTTCATCATAAACACCGCAACAAGCTCGCCACTTGTTAGGTGTTGCCTCCGAATACCATCGGCGAAATGAGGACGGGTTAATCCCTCCGCTGGGTACCCTGAGGCCGTTTAAACGGTTCTCGGGAGCCAAATAGGCACATTTGGTATTTATTATTATTTATTTAATTATAATAAGAATTTTAAATATTTTTATTTCTAATACTCGTATTGTAATAATTTTATCAGTTATATTATCAAAAAAAAAAACATTTATGGTCATTTAACTACCTAGACCTACAAAATCCATGAATGGGGAAGATCAATAAATTGTTGTTTAACAGCATAGGTCGCTCCCACTATGTTGGCTTAATGATGCAGTTAGGAAATGGGCAGCTATTTATTTTTACTGGAGCACGGTATGACATTGTATCTACCTAATAGTAAGCCTATGGCTCAGCATCAGCAATGCTTTGATACTTGGCAGATGGAATTAAATAAATTATATACCTTTCAGAACGAAATCCTAAATAATTCCACGAAAAAATATAGACACTGATTGAAAAGCCAAAAATCTAGCACTTTCTAACAAATTTAGTTTTTTTTATGAAAAAAATATTTTTTGATTTTTAATAAAAAAGTTGTAAATTTACTTTTATTAAAAACAGTTACAGGCATCCATTGAAAAATACAAACTTAAACAGTACAGTACAGGTATTGGGTACAGTCTGGTACCAGAAATTTTAACAGTACCTGTCAATACACCTTTACAGTACCTGTCAATACCTAGTATGTAGACACAAAAGTATCTAACTTAGATAGGTAAACCTACTGTTGTCGGACATTTTTTACTAAGTATAGTAGTATCATTTAAAAGTCTAGAATAGGTACTCATTTTCATAGCAACCGAGTCTGCAATTATAGTATGACAGGGTTTAACAACTAGGTCAAATCTAATACTAGGTTTAACTGCCCCTAGGCAATATTAAATTGTTTGCGTTATTTATGTTGACAAATTAACAAATCATTTTGAATTATTAATAGCTATTTGTTTACGAACGCAACCTAGGCATAATTTTATTCATTTTTCCGCCTCCGTGGTCAAGTTGTAATCATTAAGGTTGTATCCTGTGGTAGTTAGTGGGTTCAATTCCCACTCATAGAAAATAATATTAGTACTTTTGTTTTGTACAGCTTAATAATTTCATAGTCTGGGTGTTTTTAATATCGTTATTTTTGGTGGACATAGTAGAATCTCAGAGCTTAGATTGTAATACAATACATAACAGGCAATACGAGTATGTGTAAAATGTCCTACATATAATTATTACTAGCTTCTGCTCGTGACTTCGTTCGCCTGGAATTTAGAATTTGATATATAATAATAATAGGATAATTTACACATATTGCTTTAGTCACAAACTAAGCTCTAGGCTTGTACTGTGTACCAGAAACAACGATATAATACATATTACATTTTATAAACACCCGGACAAACTGTACAGAAAACATTCTAATGTTATTTTCTATAAGTCAGAATCGAACCCACTTTTTTATGCCATGAGTGGGAAAAGAACTCACGACCTTCGGATATATTAGGATATAGAGGATACACTATAGATATGTTATGCAAAGGTAGGTAAGAACTTAAAAGAAATAATTTCTAAATTAACTTAATTAGTGAAAAATCCAGAAACATTATTTATTTCTTACCAAAAGTATAATTATGTTTTTTTTTTCTTTTTAAAGTCCTTATTTTAGAATAATTGATTTTCCTAACAAACTTCCACTTCCTTAAGAGATGGTTTTATTGATAAAACTGACCTTTCCAGGGGCTCAAACTATTTCTGTACCAAATTTCATCTAAATCATTTTTTTTTTTATAAGAGCTCAGCATGTGACCTTGCATCCACCTGATGTTAAACAGTATGCAATGTCCAGGAATGATAGCAACAATCGGATGCATACAGGTGCACCGCTGGTTGCCATCATTATGCCGGCTTAAGGTGCCTATTTAATGACTTAAGCGCGAAAAGGAAAGTTTTATTAGTACGGATAGAATATAATCCTTTCTAATGGTTCTTTGTATAGCTTGCTGGCGCATTAAAGTTTGTAAGCTTCCAAATCTTTAGGCATATTAAAATTATTAATGATAAAAATCTGTACATTGATCTGTATAAAAAAAAATGGCGGGATGGACTCTAAATGAGCTATAGTACAATAAACTATATTTTATAGAGTTTCTATCTTTCTGTTTGTTTGTTTGTCGGGGCATCACTAATAGACCATATAGTAAATCGGCATTATGAAGGATGAGCATGGTACTTGGCCTTGGTCAACATGTTTACTTACCTTAGTAATAATAGGTATCTATTAAAAACAATAGCTAATACTTTATTTTATTTCAAAATAGGCACTGGCACCAGCCAGCGCAACTATGTGAGAGACTAACACAAAATAAATAAGTAAATTAATAATAATATGTAGGACAATTTACACATATTGCTCTGGTCACAAACTATTTGGCTCCCGAGAACCGTTTTAAACGGCCTCAGGGTACCCATCGGAAAGATTAACCCGTCCTCATTTCGCCGATGGTATTCGGAGGCAACGCCTAACAAGTGGCGAGCTTGTTGCGGTGTTTATGATTAAATAGCCTCGTTGTATAAAGCGGTCACCCATCCCAGGCCGGCCTTGTTGTCATCTGCTTAACCTTGTTATCAGTTGCGCTGTGACTTAACCACTAGCCTGGGGCCGCTTTGTACTATATGTACCAGATATATATATATAATATACGTGGTGGCCGAGTTGGGTAGACCTTGGACTTAAAAACACTTAGGTCCCTGGTTCGAATCCCGGTGTGTACCAATGAGTTTTTAATTTAAAAATGTGTTGTTTGACAACACCACTATAGTGCCTAGGAGAGCACGTTAAGCTGTCGGTCCCGGTTTCACTATACCAACTTGTGAAACTGTTTATAGATGGGTTATTGAGTCTATTCAAAACATCGCGACGAGCTAGCCACTTGTTCGGTGTAGACTCATACCATCGGCTACGACGAGGTGGGATTAAAACCCCTCCGCTGGGTACCCTGGGGCCGTCTAGGCGGTCTCGGGCGCCGTAAGGCACCCGTGAAGATATATATTTTATAAACTCCCAGATCATAATAAACTGTATAGAAAAACGTACTATTATTTTTTTGCCATTGGTGGGAATCGAACCCACAACCTCTGGATACAACGCCAAAGGCCCAACCACTAGTCTACGGAGGCGGTAATTAGCGGTAAGAAGTGGTTAACCTAGACTACGTCAGAATATGACGTAGTTTACCAAATGCTTTTCAATCACAAGACCTAAATTGATTAAATAGTTTCCTTGAAAAGACTTGGAAAAAAAGTTAGTCGGTAGGTACCTAATAATGATTAGCCCTACTTCTTCTAGGTATACTCTACTTCTTGGTACAGTAACTATATATATATATATATCATCACGGGTGCCTTACGGCGGCCGAGACCGCCTAGACGTCCTCAGGGTACCCAGCGGAGGGGTTTTTAATCCCACCTCATCGTAGTCGTATGAATCTACACACACAGATGTGTGTTTTTTTAACAATGATAATATTTTTTTGCTGCCTCCAGTATCACTTTTAGAACCCATTAAATAAAAAAGTAGGTAACAAAGTATTTTTTTTTTTTTCAAAAATAAAGTCCGAAAAATAAATTATTATATAAACAAACGTCTATATGCTTAAAATGACTCCTACAAATACATAATAAGTTCGTATGTAACAAGACAAATACAATTAGACAAGTGATAGGCTTTAATTCGGGAGTTTAGTGTGAAAGATAACGTGATTTGTATTTTTTTTTTGTGTTATTTATCTTTATGTTTTTGTATAGGCGACACTAAAAGGAAAATATACGTGTTTCATTATTTTCATCATAGAACACAATATAAAAATTTGATCACCGTGACAAAAAATATCCAGTATTATATATATTCATCAATGTTTTGTATTTATTTGACAGTTGTTTATTCGATATTTGCTGTGGTTTAAATACTTATATTTTGCAATATATATATATCATCACGGGTGCCTTACGGCACCCGAGACCGAATAGGCGGCCTCAGGGTAACCATCGCGGGGGTGGCTAGCTCGTCGCGATGTTTGGATAGACTCAATAACCCATCTATAAACAATTTCACAAGTTGGTATAGTGAAACTGTGACCGACAGCTTAACGAGCTCTCCGAGGCACTATAGTTTGTTAAACAAATGTACATATTTTTTTAGATTAAAAACTCATTGGTACACACCGGGGTTTGAACCAGGGAGTGTTTTTAAGTCTAAGGTCTAACCAACTCTGCCACCACTATTGATATATTTGCAATATATCTGGCTATAATACAAACGTTGTAGCGAATTAGCGATGCGATGCTACAACTGTCGACGAGATGAAAGCGTGTGCATTCTAACGATGACGATGTGATACAGTCCGTTGCACCTAAGTTGCTTAGAGATGCATATCACTCTGTTATATACTAGGTGCCCGCAACTTCGTGTGCTTGTTTTTTTTTTAAGTTTTATTACTAAATACCTAAACTTAATGTTCCAAAGGTTTGACTGTCAGATAATCAAACCCAACGGCATTAAGTCCGCCTTTGTATTATGCAATAAAGTTAGATTTTTTATTTTTTTATTACTTTTTTGTGTGTTTGGTAACTGTTTGAATAGAATAAATATTATAAACATTTTTTAAATTTGGTATAGTGAAACTGGGACCAATAGTTTAACGTGCTCTTAGAGTACTATAATGGTAAAATACTTTTGACAATGAAAATTAAATGAAAGCCTTTTTGTCATCTTTAAATGTAAGTATTTTTTGATTTATATCTTAATAATTAAAAAAAAAAAACCTAATTAAAATATATATAATATATTTACCTAATTGAAATTAGATACAATGAAAATTCAATTATTTTTTTTCCGAAGCATTATAAGAGAAAAATACTTTGAGAATGAAAATTCTATTATTTTTTAAATAAAATTTAGCTATTCTGACATAACAAGCAATTTTATCACGCAATCTTGGGTGCCATGCTACTAGGGCTGGCGTGCAGTTAAATAAATAGAAATAACTACATAAATGTTCGTGTATGTTTAACACTGCGATATCATAAAAGTTTGTTTCTCGCAATACAGCCCCCAAGAGGGAAGAAGAAAATCTGAGAGAAGATGTGGAGGCCAACTTATGTCATATCGAAATCCCAACAAATATTTGTTCAGGAAAACGACTTACCTATCGAGCACGTACTTATGGAATTATATTTTCTTACCTAGTATTTACATTAGAAATTGGGAAATAAGAATATTTTTATTAAAATAAAAAATCGAATGAACGCAGAAAGGCTTTTAGGAACCCGTTTTAAGGTTTTCTAATAGGTTTTTTTTATTAAGGTAAGTAACCAATGGCATATATAAAGGTATAAAGATTGGTATTTTTAAGAGCGTGAACACTGTGACACCCCAGAGAAAAAGAAACCAGCAAGTAAAAAATTCTAGTGCTTAACACAAACTGACAAAAGAGCATAACTATTGATTTGCTTATGCTGTATAGCATAAATATATATCATAGCATACTCAAAATGCACCCTATTGAACAGCATGCGTAAAATACCCTATGGCAGATTATTTGTTACTGTACCAATGTACAGAACTACATAGTATACTATAGTATAAATTAAGTAGGTAATCATAATATAGTGTTATTAGGTGACGTATATTAAGTGGACAGGAAAAGGTTTCGCGAAGTCGAACGTCAAAAAACATCTAAATGTTGTTTTCAGTGGAAATAGAGTTATTTTTGGAAATAAAAGCACATGTATGTTTAGATTTTATTTACTCGATCATAATTACATAATTTCTTTATAAAAAATCTGTTAAGTTTTAAAATGAAAACTAAAGTAATATTTTTAGAATAATAAATTAAACTTTCGGATCGTTTTAAAAGTCAATAGATTTTTTATAAAGAGACTATCTAATTAGGTTCGAGTTCGTAATATTTATACCTCTACGTTCTTTTTTCATTAAAAAAATATTTTGATATCAACTAAAATAACATTTACACGTTTGTAGACGCTCGAGATTTCGAATCCTTTTCCTGCCTTCTTAAGGCTCTCTTTAAGCAAACAACCTTACTAAACCCATGAATCCGTTCGACAAATACCTACTACTATTATTTATTCACTATTCTAAACCTTCGCTAACGATATAAAACTGTGAGGACTTAGCAATCACAATTGATTCGATTAATTCTAGACTATCAACGTTTAGCCGCCCATTAAATCTATAATGAGCTTAGCATGGCTTTAAGTCATGTAAACTCATCGATTTCTCTAGCTCACTTTGGCATGCTATTAAACTTTGTAGGGGAGAGTTTATTATTTATTAGATTTTCCCGGTTTTTCTTGGTTTAAAAAAAATATAATTATATAAATTATAAAGTCTTATTCACCTGATTTTGGCTCCGTCTGACTTCTGCTGTTCCCAAAACTCAAAGAACCCACTGGTTATTGTTTTTTGAGGATTAATGGATTGAGGAGATAAAAGCGATTTAGAACTCGATTTCTAAGATGGCCTTAGAAATCGAGTATAATAAATGCTTTGAAGATTAGAAGAAGCGTTTGGTATAACGACTGTAGAAATATGAATTACGGTAAGGCAGTTTAGGCGAGTGACGGCACAAACATAAATAATATAATTATACTACTTTTAATTAAATTTTAGTCATTATACTATTTATATATTAATGCGTATATTGTATGATATGTACTATATTATATGGTAGGTAGTATATTATATATGTATATGTGTATAATACATGTATTTGTATAGCATATGGCTATATATGTATTTATTTATAAATATAAATAAAAACACATTATATTTTTTATTGCACACCTACCTAAACTTAATGTTCTAATGTCCTGAAGGTTTGACTGTCAGATAATGCCCAACGGCATTAAGTTCGCCTTTGTATTATGCAATAAAGTTTGATAAATAAATTAATTAATTAATTAAATGGCCTTCTACGCTTTACGCATAATTTTGCCAATGACAAGTGGGTAGATTTATAAAGTGAAAGAATGTAAAGTAAAAGTGGGATAAGAGGATGGAAAGGAATTGGGAAAGCACTATGATAGAAAAAGGAATGGCGACATGGCCGTATGTAAGATTACTAATAACACAGCTTCCGTTGCGTGCACTGCGTAAACGGTTAAAGTGAAAGATAAAGTTACTAGATTCAGCTAGTATCATAATATAAACTTAAATATGAAAAATATAACAGAAATACGCGTCTACAGTCTTCAGACCACCCTCAAAGACCCTACTAAAATACAAGAGCACATGTCAGAGCCTGAACCTCCAAAATTAGAAAGAATTGTAAGGTCAAGCCATCTAGAGGACCCTTGTGCAAGCCCTAAAGACAAATGGGCAGCATACTGAGTTTTATAAAGGTCGACTAAAACAAGGTTTATACGGGATATATTTATATGTACATCGGTGAATTTAAATAGCTTGACATATTATCAAACTTATTACTTTGACTTTTTAATTTAAAACTCTAAATGCATATTAATTTGCACAACTTTTACTGACAACGGTGTTAAATATCATGACAGGAGCGTCAGTTGTTAATCATTTACACTGCTTTTACAGTATTTTTTAAAATAGTTATATACTTCTAACTTATATAGGTTAATAATAATAATAATTATTATTATTATTATTAACTTCTAACTTATATAGGTTAAGCTGAAATAATGTTCGTTTTAGTATATTATTAAGTACCTACTGCTAACCTAGGAGGCGTAAATGAGGTAAAATAACTGTGAACAACTGTAGAGTTAGAGACTTCCTAAATTTTATTTAGAAGATGTTTTTTTTCAGGTTCCAAAACGTAACTTAAACTAAAAGAAAGGTTTTTTTCGGCTTTCCAAACAATGGTAATGTCGGGAAAAGCATTTCATCATAATGCCGTGTCCCGTCGAGTGTTTTTCAGTGGATGACGCTTTCTGTTCGTCCTTTGACGCTTACCGATAAGAACCACGTCAAATATTTAGTATAAATAATCGTCGACATCACCAAAATTTTAATTTAGTCAATTCAATCTATTTTAAAAGACCATTGGACCTTAGGACGCGTAACATTGCGCCAAATCTACGCATTTCTTTATCAAACAAATTGAAAAATTTATAAAGCCTTATTCACCTGATTTTGGCTCCGTCTGACTTCTGCTGTTCCCGAAACTCAAAGAACCCACTGGTCATTGTTTTTTGATTGATGAGAATTAATGGATTGAGGAGATAAAAGCGGCAACTAAGATTCGATTTCTAAAATGGCCTTAGAAATCGAGTATAATAAATGCTTTGAAGATTGGAAGAAGCGTTGGTATAACGACTGTAGAAATATGAATTACGGTAAGGAATAAAATGAGATTTTTCAGGAGTCCAAAAAACGATAAAAGAATTCATAATTCCTTATATTTTGTTGATTTTTCAACCAATTTAAAGGATTCATACTTCTAAGAAAAAAGTTGCTTAGAATTTTGATTTTTTTATGGAAAAAATATCACTAAATGTAATATCAGTATAGTTTCCAATTTGGCGTGTCTATTAAGCCGTTTTGTTTTCTATTTGTTCCTTACAAGTACAACCTTTAGATTTTGGACCCCTTTACTTTACAAATAAGAGGTACAAAGCTCTAAAGGTGACTAATTTAAAAAAAAGGATAATGTAGAGATTATCTTAACCATTGCAGATACACGAAAATAGTCTTAGTAGACTATCCATAACTTTTCGTAAAAAATGTATTCCCATAAATAAATGTGCAGTTAGCAACAAAATGACTATTACAAAAAAAATATTGCAATGAAAATTTTTTAATAATTAAAATAAATTAATGATTGTCTCGAAGAATATAAT